>OU898279.1:142336199-143036811 GCA_918026665.1 Diabrotica balteata
CTAGATCACTACTTGTCCACCCTCTTCACACAAAAATATCGAGCAGTTTTAAGTTTTAGAATTATATTTTATTTTTATATAGAATTATAATTTGGATTGTGTATTGGTGTATACGTGTATTGTTTTTTTTTTTTCGTTCTATTCGTTTGTTATTTACTTATATGTTAATAATTTGATACATTCCTTTCCTTTATAATAGACACGGCAAAAAGCTGGCGTTCCCAAGATTCCCAATTCTCAAACATTTTCTCTTCCAAACCCTGAAAATCTAAATGAATACTTCATGTGACTAAAAATTTAACATCAGCTATTTTGCCACAACAAGATCCTATTTCCTATCCCCAATTGAAAAAGGTCTTGTATAGGAAAAGTAGATCGTATATGAAGAGAAGCAACACTAAAAAAGTTCGATAAATCTAGTAAGTATGTAGGTGAAATTAAAAAGGTTTGAATTCTGTAACTGTTCAAAAATAATTGGAAATTTAAAAAGATAATAAAGATAAAAAGTGTGGGAGTAAAAATTATCTTATCAAAATATTGAAGCAATTTTATTTCTTTTGTTTAAAAGCTACACTAGTTAACAGTACGGTCTTAATTTTTCATAAGACTCTTGATTTCCGAAACGTTTTTAGGCTCTCTGCCAGAGTTTATTAAAATGTGAATAAAACGCGGCCAGATTTCTTAATTTTAATGTGGTGACCGATTTATTCAGTTTTTGTGATTCAGAACACGCGTATCGCGAACTTTTAACTTTCCTCGGTTAAACTATGGATTAAACGACGCTACTATAATTGATCGAAGAGATAGTACACAGTATTATTAAGTATGCAAATAATGTTCATTTTAAATTTCACTAGAAACATTTTTAATTCTAGAACAGGGCAGCGGACGAGTGAAATCTTTATTGTTGATATTACATCATTTTGTTTATTGATATGTTGATGATTGATTTTGTAGTCAATAGACATATTAATATAAGAAACATCAAGCTAACTTAATACGGAAGTCAACTAGCACTAGGTACCTACTGAGTTTGACCTTATAAGAGTTTATGACATTAGACATACGTAAAATTTGGATTCCTTCTTTGAAATATGGAATCTCCTAATAATTTTTCTCCACTGGTCTCTATCTTCAGCTGCTCTTAGAGCTTCGCAGAATGAGTTTCCAGCTGAATTCTCAGTTTGGTCGGACCTTCTAGTTAGTGATCGTCCTCTTGATCTTCTCCCCGGAACGTTTCTAGAAACAATTTAATCTCTCCAAACTATCGTCGCCTCTGCGAATCACGTGACCGAAAAATTACAGAATACGTTGCAGACATATTGTGTACGGCAATCTCGAGTTGGTTTAGAATGGAAAACGTTTGTCCTATGAACTGTTCAAGGTATGCGAAGTATTCTCCCAAAAAACGTGAGGAAAACGAAAATACAATAACGACATATAATATTTCTCTCTACATAAAAGTGATAACCTCACTTAGCTCCCGAAATTTTGTTTTTTTGTTTAAATTATAATTTTTTTACATCCTTTATTGAAATCTGTTTTCTACAAATAAAAAAAAAAACAATAATCAATATGTTTATCAAGTAATTAACATAGGGGAGATCAGTCCAGTGACAGAAATCCTTAAAATAAATTTCTAATATATATAAATATTTGAAATATAAATAACAATTTACAAAGACATTTTAATAACATATAAAAAAAATAGCAATAGTTAAAATTATAACAACACACACAATTATAAGTTGTAGGTATATGTAGTATCAGTTATAGCTATAAAATGATTTATACGTTTATGTAGGTATATAAAGGTATAGAGAGGTCTAGAGGATCACGTCGTTTTAGTCTTCCTCTCCTTGGTCGCTTAAGTAGGTCTTGGGCAAGTGTATTTGGATGGTTTAGTAGTCTATTTTTGTAAGTGCCACTGAGTGAGACAACGGTGTCTTTAATATTTGGATCTGAAGATCTCGGTTTATAACATAATTGGGCACGTACCACGGTGCATTGGTAATATGTCTCAAAACTTTAGATTGGAAACGTTGAAGTTTCAGTAAGTGAGAATTAGATGCTGTACCCCATATCTGTATACCGTAGGTCCAAACTGGCTTTGGAACACATTTAATACAGTAATAATTTATTTGTAGACTTAGTTTGGATTTTTTATTCATGAACCAATACATTTTCCTGTATATTAATCCTAGTTGCAGTCGCTTTGTCCAGATGTGCTTTCCCCAATTTAGTCGGCTGTCAAAATGTATTCCCAAGTATTTAACATCACTTTTTTTGGGTATTATGGTATTGTTTATGCACACAGATGGTACACTCTCTTTGCGTAAAGTAAATGTTATATGTGCTGATTTGCTGCCATTTACTTTAATTCGCCACAGCTTTAACCATTTCTCTAGTTCATTTAAATGAATTTGTAAATTTTGACAGGCTGTAATAGGAACCGAGCTAGAAGCCATTATCACAGTATCATCTGCATAGGTAGCGATTGTGCTATTTACTCTTGTGGGAATATCTGCCGTATAGAGTAAATATAAAGGTGGTCACAATATACTACCCTGAGGTACTCCCGATAGAATTGGAGATATGTTTGATACTGCTTCATTGCATCTGACCTGGAAATATCGATTGATAAGATAGGATCTCAGAAGAGCATACAGAGGATGAGGAAAGTGAGTTTTTATTTTAGATAGCAGCCCCTCATGCCATACTTTATCAAATGCTTGTGAGACATCCAAAAAGGCTGCAGTGCAGTATTCTTTCTTTAAATTATAAATAATATACTTTGTAGAAAAGATTATGACAATAATTCGTGTGATGAGCCTATTCTGCAACCGCTCAAGCACCTTTTGGTATTTCCAAGAAAACATATTAAAATGGGTCGCGAGATGATGCTTCACAATTTCACATACATTATAAAAGAATAATTGTGTGTATGTATTTTTAGTATTTAGACAATTTTTTATAGAAACTAACATCGTAGGTACTTTCACATAAAACTACCAACGAAACTGAAACTATTGCGGTGTTAATTATTTCCGTTCAAAGGTATATATTTCATGTTGAAAACGTCCTTGATTGATGTATACGTCTACAGAACACGCGATAATTACGAAATCCTGTTGAAATATTTTGATGTGAGTAATGTAATATTTTTTAAAAGGTGTTAATTTTTAAATTTTAAATTTTAATTTTTTCAGAAACTGAACAAAAGCAGAAAAGACTTCAAACCGAGAACAACAATGTGTAGAGATAAGGAAGGTAATATATTGACAGAACAGCAAGAGATACTAAGCAGATGGACAGATCATTTTACAGAAAAGCTTGAAGGAGATCGAGAGAGACGAACCCTGACATACCATTAGACCAAGCAGACAACAGAGAAAAGACTCCACCAACAATAGCCGGGATTAGAACAGCAGTAGACAAATTAAAGAACAATAAAGCACCAGGATCCGATCAAATAGCATCGGACTTACTGAAGGAAGGAGAAGACGCACTACAAACAACAATACATGAATTGATAACAAAGATATGGTCGAATAAACAGCTACCAGCGGAGTGGAATAGCGATATTATTGTACCTTTACATAAAAAAGGAAATCAGTTAGAATGTGCAAACTACCATGGAATCACGCTGCTGAATGTAGCATACAAAATAATGACCAACGTCATTTATGAAAGACTTAGAACCACACGCTGAAAAAATAGTTGGCAAATACCAAAAGTGGCTTCTATAGACAGAAGTCAACAATAGATCAGATATTTGTTCTGCGACAGATCCTCGAAAAAACAAGTGAATATAACATCGACACACTTCATCTCTTCATAGACTTTGAAAGCGCATATGACAATATAAACCGAGAATTCCTAATAAAAGCAATGAAAGAATTTAATATACCAACACAACTAATAGAACTGATAAAATAATCTCTAAAAGTAGAAAATAAAATCCGGATACAAAATGAATTAACGGAAACAATAGATGTGAAAAAAGGACTACGCCAGAGAGACGCTCTATCATGCATCTTGTTCAACATCGTACTCGAGAAAATACTGAGGGACACAACAGTCAATACTCGAGAAACAATCATTAATAAAAGCATGAAAATACTAACATTTGCAGATGATGTTAACATAATCGCAAGATCAAGACGAGAAATGATAGAGGCATACAACCAAATAGAACGAGCTGCACAAAATAGTGGTCTTAAAATCAATCAGACCAAAACAAAATATATGCAGGAAAGTAAAAACGCAGAAATAAGGCAGCCACAAAATATAACAATAGAGAATACAACATTGAGGGGGTAAAAAACTTTATATACTTGGGATCCCTAGTCACGTCTTATAATAACGTTGCGGAGGAAGTGAAGAGGCGAAATATTTATTGCCAATAAATGTTACCATGGCTTAATTAGGCAACTAGATAACGTCGCAAGAAAAACAAAATGCCAAATATACAAAACCTTATAAGACCGGTACTCACATACGGCTCAGAAACCTGGACACTCACTAAAAGTGAGAAAACTTTGTTAGCCACCTTCGAAAGAAAAATCTTGCAACACATATATAAGGGCACAAAAGAAAACGGAATTTGGCAGAGAAGATACAACTATGAACTATATAAAATATACCAGAATCCGGATCTTTAACATTCATTAAAGTATGACGGCTACGTTGGATATGACATGTAGAAAGAATGGAAGAAGGCGAAATACCAAACAAAATATATCAAACAGATGCCAGTGGGAAAAAAACAAGAGGAAGACCGAAGCTGAGATACTTAAAACAGATAGAAAATAATATAACAACCTTAAAAATAAAAAACTGGACGAAAAAAGCACGAAACAGATCAGAATGGAGAAGAATCCTGAAACAAACCAGGACCCAAAAAGGGTTGTCGAGCCAGTGATGATGATGATGAGTTAAAGTTATTGAAGGACTCTTCCGAAGGAAAAATGAAGAACAGAGGGTGGTGTTTAAATTTATTACTAAAGAGAAAAAAGAGAGATACCTTGTTAATTGATTTAACGACTAACAATTAGGTCAAGATACAAATTTTTGTATAATGTCTATGGATGATTTTAAAATGAAGTTTAAAAGTAAACCACGTAGATAAATTTATTGTATTAAAAGAAGTATCTTTTTCAACCCGGCACCGTTTCCTCAATTCTTAATTCACTAAATTTTCACAATTTAATTTAAACTAAAAATTACTGAGATGGCCGCCAAAACAATTCGATTTCTATTCTAAAAAATACATTAGATAACTGGGTGCTTTTTTATCTACAAAAAAAATTTGGCACATTCTAGATTCTGGCTTTGCTTGTGCAAGATTTTAAAAAGGTCAATTTAAAAAAAATTAGATTGTAAAATTATTACGCAAAATCTATTACATCGATTTTAATGAAATTTGCAGGACTGTTCTATTATGTTATAAAGATTTTCTAGACGAATTATGAATGTCTTAACTGCAATTTACGTGGTGCAAAAACATTGAATAACAAAAGGCTGGTTTCCCCTTCTTTTTTTGTATTTATAGCTATTTTGCAGCAACGGCAATAGATTAAAACATTTTTAGCCAGTCGTATCTTACATACAATTCCATTATCGTTATTTTATTTCATTACGATTTTCTCCAAAATGAATCTTTTGAAGTTGTAAACAAAGAAAGTAAAAAAAAAACGATTTTTTTAGTAATTTTTTATTAATATTCCTGACCAATTTGCTTTTCCAACTTTTTCTGCAAAAATCAGAATGCCACCTATCACATTCAAATGTAGTCGTTTTTTCACATATCCTCCCTGGTATAGTTAATATAAACTAATAATTAAAGTATAATGACTTTTTTCAAGTCATAAATTAAATACCTTCTACTAAATTTGCACCACCTTTTCTTCTAGTTATTTTAATTTAGTTCCAATAAACAAGGACCAATTCCATTGTAATACGTTTTTTATAAACTCACAGGTCTACGGTGGACATCAAAAGTCCAATTAAGTACCGATTCCAACTATAATTTTATTCAAACGAGCGCCATGGTCATTAACTCCATGGTATGCATGTCCTATAATTCTATTATTCTTCTGACATTAGACGAAATTATTCAGCTCGTACAATTTATTATTACTGGAACTATTAAGGTTATTAGTGTTGTTAGAAGAGCCTGCTTATTTGGAAACTAAATTAGATATGATGAGTAACGCCTTTAATTAGAGCAGCTCTGAGGTAATCGAAATTACCGATGTTTATATTCTACCATAAATCCACGTTTTAATAACAATTCAGGTAATTTGTGACTGTTTATGTTTAGAAAGGTATGTAACGGTCATCAAAAATAATTAGTTTCAAATGCATTTCAGTACAATACTCACTTTTTAAAAATTTACATATCAAATGACAAATCAGAGAACTTTAGATTCATATTTTTACTGAACTGGGTCTACTAACTTTTGAAGACAGAAAGGCTGTCAGACTTCTACAGAAACTACCCACAGAGTTATCTGGTTTTAGACCCAACCGAAACTGCTGTGACAAGGTATATCACTAACAATCTATATCAACGCCGGTTTTCACAATCACCTTAAAACATCCATAGCGTTTATAGAAATTACAGCAACTTATGATACAGTCTCCAGAGAATAAACAAGCTCTTACAGATAATTCCTTCCAAAACAGCTACTGGATTAGTAAACCAGATGTAACAGCATACTCCAAGATCTTATGAGTGACAAAATAACTAAAATAAAAAAAAAAACTGAACAATGGGTTCCCGTAGGGCTTAATCCTTTGGCTATTTTTTTCAACGTACATCTCGGATCATTTACATACTAGTCCCGCAAATTTTGGTAATAGCTAGTATACAAATTTTCATCTCAATAATAAAATGGTACACAGAAAAAAACATCTAGAAAAATTCTTTGCTAAATGTATGGACTTCAACTTGTGCTCCTGTATGGATGGACAGCCCTACACACGATATGTCGATACCCAAGTTCACAGTACTTTGTGAACTTCACCTGATATCCGCAGAATACGTGCATTAGCAAACGAACAGAAACATCTTAGAGGTAAACAAATGGTGAAAAATAGAAGGGAGAATGTCCAGAACAAAAGTGGGGTTTGGCAAAGTGGGGATGGCATAGACGTGCTGATATCCGAGCAAAATATTCAGTGTCCAGATTGTAACTATTGTCATAAAGGACAAACCATACAACCTTCCTTCTTCTTCTTCTTCTTCACGCGCTATATCAAAATTATTCGACGTTGGCGATCACCATTGCGAAGGCTTCTCGATTATACCACATGGAATAATTGTTCTGCATTTGATATTTGAGTCCATTTAAGAAACCTGTTTTCCTTCTACACCTCCACGACCTTCTATTTTGCCTTTAAGAATTAGTTGTACTATTCTATATCAATTTCCCACCACTATAACTCTCAGATAAGACATTTTCTGGTGTTTAACAGTATTGATCAATTCTCTATCTTTGTTGACCCTCCCAGTACTGCCTCATTAGTCTTTCTTCCTGCGCAAGGTATCATCAGTACCCGTCTATGAAATCACATTCCCAATGCTTCTATTGTGTTTATGCTTGAGACTGTTAGTGCGAGTGCACAAAACCGTGACGAATTTAAGTTTTCTGACATCGACAATCACATTTAAATGTTAATCATTAACACAAAACCGTGGTTACAGACCAAATATAGCACATTGTGCTAACCATTCTTTGTCTTAGTTCTAAACTAAAATGATTTTTGCACAGAAATATCTTCATTTTCATACAACCCATTACTTTGGGAGTACAACCCATTACATTTGAATACCCTCTCCCAGCATATCCAAAATCAGTCCAAGATCGAGTTACTTCTTTTCAACTGGATAAACGGTTAACCTTCAATAAATATATTTTAATGCTATTTCTATAATTTTTATTTTCAATTTATAACTCATAGTAATGGGCAATATAGTATAGTAACGTAGTAAACGGCAAATCACCAAAAACCGCACCACCACTGGCTAATCACAAGGTGGAAAATTGTTCAGCGACTGCTGCGCTCCGCGGTCTGGAGGTATAATGCCATTGTACTCGTGAGATCCAGAAATCAGTGACTTTCAGTGAAATAGATATCAATGACCACAAACAGAGTATAGGCGAATCATTAGCAAATTAAGACAGTTTTCGCAGAACTTATTGTTACTATGGGAGAGTTCGATTTAGCCTTGATACAAGAACCCTGGGTATATCAGGTTAAATAAAAGATCTATGTATTGTCGACAAAGAGCTTATGTATAGCAAATCTCTAAAGACCCAAGGACTTGTATGTTAATAGAAGATATACAAAAATGACAACTGATTGCAAGACGACCGGTTTAGAATAGGTAACTTCCAAAAAGGAAATAATTGCCGGCACCTAATCAACGATCTAACGAGATCTTTTATGCGTAACCCTATTGGTGTTTTCCGCAGAGTGTGTCAAGTAAACGCTTTGTCACTAAGCAAAGTAGGAGTAATTGTCCTTGCGAAGCATCGCTGAAAATATCCGAACTAATACGGCATTCAACCGGAAGAGGTCCTTCTTCAAGAGCCACAACCTCTCTCTTGGTATAAAAGTAAGAATGCTGCGATCCTACGCCTTCTCTGTTCTGTTTTATGGTGTTGCATCGTGAAGTTTGGAAGTATTTGACTTTTGACCATATCGAAGAATACTTAGGATCTTGTGGAGTGATCGAATCACAAATGAGGAGTTCTTCAGAAGAATGAAAAAAAAAAACGAATGGTACTCACCACCATCAAATCTCGAAAGTTAAAGTACTTCGAACACATTATTAGAAATTCAGCCAGATATGCGCTCCTACAAGCCATTCTGCAAAGAAAAATATTTGGAAGGCGAGGTACAGGAAGAATATCCTAGTTAAAGAACCTCAAAACCTGGTTCAATACAACATCTGTACAGCTTTCCGCGCTGCTGCAGATAAAATAAAGATTGCCATGATGATCGCCAACATTTGTCACCGATATGCACACCAAGAAGAAGAATCACAGCATTCAGAGGTTCCCAAATTTTTTCAGTTGTATATTGACACTTCGTTATTCAACAATCACAGAAATAAAAACAACATGGTGATCCAAAGGGAAAATGAAATTCCTGTAGTTGGCTGTATACCATGAATCACAAAAGTTTTATTTAAAAATCCTGTATAAAAGATATATAATTACAAATACACTTTCGGGCTACATCAAAAAACGTTTTCGAACTAAAAAGTCCATCATCACAGAAAAAGCCACAAATTTTTGTACTGGATCATTTTTTATAAAAATTATCTGACCGCCGGAGCGGAAGAAACGTGCCAAGAAGTGACATCTAATTTTCTTCGACTTTTTCTTGAAGCAAGGATAACTTTGTTTTTTAATTCTTATTATAAATTTTAACACCAAATAACACAATTATTATATTATGATACGAAATTAACTAAAACTTAAAAGCCAAAAGACTTAACTGGTATGGACAACCTCAGAGAATGCCGGAAAATAGATGGCCAAAAAAAATAGAAAAATGGAGTGCGTCAACTAGAAGAAAACGAGGTAGACCAAGACGATCCTGCAGAGACGATGTCGACGATGCAATGACCGCCAGAGACCTAACAACTGAAGATTGCTTCGACAGAAAACGCTGGAAATTAGGATGCGAGAAGCGGCGCCAGATATAGAAGACTCGCTTGTTATATATTATTTAAAATATATTATTTATTCTCTCAATAATCTCTAATATAGCTCTAATAATCATTTAACAAGAAAAAATGCTGAGGCATTCGTAATTATTTGCTTTGGGAGTGTTTAATATTATGGACAATTTCATTCACCACTGCTTTTATTTTATAATCCACAACAAATTTCAACACGCTTTAAACGATATTAGAAATTTTCTAACAGATGTTAAGTTTTGTTAAAAGTAATATTTTAAAAGGTAACTTAATTTAACAATTAAAAGAAAAATAAAAATTGTAATAAAAAATGTTGCAAGTATTGCGTAATATGGAAAAAATTTTAATTTGATCACATAATTTTGACCTTAAATCAAGTTACCCTCACTTAGATACATGCAAAATACTAATGATCTTGTTGACATGTGATGTGGTACAATACGGTCATATTTATTTTTATTTGATATTCGTAATACTTGCAAATACAAGTGCATTAATATTTCCTCTTCGGGGCGTTAAATATTGTTTTGCGTTTTTCTACACTAATCCATTATTCCCCTAGTGGCTACCATCTTGACCCAAATTTCTGTACAAATATTTATACGTTACATAAAAGATTGTTAAACACACAGAGACAGTATTTAGTCTATCCGGTATACAGAGTTGTTCGTTTTATATATGGTTGAATACCATCGATGCATCGTTAAAAAATATGTTGTAAATGTAGATTTACAGCTCTTTTAGTCCAAAAACTCGAGACTTCTTCTAACAGAGCTTATTATCCGTTTCGGCGATAAGTTTGTTACCTAAGAAGGTTCTAAAGAGATCTGTTCCACAATACGACTTTTATGATAACGCAAATTAGGATCGAAGAGGAGCTTCTTATTTAGCAAGATTATCAATACCAATAACTCCTTTATGCTCTGAGAGTCATGTCCAAGTTACTTTGTCGAGTTTAAGGAAAGTCTGCAGTTAAAAAAATGTTATGGACTCATATTTATTTATCTTATGGATCTTGCATACATTGTATATAAGATAATGCATTTATTGCAAATTACATTACATTATTAAAATACCTATTTATACAGTCTGGAGTCCGCGTTAGGGAGTGTCATCATATGATCTTGTAGGGCACTGTTCTGTGATGTGTCTAATGGTCTGTATTTTTCCGTAGTCACAAAATGGAGATCATCGTTTACCTCATTTGTGCATTATGTAATTACATCTGCCATGTTGGGTTCTAACTCTGTTCAGTGTACACCATGTGTTGCGTGCCAAATCGAATTTTGGTGAAGAAGACTGGATCAATTGTGATGCTAAACACTCTGGTCGTCTTAAGACAAGACGTTCAAATATCAATATCAAAGCAGTACGAGAGAGCGTTGGTAAAAATCCAGGAACATCAATTCGGCGTCGTGGAGAAAAATTAGAAGTTCAAGATGCTCTCTAGAGCGTATACTCACAGAAAATCTACATTTCCATGCTTACAAAGTTGAATTGACACAAGAACTCAAGTCTAATGACCATGTACAGCGAAGGAAGTTCGTTGAGTGAATTATTGAGTACCAACAAGTAGATGCTGAATTTTGAGCAAAATTATCCTAAGCGATGAAGTACATTTTCATCTTGATGGCTTTGTTAATCGTTAAAACTGCCGCATGTTCTGAGAACCCACGTGTGACTGTCTAAAAAAATGGATCCATAATGCGTCACTATTCACTGTTTAGTGCGAGTTTTGAGCTGGAGGCATCATTGGACCATACTTCTTTAAAAATAAGGCTGGTTAAGCAGTGACTTCCTGAATTTCCTGGATAGACAGAGTTACCAACGAAGAAGTACTACATAAAATTGGGGAAACGAACTAGTAGTAATCATAGAATACCTGGGCCATATAATGCGCAATGAACAACGATAAACGTACTTTGGACCATACTTCAAGGTAAAGTGCATGGGAAAAGAGGACCATGACGGAGATGAATATCCTGGCTACATAATCTGCGAAAATGGTTTAACTTAACCACTACCGGACTTTTCAGGGCAGCAGTCAACAAAGTCAGAATAGCCATGTTAGTGTCCAACATCCGTAACGGATAGGCACCATAAGAAGAAGAAGCAGTGACTATTACTGTTGTTCAATATCCCAACAGAGTTCTCTCTGCCTAAATTTGATGATATTGATGTGGACAAGTGGTTTTGAATTTTACAACTAATGTATAAAATCGGATGAACTATGTACATCTTGCATGTAATAGAAATAAACAGATTGAACTTGTTTTAAACTGAAATATTTGTCCTGCTAAGACAATATACACAGTGTCGGCGCGGGCCAATATTGATATCTCACTTATGTACCTATTTTCAAGATATTCTTCTTCTTTAAGTTCCATCTTCTATCGAAGGTTGGAAATCATCATGGCTATGCGGACTCTGTTGACTACCGCTCTAAAAAGTTCTGCACTACTGCATTCAAACCATTCCCTTAAGTTCTTAAGCCAGGATATTCTTCGTCTTCCCACATTTCGCTTTCCTCGGATTTTGCCCTGCATAATAAGTTATAATAATGAGTATTTTTGCCCTCTCATCGCATGTCCCAAGTACTCAAGTTTTCGTCTTTTAATAGTTAATATTATTTGCGCCTCATTTCCTATCCTTCTAGTTACTTCCATGTTTGACATTCTTTGAATCCATGATATTCGTAGGATTCTTCTGTAACACCAAAATTCAAAGGCGGCCAACTTATTCAGATGAACTTGTTTTAGTGTCCAAGCTTCCAAACCATAAAGAAGAGTAGAGAACACGTAACATCGAAGCATTCTCAGGCGTAGTTCTAACCTTATATCCCGACAACAAAGAAACTTTTTGTTTGAGAAAGTATTTACGCATTCATATTATATTTTTACAATTAATATTTGTTCTGTTACGGTACTGTAATATGACCTAATTTGGTGCTGTATTTTAAAAGACCTTTTTGAAATATATTGTTTCCTGTTGTCTCATAAAACTTAAACTGGATATCTCATTTATGATGTTGTGTATACGGAGAATTTGGCTTCTCTTTTGTATGGTTTAAAAATATACACACAAAAGTTTCGTGTTAACCGTCACAATTAGTTAAGATTAGCGGAAGGGTCGCAATACAATGGAATGATTTATTGGTACACACCCTCTGGGACCACCGCTTAGAGGGCTTGATTCTTAACTCTGACCATATTAACGCATTCTCAATTGCCACTTCTTCGTAAGACAACGATCGATCGACACGCATCAAGTTCCAGACGGTTCTTCCCGCGTCCCGGGCGTCGGTACCACCGGCCAACTCTACAGCTTGGTACGGATTCATCAATAGAACCAAAGGGTAAGTCTATTCTTGTATAAAACATTGATAATGAGTAAACCAGTTTATTTCTAATTTATTTCTACCTTTACAATTTATAACTGCTATTTTCACCAATTTTAGTATTAACTATATCGCATTTTTTTCGTTATAATTATTTGATTCAATATAATTTAAACCAGCGACTTTCAAGTTTAATCATTAAACATTGGTCTACTTCGAGACGGATTTTAACTTTTTCATTCATAAATTCATTTTAATTAATTATTTGTTTTTTTTTGTGTTTTCTTTTATTTAAATCTGATACAGTCCTTCACGCTATATTTTTAAATTAAATTTACGCAATTAAAATTTGGTCATATTTACGTAACAATTTTTAAATTTATTTCTATTTTTATAATTCATAATTTCAGTACGTAAATACTTTTATATATATTTTGATTAATTCATACATTAATTATACACATACATATTACGTTTACTATTTGTTTTACATTTTTTTACATTGTTTTTATGCTAATTTTTGTGAATTATTTTTTGTTTTGCTCATACTTTCCACACATTACTTTCGATTTTTCTTCGTTACTTACCTTTTGATCGATATTCTCACTTGTTTGCAATTGATTTTGTTTAAAACCGTTCGCTTCTTTAAATCTAGATATTCTCTTCGTGTTGATTTGTTAATTTATTCTGGCATTGTCTTCTCTTTTGTGCTCGTATCAAACAATGCTCAACAAAATGAACAAATCCAACTTTTCGCGCCATACTCGGCATTTTCTAGATTCAAGGAGGCCTATAAAATGCATTCAATTATCAAAACCACACACCTTCATTATAATTCGTAGCCAGGGTAGATTTTCATAAATCTTACAACTTTGTTTCGATTTAATTTGTTGTCTTCTTCTACTCGCTTTCGATTATCGCTGTCTTATTTCAATATTTCGATAAAATATACGTTACCTGTGGTTTCATTAGTGCTACAGAGCACCCTAAGTAACTAATCAAGCTCTTAAATGTGCTTTGTGTTCTGTTTCTCATCATTGGTATAAATGTTCGTAATTTTTGGGACTAAACGGCTTCAAGAACTTTTCTCGTTGGCTAACTCCATAATTCTTGTGCATGCAGCCTGATTCCGCCTCATTCGAAACAACGAACACGGTTTTGGCGAATCACGGCCTCGCGTTTTGCTTCTTTTGTTAACCAACCGTCAAATTTATCTTGTTCCTTTAGACAATCACTTCTTTAAATACCAACATTTCTATTTTGCTACACAACCACATTTACTATCCTCGTCTATTTCTTTCCATATATTTGATACATATCAAATATGTTTTCGCATCTTTCTTATAATTTCGTATCTTGCACAATACAGGGCTTCACAGCCAATTTTATATCAGTGATCTACCAAATCACGCATTTTGTAATCGGACCTTATAGACATACCCATAGGGTTGAATTGGTTCTTCATTTTCGTACATTCTGGTCAGAATTCTTGGCGAACCAAATCATACTGTGGCCTTGGAAATCATTTTCAATTATGTTCCATAAGGGCGAGTCTCTAAGACTCATTCTATATTTTATTCATATCTTTCGCTACTTCTATGTATTACAAACATAGATATGTACGACAAAGGTTTTGGGAAGCAGAAAACAGTAATCACCTGTTAGTTTTGTCCCAACACGACCCAGCTCGTGAAGGATATTTCTAAGTTGTTGATTTTCTCAGTAGGCACCGTTTAGTTTTGTCCCAACACGACCCAGCTCGTGAAGGATATTTCTAAATGGTTGATTTTCTTAGTAGGCACCTGTTAGTTTTGTCCCAACACGACCCAGCTCGTGAAGGATATTTCTAAGTTGTGGATTTTCTGAAAGTTAAAAGCCTATTTTCTGTTATTCCACCGTTTTTACGCACCTGTTAGTTTTATCCCAACACGACCAAGCTCGTGAAGGATATTTCTAAGTTGTGGATTTTTCTCAGTAGGCACCGTTCAGTTTTGTCCCCAACACGACCCAGCTCGTGAAGGATATTTCTAAATGGTTGATTTTCTTAGTAGGCACCTGTTAGTTTTGTCCCAACACGACCCAGCTCGTGAAGGATATTTCTAAGTTGTGGATTTTCTGAAAGTTAAAAGCCTATTTTTTGTTATTATATTGTTTTTTTACGCACCTGTTAGTTTTATCCCAACACGACCAAGCTCGTGAAGGATATTTCTAAGTTGTGGATTTTTCTCAGTAGGCACCGTTTAGTTTTGTCCCAACACGACCCAGCTCGTGAAGGATATTTCTAAGTGGTTGATTTTCTTAGTAGGCACCTGTTAGTTTTGTCCCACACGACCCAGCTCGTGAAGGATATCTCTAAGTTGTGGATTTTCTGAAAGTTATCAAGCCTATTTTTCTGTTATTCCACCGTTTTTTACAACACAATGCTTTTTATTTATCTTTTTCTCTTGTTTATATTCGCTACTTATTCGTTATTCTTATGCATATCTTCGTTTTATATGCTAAAGAATCGCTTCAGGAAATTCCCGAATCTCAAAGAAACATATGTTGCATTCATGGAGGATTTTATTGCTTCTCAACATATGATGCCGGTTCCTGAATCCGATTTTAAATCGACTATTTCTTATAACTCTCACACAGTTTTCAAAAACAAATTTTTTATTTCGCTTCTTTTAATCCAAAATTCGTACTAGCTTCGACGCTAATCGACACATTTGATACTGATCCTAAAAGGGCATCTGGTTCTTTACTTAATTTTCGATATCTTCGTTGTTGTTTTATTTGCAATATAAGGCAAACGTATCGACAAATTAAAGCAAATAAGGAATTTTGTGAACTATAAAAAGGGGGTCCTCTGGAGATCTGACTTTTAAACCTCTCCAAGAGTTGTTATTACGTATCGTTACTTACGGTACTTCTTTGTTTTATTTCGCTTAAAGACTCTACAAGAGTAACGCTTTGTGTACGCAGCCTGATTCCCACCTAATTCGGAACGACGAACACGGTTTGCGAATCACGGCCTCGCGTTTTGTTTCGCTTACAAACTCTACAAGAGTAACGCTTAGTTTTTATTGCTCAATGGTTTTCGCTAGGCAGTGGGCCAGCAGCCATCTCGACGGACCTACGTCATAATCACGCTTCAAGTGATTTTCTTTGATCTACTCACCTTCTGCAGTGAGTAATCGCTTAGCTTCTAAAGCTCGCTTTATTTTTCGCTAGACAAAGCAACATTGTGTCAGCAACCATATTTATTTTCGCTAGACAAAGCAACATTGTGTCAGCAATTATTTTTATTTATTTGTAAGTCTTTGCTTAGACATTTTGACATGTTGTTTGTTAACACAGAGGAACTTTTCATTTTTACGGTACTAGGCCTAAAATGGAATCCTACGACTGACTTCTTTTCTCATGCTTCTCGTCCCTTTGATAAACCCTGTACAAAGCGGGCTATTCGTTCGTAAATCAGTCGTATTTTTGTCGCGATCCTCTTGTTTTTATTCCTTTTCCATGTCTTTTTGCTAGTCAAAACGTCTTCTACAACCGTTGTGGTACTCTGATGTAGTCTGGGATGATGAAACATCTGAACAGATACATCTGACCTCTGTATTTTGTATGTGTTACATTTCTGGTGTTAGTTCTATACACGAACATCTATCGCAGCATCGGAACTCTTGGCAGCTATAACGGCTGACTGATCTAGTCACATTTGTCAACGAGTCTAGTCCAATTTTCATGGCTCGCTCTGTCTCGACAAGATTGGAACTCTTGGCAGCCATAGTGCTGGCTGATCAAGTCACCTTTGTCATAGGGTTTTCCTTCCGATCCTCCGATATTTGATCTGACTCTACGCTTGCGCTCTCTTGAGCTAATTTTTCAACCCATAAATTGTCAATCGTATTAAACACATACAAGAACTGATACCACACTCTACTCGGCATTATATGCCTTCTAATCAACACCTCTCTGATTGTGTTAGTCGTGTATTATCACCGGCACAATTATTACAATTTTCACCAAACTGGCATTTTCCTACCGTGGATCTCGTTGAAATATCATTACTTCCCGGCTGTCATTACAGACTTGAAATGCGACACCACGCCGAGATTTCGACGCTGTTCTTCTTCTTGTTTTTTGGGGCACCCCACGGAATTCTTATAGGAAAAGGGGCCAACGCTATTGTGTTTGACACAATCTTTTTAGTTTAGCCGATCGAAAATTCTACCGATTCGACGCTATTCTTTTTTAATTGATGACATTGTGCGCGTTGTTAATCTGAGTACAGTTTCAGATGGCATCCAACAATGTTCTGTGGTCAAAATATGACCGCCGCTTATTTGTTAGTTTATATTTTATTCTTACTTAGTTCTTATTTAGTATATCTAGCTTCTCATGTCTATTCTTTATACTTATACTTTTAGCTGTTCTTAAAAACATTCGTTTTTGGAGCGGGAGAATGTTTGAGAAAGTATTTACGCATTCATATTATATTTTTACAATTAATATTTGTTCTGTTACGGTACTGTAATATGACCTAATTTGGTGCTGTATTTTAAAAGACCTTTTTGAAATATATTGTTTCCTGTTGTCTCATAAAACTTAAACTGGATATCTCATTTATGATGTTGTGTATACGGAGAATTTGGCTTCTCTTTTGTATGGTTTAAAAATATACACACAAAAGTTTCGTGTTACCGTCACAATTAGTTAAGATTAGCGGAAGGGTCGCAATACAATGGAATGATTTATTGGTACACCCTCTGGGACCACCGCTTAGAGGGCTTGATTCTTAACTCTGACCATATTAACGCATTCTCAATTGCCACTTCTTCGTAAGACAACGATCGATCGACACGCATCAAGTTCCAGACGGTTCTTCCCGCGTCCCGGGCGTCGGTACCACCGGCCAACTCTACAGCTTGGTACGGATTCATCAATAGAACCAAAGGGTAAGTCTATTCTTGTATAAAACATTGATAATGAGTAAAACCAGTTTATTTCTAATTTATTTCTACCTTTACAATTTATAACTGCTATTTTCACCAATTTTATGTATTAACTATATCGCATTTTTTTCGTTATAATTATTTGATTCAATATAATTTTAAACCAGCGACTTTCAAGTTTAATCATTAAACACTTTTTAAGTTTAATAAATTATGTACGTGCTATTTCAATACGTGTCTTAATTTCTTTGGTTGGTCTACATCTGATGTTATCCATGTTCCTAAGTATTTATAGTTATTAACACTCTCAATTGCAGTATCTTCAATAGTCAATTGGATATTTGCATGTGCAAATTTAGTCATGATCATGCATTTAGTTTCTTTAAATTTATCTTCAGTCCGTACTCATGACAGCGTTCATTAAGGCGTTATTATTACTGTATCGTCTGCAAAACGTAAGTTATTCAAAACTTCTCCATTGATAGATATACCTTCTATTGAGTCTGAGAGCGCTTTTTGAAATACCGCTTCACTGTAGACATTGAAAAGTAGTGGGGACAGCACGCAACCCTGGCGGACTCCTCTCAGTATTTTGATATTTTCGGTGTACTGGCTGTCAACTCTTACCTTGGCAGTTTGATTCCAATATAAATTAGATATAATTTTCAAATCACGACTGTATATATAATTTTCAAGATATACTTGCTGTTACTCGAGATTGGTGGATGAAAAACACATTTTTATATAGTTTTTAATTTTGATTTTAGAATGCCGAAACATATTGGAAATGCCAAAAATCTCCATGTCACAAAATATGTGTTGGGCAGTGTAATGTTTAATGAGAGATCAAAAATTGTTTTCACGTCAACTTTATGCGGCTGTCAAAAACATACTAATGGCTGGGTCGCGCTAAAATTTGACATGTATGCCTAAAAGAAGTTAGATTTTCTAAAAACTATCTATCGACAAAAAAAGTCAGTGTTATACAATATTGTCAAATTTATTCAACAGTTGAAAAGCAATTTATTAGTTTTGAATTTATATTTTATAAACTTCGAAGCTTGTGTACTAAAAGGTAATTCTCTGAGTAAAGTTAACACAAGTGAATCATCATATGTGAGTGACTTTAATTTTTGAAATTGGCCTATATAAAGAGGAAAGCACAATTGTAATATTATAATATCTTATTAATATTGAAGCAATGATTAACATTATTACAAAGTAGTAAAATTCGACAAGACATCCTTTATGTACGCAAGAACATGCAGTCGAAATGCGTTTTAAAACCACTGCCATCATTACTGGAAGACTTATTGTTTGTTCGATTGCAAATATACACCAAATAAAAGTTTTATTATATGTTGTTTACTCAACTTTAGTCCCATTGCTAAATTTACGAGCGCATCTCACTTTAAACACGACTTCCTAGGTCTAATAGTAGAAAACGATATAAATAGACTTTTCGATGCAAAAGCTGTACAAGTTGGCGACACGCACATATAAGATAGATATATATGTTCATCGGTCTCTCTTCTTTTCTGGCTCTCTCCACTTTGTACTTACGACCAGTTGAACGACCTGCATTTTTTTCCAAAAGAGTTTATGTGTTTACCTGTGAGTGAGTATTTTTATATATAATCGTCGGGGAATACACTGGAACTTCGTTGTAGGGGAACATTTTAATTCCGGAAATGTTCATTTCAATTTAATCAAATGCACATATCTCGACAATATTAATTACGAATATAAGAAACCTAGTAGGACAAGTTGAAAAATTCAAGACAATAATACCATGAATATAGTTTTATATAACAAAAACAATTGCATATATATAGGGTTGCCCTATATATATATACAATTGAAAGAAGATATTGAAGACCTACAGAGATTACTAAACAAAGAGGTAGAAGCAAGTGAAGAATTTGGTAAAGAAGACCAAATTCATGATAATTACAAAGAAACGTATCAATAATATCAACTTACATGTAGGACAGAATCTCATTGAACGAGTACAAAATTACAATTACCTCGGAACAAATATTAACGAGTCAAACGAATACACCAGAGAAATAAGAATAAGAATAGAGAAAGCCCACAGTGCCTTTAACAATATGAAACAAATGTTGTGTAGCCGTAACCTAAGCCTAAAGCTGAAAATACGAATGCTTAAATGTTATGTTTTCTCGGTCCTGTTTGTATGGGGTGGAGGCGTGGACACTAAATAAGCAATGTATGGGTAAGCTGGAGGCATTTGAGATGTGGGCGTACCGAAGAATGTTAAAAATCTCCTGGAAGGATAAGATAACTAACCAAGTTGTATTAGACAGGATGAACAAACAAAAGGATGGTCGTATTGAGTGTTAAAATGAGGAAACTACAATACCTGGGACATATTACACGTGGAATAAATATCAACTGTTACAACTAATTATGCAAGGAAAGATTGAAGGTAGGCGCAGCATAGGTAGGAGAAGAATGTCGTGGTTGAGAAACCTCAGGGAGTGGTTTGCTTGCACTTCCATACAATTGTTCCGAGCGGCAGCCTCCGGGTCAAAATTGCCATGATGATAGCCAACCTTCGTAGCGGTAGATGGCACTGTGAAGAAGAAGAAGGGTTGCCCATTCTCGTTCACCCTGAGATTTGGCAACATTAACTGGATTTTGTGAAAGTGGATAGACTTTTATTCCAAAGGGGTCATCTTTCAACCATATAGACATCTGTTATTTTTAACCCCTTCCTTCTAGTACCAGGAAGCTCTAATTTTAAATACGGAATAGACCATGTGTGAAACATCATTCGACAGGTGATTCGTTGGAGAATTCAAGTGTCCATGATTTTTCTGTTCATATTAACTCAGTTCTTGTGAAAAAGTATCAATTTATTAAAAGTATTACACCTCTTAAAAACTAAAAGCGGTGAATTAATTGGTGATTTTGGTCTAGAGAAGAGAAATGAAAGGGGAGCAAGATTAAAACTATTTGTAGAGGAAGAAGAATTTGCAATACTATATACGTACTTCAAATTACCACCACGACGTTTGTATACTTGAGTCCTACTCCGCAAGATCAACCAGGAAACATAACTAAGGAATCAAATTGATTACATAAATGGTGAACAAAAAATTCCGTAATGGATGCCTATCAGTTAAAAGTTACCCTGGTGCTGATGTATCGTCAGATCATATTTCTGTTATTGGTAAATATAGGTTAGGTTAGGTTAGGTATTGTCTTAATTTGTCAATGATCTGTGCATCTGTCAAATAATAGTGTCAAATTTTTACTGTTTCATTTTTTTTTTCGGCAGGATAAAAATATAATATTTGGACCGGCATTATTCGCTCCGTGCGTGACCATGGTAGGGGTACATTGAAACGATGCCAGCGTGCGTGGCGGCGAAATATGACAAAATTGGAATATTGGACAAAATATTTTTACGCATAAGTTTTATCAAAAATGTGTGCAAATACATGTTGCGTATTTATATTCTGCTAATAATAGCAAAAACAGTGAGTGTAGTTTTTATAGGTTCCCAAAGATTACATATAAATTAGAGAAAAGAAAAATATGAATTCGTGCTATTAATATGAAAAAGTAAATACCACATAATTTCATTTTTATGCAATTGAAATAGGAACAATTTAAATAATTTACCTTGAATGATATTTCATAAGGTTTCAAGCTAACTGCAGATGACTTTAGCTTTTATATCATAACTTTACTATTATTGTTTTTAATATGTATATGCTCTTTTGCGTGAAAAACTTGATTTGCCAGTACTAGATTTTTCGCTTTCTTTTCCGTTTGGAGTTAAAAAGATATATTATGATCAATTTTGAGAAACTCAGTTATTTATATACTACATTCATTTTGTACATAAACTGAAAAAATATAGTTAAAAAACTAATTTATTAATAATTGTCAATTTCGCATGTATTTAACAATGTCAAACATATGTCATATATTTAACCTGAAAATTGTTACTCCAAAATTGTCAGATGAAGGCGGTAGGTGTCGCATCAGTCACGCCACGGAGCGAATAAAACAATCAAATTGTAGGGCCATATTTTTTGAGGAAAACTGAACTCCTTCTCGTTATTTAAAATTTTTCAGGATTACCTGTTGCCACAGATAGTTCCAAAAAGAAATGATTTGTGTTACCAACATGATGGGGTTCCTCACACTACGGCGTTGAGATATGAAATTAACTTAATAACGTTTTACCAGGTAGGTGGATAGGTAGAAGGGGGTCCTTCAAATGGCCACCAAGGTCTCCAGATTTGATTCCGTTAGACTTTTTTGAGGGGATATTTAAAGAGCAGAGTGTATCAGAATCAAGCTGAATAATGTAGTAGAGTTGTAGACACTATCAGACAACACGGACGAGATGACGTATTTTGTTAATTTTCTTTCCCACGTAAAAAAAGTGTTCAAATCTTCCTGTTTCGTTGAACTTATACATTTTTTCTTTTGACCTTTTTACTATTAAATGATTTATTTGTGTAAACTCTTATAGTGATTATTTAAATATTGTACATGTGACTTTCCCACCATCTATTTTGTGTTTACTAAAGTACACAAAGTTCTTCTAAAAATATCTTACAGAAACATTATTATCGGATGTTTGTCTGTCTATAGTGTGAATGTAAAAACTACTTACTCCCTTTATGGTAAAGGTAGGTATTTATTTAAATACCAATATTAACTGAATAATATTTCAACGACATTCTTTCCCAGTAACGTTGAAGATGGTCCCATCTAGTTGGCAAGGCGTGAGATTCCCAAGAGAAACGAACACTTACCAACATAGACCACGTCAAAGAAATTGTTGTCCGTTTACATGGCGTACTTATTGTGACAAATATGAAAGAAACGTTTTTAAACGACATGCCGACAACAAAGGGTGACTCATCAAGAAAAGGCAAGGTCACAGTAGCGACCACACTTTCACACACGCCTTACGTTGCGTCGTCTGCATTCGACAAATCGTTACAATGTTTAATTTTAAAATATGATCACCATATTTCGTGATAAATGCATATTATATGTCTATGCCATACTACATTGCCACACGCATCATACATTACGTGGTGTGTCAAACGACACTACACTTACTTATTCATACATATTAATTTACTTTAAACCAGCTGTGTACTGTTTACATACTTTCACTTTTTTCGTCGTAAAATTCCAAATACAAACACTCATATTGCGCCAAACTCTCGAGTAATGTCAAGTGTCCTTGTAATTTCGGAAGTACCTATCCACTTACGTATCATAGCCCCCAGAACAAACTAAAGTGACAACTCGTTGAAAAGCAACATTAATTGAGCAAACGAAAGTATGCATTACGTTTGAATGTAACTGAAAAAGGAAACAAAGCTCTCCCACGAGACATGTTCATTCAGTTTTGATAAACATAAGACGATGTTGTAGGCTATAGTTACTATTTTTCAATGTCATCGGTGCCACGGAATAATTATAAATACATAATAAAATGAGAGGTATTAGATATAAAATGAATAACAAGGAAGTATGGTTTTAAAATAAAAAATACTTGGAAGTTGTTAATTGACCGACAATTTTGACTCAAATAGTACCCGTTAATAAATAAACAATACGAATTTCTTAAATGAATAGGGTAAAATCTTGAAATATAATAAAATCATTGCTGACTTAATAATAAAATAGAAATATACAAACTTAAATGGGCGACTGCCAAAAACTACATCGGTCAAACTGGTAGAACTTTCAACAAACGTATAGCAGAACATAAAAGGACTTTCAATAATTTAAAAAAACAGATTCTAAATACGCACCTTCTAGATTATAATCATTCTTTTAAAGACGAATTTCCAATTATTAACATCCAAAATAAAGGCCTTAAGCTATCTTTATTATATTCTATGGAATTTAACAAATTAAACAGACATAATTTTATAACTAGAATAACTTGAGACAAACAGTTCTCCCCTCCACGACCAATTTCGTTAAAGACTTTAAATTGTGAACACATCCAAAAATAGATCACTTGAGAAGGCACTCTACCGAAACAGCTGTAGTGATAAAATATTATAATAAATGTTGTGGAAGTTTTCAGTGTTTTATTGTTACATAGAATGAATTTCCATCAAGTAACTGTCGAATCCATCACTTATTTAAACAAAGGTATTTTGAATGCTGAGCACATTGATTTATTTTTACCATAGGAAGAACAATTCTGGTGTCTTTTTCAGTCGGACTTGCGTGAACAGAAAAAAATCTGCGTATTTATATCACTAAGTTTAAAATAAGTTTATTGACGTTTCAGTTTCCACTTCGGAAATGGTTATCAAAACACAAACATAAATAAACAAATTTTTGTTTTTTGTTACTTGGTGAAAAGTTCTTCTACTAATTAAATTTTTTCTGACTCATTTTTATTGACAATTCAGACATATATTATACCTACAGTTTAAAGAAGACGACTTTAAAATGATATTGGCAATATTGCTGAGTTGCGTTCCTGGGACGACTTTATTGTAGGATAGTTCATTCGATTACATGAAATCAACTTTAATATTCTCAAGTTAAAGTTGATTTCATGTAATCGAATGAACTATCTATGTCCCCACACAGACACACTTTGCAGTAGGTACTAGTTAACAAGCCCTCAAAATGAGCAAACCTACAGTCAAGCGTCCAAGATACCGATTCCCCCGTTGAACTTTGATCATAAGCTAATTTTCCATGTTTCTACCACATACAGTATTCAAAAAGTGGTTTTTTTCGGAATAGGAAGACTTATTATATGTTCTGAAGCTATTTTCTTGTCGCATTTTAAAGTAATTACTATTTTAAATGGGAATAAGCCCCAATTAAAGTTTAAAGTACGTTTATTGACGTTTCAATTTCCACTTCGGAAATCGTTTTCAAAATACAAACATTAGTAATATTATTATAAACTAATGTTTGTAACAAGAAACCTACAGAATCTGACAATAGGAGACTATAACATCGAAAGCGTGAAAAATTTTACATATCTAGGTTCACTAGTTACCGCAGATAACAATATAGTGAAGAAGTTAAGAGAAGAATACATATCGCGAATAAAACATATAATGGACTAATTAAACATCTAAGATCTAACAACATCACAAAAAAAAAACCAAATGCAAAATATACAAGACCCGTGTCGAAAGACATGGACACTGTCGAAAAGCGATGAGAACCTATTAGGTACATTTGAAAGAAAAATCCTTAGACACATTGTAACATTTTTTATATTATTAATATATTAAATTATTTTTAATGTCTTTTACCCCCGTGATGATACGCTCATGTTTGGTTTACCAACTTCAAAATTTTATTGAATGCACGGTATTCCTCTAATTACGAAAGATTTTTTATTCCTTTCCGTCTTAATTATGAATATGAAAGGAACTATGCTTTTTCGGTTAAGTCGGGTTTCTGTTTAATACTTTGACAAAGAAGATCGTCGAAGGCATTTTATGGTATTTTCGGTCCTTATCTTCTCAGAACTACATACGACTTGCACATGATTCTATCCCTTCTTTTTTTCTTGGGTAGTTGGTAAAATTTTAGAAAACCAATGGACTGATGAGTGGGCCGTTATTGAGAGAAGACTGAATTCTCGTGGGCCGCTTCGCGATACCTTATCGTCTCTATTATCGTACCGTTCTCTGTGTATTTTTTTTAAGTGTGTATACACTTGTTTAATTGAGTATTTTATCTTATACTATATTAGGTTAAATATAGTTATAAAGTAAGTTAAATATAGTTAATTAAATTCAGTGTTTGATACAAGTAAAGTATTAACTTCAGTTGAATTAGGCTGCAGTCATCTGGAATTACTGTAAGTTACCGTAATCATTATCTTCAAATTATCAGGGCGAGTAATATGGTATGGTAACATATCATCCATACCGCACCTAAGTTCTCCATGCTTCACCTTTAGATTGCTGATTTTTGTATTCAATTTAAAGAACATTTCAGTAAATTCAAGAAATTTCAATAAATAATAATTATAAACATTACTCTCAGTTTATCATTAAATAATAGTGCGAGATAGTTAATCCACTTAGCCAAGTGCGGTTTGGTTAAATTTTTATGTTTTTATTGCTGTAATCTCTTTGTATTTTTGTAAATTTTGATTTAATTAATTTTTGTTATCTTTTGAGTTTGTTATAATTTTTATTCATTTCTTTGTATTATCTCAAGGTGGGCCCATAACACTTTATTTGTAAATGATTGTCTTATATATCTTTGTAAAGGTATTTTCTAATTACATTACTGCTTATTTTTATGTGTATACCACCATTTTATAGTTGTTGGTGTATTTTTATTACTGGTGTTGCATTCAGCAGCGTCATAATTTTTTTGTTGTTGAATATATTGTTATTGTTTTATGTATGTATTTTATTTGTCGGCTCCTAAGTTCCCTGATAAAATAGTAACTCTGAATATTTGCTTTTTATCTTTAAATATTCGTACTTCGTAGGTAAGTAATATATTTATTATTTGTTTATATATTGTGTTGAGCAAATTTATTTGATAATTAACTGTTGGTATCTTTCCTTGGGTTTGATCTCTGAACCTAAATATCTTTCCTTATCTCTTTTTCTTTCTAAGGTTTCTTAATTTTCTCCTTAACCACAAAAAATTAAGTGGCGCCCTGTTTCTATCTTATCGTATCTTTGGTAATTTTACGCATCTATCTTTTTGTTTATTTCTGTATCTTTTCTAATATCTCTTATCCTATCTTTACTTATTTCGTCCGTTGGACCCATTCCAGATTCCAAAAGCAGTTTCGAACCCACGACTCGCTCTCCACCAACCATCTGGCTGCCGTCCGCAGTGTCTCCATTGGTTATCTTTCTAGCACCATCCAAAAAAGATTTCCGAGGTTATAACATATATAAGGGGGTAAAGGAAAATGACATATGGTGCAGAATATATAACTTTGAACTATATACAGCATACAATGAACCCAAGATCATAACGTCCATAAAGATCGAACGTCTGTGCTAGATGGGCCATATTGAACGGATGTTGGAGACTGAAACACCAAAACATATAATGAGGCAAACACCAGTAGGGAGAATGTCAAAGGGAAGACCCAAATTTAGATACATGGAACAATGGAACAAGATCTGAAAACACTTAAGATTACCAACTGGAAAAACAAAGCAAGGAACAGAACAGAATGGCGGAAAATCCTAGAACAAGCCAGGACCAAGAAAGGGTTGCCGAGCTACTGATAATGATGATGAATGTTTGTATTTTGAGAACGATTTCCGAAATGGAATTGAAACGTCCTTTAACCTTTAATTGTGGCTTATTCCCATTTAAATAGTAATTAGAAAGACTTATAAACAAATACAATAGAATTTCGAATATTTCGAAGAGATAATAATCAGGATCGAAATATCACGTAAGGCTTGTATGACGTGGAAAACCAGTTTTATGCAACAGAAACCTATCGATGAATATTCGTAAGAAGGTCCTGAAATGTTATGTGTGGTCCATGCTATTGTACGGTTTGTGAGACATGGACGATAAAAACCACAATGCTAAACAAGTTAGAAGCATTCGAATTGTAGTGCTATAGACGAATCCTAAAGATATCGTGAGTTTCGCACACTTCCAATGAAGATGTTCTTTAAATGATCAATTCAGAACGTCTGCTCATAAACACCATAAAGAGGAGAAAAACAGAATACTTCGGCCATATAATTATATGACCTAAATACCTACTTTCGCCTCATAATACAAGTAAAAGTGGAAGGAAAGAGATGGATTGGTCGAAAGAAACTTTCATGGCTGCGTAACATTAGACAATGGTGTGGTTTCACAGTAGAAGAATTATTTCGCGCAGCAGCCGACAGAGAAAGGTTTTAGGAAATTGTAAACATGATGACGGCCAACGTCTGAATACGGACACGGCACCCAAAGAAGAAGGTAATAAATGTTATCGTATGTAAAAATTAAGAATTGTTGGAACAATTTTCATTTTTCTTCTTTCACTTTGGAAATTATCCAAGTAATATTTGTTTGTAATGACAAATATCGTCAATAATGTAGTTTGTTGATATGTAAGTTTTGAATTCAATTTGCCTATGCAAACTGAATTCAAATTGGCCAAATCTATGCCTTCTACAATTTTCAAAGAAAAACAATAAATAAACTGATATGAGGAATATACAATTTGTATTCCATAACAGGTCACTCTAGTTAGGCAAAAACCCTTCGCGAAACGATTTTAAGTATGTACTAAATTCGTGAGTATGCAAAAATAAGGACAGTTAAAATTTAATTTCAATACAGAGCATATAGAGCAATAACTTTCATATATAGAGTTACACTAATCAATTGTTAATTTTATTCATAATCACATATTTCATTGTTCGTCTATTATTTTAATTAATTTTTTACTTTTTAAAACGTCCAACTTTTAACAAGGGTTAATATTAACTTTTTAGGTTTTTTTATTTTTTTTTCATGTTCATATTGAAATATTAAAAGCCAAATATGTACGCTTTCAAACTGTGTCAGTACAAAACTTTCTTACATTGTTTATGTTTACGATGATCATTCTATCCCTTTTATGCAAAATTCAAAATTCTCAGAAAAAGACCATCGCACTGAGTTCACCATTCCTATCATTCAAACTTACAATGTTCATAATTCATGATTTCCAATTAAGCTGTTGAGATCATCACATTAAGAAATGCAGTTTTTATTTTATTCGAACAGCTGATGCCTTGATAAACACAAAACAAGTTTCACCTATATCAATACCATGACAAACATCATTCTTCTTCCTACTTTTTAACAAATGGTTCAGTAGCGTACACAGATAACTATTTTATTAACCTACTCACATCCAAACTATACCATCGTAAGATAAAATAATAATAAATGAAATTATTACAATACATATGAATATCATTCCTAAATATAAATTAGAAAAGTGGAACTTTACACAATAATGAGATTATCAATTTCAGGGACATACCAAAATACAAAATGTGTAAAATATTTTACACGATATTTCAGAGGTAGGCAATAGAGACCGACCGATTAATCGGCTTCGGCATCGGCTTCGGCCACCTTCGGCCAATATTTAAACCTTCGGCCAAAATTCGGCTTCGGCCAAACAAAGCCGAAGGTTTTGCCGAAGGTGACTATAGAAATGAAATAATCTCTGAACAATACGCTTCGGCGAGTCTTTGATAATTTGAATAATATTTACACACTATTTTCTACCCTCAACTAAAACGTTTTACAAACTTTCAGGTCAGGTAATAGTAGGTAGGATATAAATTTTAACAATAGGCCAAGATGTCTTAAAGATCTTCATTTGAATATTTCTCACGTAGTAAAATTATGATAATAATTTTATTGTATTTGTTAAAACTCACGATTACTGGTGTTTTGAATAGATACCTAAATGGCAAAACATCGACCATCGACTATGAATGCAAATATTAAATATTTTACAACAGTTTAAGTTTATTCTCTCGTGGGTGCAGCTTTGCTAATAGTACTTATTTACCCGTGAAATATATATATATTATAATTTACGTTGCAAAATCAGTTCAGGTTTTTGTTCTAGTGTTGTAAAAATAACTTTTGGTAAGTCTGTAATTTTTATTTTAATATAATTTTAGTAAATTCAAACGTTTTTAGATAATGTCAATAAAAAATCCAATTTGGGATTATTTTGAAAAAAGTGGCAACAAAGCTGCATGCAAACTATGTTCAAAGTCATTATCGCTTGGCAGTTTAATACCTAAAAAACAAACTATTACAAACATTAAAAATCATCTACAAAAAATCCATACAGAAGAATGGAAATCATTTTGTGACATTGAAATGGGAATAAAAGTTCGAAAATTGGAACATATGAAAACTCCACATGATGTTACACAACCAGTTTCCAGGACATTTCAGCCCAACCTACATCAAATAATGGAACTTAAGTCACCTGCTCTATGGCCTGATGATCATCCGATATCATCTAGGATTGATAAGGGTATCATGGACCTTATTATTGTCGACATGTTACCATACTCTATCGTTGAAGGAGAAGCTTTTCAGCGTTTAAATTTTGGAGATCCTAATGTTACTTCCAAATACAGAAAAAAAACGGAAAAGTTTTTTAGAACTAGTTTAATGCCAGCTACCTATGACAGAGTTTGGAAAAAAGTATCAAATTTAGTTTCTAAAGCCGAATGGATAAGCTTTACGTCAGATATTTGGAGCAATCCTGCTAAAACCTGTTCTCTTTTGAGTTTTACAGCTCACTTTGTTCATGGTTCAAAACGTCTTAAAGTTATATTAGGCGCTAGTGTGCTTAATGATGACCACACTAGTATGTTTATTGCAAGTAAACTTAATGAAATAATTAAAAATTTTAAAATAGAAAACAAAATTCATATAGCTGTAACTGATAACGCAGCAAATATGGTCGCGGCTATTCGTATTACACAATTTACATCTCTAAGATGTGTGGTTCACTCATTACAACTTGTAATTCATGATTCTTTATTAAAACAGGTTAATTAATTAATTAACAGGATGTGGAAACAAGATGGAATAGCACTTACCTATTGTTGGAGCGGCTATTCGAATAGAAAGTTGCAATAAATTTGTATATGGCTGAACGTGGTGGTATTGAAGTTCCCAGTTCAACAGAATGGCAATTGATCAACAATTTAATTTCAGTTTTAACTTGTTTTTACCAAGCGACGCTAGATCTTTCAGCCGATTCTGCTTGTGTATCATTGGTTATCCCACTAATAAAAATGCTAAATGGTAAAGTTTCTGCGAAAGAGCAGGACTCTGAGGAGATAAGTTTATTAAAGCTACGACTTCGTGAATCATTAATTAAAAGATTCGCTAATATTACAAATTTGCCAGAATTGTCAATTGCGACTCTTCTAGATCCTCGCTTTAAATCAAAATATTTGACAGACGAGGAAGTAATTACATGTAAAGCAAGAATTTTAACATTTCTACGTGAATCTGATAGCTCTAAGTTTAGTTATACAAATAAAGTTCCTATGGCTATCGCTTCAACATCATCATCTACAACTACACATGTAGAAGATCTAGAAAACAATAGTCTTTGGAATTCACATGATACTTTTGTCACAGCCGTTCTAGATACAACAAAAGAAATTCATAACGACAACGATCCCAATGCAGATTACCTAGATTCGTATTTACGAGAGGCTTTGCTTTTAAGAAGTGCCGACATATTTCATTATTGGGAATCAAGTCCCTATATTTCTTTAAAAACTGCAGCCAAAAAATTTCTATCGGCACCACCAACGAGTGTACCTAGTGAGCAGTTATTCAGCTCTGCTGGGCAACTATACGCTGACAGAAGAACTAATTTGTTGGGAGAAAACGCTGACAAGCTTCTTTTTCTTACGTATAATATTAGGATGTTTGATTTCGAATATTAACTACCAGATCCAGTAATCATAAATACTCACTTGCTTTAATGTTTTTTAATGTTATTTATTTTTATTATCGCTTCTATTACCAAATAATGTATAAATATTTGACTTTTTTATCTCATAATTTTATATTTTTGTTTATCACTTATCAGTTAATAAAAATATAATGCACATTATTTAAATTATTAACATATAATAGGTAATAGGTATATTTTTAGTCACCTTCGGCTTCGGCTTCGGCCGAAGGTATCCTTCAGGCCGAACTTCGGCATCGGCTTCGGCTTCGGCCAAAAAAATCACATTCGGTCGGTCTCTAGTAGGCAAGAGCTAAACGATCCGTCCGTTATACAATAGTGTAATCCAACTGACTAGGTTTACGGAATGAAAGGAATTGATCTCAAGATATACAAATCTTTACCGGCTGTCTCACGGTCAGTTCATAAGAATTAAACCATAAAATAATCAAGGCACGACTTAGATAATTACTATAATAAGTCGGCCAATAAGTCCTAGCTCTAACCATGAGGTGGCGACTCTAATGAATTTTTCATTTGACATTTCGGTAGTCCTAACCTTCAAAAGGTAAAAATGTGCATGTCACTCAGATTATTATTTACCGAGTTACAGTGCTTGAAGTGACGCTAATTTTGTGATTTTTATAAACAATCGTGTGTTGATTTATCACTGTTATTTGATAGAAAAAATACCGTAAAAACTGAGCAATGGCTCAAAAACTCTTATTATTAGGACTCTGCTTTATGGAATAAAACCATTAAACAATGGTTTGCTACCATTGCAAATTGGTTACTATCTTCCGTGGCAAGAGATATCGCTCCGATGGAAAAGTGAATCGCCGAAACTGAAGCCAATTTTGAAGGCAAAGATAAATTGTTTTACAAAGGCGGCATCGAAAAATAAAAAAAGCCTTGGAATGATTGTATCGTCGCTAAATGAGGTTATTTTGATAAATAAAGAAATATTTTTGCAAAACAATGTTTTACTAGTTAGGCCTGGGACTTATTGACCGACCTGTTAATTATCATATGGTGATACAATGGACCCGTCTTAAGAAGTCTGAAAGGCTCATAAATAATGGGCCCTGCCCCGATCTACTATGGGCCGATTGTCCGAACGCTAATCAATACTTGATTGTAATCAAATATTTAATTAAAATCAAATACGTCACATTTTGAGGTTATGTGGACTGATTTATTTTATTAAATTTTATTATTTTGCGTTTTAATTTAAAATAAACCATAATTAAACTCTTTCTGATGTTAATTTCATGTTTTTATTTACAAATAAATAATAATATTAAGCATTTTTAACAATTTTGACAGCTTCGGACTTAATACATAATCACACACCGATTTTTCTTCGAAATTTAAATTAAAGGCAAATTAGAAACTTGGTGAACACATACTATGGTAAAAGAATATTAAGGCCGGGAGAGCATGAACGTGATCCTATAAAGACTAAACTACCGACAATAAATGACTTTTTTCAATAGTTATCATCAACGTTTAATAAGTACTTAATAAGTTTATAAGATAATGCCTTTTACAAAGTAACTTTTCTTGGTGTTTATCTTGCTTTTTCTCAATTAACCATTGTTTCCGAGATTTCGTTTTTAATTATACCTAAATACTGTTTGCATCTCATGTTACGTCTCTGGTGCATGGGCGTTAATTACGGGGTCAAGTGTCGGGTGTCGCGCTGGAGGCTGCACGTTCATTTTTTATTTTACGTCACGTAAAACATTGTTGCGAAAGCCGACAATCTGAATGAGCTGTTTAGACTACGATAAATATGTATCCTGCGCAGGTGGATCTTTGTAACATTATCAATGTGTATTTGTTCAGGGATTTTGTGCAAATAAACATTTTATTTACAATAAGAAATTTGTGAGTCATACTCATCTGAACCATCACATTTATACATATATATTTTTTTAGACAGCAACTATTGACTAAAAAATTACCAAGATCTGAAGACACTAGATTTGCTTACTTTATAACTTCTGCAGTTCTTAATAAAAGTAGATAGTTGATTTACATATTTAATACTCCATGGAAACACATTGAGAAATTGAAAAAATAAACAGTGACACTATTTTCAAAAACATTTTTTGTAAAAACATATCACTCAATTCGTAAACTTTGCTTTCTGAAAATCCAGATATGCCATGGAAGCTAGTCGATCAATGCTGTTTTATTATGCCAAAAGTGACACCGCCTCAAATTTATTAGATTAATTACTTGAAATTTTCAAGATAAAGTGCTTCGAACTTTGAAAAGACAATCAAGAAACAAATTCGTATCTACAGGCATGTTCATTTGAGGCAAAATGGAAAATCACAGAACTTTCGCTAACAATGCGCAACAGTCATTATACAACGCAACGTAGCGAAATATTTATAGTGATTTTTTGCGAGACATTCACTCCGGTTATTCTTTTTGAGCCTAAGTGAGTTGAAAGTGACTAAATTCAATTATAGAAATTGTACTGAACAAAGACGGTGGGGCGGGGGATAGGGACGTACAAAAAACCACAATTTAAAAACAGCACTCTAGCGGCCGAAAAATGAATAATCAGTAGAAATAGAAGTAAGTTTTTTTTTTTTTTTAGAAGTAAGTATCTCCTCTCGAAACTGACCGAATCGCATATGAACAGTTGTTGAGGATGGGGAAGCAAGGAGATGATCAGTAATCCTACAAAAACACTATCTAACTTACAGGCCATGAAATTGCAGAGAACAAACAGGTTATTATATGGGTAAATTGTTGATGCATAGTGGAATATAAATATTCCTAGCATCGCTCTGAATAGCTTGATTAAACTTGGGTATACAGTTTACTTTAATCGCTATCTCATCTTTCTGTCATCTATTGCCATATTAGCCCGAGCCCGTGCATTTTGATTCAATTCTGTCCCCAACTGAGTGTCTATTTCTCTTCCTAGATACATGTAGGCAGCTATGAACGTTTTGGATAATAGTATGGTCAATAATTATTTTCGCATTTTTCTGCATGCAGGTTCCAAGGTAAAAAACTAGTTTTTGTTTTTAATGAGTTTATCTCTAGTCGCATTCTGGCAGTAAATTTCGGCAGGATATTCATTAGTGTCTGTAGATGTTCTTCCGATTCAGCTAGTACCACCGTGTTATCTGCGTATATTAGATTATTGATCACAAAATTATTGATTTTGGTAAACTCTGGGCGTTTCTCCAAATATTCCTTAATAAAATGTTCCATATATACGTTAAAAGCGGAGACAGAAGGCATCCCTGACATACTTCTCGTTTTATGCTGACATAGTGTTACACAAACATTATGATTCCAGTAATGCGGATAAATATTATGTCCCGTACATCCAGCCCAATCTCTTGTAGGATTAAAATCATTTTTGTCGTGCTTTATATGGTCGAATGCCTTCCGGTAATCAATAAAGCTAGCGTAAAGTTCTTTTGCACTTCCAAATATCTTTTTACTAAAAAATACGTTAATTTATTAACAGCTGTTTCGATGAAGTGTTTAAAATGTTCTGCTACTATAATAGGTACAGCTTCTTCTCCAGAAGCTTAAGCCACAATAGCCCTCTTAGTTCGTAGTGGAAGGGTGGTTACCCCTTCAGAAGCTTTATTGTACTTTGTTTATTTTATAGTTATTTTGTCCGCAAAGAATTCCTGGAGATATATTTCTCATATTTGGTTTTACTTTTTAAGATCTATTACCATTTCATTATTATCATATAACGTTGTAGAGACATTTTTGGGCTTCCAGAGACCTGCCCTCTTTTATTTTTTATGTAGTTCTCAGTTTTTGTGTTCAATTTCCCCGTTAAAGTTTAAATATGCCTGGAGATTATTGTTTTTTTTTGGTGTCTTTCTTCCATCAATTTCAAAATTTTGTCTGTCATCCAGGACCTTCTTTTTATGGAATTTTTGCTTCTCTTGCTTCTGTAAGTGTTTCTTTGAGATTTGTCCATATGTTCTCTATATCTCTATCAGTTTTTCTTCTTGCTTTATGTGCACACAGTCTCTAAACATATGTAAAGGAAATCTCACAACTTAATCCAAGCACGGAGCCAGATTTTTCTCCGTTTACTTACTTTTTCTCTCAGGTTTACAATTCTTTGAAAATTAACAACTAGATATTGCTATTCATCTTGACTTTCTGTATGCACATTCTTATACTTTTTCATAGATAGTTAAGAACACGTTGATCATGGTTTTTGTTGACTTCTCTGCGAAACAGCTCCGCGGAGATCATCCCAAACCATTGCGGAGGTTTTTCAGCCACGAGATGCGCCCCGGTCCTCTCCTGCCAAATACTTTACCCTGCATAACGAGTTGAAGAATTCGATATTTTCTTCTTTCCGCATTACGTGGCCGAGGTACTCAAGCTTACGTTGTTTCACTAAATTAAGCCCTTCTTTTTCTTTTGTCATGCGCTGTAGGACCTCAACGTTGGTGACATGGTCCACACACGATATTTTGAGTATCTTCATGTAGACCCACATCTCGAAGGCTTCAATCCGCTTTTCTGTAGCTTGCGTCAGTGCCCAGGCTTCAACTCCATAGTAACACTGGAAGAATGTAGCACCTCACTATCCGCATCTTGGTTCTAAAACTTGTTACGTTGTCTCTGTGGGCTTTTAATAAGATTGACGACCAGTTTCTTTTTAATATCTTTTATTAAAGACCAACTAAACTTAATACATGATTATATCTAACGAGCCATCTTCTTCTCCTGTCTCTGTCAATGTCCTTCACCTGTCACCCATGTTAAGGTAGGTTTACAAATATTAAGGTAGGTTCACATAACATAACATGCCCCTTTTTTTTTACAAAAAAAACTAAACTATCCTAACAACCTAAATCTACCCGCAACACTACACTGCCGCATTACTCTTCTGAAAATGAAAACCTTTTTGGTCTATTTACAATTCGACCACTCCTGGTACAAAATTGATTACTTACATTTAGTCTATGTGACCTATTTAAGTTAACATTTAAATTGTCATAACTTTGATTTGAAATTGATGTATCGTTGTTCATATTTGGAGCCTCATACAAATTGGAACTAGCTGCTGTACTATTTTCATGCTTAACTATCACCTCACTATTTTGTCTACTAATTGTACTGGCAGGCTTTAATATGTGTTGTCTGTTCCTACGATAATGTACACCTTCAGGTGTTCTGACGACATATGATCTTGGAAAAGGACCTATTTCTATCACAGTAGCTGGTAACCACGGTGATGATGGAACCTTTTTATAAAATACATTTTCTCCAACAAACAGATTCGGTAAGTTTCTAGCTGACCTATCATGATATTCTTTTACTTTCCTTTCTTTTTCCTTAACAAATTTGCTATATTCGTTCCTATCAATTGTTTTTGGTATGAGTATTTTTTCACTAACAGGTAATTTCATTCTTAAATTACGTGACATTAATAACTGAGCTGGAGAATAACCACATTCTAACGTTGTATTTCTGTATTGCAACATTCCCTGATATGGATCAGAGCCTGACTCTATACACTTATTAAAAATATTTTTTACAGTTTGAACTGTCCTCTCTACCAAACCATTACTTTTTGGATAATAAGGACTAGAACTTTGATAAGTAATGTCCCAATCTACTAAAAATGACTGAAACTCTTTTGATGAGAATGGGGGACCATTATCAGACATTAAGATCAATGGTATTCCATGTCTCGCAAATATAGACTTCATTGTACTAATTACCTCTTTTGCTGAAGTATTATTTAAAGGCGCTATTTCAAAGTATTTAGAATAATAATCTACTAATAATATATATGTGACTTTACTATAATAAAAAAGATCAACACCAATTTTCTGCCAAGGCAAAGTTGGTATTTCATGTGGTAATAGTTGTTCTGGACTATTTGATCTATGATATTTAAGACATGCTGGACACTGTTCAACTTTATTCTTTATATCTACTGACATGCCTGGCCAAAAAACTACTGTACGTGCTTGTCGAATACATTTTTCATATCCTAAATGACCTTCATGAATTATTTCTAATATAACTTGACGCAATGACTCAGGAATTATTATTTGATTTCCTCTAAAGACTAATCCATCCACAACATGTATTTCATGATTGAAATTGTAATACGGTTTAACCTCCGTTTCCAATTTATTTTTCGAACTTGGCCAACCTTCATTATAATATCTTATTATTGACTGTAAAACTCTATCAGTTTTGGTTGCTGCCTGTATTTCCATTAATTTCTTTGAAGACACAGCTAAATTGTTAACTAATAAACTTCCATGTATACGTAACTCTTCATCTCCACTATCAGTATTATCTGGACCTTCTACTGGTGCCCTACTTAATGTATCTGCGATGAAAAGAAATTTTCCTGGAGTATAGCTAACTTCTAAATCATAAAGCTGTAAGTTTAGCATCATCCTTTGCAAACGTGCTGGAACCTCAGATAATGGTTTTTTAAAAAGACTGACTAATGGTTTATGATCTGTTTCAACTTGAACTTTTCTACCATAAATGTATTGTTTAAATCTAGTACATCCGAACTGTATTGCATATAACTCTTTTTCTATTTGTGCATAATTTGACTGAGCCTGTGACAAAGATTTAGATGCATATGCTATAGGTTTTTTGTTTTGTAAAATCACTGCACCAACTGCAAATTGTGAACTATCAACTGATAATGTTAAAGGTAAATTGTTATCAAAATATGCTAGTACTGGCGTTTGACTAATCATTTCTTTAAGCGACTCAAATTCTCTTTCATGCTCTTCTGTCCAATGAAAACTAATATTTTTTTTCAATAACAACCTTAAATTTTTTGTACGCTCTGCTAAATTATCTATGTACTCACCTAAATAATTAATCATTCCCAAAAATCTTCTAATATCAGCTCCACTGTTAGGAATAGACATTTGACAAATTGCACTTACTTTACTAGAATCTGGACATATGCCTTCTGCACTAAAAATATGACCCAAATATTTTATATCTGATAATAGAAATTTGCATTTGTCCATATTGAATTTTAAATTGAATTGTTTTGCCCTTTCTAGTACTAGTTCTAGTATTTTATTGTGACCTTCCAAAGTTTCACTATAAATTAAAATATCATCTATATATAAACAAACTCCTTCTATGTCTCCTACTATTTCATTCATTACTTTATGAAAAATCTCAGGAGCGCAGCTTATACCGTAAGGTAATCTTGTAAATCTAAACCTTCCAAAGGGTGTATTAAATGTGCATAGCTTAGAACTCTCTAAATCTAATGGTATCATCCAAAACCCTGACTGTGCATCTAGTGTTGAAAAATATTTTGCTTTTGCTAATTTTGACCTAATCTCATTAAATGTTGGTATAGGATAATGACATCTTTTTATAGCTTTGTTTAAATTACGGGGATCCAGACAAACTCTCAAACTTTTATTACTTTTTTCGACTAAGACTATTGAATTTACCCATTCACTTGCTTCATTGACTTTTTCTATTACTCCCGTAGACAACATTCTATTTAATTCTTCTTTTAATTTATCATGTAAAGAAAAAGGTATTCTTCTTGGCGGTTCTATTATAGGTTTAATATTTTTATCAATTTCTAAGTGACATACATTAGGTAGACAACCTAGACCAGCAAAAACTTGTTTATTTTTCTCTATTATAGACTCATGACTTACTAGACCAACTCTTTTAATTAATTTTAATTTATGACAAGTATCTAGACCCAAAATTGTTTGACACTCCAAATTCACAATAATGAACTCAATACTTTCTAACCTATTCTCAATTTCACATAACAAATTTACTTTTCCTACTATAGGTATGACATCATTTGAAAAAGACTTTAAATTTATACATGTAGGTACCAGTTCTAACTTTTGTACATTAACCTCATTAAAAATTTTTATTGACATCACATTAGCTTGTGCACCTGTATCTAAATAACATACTACATTTATTTTATTGATTCTGACTACAATTGACCAATTCTGATTAATACTATTCTGACTAATAGTTTTAATAACAAAACATGAATCATTTTCATTATTAGATGATTGTACTGTACTTTCTCTTAAATTTATATTATTTATTCTTTTAGTTTGACAACATTTTGCATAATGACCTTGTTTTTTACAATAATGACAAATAGCTACTAATGCTGGACATTTATTTCTATGATTTTCACCACATCTTTGACAAACTTTTCTTACCACTTGATTATTTTCACTATTCTTACTCTGATTTGCATATCCATTATATCTTGATTTAAAATTCTGACTTGTTACCTGACTTTGACTGTTTGTGTTCGTACCATCTATGTTGTACCTTTGACTATCATTTCTCCAACTTGGACCTGGGACTTCATTTCTATACCTTGAATGATTTGAAAAATTCGGACCTGGACCATCTTTATTCTTCTCTACTTTGTATACCACTGCTTCTGAATTTTTATTTAACTGTTGTGCTTGCATTTGAGTTGTAATTATATTTTGAGCAATTTGTAATACCTTTTCTGTCTTCAGATCTACTTCTTGCAATAGTTTTTGCTTAATTGAATGGTATTTAGGATTTAAACCAATAATGAACATGTCACACACCAAACTTTCTTTTAAAATTCCTAATTCACATGTTAAACTCAAATTCTTTAGACTAGTCATGAAATCTTCAATGGTTTCACCATCTTTCTGTACTCTAGTAAGAAAATAATGTCTTTCTACTGTTAAATTTTTCTTCGGGTTACAGTATTTTTCAAATTTCCCTACAACTTCTCGAAATGTTACAGTATCCATGTTAAACTCAAATGACTTGTAAATATTTCTTGCATCTGTACCAATATAGTGCAATAATAAAGCTACTTTTCTCGCATCGTTTTCTTCCTCTAAACCTGTGGCTCTCAAAAATATTTTGAAATTTATGCTCCATTCTCCCCAGTTATGTGCCAAATTTCCTTGCATTGACAACGGTTGGATTTCATTTCCTATCACGTTACTTTTTATTTTTACAACGACAGGTTGATTCTGCTCTATAGAATCTTGTTCCGACATGGTTGAACTTTACCTTTTGACCGTTTTTAATTAATTTCTTTTAAAACCAACCAGATCACCACGTGCTGTTAGACCATGTTTCGACTTTTGTATGACTATTATAATACTCTTTACTATAATCTGACCTGAATTTTTACTTCTGACACCATGTTACGTTGTCTCTGTGGGCTTTTAATAAGATTGACGACCAGTTTCTTTTTAATATCTTTTATTAAAGACCAACTAAACTTAATACATGATTATATCTAACGAGCCATCTTCTTCTCCTTTCTGCTGTCAATGTCCTTCACCTGTCACCCATGTTAAGGTAGGTTTACAAATATTAAGGTAGGTTCACATAACATAACAAAACTGAGATCACTGCAGCACAGCAAGTATCTTAACTTGATGACTTTCTTTCCAGCCTTGATGTTCTAGCACTTCTTCTGAAATAATCCATTTCAACTGCCAACAATCTTCTCTTCAGGTCTGCATTAATTGTCCATACTTCAGACCCATAACAAAAAACTGATTCAACCATGGTTTGGCCCTATTCTCTTTTTATTCCTTTTGGAAATGTAGCGATCCCACCATAAGATTCAGACATTCAAGTTCAGACATCCTACAATTTTACGTCCCTGATTAATTCGGTGTTTAATTTGGTTTCTCCCAAGCAGTTCTTATTAGTGAGTGCACCTAAATATTTAAATTTTTCCACTTGTTGGATTTCCACGTCCTCGTCTATCAAAACTTCAAACCTTGCATCTGAATTGGTAACTAAATATTCTGTTTTCTTCAAGCTGATTTGTAACCACCATTTTACATATTCTCTGTATAGACGCTTTATCATAAATTCTAGATCATAAGAATCTTGAGCTAGGAGACTTGGTCATCCGCAAAGTTCAGGAAGAACAGTACTTCATTTCCTATGGGGATTCCCATTCCCTGGCAGTGGTTTTTTCAATTTTGGAGAGCTACCTCAATATATAAATTAAACAGTAAGGGTGACATACTGCATCCTTGTCTTAGTCCTTCAGTTACTTTTATTGGCTCTGATAGTCTATTTCCGATTTTTAGGTAAGTAGTGTTATCGCTGTATACTTCTGTGATTCTTCCTAAAAGGTATTGACTAATGCCGAGTTGTTGTAAAGCTTGCCACAATTTAAGTCTTGGAACTTCTCGAATCTTTAGATGGATATTTATATGATCGTGTTTCACTTGGAGCTCTTCGATTAGTTTACATTTTTCTTGCATCGTGTCTCCTTAGCTCTTCGTATTTCTTTTTTAATTGTTTGGTTGATTTCTTGGTATTTCTTCGCGACCCTGTTTTTCATTAATCTCCTTTGGTCCATCATCTACAGAATATCATCAGTCATCCATTCTTTATTTTTTACTCATGTTTTTTTTTCTCAGACGTTCTTTTCCGCATTTAGCATGACGTCATTAATATAACTCCATTTTTTTCTACACTCTGTTCTTGTTGTTTAACGGTTTCTAGTTTTTCTCTCATTACATTTCTGGCGTTCTGAGGAACTACGGGGTCTTTTAGAGTGTCATAATCCGCAATCTATTGGGTTTTAAAAATATTTAATTTTTTATCTCTAAATCTAAATAACTTGTGCATTTGAATTTATTTTGTGCCTATTTTATGGATTTGAATGTATTTATGAACCAACTTTAAAATATTTTACTACACGATGGTTTGTCGTGTAGAGCCGCAGACAGGCTCTTGGTGGAATGAAACACTTCTAAATCAATAAGTTATTGACAAAAGGAAGTAAGTAAATGATTATGCAAATGGCGGTAAGTGTTAATTTTAATGATAATGTAAGTCATATTATTTATAATGGTGCGTGGGTCTATAAATTAATTAATGGACAGTCAAAGGTGCCGCATAAATTTTATAGGTTAAGTTTAATTTAAAAAGAATGTTGATTTATTTTTCACTATAATTACAAAGACCCTAATATAATCTTTTAACGATACGAAAGATTTTAATTATTATCCAAGCTCACTTGGAATACCTACTCATATTATCAATATTACTGACCAGATTACAACCCGCACAAGATTCTAGTTGTGCAGATAATTGTAGAAATGTAGGTCAAATCTGGTTGCTGTGCAAAGCACTGTGGTGAAAAAAAAACGACAGTGCCGACCTATATAACCGGTCTTAGTACTATACAGAATACCGGGACAAGCGCTCCTGGATATCACGGGAGCACTGAAAGGTACAGCAAAGGTCTTACTAAAGGATATCACATGTGCTTCCCTGCTGGCGTCACGTATTTCGAGGATAGTCCTTTTGATCATCCCAAGACTTAAACCAAACCACACATACACGACAAAATTGCTGGTGAATAATTATAAAAGCAAAAAAACACAGAAGTTAAAACACTTCACACTTGTATTTTGGTATAAAAACACATAGTTAAAACTTTTTAAAAAATTTTTCGTCAAAATTTATGTACTAGCATAACGTTTTCAATCTGAACAGATCATCCTCATTGCCTTATGTAGTTGAAGCTAACAATAAAGTTATGGCTGGGACCTCCATATATAAGTTTACATCATTCCAAATTTTAAATTTTAATTATGTTGTGACTCTAGGTCGATGACAATGGATAAAATTTTATTACTTTAGGGACTACATGTCTCAATGCTCGATTTTTAACACGTGTTTACTGCTCATGTTACTGTCTACCTGCTAGATCGTTTAAGTGAACACTTGTGCTATGTCCGGACATAGAACGTTTCATTCCTGAGGATGATTCTGACACAGATCCAACTTTTATTCCTGAGGATGATGGCGAGGATAGCTCAACGTCTAATATTACTCTTGAAAAGAGTAATAGACTAATAAAAAAAGAAAAGTTGGAAGTTACCTATAACTTTTTACTTATTAGTAAGACTATTCAGGGTATTATTAAACTTTGTTTTGATTACAATAGACTTCGTGGTTTTTAGATGATAGTGGAATAGTCGCTCAAAAAAAAAGGAAATTTTTGAGCAAGGAAACTTGGAAAATGATATTATTACTGTTTCTTCACGCAAAAGAAGAAGGTTTGCTGATCTCAAAAATTGGAAAAGCAACATAATAAAACAAAAAAGAAAGTGAAGAAGTTCATGCCAAGCAAGTAAATCTAGATGATTGCACATGTTGGTTTAAATGTAGACTTGTTATAAGTATTAAACAACAGAAACTATTATTTCCAGAATATTGGAATTAGAGAGATTCATGTAGACAGAAGAACTTCCTATACTCCATAATAAAAGAAACAACTGTTGCCAGGAAACGAAACAGAAAAGTTGACTCCAATTTTAACAAAGAAGTCAGTAGAGCTTACACCCTTCCTAACGGTGAAGCTAAAAATGTACGAGTCTGCCTCTAGTTCTTCTGTAATACTGTTTCAATATCATAAAGAATTTCAAATGACGCTTTGAAATTTAAAAGCTCGAATGGCAACTATCATGGTTGTGATAAGAGAAAAGGAAGACCGGCAAGTAACGCTACTCCGCAAGCTCGTATTCGAGAAGTATTGGCATTTCTTTTGAAGTTTCCGAAGGTTCCATCACACTACTGCCGCCAACGCAGTTCCCTGCTTGATTGCTCCTAATCTTACCATTGAGAAAATGTATAAGGAAGATGTTGGAGAACAAGCAGTGAAAAAACAAGCCTCTCTGAACATCCGAAAGATGTTCAGGGAACACCAACCTCCTTTAGCAATTTACATACCAAAAAAGGACCAATGTTCCCTGTGCAACGAGGCAGAGAGAACCAAAGAAACGAACACGGAAAAATACCAACAGCATGTTCAAAGAAAAAATGCAACAAAGGTTATGAAAGATGAGGATAAAAAAGCTGCACAGGACAATAAAAAGATTATTTGCGGTAGTTTTGAACTTCAGGCAGTTATGACAATACCGTTTGCTGGGGAACTGGTTCAGATTTGAAAAATGTTGACAAAGTTGGCTTTAAATACGATGACATGCGTGGGAATATAATTATATAAAAATTAACCATGAAGAAATCCAATGGAATATTTCTTTAAAACGGAAATATCACAAACGCTTAGACTTCAATTGCAAAAAAAGGGACTTGTTAAGCCTTCTGAAGCATGGCGTGATACCCCGAGAATACTCACTTTTTTATAACAACTTGCCCTCAGCTAGAGGAAAGAAAGATGAGGCAGTATGGCACCGCAAGGAAGACGAGGATTTGGACTACAATTAATTTGGTTTATTAGTGTTTAATGAATGTAATTATAAATTATAAGACTTCTACTTAATTATTCCTACTAGGTGCCACTATTTTAATTATTATCTTACTGTTATTTAACCCGACCTGGAAATAATTATAATATAAATAAATGCCTGATATTTGATAAATTCAAAGCAAAAGACACTATTTATTTCGGGTGAAGACTTTATAGAATACTAAAAAAAGTTAGTGAACAATTGTTCCATGCCCAGAGTTGTAAAAGTCTATGTAGTACAAAGGTGATATGTCCATACAAATTTTAGTAAATTTTTAATTTATTGGAAAATCTTTTAAAAATAACTCAAATTATTATTGTAATTATTTTTCTAAGAGTGCATCGAGTTAGTAAAATAATAAAAACAAAATTATATGCAGCACTTGAGTAATGCAATCCGCAAAACTTTACTTTGCATTTTCAAAAAATAGTACTCTGAGCAGGTAGCACAATTGTGTTCTAAGGTATCCACAGGTTCTTGAAAGTACATGTATTACATTCGCAATTAGACTTTAGTTGCAGAAACTTCGGAAGACATGAATGAAGGGCATGAGAAAAAGTTTCACTAATACATATGTGGAAATCATGAAAAGGCACTAACAAGGCCTTTAAGATGTAGCCATGATAAATTTGGAGTATACCAAGTAATTAGGGAAACCACCATGAGGCCAAATGTGTCTTAAAGTTTACGTCTAGAGCTTTTTAGTCACGTTTATATGTTTATTTGTTATTTATTTTATGTGAATCCTTTTTATACTAGAAACAGAAAGTTTTGCAAATTCCTTCATTTGCTAGAAAAGGTAAGAGCTAAAAAGCTTTATATTTTTTAAACATTTTAAAAGTAATCACAAAAAACTTCAATAAACTAATAAATGTATTGCGTTATCGTTATACCTACAAATTCAACTTAATTATATATCTGATATCTGAACTTTGCTGTCAACTTTTTTAAATAACACTATTTTATAACAATAATTCTTTAACAAAACACACATTCAATATAGTTTTTAAACTTTCCTATAAAAAGATTTTCGCGACAAAATCTATTAAAGACCAAAAGAAGACATCTGCATTGTACTGTTTACCTGTCAGCTTATTGTGATCTCTCTATTCGGCAGCGAAATGATCAGTGAAAAGAATACTTTTTCTCTGCGATTTTCATTTAAACCACTCTGCTATTTTAGTATCTCAAAGACACAAAAATTGAAAAGAGTAAAATAAGTACATGCTTTTCAAATGAACAGCGACAGCAGAGTATTTTTAGAAATCTCAGCTTCCCAACCGAATCTGAAACATTGAAAGTTCACTTACTTTTATACGCGTATTCTTTTCAGTTTCAAGTGTAAAACATCCTCATCTTAAGAAATAATAAACACTTTGAGTACCTCATCAAACAAGCAAATATTTACCTTCCCACGATAAAAAATCTAAGTGGAAAAATAAACAAAAGTAAGGAGCTCACCTTATAAAGTTGTAGGCGAATTTTGACTTAAATAACAGCTTTGGGCACTATATAATCACAAACAAACACATTATAGGAACCGTTCCACGAGATTCTTTGTATTTTCGGACGGGTTTTGACACAATATCTGAGATGACAGACAGCTTTTTCGATTTTTTCACGTTCTTTTTTAACACCGACACCCTGTTTAGACGAAGGCTGTTAAATGTTGAATGCAGCCTGAATTGGATTTTAAGACAGAGATAGAGATATGTTGTTTTTAACGCCATCTGATTAATTTAATTTTGGAATAGCTGGTGCCATCTACAAGGATTATTGACAACAATGTAGATTTGTATAGTAGTTACCTTTTTTATATTTTGTTTAACGAATGTCCTAAAGATGGCAACAAAAATTATTAAAATTATACATATTCACGTGTAAAATGTGTAAAAATATAGTGTAATATTTTAATTTTTAATAAATATATTTTACTAAACTGAAACCGTTTAAAACTAAACCATTACTTTGCAGCCTCAATTGGATTTTAAAGACAGATGTAGATGTTGTTTTTTAACCGCCATTTGATTAACTTAATTTTGGAATAACTAGTGCTATCTACAAGGATTATTGAAAACAATTTAGATATATACAGTAGTTACCTTTTTTATATTTTGTTCAACGGATGTCCTAAAGATGGCAACAAGAATTATTAAAATTATACATATTCACGTGTAGAATGTGTAAAAATATAGTGTAATATTTTAATTTTTAATAAATATATTTTACTAAACTGAAACCGTTTAAAATTAGACCATTACTTTTACAGCCTCAATTGGATTTTAAAGACAGATATATGTTGTTTTTAACGCCATTTGATTAACTTAATTTTGGAATAACTAGTGCTATCTACAACGATTATTGAAAACACTTTAGATATATACAGTAATTACCTTTTTATATTTTGTTCAACGGATGTCCTAAAGATGACAATAACACATTAAATTATACTACTAAAATTATACTGTGACCCAGGACTCATAAACGATTGCTCTGTCTTGTCTTCCTTTTGCTCTTTTAGTACCTGCTTCCTATTCTTTCAACAGTTGTACGATTTCATAATTTTTCATTCTAGAAATATGGTCCATTCATAATCTGTTTTTTCTCAGTAGGTGTTATTGTTGGTTGCCTATAAACATAACTTCCCTAACTTCGTTATTCACTCTCTAATTTAGAATCGGTGTCTGGTATAGTGGTGCATATGCTATTATTTTTGATTTTACGAATTTCACTCAGCAACTTGATTATATAGTTGATTAAGCCATTTACGAAGGGTAACTTTTTGTAACAACGGAATCTGTTGGTCTGTTATCACATTGCCTGCCATAGAAGTCTGAGTTGTAGATTAGTTGTTGCTTGAGAATTTATTCAAATAGAAAGAAGGATAGCCATCATTCAAATATATGTTGCATAATGATTTTAATTCTTTTTGTATGAAAATATCATTTCTAATGTGCAAGATTCTGTTCTTCATGCAACAACATTGTTAGATGTTTTTGGCTTTTTGAGTGCTGAGAGAAAAAAACTAGAAATCTTAGCTACTCTAGCCCTACATACCGAAGAGATGCGAAGTGCAGAGATGATGATAGAACAGGGAGTATAAGGAAGAGAAGGGAAGAGTAGAGGGAGATATATGTCTTTAGTAAATTCAAAATATTGGAAACAATATTTACAGTTATGTCCCACAGCTCTTTATTGACAATGAGAAATACAATTTCTGATTACTCATTAGCTTTTAACTTTCAATTAATAAAGTACGCTGAAGAAATGGATGGAATCAAGAAAATAATTGGCAAATAAAAAAAAACGGTGTCTGTCGAATTGTCTTTTATTTTTTTCAATTTGTTTACCTACCTACAAAGCAATTTAACTAAAAATATATAAAGTAAAATATTCGAACATAAGTATAAAATATTTAAACTTTGGTAACATTCAAATTCTGTTTGTCTTTTCCACATTGGACCTGCGCTTTGCTCAATGTGGTAAAGACAAACAGAAGACAGAGACAAATGGAGACAAATGGGAGAGGCCTATATTCAATACACGAATAGATTTTGGGCTATAGATAGATAGATAGAACATTCAAATTGAAATTAACACAAGATCACCATCAAAATCAGCATTATTATTTTTACACTCATATGAATCGTTACATTTAAGCCGATATTCTGCTTGCATGATGTTTTTGTACCACTGCAAAGTACCAGTTTCCCTCCAATTTACTCCAAAATGTTTTTCAAGCAATTTCTTTTGGGTTGGTCTTACAAATTTTCCTCTCTGTACCAGTGTCAAGGTTTTAAGAAATCTCTCCTTTCACAACGATGTTTCCAAATTTAGGTGGAAATTTTGAAATGAAATTAAGCCGGCGTTTTCATAAAACTTTTCCCTTCTTGTTTCCAGTCCAATGGTACCCAATCCCTACCAATCAACTTAATCGTACCATATTTCTTAAAAAATTCATGATATTCTTCTTTTGTCACAAATGTGTTGATCTTTTTAAATATTTTCTCTATCATTCCAAATACTCTGTCGACAGAAAGGAATGAGTGCCCTGTTACAGGAAAGACTGTTTAAATTTTTACGTATGCTTGTTGGAGCACAGCTATTCAGAAATTGCACACAGTTAAAATATTTATATTCTTATTTTGTCCAGCGCAATTATCAGACACCAAACGAATGGAGTCATATCCTAAGAGATCAGCTGATCTTAACTCATTAAATACAATGGAAACAACCTCGTTGGATGATTTTTTTGCTTCCGTCCGTCTTCCGTCCAGGTATAAATTGAGACAGTACTGGGATTCAGGGATTCATTTTTTCTCGCAGGTGTTGGAAGAAGGCTTGGGCCTGTTTCTGGTGTAACTACATTTTCATTTTTAGATACCTTTTTTCTTCCTCCGTTTTTTCCACTTGTATAAGGTTTTGTAATTCTAGGCACTACATTCATCCATGCTAGGATAAGAGAATCCAATGTTGAAATCTGAGCAAAATATTTTCCTGAAAAATCTCTGAGTAACTTTCTCAGATTCATCTTTACCATAATTGAACATTTTCCACATTTTGGTGATATCCAGGTCTGATGGTAGGTAGATACGTGATGAGTGATGTGAATAATGCGATTCAATAGCTTAAAAACTTTTTTGCTTCTTCTCTTTTCGGAGCAAACTTAACTTCCTTGTGGTTTGCGTTTCGGGTTTCCACTATGACATGACATAAACCGTTCTTGAATTTTCGGAACACTCCTATAAATCTATGCTTAGAGTAATAGGCCGAAACACCTTGAGAAAAGCATCCCTGCAAATGTTGAGATTGTTGCCAGAGTGGTTTACAACCGAATATAGATTTTGTGGTTTTGCCCTTTATAGGCTCAAGCTTCTTTCTTTTAGGGTTAGGTGGGCCAGCCCGACAGTATTTCAAAATAAACGCATCTTGCTTGCTTTTTTCTTGGATGGAGTAAAAGGCTTTGTGGAACTCCATGACATCACGCATTGTTAAAAGCTGGCACTGTTATCCAACTCGGTGATGACAGGTGGGGTACAGAGGAACACCTTTGGCTGAGTACGTGCATGAACATACAAAAGGAGGAATTAATTAAACTTCAGCCAATTCAATGAATAGTCTATTCATTCAAGTCAATAGTCAGAATTTTTATTAGGAATCTCTCAATTTCATGAAAAACTTTAGCAAGTGGTACTAAGCTGGTCATGTTTTTACAGGTAACTTTCAAGCTTCATGTTTTAAAATCAGACATTATCATATCATTTAAAAACTATTTATAACTCGGATGAACATATACAGTAACTTCTAACATATCAAACTTCCACTGACCTATTGACAATTTGTTACAGCAATCAATTGTACATGATTGAGTTCAATGATTAGACTTACCTTTGTCGTTTCTGGATGTCTTTTTTTCCATTTTTCGGTCTCGCTCTTTCTCTTACGCGTCGTCCCTGGATTGACAGATATATTTGACTCAATGAATCTACTTTGTAAACTAATAATATGCAAAAAAAAACAAACAGCATTCTCATTGGCTGTTGGGGAGATGTCCGTTTTTGTAATAAACCTTCATAGCAGAAGTCCGTTTTTGAAACAGACCTTCAATTGTGAAATTGAAAATAACGTATTTGCGTCCGTGTTGTTTATAGAACCTAGCAAAGACTTTCGATCGCATCCAAGTCGAAGACGTCTTACATTTACTGTATAAAAGAAATATACCAATCAATATTATACAAACCATCGAAAACATCTACCTCCAAAATCGAATACAGGCAAAGATAAATGGAAAACTAACACAGTGTATACCAGTACAAAGCGGAGTCAGACAGGGTGACTCGTTGAGCCCACTTCTCTTTAATATAATAATGGACGATATAATACAAGCAGTACGTAAAGGTATGGCTACAGAATGGGGAACAAAGAAATTTAAATATTATGCTATGCAGACGACGCCGCATTAATCGCCGAGATAGAAGACGAGCTCAAAAGATTAAAACATATCTTCAATACAACAGCTAAAAAATACAATATGATAATATCAGCAGACAAAACCAAATATATGACAATATCTAAGTACTCACTACGGTGTAAAATCGTAATTGATGGGAAAATAATAAGCAGAAAGCAAGGTTTAGATATTTGGGAGTAGATATAACTAGTTACTTGAAATGGAAGCTTGGACATTCAAGAAACAACACATAAGAAAAATAGAAGCGTTCGAAATGTGGTGTTACAGAAGAATGTTAAAAATTCGGTGGGTTCAAAGGATTACCAATGCTAAGGTACTTCTTCTTCTTCTTCTTCAGCCTTCATTTATCCAATGTTGGACATAGGCCTCCTCCAATTGCTTCCACGCTTCCCTATCTTTTGCAATTCTCATCCACTGCTTTCCAGCTACAGCAGTTATATCGTCTATCCATCTCTTTTTAGGTCTTCCCACGCTTCTTTTTGTTTCTCGAGGTCTCCAGAATGTCACTTTATGAGACCATCTGTTGGTGTCTTGTCTTGCTACATGTGCTACCCATTGCCATCTCAATGTCGCTATTTTTCCCATGATGTCGGTTACTTTAGTTCTTCGACGTATTTCGGTGTTAGGAATTTTGTCTCTGAGGCTTATATTTAACATGGCTCTCTCCATGGCCCGTTGAGTTACTCTTAATTGTTTCTGCCATTTTTCTTGTTATTGCCATAGTTTCCAATCCATAAGTTGCAACTGGTTGTATACAAGTGTCATAGGTTTTCTCGTTTTAAGTGAATTGGGATTTTTCTCTCTTTTAAAATGAAGCTCCACTTACCAAAAGTAGCCCATGACAATTGTGTCCTTCTTTTAATTTCTAGGGTTTTGCTAAGGTACTACGACGTCTAAATAAGGAGTTAGAAATTATGAACAGCATAAAAAGAAGAAAACTAGAGTATTTGGGTCACATAACCAGAGGAGAAAAATATGAGCTGCTGACAATTATTATGCAAGAAAGGATCCAAGGAAGAAGAAGCATAGGAAAAAGACGCATCTCCTGGCTGAGGAACCTTAGAAAATGGTTTAACTGTAGTTCACTACAACTTTTCAGAGCAGCAGCCAACAAAGTGACCATAGCCGTTAAGATATCCAACCTCCGATAGGAGATGGAACTTTAAGAAGAATAACTAGTTACGGATATGTTGAAGAAGTACGACAACAAAGCTTAAAAGCAAGTAAAGCGGCGGTTCTCTTAATGACACAATCTGGAAGAACAAACACCTAAGACAAGACACAAAAACAAGAATCTATAAAGCAGCAATTAGACCTATATTAACATACACGCGAAGACAAGACCTGACACATCTAAAACAAGACGAACTACTGAGAAACAACAGAGATACAGAGATAGAGAGAACAACATAAGAAGAGCATGCAATATAGAAGACATAAATGGATGGGTGACAAAACGAAAACAGGAGTAGAACGAACATATCAGTAGAATGGAAGAGGATAGAATAGTACGAATAGCACGAGATAAGTCACCAAATGGACGAAGAAGTATTGGCAGACCAAGAAAAAGATGGTGCGACAATTTTGGAGGCTAATATCGAAGAAGAAACAGGCTTTAAAGCCTACATACTAGAAGGAAGAAGAAAAAGCGTCCATGTTGGAAGGAAACTATTATCACTGTTGAAAAGAACAGAAACAATTCTATAAGAAACCACTACTTACTAAATTTTTGTCTTTGATCTGAAGCCACTCAAATAGACTGACTGCTGCTATGTCCATCTCCCCTAATGTATTTGCATATGTCCGTACTATTATCACTTATTTTTATCTCTACTTTATAAATTAAAACTACTAAAAATATGACAAATAATAGTAAAAATTTAAAATCCCTTACTCCGGTCTACATAAAACAAAAAATGTACAGGCCATGCCTTCAAAATGCTCGCGTCCAATAAATTCTTAGTGAATCATAAGGTTGTAACTTTTTTACAAATTGTGTCAAATCAAATGTAAAAATAAAAAGAAGTACTTAAAAATCAATTAGTAACAAACCAGTTCCGCCTTCTTTATAGTAACGAATAAAATAATAGTACAATATTCCTGGTGGGATGACACTATTAGTACCGCCTTTATTATTGATATCGTCTGTTAATAACAAGTTAGCAATACACGACCAAAGGAATTTATGATTTTAAACAACTAGTAATCACGTTATACTCGGTTCGCTATTCCCAGTCCGAACTGTCTAGTGAATTTAGTAATTATTTTTTTTGTGAAGTTTGTTACTTTTTGACAGACTAAAAGTGGCTGGAAATTACTATACAACCAAGCACACGTACTCATAGCCAATAGTAATAGAAAACCATCGAGTTAGAATATTTTGAATTGCAAGTTTAATTGACTGGTGCAAATTTAAAGTTTTGGATGGCGACGATTTCTCATGTTTACTATATTTATTTCATCCTCACTTATGGTATTAATTCTTCGGAATGTCCTCTCTGAGATACCGCAAGCATCGCATGTGCGTTAATAAAGTTACCAGCATTTAATATATAAAATTGAATAGTATATATACTATATATATATATATATATATATATATATATAATATATATATATAAATTAATGTTTCTTGGGTTTAGGTTCAATAAATATATGTTACATGTGGAACTAGATTTTATTTTCCATTGCAATCAATCAACGTTTCGGCAGGAAACCCTTGCCTTTGTCAAGATTCTAAAATGTGTATATATATAAGGACAAACAGATATTTTAAAATATGTATATATATATGACTTACCAAAACGTAAAACGTGACACAGACATTAACGAACTGACATATAAAAGTTGATATCTGATATCTCATTGTTTACTGTCATTAGTATATAATTATTTTTATATGAGCGTATCGTTGATGTTTTCGAAAAAGGTAAGGTGGAGATATGTTATGACTTTAAGAGCTTTTTATGATGTTATATTATTATTGTTTAAATCAGATTGAAATATATTTTATTTAGGTTTTGTGTATCTTTTTTGTCATTTATTGCGTTGGTGTTTCTTTTTATTTCTATTGATTCGTATATCTCCCTCTTCTTTTTGTTTTTTTCTGTTTTTAAAATTCTGATGTTTTCAAAATCAAATTTATGCTTCTTCCCGCTTTCATGTTTTGTGAGCGCAGTGACGTTGTTCTTGTCGTATTTGTGAGAACGAATTCTGGATTGAAGCAGTTGACTGGTTTGACCGATATAGACACCTTCACAGTTTGTACATGGTATCTCGTAAACAACATGTGATTTTTTAAGTTTTGGAGTTTGTGTTTTTAGTTTTGTGAAATATTTATTTAAGAGATTGTTGCCTTTGTGGGCCACTGTTATGTTATGTTTGGCTAAAAGATTGGTTAGTTGTTCAGATAAACCTTTTATATATGGAAGAGTTGTATAAGTGGTTTTGATACTGTTGGGTTTGTTGTTAGTTGTATTGTTATAAAATTTATTGAGTCTTGATTTGAAAATAGTTTCGATTAGATGTTCGGGATATGCATTCTTTAGGAGGGCATTTTTTGCTTTTTTTATTGCAGTTGGTCTGTATTCTGGATCTGTTAGTTTTATAGATTTATCAGCGAGACTTATAATTACAGACTTCTTATGGGAAAATGGATGATGGGAATTGTAGTTAAGATATCGTGAAGACCATGTTTCTTTTGTAAACCACATAGTTTTAACTGTATTGTTAATGCGATGTAAGGTGACATCCAGAAAGTTTATTTTATTATTTTGTTCAATTTCTATAGTGAACTTTAATTTTGGATGGTAACTGTTGAAAATATCTAAAATTTCGGTTGTTTTATTTGTTGGAATAGCACAGACACAGTCATCGATATAGCGGTAGAAGAAAGGTACATTAAAATCTAAGTGACTCATGACAGATTTTTCTAAGTCTTCCAGAACCAGTTGGGCAATGACACTAGAGATACTTGCACCCATTGCGCATCCATCCATTTGTTGGTATATTTCGTCTTTATATAAAAAGTATGTTGAGTTTACCGTTAACTCTACACATGATTGGAATTCTTGCAATGGAATGTTAGTGTATTCTTTTATGTCATTCCACTTCTTTTTAATGAAGAATTATGAAAGCGGGAAGAAGCATAAATTTGATTTTGAAAACATCAGAATTTTAAAAACAGACAAAACAAAAAGAAGAGGGAGATATACGAATCAATAGAAATAAAAAGAAACACCAACGCAATAAATGACAAAAAAGATACACAAAACCTAAATAAAATATATTTCAATCTGATTTAAATAATAATAATATAACATCATAAAAAGCTCTTAAAGTCATAACATATCTCCACCTTACCTTTTTCGAAAACATCAACGATACGCTCATATAAAAATAATTATATACTAATGACAGTAAACAATGAGATATCAGATATCAACTTTTATATGTCAGTTCGTTAATGTCTGTGTCACGTTTTACGTTTTGGTAAGTCATATTATATATACATATTTTAAAATATCTGTTTGTCCTTATATATATACACATTTTAGAATCTTGACAAAGGCAAGGGTTTCCTGCCGAAACGTTGATTGATTGCAATGGAAAATAAAATCTAGTTCCACATGTAACATATCTTTATTGAACCTAAACCCAAGAAACATTAATTTTATATTAAATATAATACGGTTCAAGAAACTCAAAGCTACTATATATATATATATATATATATATATATATATATATATATATATATATATATATAATATATATATATTTCAGAAATACCTGTATTGCAGCCAGAGGCTAAATTACAAACATTAAAGTAGAATCAAATACTGTTTAAATTCAACAAATAGTTTTGTATATTTTAACTTACAAATCAATTTGAGAGAGATACTATCATAAGAAAGAGACCTAGGTAAATAGCGAAACGCGCCAGAAACATATTATCCAGAAGGAATAACAATAAGTTCGCCAAGGAAATTTTCTAAAACTAGCCATCAGCATTACAAAAACGAATTTGACAGAATAAACCGGACAAGGATAAAAATAACTATAAGATACAGAATAACAGATTTTTTTAAATAGTTTTATATTTATGAATTTACGCCTACAATTTCAACAGTGCAAAGCTTCCATGAAGAACAAGTTAGTAATTATTATAGTTATTAAAACATGGAGGAAACTTTTTAATGGACAGCACAATTAATCATTCAAGAAAAATTAGAGGTTTTGGTACATTTATAATTTGTATTTTAACATGTATTTAACTATTATTTATTCTAAAACGAAAATTACAAAGAACAAAACCCAACCTCTATCAATGTCAATCCCAATTGAATATCATTTTTTTTAAATATATATCCGTGCAAAGATTATACATCAAACCGTATCATAAATCAGACATCGTGGTGGTTATTAATAGCCAGAGAAATGTGCAATTTGGGTGTGCACTACATGGGAGGTAGGGGTGCTCGGAGAAACAAATTATAGCCGTATTAGTTGCTCTATATTTCAAAAAGAGACAGGAAATAAAAATAATTGTATCTGAAATTAATCAAATAACAGAGTAAACAAAAGAAATCTTTGTTACAGGTAGAAAATATAATAAAAAAAGATATAAAGTTCAGAAAAGCTAGAATATGTTTTATTTGTTTATTTTGAAACAATTTTGACAATTTAGTATAGTTCTTCTTCTTCGTTATTCCCGTGAGCCTTCGATGAATATATTGTCAGATAACTAAAAGCATATTTTTATTCATATTTTTATGATTTACCTTTTAATATAGTATAGGCTAGCTACTAGCTACACGCTACACAGTTAGATAATAAATTTAAAATTACACGTCCTGGCAATAACTGTTGCTCAAAACTATTTTCATTTTTATTATTTACCTTACACTTCATATCATACATCTCTGAAAATTATTACACTGTGAGAAAATATCTAATGTAGAGCGTTAACATGAATAGATGTAACACATGCACGAGATGCATAAGTCGTATTTTATATATGCGGGTTCAATGTTGCTATATATTTAAAGTCATAAATACACCTGTATGTGTTAAACATTTTGTAGATTTTTAATTCCAGAAAAACAAATTCTTCAAATCAGTAGTCCTCAAACTATTTATTTTTTAATATCAATATACTATTCAATTTTATATATTAATTCACTTAGTAATTAAATGCTGGTAACTTAATTACTAGCGAACCAGATAAGCGGCGTTATATTTTACACTACCTTTATGAATAACACTTTACTGCTCTATTTTTTCAATCAGCACTGCTCAACAAGTTATCGTTTTAATATGGTTTTAGTATTTTATTGCAATAGTACGAGTACGGAATATTTATTTAAACAGTAAATTTATTACATGGTATTTTTTTTTAATTTCTTCTGATGTATCACATAATGTAGGTTTACCCAATAATCAAAGAACCAATATGCCTTTATAAGAACATATTATTTGAAAAATAACGAGTACCATGTGTCATAATAATTGTAATTTCCTTTATACATACTTTAAAAATTTGTTTAGAAATGTATTTCTTAAATTAACACAATCATTGAAAAATGATTCATGCTATTTAAAAATATCTTTGCGTTAACGACAAAGTAGATGAAATTCAAACTTGTCATCATATTACCCTTCTGTTTTGTTTAGCGTTGGCTGTTAAATAATTTGTGTTCGATTGATTCGTTTGTTGTACAACCCTCATACTTTTTAGGGTGTAGTAGTTGTATATAAGTACCTATTTTTTATAGTAGTGTAGTGAAGCGGTACTATAAAGCAAAGTGAGTAATTTGGAAGAAAATAAAATACAGTCGAAACGTAGAGTGTTATCTCCAGAAGAACGGCGTTTAGTTCTAAAAGTAGAAAGTTATTTCAATTTGAAAAAAACTAATATGGATTCATTGACATCTGTTAAGGCAGTTCAGAAATGCACATGCGATGCTTGCGATATCTCAGAGACAACATTCCGAAGAATTAATAACATGAGTGAGGATAAAATAAATATAATAAGCAAGAGAAATCGTCGACATCCAAAAACTTTAGATTTGCACCAGTCAATTAAACTTTTAAATAAAAATAATATAATATATATATATATATATATATAATATATATATAATATAATATATATATATATAATATATATATATATATATATATATAATATATATATATATCCGGTTTTTTTAGGCGTTACGCCCGTCCGGTAGGGATCTATGGAGGAGTATCACCAAGCCGCAAGCCCTTATCTCTTGCCGTACTGCTCCAGCATAGGCCGATCAGATCCCAGCATATCCTAGTCTAAGCCGCAGATTCATCTAGAATTTTAAACTGCTGCGTTAGACTTTTTGCTTTCTGTACACCGAGCTGGGGCTCGAACCCACATCCACTGAACCATTCGACAGTGAAGCGAATGAGAGGCAGCCGCACAGCCCACTGAGCTATCTGACCGACAAAATAATATAATATATAATATGTGTAAATACAAAGAACATGTAACAATTAGTGCTATGTTACAAAAAATAAAAGACAAGGAACTGTGTGATATTAGTCTAAAAAGTTTGTGGAGAGTGCTGAAACTTTACTTCAAATAAAGATTGAATTGTTGGAGCACCGATACCTAGTGACTTATAGTACAATGATCACTGAGATCTAGCATATTCTTTCCCACAAATTCAATAAGAGGTTACCGCCTGTCAGCACCGAACATTTTGGAATCTTACAACACTCCACGTACTGGAATAACAAATTCAGCAATTGTATTATTATAAATAAAGCATCGCAAAACCATCTTTTTGAGTCTGATTTTAGTTTAATATAATTGTAGTCATCTATATAAAAAATACTGTGGGAAGAGACTGCAAAGAACGGTCGAGTACATATGGGATGTTTCAAGAAAATAAAAATAAAAAGATCGAAAGGTAAAAACATTTTAGCATGTTTTAACATAACCGGTACTTGTTCCATAGAATAACACAATCCTTAACTTATTGGCGAAACTACCTTTTGTACTTCAGAAAATAAAAGATTTTACTATAGAGAAAAGTTAGAGAGAAAAAAACACCATTATAGAAGCATCGCTTCAAAAATATTATTAAAGTTTAAAATTATTTAAAAAATAATTGTTTTGGCACAACGCGAAAAAGTTTGGTATGTATTGTCATTGACAGTGAGATTAGCATTGTATCCATAGGAGTAATACATTATCATTTTCTGAGTACGCCTCTGTACATTGGTTTGGAATTTAACTTCGAAACATGCCAATGAGCTTAAAAATAAACAAAACACTTATGGTTTAAAACTCTTTTCTTTTTTCAGGTGCTCTTTTACGACTTTTAAAACTCTTTTACAAAACAACAAAACAATGGTCTGGCTGACTTGTGTCGTTGCAAAAAGGCCACAAACTGGCATTAACAGACGTGTGCGAATAATGGAAGATCTTTTCAAATTACCCTAATGTTAATACCTTTCTAAGAAACCTTATAATAGCTACAAATTTTTACAGCGGCTTATTTCACTTTCAGATAATTTTTGGTTATGCTTAAAAATTGAAAGCCAACGAAATACTTTGCGACCTTCTTTTTCGTTGTAAAAAATAGTAGGTATAATATAAAACGCAGTTAAATGAAAGAAAACAAAAAATTATATTACTTTCTCCTCATTTGCATACCGCACTAAAATGATTTATGTAATATCTTCATAATAGAGGAAATAACTAATATATCTAGACCTAGTGCAAGAAGAAGACAGAAAAAGAAGAAGCATAATGCTTATCAGTTCGAAAATGTTCTGTTATTATTAATAAATATAATATTTAAAGAACTAAATCCACAAGGAAAAATTCCTGTAGCTGGCTGTATACCACGTATAACAAAAAGAGGTTAATCTTTGTAAATGGGTATATTTGTTTAAAAAACCCTTAAAAGGGCCACATCAATAAAACAAACGTTTTCGGACCACACAGTCCATCATCAGGTTATTAAAATCGAAAATGCTAGGTCACAATGCCTGAGCCACCAAAATATTAGGGTAAAAACCCTTTAAATACATTTAGTTATGAAATGTTGTACATTGTGTTATAAAATAACTGTGATGTTCATTATTAAATTAAATTTGACTATAGGTAACACATGGCTCAATTGGGTTCCAGAGCCGGTGAGAGGAAACCTCTGCACTCGGAGAACAACGTGGAACTCAGTTCCACGGCATTGTGACCTAGCATTTTCGATTTTAATAACCTGATGATGGACTGTGTGGTCCGAAAACGTTTGTTTTATTGATGTGGCCCTTTTAAGGGTTTTTTAAATAAATATACCCATTTACAAAGATTAACCTCTTTTTATTTAAAGAACTGTTATTTGTTGCACTGCAAATACTCAGCATCAGCACAATATGTATTATTCAAAAAAGGTAGAGAAATTGTACAAACTGAACACCCGTCTGTTTAATATATTATTTATGCTTTAAGAAAACAATATTAATTAAGCGTCTTATTCACACATACTGTATATGTTCCGTCTATTTTCGGTGTACTGGACAATTTATCACAAGCTTATAAGTTCAGAGGCAGCCTTGATTAGGATAAATCGTTACATTCACAGTTCAATGTGAAATGTTTAAATTCGGTATGTCTGGAAAAAGTGTATAGATATAATTCTACCATCTAATCCTTTCGTTCTCTAAAATAACTTCCAAATAAAACGGAAATCATTACTGTAATGGTAACAAGTAGATACAACTAAGCTATTTTAGAATCAACTACAGTGTAAAGTTTTTTTGGGAAACTTGTTAAACTTGAAAGTTTTGATTTTCTTTGTTTTTAAACGACTAATTTGTCAATATCTAAGAGATTGGATATCAGTTTAAATTGCAACGCAAAGAGTTACGGTGAAATAAGATCCAAAATTGAGCAGGCCAGAGCTGTTTTTAAATGGATGTCCAAGGTATTATGTAACAGAGAACTAAAATTGCCATTGCAGATACTTTATGATGTCAAGTCTTGGAATATGAATATATACAAATCGCCTTGAGGCTTTTGAAATGTGGTGCTATGGAAGAATTGAAAGAGCCAACCAAATTTTTAATGGACTCAGAAACCACCCAAGCAGAATGTTAAGAGAGCTGACAAACTACAACGAAAACACAAGGACGGTTCATAGAAGACCAAAATAACAGATAGCAGGCTATAGATAAAATCAAGAAAAATAATAAAGAATAAGATAGCCACGCAGTAGTCAAAAGCACGAATGCAACGTTGGACAAAAAGCACTCAAAAAAAAATACTCTGGCGAGATGATACTGAATAGGTTAGGATAGTTTAAGAATAATATACACGGGTTTGTATGATGACCCTATATACCTAAAAATGCACACCCCACACCATGCAAACATCTAAGTTAGGTTAGCTGTAGTTAGATTAGCCAAAAAAAAAAATAAAAAACAAAAAACGCTTTCCTGTCTAAATCATTGCGAAATTGCTCTGCTCTTTACACGTGTAAAAGGCCCATCAGATTTTTATAACAACCGCAATGGCTAATTGGGCCTCTCAGGCAGGTCGAATGTAAACCTTTTCGGGAAATCTGAGCACCTAGGACATGTGCGGCATACATGGCTCGGTAGCCAGACCTCTCTCGGATGCCCAGTCGGCGAGGAGAACAAAATTTATTTTGCAAATAGGCGGCTGCGTGACCAAGCACACCCATATTTCGGACAGAGAGTTATCAATTCAGGTTGGTGACTCTCTATCCGAAACACACACTTTTTCTTATAGAGACTTAAGTCCCGCAGTTATGGTAGAGTAACTTCAATAGTCAGTAAAATAAATAGGGAGAAAAACCGATATGCGTTGCTATCCCTACAGTTAGGTAACTTAACCACAGTCATGAAAAACAGAGGGTGTTCCATTACCTAGGGCACCCAAAGTAACGCTTAGATCATAAGCCTCCTCACTTAAGTCACACGCTGAGGAGGCATGGAGGAAAAGTCTGGGGGTCAGATAGGTACCACTTCAATAACGAAATGTGACCGGTTTGATCTTCGGACATGTGGATCCCACATTACAATGGTATACACGTACTCCTAGTGGGCAGGGTTGATCCCCGCGTGCGTGTGTAGAAGAATTTTAATAGTTTCTTGAGTGGAGAAGATTCAAAACTTCACAATACTCGAAAATCTCAGCAAGACTACTGAGACTATCAAAAGCAACAAGAAGACTTCCAAAGCGTCGTCTTTACACCTGGAGATCACCACCAGATATACCTGAACGAGTGGTTCGTAACCAAATAGACTTCATATGTCTAACTAAAAATGTGCATCCAAGTGCATCAAATCAAAAATAAGACTGAAATTGAAAAGGGTTTACAAGGACTAATAGACAAACTAGGTACTATTTATAGAGAAAACATGTTCCCCTTATAATTGTACAATCAATTGATTTTGACATCTTCGTTAACAAGCATATTTCCTCTTATTTCGAAAGTTTAGAATAGATACCTTCGTAAATATTTTTAAGCTTACATTTGATGTCGTCAGAGATGTACTGAAAATGTCGCTTAGATTTTACTTGACAGCTTTGTACACTCAATGCATTATATACACACTATGTATCAAATTTAACTAAATGCTGTTTTGTTTCAGCTGGCACTGTTGACAGAGAACGTGTTAAACACTAAGACAGGCTATTCACGTTTCGATTTTTAGTCGTGAAGTTGGAAGTCGGATCACAGGTCGGATCGAAAATTGTCTCAGTCAATTGACCTTCGGCATCCGTTACGTGTGAGATTTCTATGAATTACTTTCCGAAAAGATCCCTAGTTCACAAATATTTAATAGAAAATAAACTCAATCTCAATCAATCGATTGAACGAAAATTACCCCTATTAAAATATACGATTCATTATCATCATCTACCTTTTGTTAGGGCAAATCATTTTCCTTTCTGTAGATCTATTTCAGACACTTCCACACAGGTACAATTTTCAACACTCCGTTTGGCTACAGAAGAATTATCAACAAACAACGAAAATTAAATCATAGTTGTACTGGCATTAACAGTAACTGTCTCTTTATCTTGTTCTGAAGTTATTTTCTTGTAGCGTCTTATGCAAATTTACTATTTTAATTGGAAATAAGCCTGAATATTAGTTAGAAATTAAATTTATTTAATATTTAAAAAATATTTTAATAACTATTTCCGAAGTGGAAGTCCAAACGTCAAACACATTTAATTTCTAACTCATATTGTGGCTTATTCCCAATTAAAATAGAAAATTTACTACAAGATCACTTTGTAACTGATATTTCCTCCCTGTATACAATTTGCTTACAACATCAGCTCCAAACAAATACTCAATTGGTGCTGTCTGTCCGACATCGCTGAGCAAAGATCCCTAGTTCGCAAATAAGTAATAGCAAATAACTTTCAATTGCACGAAAAATTATTATAGTTCTTCAAGTTTCTGGTATCACCTTTCACAATAGTTGTGGAGATATTTTACAGCTGAACTTCAGATCCTCAAATGACCTTCTAATGGCCAAAAAGTGTAAAGTTCATACAAGGCGTTGTTCAGTACTGACACATTCACACATTACGGTTTTTTTTTTTGAAATGACTAGACCAACTTTTTCCAACAACATCGAAAAAGTGAAGTTTGTCCATTCTGAGGTAGTTTTTTATAATTATCCTCATCAATGACATCGAGCAATTTCGTGTCACAATAGTTCACACGGTCAAGAAACAATTTCTTCATCCAACATTTTTTTCTTCTTTTTTTTTAAATGATAAGATAACAAGCACAATGCTGCAATTTTTCCTCCTCCTAATTATATTTTGCGTAATGTTTACACGATACATTTTTTTGGTTAAGCAATGTACTTCTTCTTCTTGTGCCGTCTTCTAACCAAGGTTGGCGATCACTTCTTTAAACGCTTCTCGATCTTTTGCAACGTGAAATATCTGTTCAACACTGAGGTTAGTCCAATCTCTGATATTCCTCAGCCAAGATTTCTTCTTTCTTCCCAAGCCTTTTCTTCTCTCTACTCTACCTTGCATGATGACTTGTAGCAGAGAGTATTTATCGTTTCGGAGTATGTGGCCCAGATACGATGTTTTTCTTATTTTAATTGTGTTCATAAGCTTTCTGCCATGTCCAACTCGTCTTAACACTTCCTCATTTGAGACTTTTGCAGTCCAAGGAATCTTCGAAATACGCCTATATAGCCACATTTCGAATGCCTCCAATTCTTTTTATAGATTGGGCTTTCAGAGTCCAAGCTTCTACCCCATATAGTAGTTGCGACCAAACATAACATTCGACGAACCTCAATCTGATGGCCATACTCAATTTCTTATTTGTAAACATTGACTTGTATTTTATAAAGCCTTTTCGAGCTATTTCTATTCTGACCTTTATCTCCTGCTCTTGATCTAACTGTGAGTTTATAATTGCTCCGAGGTATTTATATTTGTCGACTCTCTCTAGGGGTTTACCCTCCAATGTCAGTTGTATGTTGTCAACAGTGTTTTTTGAGATCACCATGTATTTGGTTTTATTTATATTCATTGTTAGTCCCATCTTTTTGCTTTCTCTGTTAATGATTTCCAGGAGAGTTTGTAAATCGTCTATATTCTCTGCCATGATTGCGGTATCGTCTGCAAATCTTATGTTGTTAATGATTCTCCCTCCAATCCTTACACCTTCAGTTCTTTCCCATAATGCCTCATGAAATAGTAGTTAGGAGTACACATTAAATAATTGTGGCGATAGCACACATCCCTGTATGACTCCTCTTTGAATTTCCACCTGGTTTGTCTCACTATCTTCCACCCGTACGACCGCTGTTTGATTGTAGTACAGATTTTTTATTAAATTAATATCCTTGGATTTAGGTGTATGCATGTATGAGTTTACCATGTTGGACTCTATCAAAAGCTTTTTGGAAATCTACATAGCATATGAATACATTTTTATTATATTCCCTGCATTTTTGTAATGGTACCGTCATTGCGCACAGTGCCTCCCTTGTTCCCATTCCATATCTAAATTTAAACTGTGTATTGTCTAATTGTAGCAAGCAAGCAATTTGATTGAACCCAGCCTATGAGACATGTTCACCCAGGTAGTACGATCGGGTGTAACAATTCATTGGAGCAAGGTGTTTTAATTCGTGTTTAAAAACAGGAATCACCCCACCGTGCTCCAATGCTCTAGACCATCCCTTTCCCCCCTATAGCAATCTGATTCGCTATAGAGGCACAACAATCAGCCAAGTGCTCTTCATGTGGAGGTCCTGGGTAATTGAACCCCAACATGGTTTCCTAACCGTATGTGAAAACTCAGGACAGCGCATCTCCGCTTTATTCCTGTTTATCTTAATGTAGCTTATCCGCGAACTAAAATTGCTTACTTGGGCCTCAAGTCTCCGCTCTGAGTCCCGGCTCAGTTCGGCGACTTGGTGCTCAAGGGGGTTGGGCCCTACGTGCCCGGGTTTTGGGGTTTTTGTTAATTTTTTTGGTGGCCGAAGCCGGTTTTTGTTAGTGTTTTTTGATTTTTTTGGTGGCCGAAGCCGTTTTTTGTGTTTTTTTGTGATTTTTTTTTGTAGGTCACCTGTGAACAGAAAAGTCATAATTAGTACATAGTCTACACTATAATAAAGAAAATATTTAAATATTATACATTACCACAATGTAGACTGCATCCTAGTGTGAGCAACAGGGCCCACTGTGAATGAGGCGATTTGCGATATTCTGGGTGATTTGAGCTACGAACTGTCTTCTTTATGTGTGTGTGTGTTTTGATTGGATTTTCTTCTCACTCTGGGCTTTTTGTAATATTTTGTCCCTATTGGGGGGTTTTTTATTTTTCCCTCTGGTTTTGCGTTAGTCTAATATTTGTTGTTTTGGTCTTTTGTGCTTCCATCTGTGGAAAGCGTCATACCTCATTATCTCTCGTAGGATGTGACTGGGGTGGTTCTCTAGTTCTGCGAATTTTATCCTAGCTTTTTCTTTCATTGTGTCAGTCACTCTGATTTGCTGTAAATCTCTGAAAAGGAATCTTTCAGCTACGTATCTTGGTACGTTTACCGCTTCTCTTAGGCTTTTGTTGTGTTGTGCCTGTATTTTCTTTTTCGTTGTGTTGCATATGTGTCCCCATGCAAGTGATGCGTATGTCAGTATAGGAAGGACTTATGTTATTAGCCTTATTTTGGTTTTTATACGTAGTTTGCTTTTCCTTCCCGCTAGGCCTCTTATTGCGGCCCTTGCCATGTTGGCTTTTTGTACTGTGGCTTCTACGTGTTTATTGAAAGTTAGTCCTTTGTCCATTATTACTCCGAGGTATTTCGCTTCGCTTTTCCACTCAATGGGATTTTCTTGCACTGTGACCTGTTCTGGTTGTTCTCGCCTCTTTTGGAAGAGTACAGCTTGTGTCTTGTCTGAATTGATTTTAATTTTCCACTTTAGACTCCATTCTTCAATGTCGTCTAACGCTGTCTGTAGATTGGTGACTGCTATGTCTACATTTCGGTGTTTGGCCGCTATCGCTGTGTCGTCAGCATAGAGACTTAATAATGTACCTGGTGTTCTAGGTATGTCTGCTGTGTATATCGTGTACAGCAGAGGTGACAGTACCGCTCCCTGTGGTACTCCAGCTTCCGGGTTCCCGAGTTCGGACAGGACTTGTCCTATCCGGACTCTGAAACTGCGGTTGCTCAAGTAAGAAGAGATCAGCCTTGTCATTGCTCCGCTGTACCCGTAATCTCTCATTGTCTAATTGTTCCTCACATTTTTTATATATATACGCTGCTGAATAACTTTGAGTAGTACGTATATAGTAGACTAGCAATGTACACCGTCGTGAAAACTAACTAAAACCCAAGTTGGACCGCTAGGTGGATAGTAAGCCGGAGCGTGAGTGGAGACGAATATTCAACTATACCCTGGCCACTTAGCGATATACTGTGCCCTATCCAAGGTCGCATGATCGCTGAATGCAAGCATCGAAAGTCGATGAAAACTAAGTAGATCTTCTGAGAAACTGTTTACACCGTCATTATATTATTTATCTATGGCTATTATTAATTTGTGTTTATTTATTTATATTAATTTGTATTTGTATTTTTTGTATTCTTTGAATAAAGATATTCTATTCTATTCAAACGAATCGCATTATTCCATCAAATTTATAAAACGAATTTATCACTTAATTTTATTTTAAAGTTTACTTTTGACATATTTGTACACGCAAAAGCCAATAAAATGTTTAAATTTAATGTAAATCAATAACCTGTAAAAATGGTATATTATGGTGTAAATTTAATGTAAATCAATAACCTGTAAAAATGGTGTAAACGTGGGAAAAGTGATAACATAGGGAGAGGAATATTTAAGAGTGCGTGCCATTCACGTGATCATTCCATCTTTTCAGTGGCTCAACTTTACACACAGTAATCCTACTGTATTTTAACAGTAGTCCTACTCATGTCCTACTAAGTGGACCGCAAGTACAAACGTGAATGCCCAGCTTTAGCAATATACAAATTTTTATTGTCAAATAAAAAACAATACAATATTGTTTTTACATCAATAGAATTTCATTAATAAATTTTTCATAAACTGTAATATTTATTCATCTAAAACTGATTTTGTATTCCAATTTCATAAATTTATAATTAGAAAATATAGATATTTATAAGAATGCACATAAATAATAATAGATATACATACTGTATAAAATTAATGTTATTTCTTTAATAAATTTCCTTAGACACTTTACATCAGCTTAAAATGGCCCAAGGCTCTAAAAGAAGAAAAATTTAGGACATTTTATTGACCGCTTTTCTTAAGTTTCTCTGTAAATGTTATTATTTTTATTTGTTAATCCTCTAATTCTCGAGACTAACTTTAAAAAGCACCTTGTAGTATCAACTCCTCATAAGAATTCCGAGATAGTAACCAATAAGAATAAATTTAGTTTCGTAATTACATACTTAGAATAGTATACTCATACAGTTAAAGTTAAATATAAAAAGGGAATTGTTAAGGAAGAGAATATACCATCATGTTTATTGTTAAAAACATTTTTGATGGTTATGCTTTGAATTTCAATTAGGATCCACTCTAACGGTGCCATACTCGGAAAACGTAAAATTCGATGTAGGTGGTTATTTTCCTTTGATACACCAACTTCAATGTACTTCGAGTTTATGATATGTTTTATTACATATACAGACAGACGCTATGTCTATGTTTTACATAAAGAGGTTTCTAAAAAATTGTAATAAATTAAATCTAGGTAGACTATTGGACAGTACTAACTATTAGAAATATCAACTGATACAAATGTGGAATATATACAAATACTCAATAAAAATCTATATAGAATCACAGCCATATATTTGCAGTCATCGAAATTTACAATGCTCACTTGAGAAATAGTGTCATTCAATTAATCGCGTCTGTGGTGTTGGAGTTTTTACCTAAGTCTCGTATTGGGTGTCTTCTTGTACGCACACAGATCACCTCATTTGCACCATTGTGTCCACATCTTGCCAACAATTAAACCAATAATACCTCTCAGCGACTTTGGCCATAGTCCTATTCATCCCAAAATGCTCCCGGAGCGGCTATCATGGACTTCTTGCAAACACGCCCTTAACACAAGACCTTGGAAGAACAACTTATGGCACTAATCTTGTTCTATTTTACTCCCATTTAAGAGTAATGACGTCATTTCGCAGACACAAGAAGTCCCACTGAAGCTAACAGCCCTTCACTGCTTACCCATTTTTGAAAAAAGCGTTTGACAGAGTACGCCATGATAAGCTAAGAGACATTCTTGAAAAAAAAAGGACATAAATAATAAAGATCTGCGAATAATTCTCAATCTATATTGGAATCAGAAAGCTCATCAAAATAGAAAATGAGACATCACAAGCAATAGAAATACGTAGAGGAGTACGACAGGGATGCTTTTGTCACTGCTGCTATTTAATGTTTATTGTGAAATCATCTGCCAGGAAACCCTTTTGCAAGCAAACGAAGGAATCGTAATCAATGAGAGGTTGTAAATAATATTCGATACGCAGACGACACTGTACTAGTTGCAAGAACAGTAGAAGAATTACAATGATTACTTACAAATATAAATATTGCCTGCAACAATATGGCATAAATATCAATATCAAAAAACCAAGTATATGGTCTTCAGTAAAAACATGACACAACCAGCACATATTAGTATAAACGGCATTCAAATTGAAAAAGTATCAAGTTACAAATACATAAGGACTTCAATAAACGAAACTGGAGACCAAAACAATGAAATAAAAAGACGTATCGAAATTGCCAAGGCCACCTTCATAAAGATGAGGAAATTCTTCTGCAACAGAGATATAAGCATCCCTCTACGATTAAGAATGCTAAGGTGCTACGTATTTAACACGCTATTATACGGTGTAGAGGTCTGGACTCTCAAACAGAACAACATAAAAAATATTGAAAGTTTCGAGATGTGGTGCTACCGTCGAATGCTGAAGATAAGTTGGGTTGAAAGAGTCACAAACTGAAGTATCGAGCTAGGAAAGACCAAATTTTGTCAACGATCAAACGAAGAAAACTCGAATATTTGGGTCACATGATGAGAGCACATAAATTACTTCAAAATATAATGCAAGGAAAAATAGAAGAAAAAAGGAATCCAGGCCGTAGAAGGATGTCATGGTTCGTAATTTGAGAGAGTGGTTTGCTGTACCACTAATGAACTCTTTAGGTCAGCTGTAAACAAGGTCAGGATAGCCTTGATGATTTCCAATCTCCGATAGAAGTAGCACAAGAAGAAGAAGAAGCTTGCCCATATTTGGCAATCTCCTGCCACTGTTACCTAGCATCGTTGTCCAGCCACTCCCGAACTATTTTTAAATCTGGATCTTTCTTCTGTTCAGCCTCGTATGTTTTTCGTTTGGCTTAAAGCTTTCTTCTCGTCAGAATCGGCAGTGCCTCTCTTTGCGTGGTCTTATTGAGAAACCGCGGTATTTCCATGACTTCTTCCCACTCGGTGGCGAATTTCAAATTTATATGTCTGTAGTTTCTTCAGCCATCGAGCTATTTGGCCTTCAGGTGTCTATAAATTGAGAAGCCATTGTAAAGCGGAATGGTCGGTTCTTATTAAGAATCTTCTGTCATCGAGGAACGACTGGTAGTGTTCTATTGCTTTGACGACGGCCAATAATTCCTTTCTGATGACAGAGTAGTTTCTTTCTGTTTTCCCAGAGTTTTACAGAAGTATCCTATGATGTCTTCCTCACCCTCCTACACTTATGAGAGCACCGCCCCGATGCCATTTTGAGAAGCATCCGTATGAAGCATGAGTAGACCCTGTTCTTTCGAATATGCCAGGATTGAAGCCGTTGTCAATTTATGCTTAAGTGTGGGTAAAGACAAGCTGCATTCGGGTGTCTAGTAAAATGACAGCTTCCTCTTAGTTAGGTTATGGAGAGGTTTGGAAATTTTTCCAAAATCTTTCAACGATAGTAACTGCAAAGGCCAAGGAAGCTTCGCACATCGTGTTTGTTTTTTGGTGTGGGCCATTCTTGTACTACTTTTTATTTTTGCCGGGTCTGCTGCAACTCCTGAAGATGTCAAATGAAACTAATTTTTTCTTGGAAGAGCTCGCACTTCTTAGCATTTACTTGTAGGTGAGAGTTCCTAAGTCTGGTAAAAATTTCTTTCAAATTGGCAAGTGTTCGTCGAAATCCTTTCCGATGACCATGATTTCTCGAGGTATACCAGACAGGATTTAATGTAGCTCCATTAATCGTTCAAACGTGACAGATGCATTACACAATCCGAATGGCATGACTTTCAATTGGTAGAGCCCATTTCAGCAGAAAATGCTGTCTTCTCTCTGTCTTCAGGATAGACTGTAACTTGCCAATAGCCGCTTTTGAGATCCATGGTGGAAAACAATTTCGATCCAGCCAAAGCATTAAGGGTGTCGTAAATACGGGCAGCGGTAGCTGTCTTTCTTCAATCTCCTATAGTTGACACAGAACTTTGAGGAACCATCTTTTTTAAGTTCTAACGCCACTGGAGAAGACAATTGGTTATTCGACTCTTCTTTCTCTAGTTCATTCAGACATTCAGACATTCTCCTTCCGTATATCTTTAAAAATGGCAAAAGCTTCTTTTTCTTCCTGACAACGTATCTCTTCAGCCTCTTTTTCTTTCTGGCGAAGTTTCTCTTTAGCTTCGTTTTCTTCCAGACGACATTTTTCATCTCTTTTTCTTCTAAATGACGTTGTTTTATTGCGGTAATCATATCTCGAACTTTCTCCATCTTGGTCTCGTTTCTTGTTTTTACCATATAAATTCTCGACAATAAATTCTTTTACTTAGTACAACTTTGTTCTGGCACCAATTGTTGCGTTCTTCTGTGGGTTCAGGAGAACGTAATAATATAATAGCTTTGATGATTTCCAATCTCCGATAGGGTGGTACATAAAGAAACAGAAGCCTTATCATTGGATATTTTTACCTTTGATACTTATCAGATCGCTTTACGAATTTTCAGAATCTCTTCGTAAACTGTTACAAAAAGTAACACATAATATTGGATATAAATTAACTGTCTGATGAGATTAAAATTAACATCCACAAATTGTAATAAGGCATTACCGTGGCAATTAGAAAAGAAAAAAATTGAGATAAAACAAATATAATCTTTGAAACACATAGTGGGGATTTTTATTACCAAGAAAAATGTATACCAAACCAATGTAGTAAGTAAAGCGATAAGCCAAAATAGACTAATGGACAGACAGGATCACAGGAAGGACTAAAACGATAATGTCCTACACTTTTAGTGGAAAAGAATGTATGAAATAATTAAATAACTTTTTAAAAACTCGGTATAACACCTTCCTTTCTCATTGTGTCATTAAAAAGTTCCAATAGAAATCTTTAACTAGCTAATTAGTACCGTCACTCCTCAATAGGGTGTTGCTATATAAATATTGCTTCAGTCGCAGAGTTAAAAAGAAAAATATCTCTACATTTTTATCAATTTACGGTATATTAGAACCAATTACACGAATTCCTTTACATATTTATAGATCCCTTTCGAATAAATCATTTTCTACTTTCAATATGTTAATGACATTTTCAAAAGGATTGTCTATATCGAATGGCAATTATACGAATGTCGATGAGATATTCCTACGCAATCACAAACAGTTCTCAATCGATTAACGTTAGTAGGTGCAATATTGTAGGATATGGTACAGCGACTTTAATTGTTGATAAAAGGAAGGATGATGAAGTAATTTACACACACTTTTGAGGTAACACAAATACAATAAATACAGTTAAATCTAATAAATAGAAAGAAAAATGATATGATATTGAGTCTTAATGGTAATAATTATTATAATAATAAAAGCCAGATTTTACATTACATAAATAGTGTAGTAGATGAATAATACCACCTAAATAAGGGCAACAAGAAATTAAAATCGAACTGACACTCTCACAATCTCTTACAAAGGGATTGAAGCAGGGTTGGAGCGTATCTCATCTCCTATTTAATATGTATGTAGAATTAATACAAATATAATTTTTTCAGATTGAAAAAAACATGTTGGAATGTTATGAACTAAGTGAGAACTTTTAATACTTCTTCTTCTTAACGTGCCCTATCAAGTCCCCTTGACGTTGGCGATTAACATGGCGAAACTGTCTCTGTCTCGAGCTATTCTGAAGAGTTGCTCAGCTTTCCTTATTCCTGTCCACTCCCTGATATTCTTCAACCAAGAGGCCCGCTTTCTACCAATTCCTCTGCGTCCTTCGATTTTACCCATCATAATAAGTTGAAGAATATTATAACCGTCTCCCCTTACTACGTGTCTAAAATAGGCCATCTTTCTACATTTGATGTTATCAAGCAGTTTGCTCTCTTAAGGACTGCCACATTTGTCAGCATAGCCGTCCATGGAATTTTTAGTATACGTCTGTGCAGCCACATTTCAAAGGCCTCCAGACGATTAATGGCGCATGGTTAAATGTAGCATTTAACCATGCGCTTTAGAAGTTGAAGTTGCAAGATATCATTATGCAAGCTATCTCGATTCTACATTTTATCTCTTGATCTGGATCTAGTTGTTCAGTAATATGGAAACCAAGATAGTTAAAACTGGACACTCTTTGAATTATATGACCATCAACATATAATCGTGCATCTTAATGTGCTAAACGGCTAAACACCATGTGTTTTGTTTTTGAACAGTTTATGTTTAGGCCAAACTCTCTTCCCACTGTATCAATGGCATTTAAAAGGCATTGTAGTCCATTCATTTAAAATAATCATCACTTAAAATAACTGTATTGTCTGCATATCTGATTGTATTTATCAGAATTCCATTTACTTTCACGCCCCATTCCAAATTATGCAACGTTAAATATTCTATCTGAATATAAATTAAATAACAGTGGAGATAGTATACAATCCTGTCTGATACCTCTTTGTATTTTACATATTTCTGTTGATTTTTCGTTTATGCGAGCTGTCGCTGTTTGACGCCAGTATAACTTTTCTATGAATCGTGTGTCTTGACTATCAACTCCTTTATCTTTTAATATTGTAATTAATTTGTGATGCTGTACTCGATTAAAGGCCTTTTCATAGTTAATTAAAAGTTAATCTAACTACATTTACTTAAAGGATTTTTACCCATGTCCATATTTAGTGGCTCTAAACATGTACATCCATATAGCACTGACGATGGAATATTTATTCCAAAAACGTTCTGTGATGTAGCCCGATAGGGTTTTTATTATTATACCTTTTATAAAGGAATTTTTTAAATAAAAATTTTCTGAAAAGAAGGATTCTTTGAAATGACGTTTTAAGACTGAATCAAATGATATTTCTGTTATAAAAACAATAAATTACTACTTATAACTGGGAATAAGCCACATTAAAGATAAAAATACATTTATTGACGTTTCAATTTCCAATTCGGAAATCGTTCTCAAAATACAAATAGTAAATTAAACAAATTTTGTTTTTTGTTACATAGTGAAAAAATTCTTCTGATAATTTAATTTTATCTGACTCATTTATATTGACAATTCAGACATACATTATGCATTTTAAAGTAGACGACTTTAAAATGATATTGCCAATATTGTTGAGTTGCGCTCCTGGGACGACTTTACTTATAAGATAGTTCATTCGATTACATGAAATCAACTTTAACTTGAGAATATCCGTCAGAAAAAATCATAGCATGTAATTCGTCTTTAAAAAGACAAACACATGACATGATGACAGTAAAATTCTCCTGTTAGTGATTCCATAGTAAATTATGAGGGAAAAACCAGGAAAAAAACCTCATAATACTATCCCGACATTGTAAGTATTTGTTCGTGAATTTAGTTTACCTTCAACAAACATCAAAATTCTGATTTTATGTTACGTTATTTAAAAAACATAAATGATGTATCCTCTATATGTTACTGACTTACTAATACTGGTATTTTCTTATTAATAACTTCCTCTTTCAATATTGGTAACCAGATCCTACTACATTCTGCCGAGGAATTTGCGACACAATTGGCCTCATTTAACATAATTAGAGCCGCTTCTTTGATTTTTCTTTTTTTACCATCCGTTTCTTTTAGGACTATATTTGAATTATTCCATTGAACTCTATGTTCATTATCCCATGCGTGTTTACATATTTGAGATCTATCAAATTCTCTATTTTTAATATAAGATTGATGTTCACTATATTATGAGGTTTTTTTCCTGGTTTTTCCCTCATAATTTACTATGGAATCACTAACAGGAGAATTTTACTGTCATCATGTCATGTGTTTGTCTTTTTAAAGACGAATTACATGCTATGATTTTTTCTGACGGATATTCTCAAGTTAAAGTTGATTTCATGTAATCGAATGAACTATCTTATAAGTAAAGTCGTCCCAGGAGCGCAACTCAACAATATTGGCAATATCATTTTAAAGTCGTCTACTTTAAAATGCATAATGTATGTCTGAATTGTCAATATAAATGAGTCAGATAAAATTAAATTATCAGAAGAATTTTTTCACTATGTAACAAAAAACAAAATTTGTTTAATTTACTATTTGTATTTTGAGAACGATTTCCGAATTGGAAATTGAAACGTCAATAAATGTATTTTTATCTTTAATGTGGCTTATTCCCAGTTATAAGTAGTAATTAATTTACAATGCCACAAGAAAATAGCTTCAGAACAATAATAAAAACAATAACTTATATTTTTATTTTTCGTTTTCACAAATATTGGCTTAATATATTATGTGACAGACTGTACTTCTTGCCTACAAAATATTTGTGTCATAAATACCTTATAAGGGTCTTGGGTTATAACTCGCGCTGGCCTGTCGACACTTTTAGATACAAATGGGTTCAAGTCAAAATAATTACAGATGTGATTGTGTGTTGTAAAGTTACTATGGTTTGTTTTTTAACCAGGAGGAGTAATTTAAATTTATCGCGCCATAATGCTTGTTTGTAATTGGTCCAACCAAAGGCAAGTTTACTCCACTAAATTATGACATTTTGACACTAATGACATTTATGAAATTTTAAAATTCAAAATTTATATCGACGATTTTTTGTATTTTCTGCGTTATTCCTTTAATTTTCAGATTTTGCGTTTGCATTTATATACAGTAAAAAACAGTAATTTTCAGAACTATTTAGCGACGTATTAGTGTATTATTGTTAAGTCTTTATTAATTCTAATTTATTGTCTTTATTATTTATTAAAGGATCTATACCTATAACACTCACAAATTTATTAAAGTCTTTATTACTACTAATTTATTTTACACTTAATAATTAGATAAGTTATCTACATTTATAATACGTGCGTTACAATTCAAAACGCGGCGCGATCTCCAAAAACTAACTGTCCTTTCCAACAGAATTCCTTCTTTAAAATATAAAACTCCGTTAGTTTCGGAATCCCCTAGAAGCAGACATGAATTGACTCGAACATTGGGGAAGACTGGTTGTGGCGGTGTTGACAAGAATTGCCTCGAATTAACGGGAACTCAGGCTAGTTTTTTTTTATCAGAGGGGGACCCATCGGTTATTACCTGCGTCTCCGCCGGTCGGTGCGTGATCTAGAAAATTCTTGAATAGAAAAGATATTAGTAATAAATATGTTTACAGTTCTGAGCCATACGATGCGTCATCATCTATTGTAACATTATGAAAACAATATGGATTCAATGCCAAGTACTAGTGGTAATTATCCTTATTTATCATCATCAAATGAAACACAATCGGTATAAATATGTAGAAACAAATAAACATTGATAACCCTAGAATGAAAATAATAGCCATGTTGAAACCACTTAAACCACCCGATCCTACTCCAACCACACCGCACACAAACACCATTCAAGATTACACAGCTTTTCCACCCCTGCCCACGCATAATACACCACCTTGTGACCTAACCACCAGCATTCATTCCACCCACCCTTTGGGGGAAATCAGTTTTCTGTGATTTCCCGATCCTATTACACAACGATACCTGTCTATTGCAGAGAACTCAGCCACAGCTGCCCTCTCGCCTTGCGTTTCATACAGTTCTGTATCAAAAAATCTGAAAAGAACGGTTTAAACCATTGCCTTTCACCTCTGATTGTCCAGGCGCTCCTCCGACCACCAATCACCGAAACACCAGTGGATCCACAACGAAAAAACAACAACCACACAAAGAAAAACAAACCACGTCCTGAAGAGGCAGAAAGCCTAAAACAGGACAACAAAACCCCAGATCGAAGAAACCACCCAATGAGCGTTAAAACTGACAATAGATTATTAAAAATAGATCACTTGAGAAAGACAATCTGGCCGAAACAGCTGTAGTGATAATAATTTAAAATAAATATTGTGGAAGTGTTGAAAATAAAAGATGTCAGTGTTTTATTGTTAGATTATATAAATTTCTTTTAGATTGAAATTTTTCCTTTCAAGCACATTTTGGTACATCCATGTACCACACTTAAAATTTAAAAGACAACATTAACAAATAAAAGAAATGTTGGGAAAATACATTTCAACCCTGAAAAGAACACGTAAGTCAGTTTGTATTAAATAATTAGTTTTAGTCATTTACCAAATATTAGATTTACCCTTGTATGTGAGAAGACTTAAAAAAGTTAGCAATCTTTCTCGTACTATCGATTTGATCCGATAAAGTTACGACTATCATTCATTGAACATGTAACATGAATAAATTTTATATTTATGATTAATTTAAGGTGTGCCGGGTACGTCTATCCGTTCGGTTTATTACACATGAAAATAAATCATGATGGATTTGAAAATGCAAATGTACAGAAGATCCTACTTGCAACTTAAGTATTTGTCATGAAGATTTTTGATGTTAAAGTCACATATATCTACAGCAAATCATGATTCACTACTTCATATACCTATGTTTATTTTAAAGCTGTTGAAATATGAGTAAGAATGATTAGGTGATGTTAGAAGCCACATCCAGTATCTATACTTTTCAAAAAAGTAAATAAGCTTAAGATTCCCAAATATGCGAGTTTCTTTATTTTTATTCGAAAATAATTTAACAGCAAAATGTTTGCTGTTCTTGAATCGAAGGTAGTGTAGTATGTTTGCTATTTTCTTTCAAATATATTTTTTGGAATTATTTCACAAAATGCGTAAATAAATTCACAGTAGACTTTCGTGTGTACCGACCAGAACCAGAAGTACACAGCAAGTTTTACTAACAAGCTTCAACTCTCATTCTATTTATAATAGTCAAGACACAATTTAACATTTTTTGTTAAACGGTTTTATTTGATGACTTACAAATTATATTATATTAGAAAAAGTTGTAAGTTTTTTTAAAATTAACGTGTTCGAACAAAAAATGTCATTGACATAATAACAAAAAGGAATATTTCTAATATTATGTATTTAATACAAATTACAAAAATATTATCTCATAAAATAAAGCCAATCAAGTTTTATACATACTACTCTACAGTGGAGTAGCAAAAAACAGGGCGAAAGAAGGTGTAGCTTTACTAGTACACCAAATATACCAAAATCACATCAAAGAGTGTCAATACATCTCAGAAAGGATTGTAAAAAGCAATCGATTGCAAAGATATGAATGGAGAAGGGAGATATGAACATCATCGGAGTATACGGCCCAGAAAGTAACAAACCTCAAACAACAAGGAAAACGTTTTATGACCAATTGCAACAAGTAATAGATCAGTAAGTCAGAGGGAAGATGATAATATTGGGGGATTTTAACGCTCGAATAGGCAATCAAATATCACCCGGAATTAAGTAAAAGCATAAAGAATTAAGCAAAAGCAAAGGAAAACTCATGATAAATTTCTGTACGAATAACGAACTTAGAACCAGAAAGACCAACACAAATATACATTCAATGTAACACACGTGGACAAAGATCCATGATAGTGTTACGTGAAAATTAGTCATATTTACAAAAAAAACCTGTAAACATGTTGTTTATACTCCATTCCACGAATATACGACTGTTTTAAATTCGCTTTAAGGTCTCAATTTAATTGGTCCAATGTACTGAATTGTACAATAGTAAATTCTCCCCATTTTTAAAATACTGTTACGACAGATATAAACCTTAGATTTAAATATGAAGTCATGATATAAATATAAAGTTAATAGTTTATAAAACAGTTGTAATTCAGATTTTGAAGTATATAATTACTATCGTGGAGTTTATTTGTTCATTTCAATTATTTCATTGTAAACAAGTTGGTTTTTGAATTATGTGATTTAAACGAAATGTGACAATACTTAAGTGATCAAATAGTGTACATTTTTTAGTCGAATATTCAATTAATATTACAAAAACAAAAAATCTTACTTATTCACTTATTCTCGTATTGTTCTAAAACTATCATCAACGATCAGATTCACAGCTATAATCAGTCGGCGATATATGAAACTGTATATAAATTTTCGTTACTTTTTAATATCTGTAACGACTTGGTACTTTAACTATCAATAGCCGGTATGTTATACCCGTTACTTTCGGAACTTTTAAGAGTACATAAACTCAAAGCAAACAAATATTTAAAACTAACAAAGTGAAATATTAGATCCTTTTTCTGGTGAATTCTGGTGATTGTGAACCATCGTTCTGCCAATTTCTTTTCATTTATATTAAAAGTAGTATATTTCTTTTTATTACAGTTATAATACCTAATAAAGTAATAAAATGTGTTATATCAAAGAAACCCGGCACGCCTCTTTGGTGTTTACATTTCACGGAAAGCTTACTCAAATGTCTGATGAACACATTTGGCTTCATAGACGTCATTGTATTTATTTGTAGATTTTAACTGAAATAATTTTAGTTTAGATGTCATACTAGTAGACCCCTTTTATTGGAATAATGATTAGACCAATTGACCTTCATACTTCTACTTGCACAGTAAAATATTCGTTGTCGCAGTAAACCAAAACAGTCGTATATTCGTGGAATAGCCTATAATTCTTATGTTCTAGATTTGACCTGATGGTAGAAATTCCAGGTAAAACCTACCTGACACGATGGGTTCCCCTCCGATATGAAAGCGGTCAACTACCAATCGACCTTTCTGGAAACGCCGCTATAAAAAACCAGTTCGAGACTATTCAGGTCAACTTCCGTCTGCTTCAGAAAGATCCTATGCTGACGACATTTCCTATAAATAACAGGATTTTTATTGTGGGGAATCCAGTTAGTAAGAAGATAAATTCGCGGTCGCGTATTTAAATGTACGGTCGTAATAAATTATTGTAAAATAAAGTAGTATTAATAAAGACTTTAATAAATTTGTGAGTGTTATAAATAGAACCTTTAGTAAATTAAATTAAGAACAATAAATTAGAATTGTTAAAAACATAACAATAGGTTATATTAGAACCAAATGCTTAGCTGGTCGAAAATGGCTCAAACTTTTTTTAAATCGACATCCCGAAGTAGTTAAAAGAAAATCTCAATTCATGAATCCAGCTAGAGCCGCCAAATTAAACAGATTCATAGTCAATGACTATTTTGAAAAGCTACGCGAAGTTATGTTGAAGCTTGATATCCTGCAAAGCCCTCAACGCATTTTTAATATTGACGAGAAAGGTTGCCACCTAAACCTTCATAAATCACAACAGGTATATGCTCGTAAAGGTGTCAAACGAGTTCATTTGATTTCGCAAGAGCACGCTGAGAATGTGTCAATCGTCGGTTGTTGAAATGCTGTAGGACAAATAATTCCACCTATGATCTTGTTCAAAGGAAAAAGAAAGAAGAATGAATGGTATGACAATCTTCCTGCTGGAACAGTTATTGAAATGACCGAGAAAGGAAGTATGACTACGCCAGTTTTCATTAAGTGGGTACAACATTTTGCTAAGTACAAGCCAATAGGAAGAATACTGCTTATTTTTGACGGAGCATCGTCCCATCTGGATGCAGGTATTGTTGATGAAGCCGAGTAGCATGAAATTACGCTTTTTTGTCTGCCAAGTAATTGCACACATGAACTGCAACCTACGGACAAGGCGGTATTTAAAGCCTTCGAATCTTACTGGGACGACGAAGTTATCTCCTACTGGACAAATAAACCAGATCGAACGATCAATAAATTTTGGTTTGGCACAATTTTCTCAAAAGTATTCCCAAAAGCAACTACAGCATCAAATGTTATTTCAGGTTTTCGTACTACGGGAATATACCCGTATGATCCGAGTGTCATTCCTGACATAGCTTTTTGCCCATCAGAAATAACAGAAAATAAATTAGACTCGGAAGATTCTGCTATTCTATCAGCTTCGACTTCCGCAACGAATAATCCTATTGGCAGCTCCACTCCAGACAGAAAAAAGAAAATAAAAGCTCTAAAGGAGAAAAATACGCAAGATAGCTCTGAGAGTTCTGACGGTTCTGACAATGAATTTTAAGTACATGACAGCCCAGAAGAAGAAAACGAAATGTCAGTAAGTTTTAACGCAGTGTTAATAACACCAGAATTGGAAACTGGAAAACGCAAAGGTGCTAGAAATAAATCCCTGAACTATCGAGCACAGGAAGTCACAAAATCATTGTTTGATGAAGCTGGTTTAAATGACCCTAAAAACCAATCAAAGAAAATCAAAACCAAAGAAAAGGAAAAAACTTGGCAAACGGAAAAATAGTCAAAAAACAACTAAAAAAAGGAGAAGAGAAAAATAAACACAGCTCACTTGAAACCTCAAAAAACAAAGAAGAACGAAAAGATAGTTGGTATTGTATCGTCTGCAATGAGGATGTCGTTAAGGATATGAGACTTTGTGACAGCTGCAAAAGATATATTCATGAAGAGTGTGTAGGGCTTTCAGCAGATGATAAAGACTTAATTTTCATATGTCCAGACTGTTTGCAATAATTATTTTAAGTACCTATTATTTTTTACAAAATAAATATCCTACATGTCACCTTTGTTCAATTTGATTAATGTATAGTTGCACCAATAGACCTTAAGCTTAAGACGTACGTGGAACGTCAATGCGACATAAGCTGAACTGGGCTAAACTGGAGCTGAAGATCTGTTATTGCAATTAGGCATAATGGTCACATTTAAAAAGTGGGCCTTATTAAGAACATGGTGTTCCTAATTAGGCCCAGAAGCAACTATTTTTTAAAGACTAAAAAGTAACTACTCATAAAACTTTTAACAAAATTTAACAATCTCATATTAAATTTAAATATGTGATTTATTTTCTCTGTGGTTTTCAGATTTATATCGTGATTTTATTTATCAAAAAACAACTAACAAACATTAAGTGGGCCTTATTTGGTCAACTTACCTTATACCTATTTGGAAAAAATATTTTATCTAAAGATTAAAGTTTCCATCTTGTTTTTCTAACTTCTGGCTTGATTAATTATGTGAACAAGATTTAACAATTTCGGAAAATGATGAATGAATGAAGAGAATTCTGTTAATTCATCGGATATTGGTCAAATGGTAATACTTTGTTAAATTGCAATTTTACATAGAAAAACTCTATTGATTGATATTTAAATCCCATAGTACTATGCCGTTTTCGAAGTAAATTCGTATGTGTTAGGAGTACAAATATGAAAGACAGAGAGAAAGAGGTAAGTATGACAGCGTTTACTTGTTTTATTAACCAGTTCGTGACGAATTCTATGTCAAGCATGCAGGTGGAAAATAAGATTACGTTTTTAGTATTTTAAAACGCATAACATAACGTCTTGTAAGAACAGATGGTTTCGTAAGACCTGGTGTTGTTAGTAAACGAAAAAGTTTTACAGAATTAGAAATATGTGTGCCAATTTATTCTTCAAATTCTTTCATAATGATTAAACGTAACAAATAATTGATATAATAAGTTATGTCAGCTACAACGAACCTAAATAATTTTAATGTTTATGATACTAATTACTAATAACGCTTAAATTTAAGCGGAATGCTTAAATTTAAGTAGAGGTAGTGGATTATCTAAACGGCTATGACTCACGCATGCGCAAAGTACAAATTTACGCTTCGATCGGAGGGGAGAGTGGGTCACGTTGAGACATTTTTCGTATTTTTGATGATTCGTCTATTGCCGATTTCTTTTTAATTCAAATTTAAAATGCAATTATTGAATCTACAAAAATAGCAGTATTTTGTAATCACAAACACTTTTTTGTCTCAATCCGGCCCAAGTAGTGAGCCAGCTTAAGACAAATTCAAAACAAAAAATTATTGAAAACATTCATTATATAAAAATTAATGGGAAAATCTCAGTAGTTGGCTGTATATCATCGTTTAAAAAACTTATACAGAAGTAAAACACTTTACGTTTGTATGTAGGTATAAAATATTTAAAAAATAAGAGAGATGTCTACTGGTGACTTGTCCACCTTCCTAGAAATGTCAGGATGAACAATGAGCTAAGGGCGATAGCTCCCTGGAAGGATGCACAATGAGTCAATTGTGGCTCAAGTGCTGTGGAACTTAACTCGCTCTCCCTAATCTACAGATACAGATAGATCAGGTATATTTTCCAGTTTAATGGACACTACAATCGTTTACTATCACTCAGCCACTTCCGATACTGGATGATAACTTCTGTAATGTGTGTCAGACGGAGATAAAACTTTTGCTACTGCCTATAAATTTGTCAGAAGTTTTTTATCATGAACTGAAACTATATTTTGGCGAAATTTACAATATTTAACACTAAAATCATCTAAATACAAACATTTAAGTATTTTTTGAAAAAAAAAAATCATTTGTAAAGTCCCTATCAAAAAATAGTACACACAGTTTGTGGCAGAAATAATCAATAATTATCTTCTTAGAAACTATGTGTACCATTTTGGACACAATGTCACATTTTTTTCAAAGTAATGAGTGTCAAAAATCAGTCAAAAACGACCTTGTATCTTGTACAACGACCTCTCTGTTCCTTTTCGGAAAGTTAGTGATTTCTTTCTTGGTTAACACGAAGATCATCCAAATTTTTCATCTGAAGATTTTGACTATGACAGTAGATTTTGACAGTATGTGCATTTATAAAAAAATCTCTAAAATAAAAGTATTTTTTATTTGAGATTTTGCATCATTTGAGTTGTACAAACTTTCTAATGAAATGAATAATACCTGTACGTCAGGAAATGGTCGTAATATGTCTCTGCTGAAGGAGTCTCAAACTGCTCCGCCACAAGTTTAAAAAATCGTAAAATCCACAAGGAATCTACGTTCCTGTAGTTTTACATATCATAACAATGTATATATATATATATATATATATATATATATATATATATATATATATATATATATATTGTTATGATATGTAAAATCAAGAAAAATATTGGTTTGCTTAACATATTTCAAAGTTCAAAAACATTAAAATAATTCAGATAAGTCAAACAATGAACAACAAACATTTCGAAGAATGAAAGTCTTTTAATTTTGGATTACCTGTATTTAACAAAACGTAAGATATGCATAAATTATTTTCTTTGTTAAAATATATTTGAGTGACCCGGATAAGCTTAAGTGAATTCCTAGACAATTGAAGCGGTGTTTCCAAATAAATGTTGTGCAGTAATTAGGACAATAGAATAGATTTTAGAAAGATATGTTTTTGTTAGTTTTTAAGAATTGGTAGAAAAAGATTAGTTTTTAAATAATGTTCGAAATTTTATAATTGTAGGTAAAAATTTGTGTGTTATCGAAATGAAGAAATGAGAGATGGATGACGCGCTTTGATTGGATGAAATTGAAAAAGGTGAGATGATTGGTTTGAGAATGAGACTTTAGTTAGTTTTTGAAACAAAAAAGATAGGCAGTTGGTTTCCAAGGGTGCAAGGCGAACGGCCGTTGTTCTCGGGTAGTTTCCCAGAGGTAGGAAGCAGTAGCAGTGAAAGTTTGTGAGTTTTCGTGTAGTTAGTGTATCTGACAGAAGCTGATCCAGTAAAAGATTGTAAGTTATATTTTCTACTTATATTTTAAGAGTCACTGTACAGGCCAACGAGAGATTCAGTTTATCGTAAAGAAAAGATATTCCAAGAGTCATTTTTCACTCAGGCCAACGAGAGATTCAGTTTATTGAGAGAAGAAGAAGCTCGCAAAATTTGAACGATTCGTGCATTTGAAGAAGATCATTAAGGACGATAAACTTGCAATAATTTGTTGTAAGATTGCTGATGACCTAGGGAGCTGTTAAGAATAGATAGTTGTAGACTACAAAGAACAAGGATTTGGACCACTCATCATCATAGAGAGATAGTTTTGTTTTTCTGCAGTTTTTCTTTCATTGATAACACAATTTTTACAATTAATTTGGAAAAGATATAAATATTTTGATTAGGAGATTTAGAATAATAATAATTGGGATTTTGAGTTTTTTTACTAATATTGTTTGTACCATTAATTTTGAAGGTTGACGTACGTAGAATAAAATTTTGAGAATCATTATATGAGATTTTGTTTATTGAAAATTTTTGAGTGTGAATTTTATTTCATTATTTTATTTCAATATATAATGTTAGATCCTATATGTTTTTTATTATTCCGGTATTCTTTGGACCTTACCTTTCACATGTAATAGCATAGATATGGAAGCACGAATAGGACCCTGAGATAAGAGAATTATAAAGTGTGATAGAATCATAGTCATATCATTTAAATAATTTTAATTAATTAATTAATTAATTAGCTTATTAATTGCTTGGCGCACTAAGTTTTTTAAATATCACATTTTAAATATATATATATATATATATATATATATATATATATATATTATATATATATATATATATTTTAAAAGGATTTTCACAAATTTTTTTAAAAAATCGGTTATAGTATGTCTATCTGTTGAAAAAGTCTCAAACTGTTCTGCCTGAATTTAAAAGTAAACTGTAGTAGTCTAGATACGCATTTAAAAGCATCAAAACTTTGTTCACCAAATATACACACAGTTTGAAATATAACCACTTCATGTGACCAAATATGGTACACGCAGTTTCTGGTAAACATCACCTGTGTACCAGAAACGGTACACTCAGTAGCCAAAGTGTTAAGGAAGTGGCAGATCTAGATATTTATCTTTGGGGGAAGGGGTGGGCGGAATTTCCAATGAAACACCAAAAAAACACATAAAAACGGTAAGCCCAAACTATATATAAGACACAAATAATAGGTTTTCCTTAATTTTGGACCTTGTTTGGGGGGGGGGGCAGAATTTTCCCATTCCTCTATATATCCGCTACTGAGTTAATGATGTCATTTGTACCTGACGCCAGAACGATTATATTTCCTCCATTCTTCATCAACCCTCTTCTTATTTACTTATAAACTTCAATAGTAATGAATAAACAATCTTTATATTCGTTGTACAATGGCTTAAATACTATTTTCATTAAAATAAAAATGTGAACAATCTAATAGGCTTAGATGGGCTGGACATGTGTCAAGAGCAAATGAAAATTACCCACCCAGACGAACTCTATTATCGGTCCCAGTGGGAAATAGGAGTAGAGGCAGACCACGACTGAGATGGAGGGACGGTGTGGACGAGGACGCAAGGAAAATCGGCGCGGCAAATTGGCAACGGTTGGCGATGAACAGAAACGACCGGCGAAATAGACTGGGGAAGGTCAAGGCTCAACTAGAGCTGTAGCACCACTGATGATGATGATGAACAATCTAACAAAAGATACAGTAGCAAAGTACATATTAATTATGCAATTTTAAATAATTGCATACCAAAAAATAGTACAGTAATTACTAAATAACCTGTTCGTGCGTATTTAAAGTTAATTACACGTCATCGACAAAAAAAACATAATTGCACAGAATAATACATACATAAACTAAATTGTTTATTATTTTCTTAATAGAATATTGAAAAATATGACATATTTACAAACAAACGTTATATTGACAACGATAATGACATAAATGTCATGTACTGACTTTATTTAATGATGAGGCATATTGGATCAATTTAATTATCTTTAGAGCGCTTCATAAGACAAGAATTTTCCAAGAAAAACATTTTAAAAGAAATAGTCTCAGAATCTTAAGTGCATTTATAATTACCTACGCATGCATTGGATTGGTTTATATGTCTTTATTGCCAGGTAGGTTTGTCTTGGTATAACATTAATGTCATAGTTTTACAGTGTTTATTTTTTATAATTAATTATTTGTTGTTTGACAGGGGGACACCATATCGCTGAAACTGTTCACTACGCTTTTGGAATATACAGTCCCTGCTCAATTTATTAGACTCACTTAGTAAATTCAAGTTTTCTGTATTTAATAATCAATTATAATTATAACTATGTTAGCTATAAGTAAGAAACATAACACAAATGATAGTAGTAACCTTTTTGCATATTTATTGAACAAAAATAAAGTAAATTATGACAATATTGTACTATAACATTAATATTTTGTTAAGCCACCCTTGGCATTAATAAGTGCAGCCACTCTCCTAGGCATGCTGTTTATGCATTTTTCAGCAATTTCTTTTAAATTTTTGGCATGATTCCAATGGAAAATAATTCTTTCTATCAACTGAATCTTGTTGGTAATTATTTCCTTGGCTAATTCTCTTTTAAGGCACTCCCAGACATTTTCAATGGGGTTCATGTCTGATGAGTTGCCGGGCCATGGTAAGAGCGGAATTTCTTGTTCTAAAAAATTTTTTTTAATACTTTTAGCCGTATGGCAAGGAGCTCCATCCATTATAAATATCTTATGGCTGTTACCAAACCATTTGTTCGCTTGTGGAACCAATCTTGTCTGCAAAACCCTTTTATATTGGTCTTGTAGCATGGTTCCTTCTACGACATACAAACGTCCCATACCTTTGCTACTTATCACCGACCATATCATTACTGAGGTGGGATGTTTAATTGTATTAATTACTCACCCCTTTTCATATTTTTCCCCTGGACGTCTTCGGACAAACTGGGCCTTGTCATCCATTATATGAAACGTGGCTTCATCGCTGAAGCAAACCAGGAAATGTGAATAAAATTATAAAGAACAAAAATAAAATGATTTGTAATAATTTACCTTACGCCAATCATCAATAGACCAGTCTTTATGGATTTTGGCCCAAGCTAAGCGTTTTTTGAGCATTTTTGGTGTTAGTTTTGGCTTCTTAACAGGCCTGCGATATTTGAAGCCCATGCTATACAAATTTCGGCATACAGTGACAACCGATACTGAGCACCCTGCTTCTTTCAACTTATTTCTTAAATCTCTATGGGTGGCCCTTCTGTACGTTACAGCTACATTTTTTTAAATTCGTTGCGCCCTGGGGTGACTGAAGGTTTTTTTGCCACATCGGCCTTTCCGAACTGACGTCACAGGTCGCTTCTCTTTGAGTTTTTGACTTAATCTTCTTATTGATCGAATCATACACCACATTTTCGTGCTATCTCTCTCTGACTAAGTGCTGTCTTTTGTAGTAGAGCAGTAATGGAAGAGATTTGCTCAACACAAAGATCTTTAGATTTACCCATCTGAAAAATTCTAATCCTAGTTTAATCGTTTTGTGTTAAAACTAAGAATTAACCAGTATTATGTAATAATGTAATATTAATAATAGTAACACTATTATGTAATAATGTCAATACTTACTGGTGTAAATTTTAAATAAACTGATCACAAATCTATATTTTAAGTAAAAAACATTAAAATGTAAAATAATTAGTTGCTCCACACTTTGAGCACATTCTACTGTCATCTGTAAATTTTTGACAATTCTAAGGAAAAGTATACCATTTTCTACTTAACTGTGTTCCCAATAGTGCTACAACCCTAGTATCAGGGTATTCAGCACCTCAGTATCCAAGTGAACATACTTTCAATGCGATTAAAATTTAAAACACTGAAATTTTTATGGTGAGTCTAATAAATTGAGCAGGGACTGTATATGTAAAAGGGCAAAACTGACCGACAAGGACATAAACGGAGAAAAGCTTAACCATCTAAGGTTTGCAGATGATATTGTACTAATAGCTGATAGGATAGATGAGGCCAAAGAACTTTTAAATCAGCTATACCTTTCCTCGCTAGAAGGGGGATTGAAAATAAATATATCTATAACCCAGATGATGATAGATCTTGTAGTCAGCGAAGATATATGCGTAGGAACAAGATCCATAGACCAGGTAATGGCCTATAAATACCTACGTCATGAGATTCGCATAGGAAAAGATAACCAAACCGTCGAGCTTCTCCGTCGTATAAGACTGACTTGGGCAGCCTTCGGCAAGCTGAACCATATTTTCAAATCGTCTGATATACCAATATGTCTTAAAAGAAAAACCCTTAATTCGTATATTTTGCCAGTGTTGACTTACGGTGCGGAAACGTTGACCATGATAAGGAGAACTGTTCAAAAGATCCGTGTGTGTCAAAGGACGATGGAGCGTGTTATGTTGGGCGTTTCACTACGAGACAAGATCCCAAATCGCCAGCTACGACAAAGAATAGGGATGGCTGATGCAGTAGAGAGAGTAGCAACACTGAAATGGAACTGGGCAGGTCACGTGGCTCGAATGACAGATAACAGATGGACAAAGCGGATACTGGAATAGAGACCAAGAGATGATGCGTACCGAAGTAGAGGTCGTCCACCAACACGTTGGACTGACGATCTAAAACGTTGTTATAGGAATTGGATGCAAGAGGCACAAGATCGGAATAGATGGAAAATTATGAGGGAGATCTATGTCCAGAAGTGGATAAGCGACGATTGAATGATGATACATTTTGTGTGCTTCATTTTTTTCCTCTTTTGCTTATCTACACTCATCATCGAACCATGCTCCCCTTCTCGCCTTTTTCTTGTTTCTCAGGGTGTGTTCTGCCTCATCTAATTATACATAAATGTTAATTTTAATAAAAGTGTGAATGTTTTCAAAAAAAAAATGAAAAAAAGATCCATCTTCATCCAGAATATACCCGGTAAATTTACCTACGTCAAAATTATCGATTTGTGCACCACCTCTTTTAGTAGTCACGAGTCGTCACTGGATTTGAGTGAAAAATGTATAATTAAATGCTAATAATATTCTACACTTAAAATACAATAATAACTAAATGTAATAAGTCAATATTAATTAAAGTATTTTAGTTTTATTTTCATATTAAACAAGCTACGTATGTGTAATTAATTATAAATGAAACAAAGTATACATAAAAGCAGTTTTTCATTACATACATGTAAAAAACTGGTACTCAATAATCCCTGATAAGAATGCGTACAAGTTTCAGTATTTGATTAACCATTTAAGTACGTCTATTTATAGTTAAAGCCGCAAAGCATATGTTTTTCTGGACGTGTTTTCTTATCTGCCATCCTGGCTGTTTCTGCTGTAATCACCATGATTTAGGAGACTGCAAGTTCAATACTCAGTGCATAAAGCCACTAGGTCTCTCTTCGAATCATTCATATGTCGGGAACTAATGCTTTTGAATTTTTGTATTTACAGGAACGGCCTTTGTAAAAATTGTAAAAAGTTTTAGTAGTGAATAAAGACCGAAATATAAACGTGACAGAAAGGTCAAAATAATTACTTATACTGCAAGAACTAAACGAAGCACTACAAGGACTTAAAAACTCCAGCCCTGGACCAGCTGAAATTCCAAATTGTTTTTTAATTAATCTTCCTTTAGCTGCTAAGCATCCACTTTTAGATATATTCAATTTTTTATTTTCGACTAAACAATTTTCTAAATCCTGGAGTACTGCTACAATAATTCCTCTTTTGAAACCTAACAATAACAAGTCAAACTACTAGAAAAATTTTTAAATAGACGGTTACAATTCTTTTTAGAATCAAACAATCTAATAGTTAATCAGCAAAGCGGCTTTAGGAAAAATAGACAACTGACAATTTAGTGTCGCTAGAATTGACATCGACGAGTTATAGCTGTTTTCTTTGATATAATTAAAGCTTATGATACTATAAATATCATATTAAAGCTTATGATACTATAAATCAATTTTTGGACGCCAAACTAGCCGCTGAGCTCTCCTGGCAACTAGTACGATAAAGAAAAATAAGAACAAGAATCTCCATATAGAAATATGGAAAACTACAAAGGTGTTTATCAACACCATTTGACGAGACGTATCGGGCCTATCCTCCGTATATGTCAAATAAACATAGAAGGAATTAGTAGATCAAAATCCGAATTTCTTTCAAAACTACTAATCGAAAATAACGTTGACGTCATAACCATTCAAGAAACTCACGCACCACCGGAAACCGAGCTTCTTAAGAGGGGTAAAATTCCGGGATATAGCATGATTGGAGCCACTTACATCAATGTTTATGGCACTGCAACTTACGTGCATAACAGTATACAAAATGCTAAGATGACGGACTGCAGCTGCGAAAATAATGTGTCCATAGTCTCTACAGAAGTGAATGGCGTAATCATAAAAAACATCTACAAACCACCATTAACTAAATGGCCAGTAGATGTAATAAAAGCCGTTGACAACCAACCTGCAGTTTACATTGGGGACTTTAACAGTCACCACAACAAATGGGGATATGAAAACAATGATGAAAATGGGGAGAAACTACTGGAGTGGGCTGAAGAAAATAATATTCACCTTATCCATAGTCTAAAAGATAAAACTACCTTCTTTTCTAGAAGATGGCGCAAAGGCTACAACCCTGATCTATGCTGGGTTTCCACTAACTCACAGATGCAACCACTCCCAAGCTCTCGAATTGTACTTCCCAGTTTCCCTCACAGCCAACATCGACCTGTCATAATCGAACTAGGCATACAAATTTCTATCGTTGAATCCACGCCGAGACCCCGTTGGAATTTTAACAAAGGAAATTGGCCCACAATTAAATCAAATCACAATATTAATGTAAAAAAGGGAATAATTAAATCCTTATACGATAGAGCCAAAATTACTTGTTCTAACGAAAATTCGTTTTTGGAGGAAAAACATTTGTTAACATCTGTTTTATTAAAAAATGATTATCCTTTATCGTTTATAAATAAGGAATTTTCAACAATCGATCGAATAGAACAGAACAACTTAGAACGAGATCCTACAGCATACACAAGGAATAATAGGAGGAAAATAACAATATCGTACATAAAAGGATTATCAGAAAAACTTAAAAGGATAGGAAATAAATTCAACATTTCAACAACATTCAAAACAATAAACACGTTGAGATCTATTTTGTCCAAAACCAAACCTAACAATGAACAAGAAAGGACAAAGAATTGCATTTATAAAATACCTTGTGAATGCGATCAGTTTTATTTAGGTGAATCATCAAGGCCATTAAATGTTAGAATAAGTGAACATCAATCTTATATTAAAAATAGAGAATTTGATAGATCTCAAATATGTAAACACGCATGGGATAATGAACATAGGGTTCAATGGAATAATTCAAATATAGTCCTAAAAGAAACGGATGGTAAAAAAAGAAAAATCAAAGAAGCGGCTCTAATTATGCTAAATGAGGCCAATTGTGTCGCAAATTCCTCGGCAGAATGTAGTAGGATCTGGTTACCAATATTGAAAGAGGAAGTTAATAATAAAAAAATACCAGTATTAGTAAGTCAGTAACATATAGAGGATACATCATTTATGTTTTTTAAATAACGTAACATATAAAATCATAATTTTGATGTTTGTTGAAGGTAAACTAAATTCACGAACAAATACTTACAATGTCGGGATAGTATTATGAGGTTTTTTTTCCTGGTTTTTCCCTCATAATTTACTATGGAATCACTAACAGGAGAGTTTTACTGTCATCATGTCATGTGTTTGTCTTTTTAAAGACGAATTACATGCTATGATTTTTTCTGACGGATATTCTCAAGTTAAAGTTGATTTCATGTAATCGAATGAACTATCTTATAAGTAAAGTCGTCCCAGGAGCGCAACTCAACAATATTGGCAATATCATTTAAAAGTCGTCTACTTTAAAATGCATAATGTATGTCTGAATTGTCAATATAAATGAGTCAGATAAAATTAAATTATTAGAAGAATTTTTTCACTATGTAACAAAAAACAAAATTTGTTTAATTTACTGTTTGTATTTTGAGAACGATTTCCGAATTGGAAATTGAAACGTCAATAAACGTATTTTTATCTTTAATTGTGGCTTATTCCCAGTTATAAATAGTAATTAATTTACAATGCCACAAGAAAATAGCTTCAGAACAATATCATGTAACTCAGTAATAAAAACCGTCAGTGTAAATAAATGTATTTCTAGAACCACCTTCATGACCTCTATTTACCATTTAAATATTTCTTTCCCAATTAAACACCCTGTGTATAATAGACTATCTTATATTGCTTACTTCTCTGCAGATTGTTTTACTTTGATTGTTGCAAAAGCTTCAACACAAAATGTTATTGAAATTCCGTTTGAATCTCTCAATCCCTACCAAACTAACCATTTAACAAGCAAACAATAAAACGTTTTACGAGCGAATAAAACGTCTTAATTCTCGAAAGGTTGATTAATATAAATGAGCCGATACCATTTAATATATTTCTATAATTAAACACTTCAAAGAGCCCTATACAAATAGAATTCGAATCAAAAAGCAATATAAAATCTTTTAGTTAAGATTGTTTCCGCATTCATTCCTTACGCCCAAATACCGAACATTCAATTTAAAAATGTTTATTTAGTTGATCAACAATGCCCGACAAACGGCAATTAGAATGGGATGGTTGGCAATCTATTTGATTCGATGTAATTGCGGGGTTTATTTTTAAATTGAGCCGGAATGTCTAATTTGGTATAAGCTATAGTTCCGTGTTGTATATACGGAAAATTGTATATAATTAAAGCGAGAGTAGATTCTAATATTTCTATGTCGTTACTTTGTCTAGACCAGCGTTTTCCAAAGTTTTTTGGTCGAGGAGCACTCTTCAGGACAGAAATTATGTAGGGAGCATTTAACATATTGCACCTGAAACCTATATAGGTGCCACAGAGAACGAGAGATATTAGAAGTTGGGTTTGGGGGGGGGGTGATATTAACCAACATTATTTCTATTGACTTTATTCAATTGTTCTTTTAAATCGCAAATATCAGAAGTTTAATTACTTACACATCCTAATGAGGCTGCCTTGATTTGCACAGGTTAGTAATATCCAGTTAAAAATGGGATAACTGCGATCAAATGTCAGGTTCCGCATTCAGTCGAGATCTATATTTTGTTATTTTAAATTCGTCTGTGAGTTGACACCAAATATCTACTAGCGATTTACTTTCCAAATGTTTTTTTAGCGCAAAATCCGATGTCAAATCTATTAGGCATTCATACTGCTGAGATGTTAAGGAAGCTGGTTGCACCCATGGATCTGCAACCCAGAAGTTTTCTTTTATTTTGTCCTGGAATTCTCGAGGAAAATAATTATGGAAGTTTTCAAGTAAATTTAGCAGATGAGTGTTGAACTCGTTAGAGACAGCGTCAGCTATGTCCGATTCCAGTTCTTCTCTAAATTTTGTGATTAGTGGAAAGCTATCCAGATTTTTATTTTTCAACGATTCTGCATAAAAAATTAATTTCTTCCTATACGCTTGTATTTTATCATTGGTGTTAAAGGCAGTTCTTGTCTTTCCCTGAAGTAAGAGAATAACTTCATTGACCTTGTTAAAAATATCTGTTAAATGTCAATTTAATTAAGCAATACTCGTTACACAATCGATCACCCAAGGCAAAATTGCTGTCAATTAGGAAGGTTAGGTTAGTTCAGCTCTCATTTCAAAGAGCCTAGCAAAACATTTGCCGCGAGAAAGCCACCTTACGTATAAAGAAGTAAAGTATCCATATTCCGATATTGATGATATAGTAGATAATAATGAATTAGATATTATTATCCCAGAAACTGATTTAGAAAGTAGTTCGGATAACCAAGATAATATTTCTTTGGAAGAATTACGACGTAATCTAATAAAGAATAGAAATAAAAATCATCCAACTTAGAAAGAAGGAAAATTGGTAACATCAGATGATGATATAAGATTTCTCGGTTCTACTGACCTGCTACCTGAGGAGCAAAAAGCGGATTCCCCTGGCGCATTAATTTTTTTTTAACAAATAAGATGATCAAAGATATAGTTTATTAAACTATATTATATTCAGAGGAAAAAAGGCCTTAAAAACCTTTAAAACTTTCTGAAAAGAAGCTAGATTAGTTCTTAGGAACCTGTATTTATATTTCAATAGTGTAATTGCCAAACACTAGAAGTTATTGGAACTCTCATCTAATAGATGGGAAGAAATAAAATGTTTTTTACATTTTGCGAATGTTGCGTTCTGCACATACGATGACCTCAATATAACAATTGTGATCATCCTGAAGGGGGAGAGAAGATATTCTGTTCAACTCGCTGGTTTTCCCCTTTCGAATTGGGTATGTATATTCAAATAAAGAAAAGAAATGAAAGTCAGCGGACAACATAAAACTCTATTTAAAAAGCTGTGAAATTAAAAATAAATATATATATAACCAAATACAATAATTATAACTCAAGAAGAATATAGACAAACTTAAATATTAGTTAATATGAAACACCAGAAAGCAACCATAACCAAAACAAAGAAAAGATGTCGATCAATAGGTTTTAAGAACACATTAACAACAAAGGAATTTAAGATTTCGATTAATATGGTTGAGTATGATTGGAAATAACGCATAAATTGATATTAAGGCCTATCCTCGATAATCCTAACGGTAAAATTCAGTGAGCTATCTATTTCAAAAATATCTTTCTTTACGAAAACAAAATCCATTCACGAAGAATATTCTAAAAGTCATCTGGTACTAAATTTTATATTTTTACCTACTTACAATCCCCTATTGTGAAGTCTTGGGTGTATACAATAAAGCGAGCGGGAGGTCTTCTATTCATTGCGATTATGGGGTAATTAGAATAATACGAGTAAACCAGAGTAATATTATTTATTGAATAATTAATTTACAACTTAGCAAGGGTACATACAGGTAACAAATAATCGTCCTGTAAATAATTCATAAATTAAATCACAAACTTTTATAAAATTTTATAACAAAATAATGTATAACAAAATATAAGTGTATTGGTTTTTTATGTCTTATATTTTCTTTTGTTATTGTTTTTTTGCTGACAAATTGGCTTTTCACGTATATTACAGTTTGATGATAAATATTCTGAAATGGAAAATGTTGAGATGTGGCGAATAAAATCATTCATGAAATTAAAATGAAGGGATTTACGTCTATTAGTGGTGCGATTTATAAAATTAGTAGCTCAAATCGCGGGAGGAATATATGCATTAGTTTTCAAATATTTATTATTTACGATATAATTTCTAAATTGAACCACTTTCACTTCTTTAGGTAACAATGTATCTATCTTGACAACTAAATAGGTAATTAGACAAAATAACGATTATTATTAATTTCAAAACGGGAGTTTAAAGAATTAGAAGAAGGTAGTCCGGGCCCAGTTAAACAATCAAGTTTATTCCAGTGGAAGCAATCAGGAGGATTGTTTTTCGTTTTGGCTCAGCTGACATGCTCTCTCTAGGACTAGAACCCATGAAACTATGGTAAAAAGCATGCTTTTATTTACACGGTTGTGAAACGAGACGATTAACAGAGACATCGAAGAAAGATATGTCGCTGAAATGGATGCAATAAAGTATGAGAATAGAAGGTATTTTATTGTAAAAAAAGACCTCTGGGATAAACAAATACAAAAACTTTTAAACTGATTAATATATCGGTTCCAAATTTTGAGGGTTTGTTAAGTATCCCAATACCCAACCTTCGCTGGAACTCTAAAGTAAAGTTGTTGTATTCAAAGTTTTTAACGAATATCAATTGTCACTTATTTTGCAGTTCGTAAAGCAACAAATTGACTTTTCAACTTACAAAAATCAGCATTTTGAAGCTTTGTCAATATTCTAAAAGATAAAATTTTGTAATTTTATGTCAAGTATTTAGCTTTCTAATGAGTGGAAAAAATCGCGTTTCTTGCATTACATTAAATCATTAAAAAACGGCTCCGAACTTTAGACAGGAAACAGGTAGGTTTTGTTCTTATATGTCTACAATAACTAAAATAGTTGTCAGCTACCTGGATTATTGATTGTCACGAGAAAATCCTTATTACTCTGGACTAATATGACTGGACAAGCAAGTGACGAAATATATTATGTAAACTTTACTAACAAAAACGTTCAAAATAAATAGTCCAATAAATATAATTAATCAAATTCCATATTCAAATACTGCAAACTATTTGGGTATTACTCTGAGCTCATGTAAAGAAGAAAAGAAAATAATAATTCTGATTGAAATACAAAAAAATGTACTGACCGATTGACCAAAATTCTACTCTGTTTCTACATAATAAATTATAATTATATAAGTAAATATTGAAACAATAGTATTATTATAAAAACAGTATAAGCATTTAGAAGGAAAATGTCACAACTCAACAGAAAATATTTCTATTCATATAAAAATTTAATCAAATTATAGGTACTTACTGCTTATTTATATAAAATTTCCTCAATCGTCGTCGACTTTTTCGTCCGGAGCATAAACGTCTTCGCGAACTACCCATTTTAAAAACAACAAAACACACTGGTTTGTCAAAACTAGTCAAAAGTCGAAATAAGCCCTAATAATGTTATTCAACATTATTTATGACCCTCCAACTTTCTTACCTACTCGTCGGCGAGAGTCTACAAACTATCAACAAGGACAGCTTGTACTGACCGAGAGAGAGAGTACATTTAGCACAATTTAACATTTTTTAAATAGTTTATATGAAATAGCTGCTTTGTCTTACACTTTATGTTAAAAATAAAAACCGATTCGGAAAGTGGGTAAAATTCTGTAGTGCCCTATTTCAAAAAAAAAATTTTTACGTTTATTTTAACCAAAAATATTTAAAAAAAAAATATTGTTTAAACAATTTATTAATTTACAATCAAATAGTGCACTAGAACTTTTTAAGACCTTTCATATAAAAAAAGAATCATCTCAATATCTGCCATAGTTTTTGCGTTATTTGATATAAACTTTTACATTGGAATTTAGTTATGCCCAGAATCGCGAGGAATGGCCTTAAGCTACGGTTTGTTAGAACAGTGCACAGCGCACAGCCGAATCTGCTAAACTCGACTCACGGCAGTTTTGGGTGTTAGATTATTTCGTATAAATATTCTGTCGCTCTGAAAACTAATATTAAATTATTAAAAAATAAATTAAAATTATTAAGACCAATATTCAATAAATAATCTTTATAGAAATTAAAAAGTTTTGAGATTTGACATTTCAACTTTTGTTTGGAAAGTAATGACAACAATATGACAGATGTGGCGTCACACTCCGGCTATCCATTATAATTGCGGTATAGATGTGTACGCTGTGATTTCAGCTGACCGTTTGCGTCCAAATCAAATCGCAGTTGATTCCAGCGCACACCGTCGACGTACACGGCTATCGGTCTGACGAACGTCAAAGGCATTCGACTGACTGTGAGTTATGCGGCGTTCGACTGACTGTGAGTTATGCGACGTTCGACTGACTGTGAGTTATGCGTCGCTCACTGTTCTAACAAACCATAGCTTAAGACGTTAACGAGTGAAAAATATGAGCACATATAATAATATACTTAATCCGTGATAAAATGAACAAATCTTGTTGTTAAAAGTGACACAAAATGCAATCAGACATAACATAAATATATATGAATTATATTAAACGTAATACAAATATTAATACAAAACATACATGAACTATAATCGGTGTTAACAAAATACAGTAAATACGCTAAAATAAATGTTTATGTATACGTAAAATGTTGTTTTGACAAGATTCTATCGCGATCGCGGCACAAATGAGCTAATTGTTCTAAGCAAATAAGAAAATCTGTATACCAAGTAACGTACTTGATATATGCAGCAATATAAATAAATGTATTGTACTTTACCCCATGAAAAAATAGCACCCGGGCTATCGCAAATGTCTTCAGCGACGTATATACAGGAACCACAAATTTGACGTCTTTCTCGGTCGACAGACCGATACAGTCTTCAGGTACTCTTAACCAAAAACTCATACACATCTAAATGCTTTGAAAGATAAAACTCGACTCTGATTTTGTAGATGGAATTCGAACCCGTAACTTATACACACACATGTGGTGATAATTTGCAGATGCCTCGTTCGTTTAAATTAGTTCTCAAAACAGCTGTATAGGCAAATCTCAGTTTAAAATACGGGGAAAATCGAAACTATCAAAAAGTCTGTTATTCTTTAACAAATGTTTATATACAGTTGCGAAACTGCAACAACGAACAATAGCGATGCTATTGCTGCCGGTAATCCTGGTCATAATAAACTTTTTAAAATTTGACCTATACTAAATAAACTAATTATTCAGTTACTTAAAGTTCCTAAAGAGGAATTTTTAGCCATAGATGAGCAGATAATTCCAACAAAGGAGCGCTCATCTATAAAACAATATACTCCACAAAAACCCCATAATTGGGGATGTAAGGCGTTTGTTCTTAGTGACGTCAGCGGATTTTCCTACGATTACGAAATTTTTGTAGAAAGCCAAACTAATCTTGTACTCTATGGTTTTCCTGATTTAGGGGTAAGTTAAAATGTGGTTCTTCGGCTAACACAAACAGTACCAAGACTTATAAATTACAAAATCTTCTTCTTCTTATGGTGCCTATCCGTTACGGATGTTGGACACTAACATGGCTATTCTGACTTTGTTGACTGCTGTCCTGAAAAGTCCAGTAGTGGTTTAGGTAAACCATTTTCGCAGGTTATGCAGCCAGTATATTCTTCTCTGTCCTGGACCTCTTTTCCCATGCACTTTACCTTGAAGTATGGTCCGAAGTAGGTCATATCGTTGTTCATTGCGCATTATATGGCCCAGGTATTCTAGTTTGCGGCGTTTTATGGTTACGACTAGTTAGCGCTCTTTACCCATTCTATGTAGTACTTCTTCGTTGGTAATTCTGTCTATCCAAGAAATCCTCAACATGCGTCTATAGCACCACATCTCAAAATATTCTTTGATAATTGGTTCAACAGCGTCCCATTGCAAATTTATGCGGGGGTATGTTTCCACTAGGAACAGTTGGAATAAACAGAGTGTCAAACTTTAATATGCCAAAAGAGGATGAATCGACCGAGGAGCTATTGTAGAGAAGGTCGCCACAATTAATGGTACAAAAATATCTGTTGTTACATGGTATGATAACAAATTAGTCAACATATGCTGGGATTATGCCAATAGTTGCAGGTATGCCAACGGTTTTCGAAAAAGGATAAGACACATATAAGTAATGGTTCCATGTCCAGAAGCTGTAACGATCTACAAGTATATGGGGGAAGTCGATCTCCTGGATTCAATGTTGGGATATTATAGCGTTACGTAAAAAATGTAGTAATAATAATAATAGTCTCCCGTTTTATACCGCACGCGGCTTTGGGAGTATAGCAGGGTAGTCTGCTATATCTAGGGCCTACGGTATACAAGGAAGGTAACATGGCCAGTGCTACGCTTCAACCACCTATTATTACCCCTGGTTTTACCCAAGGTACTCATTTTATTCAGGCTGAGTCGACCTGGGGCCTATAGACATTTTAAAAATGCCTAGTTGTTCTTGCCGGCGGTAGGATTCGAACTCACGACCACCGGCATGCGAGGCAAGCACACTACCGCTTGCGCTACGCGGGCCCCTTAAAATGTAGGAGTCATGTTAAAAACAGTAAACATATTTAGTACTAATATTCTGGTCATATACTACCGAATTCTCCAAAAAGGTTAAATAACAACTTCAGGTAACAAGAATGCAGCCGACGGCCCGACCCTCCGAATTTACCAGACGAGAAGGCGATCGACTTTTCTAGTCTAGTGGTATTGGATATAAATAACGGGATTTTCATTGTGGAAAACCAGTTAGAAAAGAAGCTCTGGATCGTGATTTAAAATGTAACGCACGTTACATTATGTAAATAAGTTATGTAATTATTAGTAACAAATAAATTGTTGTACAGTGGTTTAATAAATTGATAATAAATTATCGTATTTTAGTAAATTAAAATAAGAACAATAAATTAGAATTCATAAAAACATTATAATAGGATCAAACGCAGTTCCAAAAAATGGTACATGCGTATATTTTTTCTTATTATTGATTTGATGACTGTCAATGCATGGATTATTTGGAGAAGAAGTAACAATAAGCATAAGAACTTAGCTCTGCAGATCTCAAAATGGTAGTAACAGAGTGATAATTGAGCTGGTTTTACTACAAATAAGGGTCGTCCGTGTGGAGCCATGTAAAATTTACAAAACAAGAAAAGAAATGGTCCAGCAACCGATATTCCAATGCAAAATGTACAAATAGATGGATATGGTCATCTTCCATTATGGTGTAGTGAAATGCAAAGATCCAAATATCCCTGTGGTTCAAAAAGCTTTAAAAAATACGAGAAGTGTAATGTTTTTCTTTGCTTAAACAGAAATCGAAATTGTTTTTACAACTTTCACACTGAATAATTATTATAATTCTTGTTTTAATGCATATGTGCCATATATGACACATAAAAACAATTTAAAAAAATACGAAAAACTAACCAAATAGGATTTTTTTATATTCTTACCGTAATCTTGAAGTCAAGTTTGTTATCATAGATTTTTTTTTATGAAAAAATAAAAAAATCATACAGTAAGGCGTTTAATATCACTCGAATTCGTAAACTTTAAAAAACATTTGTCCATTGAAATCATTTAAAAAGCTAATCCATTCCTGTATTCTCGCGCAATTTAAAAACATCATTGCAGACTATTATGTGAATAGATAGCTAAGGCACTCTCAGCAAGACCTAAATTTACGAAAACATAAATCCTCTCACTGGGCACAAAACAATTCAAAATTATTGGCTATAAATGTTATTGAGAACACATTCTGTTTATTGCAAGTAAATTAAGATGAGCTGAAGCACGTGTGGAGCAGCTTGTACTTATTTACTTTTACTGCGAAAAAATCTTGCTGCTTCAAATACGCTATCATATTTTATGTAGTAAATGAGCAAAAGAACAACCTGGCTTTAAATTACTCCTTGCTTTACTAATAACAAGTATGTAATGATGTTAGATTTATATAGCTACGTTAAGCAGTATATCATAAGAACATAAAATAAATATAGTGTTAGAGATATAGAACAGAAGTTGATAAAAGAAAAATAATAAGAATAAAAAATTTATTTAAAATACCAGAGTATCCGATGACCGAACTCATTTTGTGAACTAATATAAACCAATTTCTTAAAGGGTTTCGAGCAGGGGTGCTCAAACGGTCGATCGCGAGTGCTTTTTAGGTAGATCTCGAGAAGAAAAAAAATTTTAATAAGTAGGTAGGTAACTAAACTACTGTCAGCAGAGTTAAACTTTTTTATTAATTCTGAACTATACAAATACATAGAATGCTTGACTAAGCATCATTGCAATTCAAAGAAGTGGGGACAACAAAATACTGTCCACACAGCATATTTTATATTTACATGTATTAACTAATTATTTTATTAATTCAATATTTATTATAATTATTAATCAAATTTGGGATGATATTCTATCAACTACAAAAATGTATTACGTAATAAAATAACACTGCTTGCGGCAAAAGGTGGCTTTATCAAAGGAACGCGCGGCACTTGTCAAAGAAAAGCCGTGTTGTTTCTAGACGAGAGACAGTACAGTCTAGTTTGACGCCGATACACGCCGTTCACGCCGATATAAATGTTGCGCCTGCAGGAATTGGAGTTATTCTGAATTGTAACTTGATAGCGATCCTACGTCGATACAAAGTTTATTATTAAATAGTGGAAAATGAGTGCAGTGAAGAAATCTAAAATGTATCATCTTAATAAAAATTAGGAGGAAGAATTTTTCTTTTCTATGGTGAAGGATAAGTGCATTTGTGTTATTTGTCGTGCGTCAGTTGCAATACCTAAGCGTGGTAACTTAGAGAGGCATCATAAAACGGTTCATAAAAACTACGAAAAGGATTTTCCGCCACAGAGTGAATTAAGAAAACGAAAAGTAAGTGATTTGATATCTTGTTTGAAAAAAGAACAATCCATGTTCACAAGACCAGCCAAACAATCAAAAGCTGCTACGATCGCGTCATTTAAAATATCTCATATTTTGGCGAAACACAAAAAACCATTTGAAGATGGATCGGTGATGAAGGAAGCATTTATTGTTCGACGAATCCATAGATATGACAGACACTGCCCAGCTGTGTATTTTTATTCGGATGGTATTCAATATTCAATGACATGTTGGCTAAGGAAGAATTTTTGACAATCATTCCTCTGAAGGGGAAGACCCGCGGCGAAGATATATATGACGTTTTCTTAAATTTTGTAAAAAACTACGAGCTACCAGTATATAAATAAATGTGCATTACAACCGATGGAGCACCAGCAATGACTGGAAACAAAAACGGTTTTGTGGCATTGTGTCGAGCTAATGAAGAATTCCCTTCATTTTTTTCATTCCATTGTATTATAATCAACAAGTTTTGTGTTCAACAGTTTTAAACATGGAGGAAATTATGGGCATTGCAACAAAAATTGTGCAACAAAAATTGTGAATTCCATCCGTGCACGTAGCTTGCAACGGCGGCTCTTTCAGTTGCAGTTGGAAGATAGGTCAGCTGTCAGAGTCAGCTGAATACACTGATTTAGTTCTTCACACGGACGTCAGGTGGTTGAGTCGCGAAAAATTCCTAGAAAGGTTTCAAGAATTATTACCCGAAACAACAGCTTTTCTAGACGAAAGAGGTGATGACACTCAAATTTTGAAAAAGGAAAAATGGCTAAAGGATTTGGCATTTTTGACTGACATCACAATGCACTTAAACACCGTTAACTTGGAGCTTCAAGGTAAAGGAAAAACTATTATTGAGATGATTAGCGCAATAAACGCATTCAAAAGTAAATTGCAACTTATGATAGATCAACTGAAAAGAAAGGATCTCTAACATTTTCCGTCTTTGAAAGCAAGGATTCCTCAGTTGAATTATGATACGTATGAGGCTGAATTATCAAATAGTTTGGGACAATTCGAAATGCGTTTTTATGATTGCAGTAAATTGGAAAATATAACATCATTTATGAGTTATCCTTTTTCATGTAAAAACATTGAGAAATTAGCTACTGAAATAGCAAGTCAGTTTAATATGAACTCATGTTCTGTTGAAAATGAGTTGGTGCAGATTATATCAGATATACATCTCAAAGCTACAGTATCTGATACAAATTTCTGGCGTTTTATATCTGAAGATAAATATCCGAATGTAAGGCAAATCGCCCTTCAACTGACGGCATTTTTTGGGTCAACTTACTTGTGCGAGTCTGCATTTTCTGAAATGAAGATAATTAAGTCAAAATATCGCAATCGACTAACTGACGCTCATATGACATCATGCTTGCGATTAGTACTCAATGGTTACGTACCATCTTATGAAAAGTATGCTGAGGACATGCAGTGCCACGCTTCAACATGCAAAGCCACTCCTTAGTTAAGTTTAACACCATATGTAACTCTTTTGTTTTGTAACAACAAATAAACTCGCAATTTTGAATAACTATGAGTTTTTCATTGATATTGTAGAGAAGAACCTAACTAAACCTAACCCAAACCTTGACTAAAATAATGTACCTATATTGTGCAGAAAGCTAATATCTATATATGCTACGGTACGCCCTACCTAGGTAGGTAGGGTGTATCGTGTATGTACGACAACCCTGCATCACACACACTTGCAGTCTCTCAGAGTCGATCGTAAGTAGTCTAAAAATATTGAGGTAGATCGCCAGCAGTTCAAGTTTGAGCACCCCTGGTTTCGAGTCTTATCAGAACAGCCAACAAGTAAGCACGTTAAATTTCTAATTATTCGTTTATCTGGTTTTGCAAAGGTTAAAAACGCGTTTTGTGAAAGTGTTTAATTTCAATGATAAACATTGGTAAGGTTCCTTTATTTCAAATAATATCGACAACTATTTAAATAGGTCAGTATTTTCTGGCCCCAATTAATTAATATTTTGGCATAAAACAAATTAATTTTCACATCATGGCATCATCTACGTCAACTCAACCTAGTTCTGTACCAGACCAACAAACTCTACAACCTAAAAGTTACTCTTCCGTAACCAGACAACCAACTACTAGTGTTTTTCCATCAAAAATTCTAGCAATCGTACTTGATGCAATAGACAACACTAAAATTGAAGATTAACTTCACAGTTTAAGATTAATAATTCGACCAATCAATATTATTTTCTGTTCAAAGCTACGCAACAAGAGAATATTCAGTTACTTAGCAAATGAAAAATTGGTCGATGATTTTATTACCGACCATGGAAAAATCATCATTAATCAACAACTCTTGCAAGCACGTCGACTAATCACCCCCAGCTAACGACTAGTACTTTCTAACGTATGCCCGTCTATTCCACACTTAATCTTAGAAACTGAACTGCAAGCACTTGATGTCAAACTTTTGTCACCCCTATCATTTCTACGGATAGGGACTTCAAGTCCTGAATTCCAGCATATATTAAGCTTCAAGCGGCAAACCTACATATCCCCTTTAACCAACTATACCTTACCCGATTCTTTTGTTATTACTTATGAGGAAACATCATATAGAATATACTTATCTTTGGATAACCAGACTTGCCAAATATGCAAAAATACCAAGCACCTAGCAAAAGACTGTCCAGCTAAGGTATCTGTATCAGGCGACACAACTTCTATACCTCACAATTTAGAAGTCGGTCAGAACCGTATTGAAAATAGTAACAATCAGGTGACTAAAGAAGTACCTAGTACCATCCAACAAAAGCAAACCCAACCGAACGAACAAACTGTGCAACATGAAATACCAAGTACTAAACTCCTAACTTATCAAACAGAAACAGATCCAGATCCAAACGGCATCCTGCAAATGCGTTTGTGCAATATCGTTGTATGCCATTCCTGATGGTTTTAAGTCGTTAGTTAGGCCGGAAAAACGAAAACAATTGATGATCGTTTTCATCCACATAGATTCCCATGCCTTTGATATCATACTAAGACATCGACCCACTTACTGGTACATTGTTTGCGCGTTGTTGTTTGAACCAATCGAGCAAAGCATTTTCAATGTCACTGTGATTTGATGACCGAACGCGTTTTCCTTTTTCACACTTATTAAATCGCATCATAATTTTCTCTCGCCGTTTCATCATTCTAGCAATTATTGGGCGTGACGTTTTAAATTCTCGGGCAATCAAACTCGCGGAGTCACCGGAATCGACTGGGCAAATTATTCCAAACTGTTCCTCAATAGTAAATTGTTTCCGTGACATGTTTTTTATGAAGGCTAGACACAAGTGAATTCAAATTCATAAACTCTTGGCTTGGGCCAAATGGCGTAATATAAACAAAATTTTGTAATACAATGGACCCGTCTTGGGAGGTCTAAATGTCTAAAGGACAAGTAATCAAGTGTAGATAGATGCCTGCCCGGATGTACTATAACCATAAATTAATAAATCCTTACTTCTTATTTCGTGGTACTAAATATCGGTAATACTTGTAAGAAATACAACACTACAATGTCCATTTTCATAACTTTACAGGAAAGCACTTTTAAACTTCTTTATTAAGATGAAACAATATTATATTGAATATTGTATCTACTGTCATTTACATCATGCGTTGCTTATAATTATTTATTATTTGTTTATTATACAGTGTGTAAAAATGTCATAATTGAAAAAAAATGGATATTGTATCATCTGCGGTACAGATAATGTACTTGAAATTGTACGCTGTAACCAATATTTTAACTGCTAGTGTTCCAAGAAATACGTTTGCTCTAACCAATTTGTTCATTATAAGCAATATAAATGCGTTTTTTGTATGTCATTTTACGGGACCTACTATTTTGTTTGTTATATCCGATTGTACGTTATAGCCGGTGTCGTTGTAAACGATTTTGACTGTATATGACAATTTTTAATCAGTTTTACTGTTTTAATTTAATTTTGTTAGTTTCATTTTTCACAGTTTCCCAAAATTATAGAAATAGGAGATTGCCGACTTTGATTTTACACCCCTCATATGAGATAAGTGGGTGTAAATATTTTTGACTTTTAAGAGATAATGTTAAGGTTAAGAAACACATGTTTATGTACTTATTAAAATTGTACTTATTATTAAATGTACTTATTAAAAATCTATTTTTGGGACACAAAGGGTTAAAGACTAAAAATTATTCTAATTAACAGATTAAGTTTTTCCGAGAAGCTTTCACGCAAATATATTTTTTCTATTGCTATTTTCGTTGGTTAGCCGACTGAACCGCAACACAGACACAAGTCTCAAACTCGAAATTCGAACTAGTCGTGTGCCGACTTTGTAACGGCGAGGACGGTTATTTTAAGCGAACCAACAAACCACGTCGTGAATTGGCGTAAATTTCAAACAATTGCCGCGAAAACACAACAAGTGAGAAATAGTTTTGAAGTTGTTTTTCCGAGGGAGATTAAATTTTGTTTGTTTTACAGTTTAACATTGACAGGTAAATTTTGATAAAAATTTTAATTTTGATTGATTAGAACCACAGTTCAAAGGTTTTATGTGTTTTTGTTGATAAATGTTTATAAATTAAGGGTTATTTTACATAAACTGATACTTCTCAATCGTGACCCCATTGTTAGTTTTGTAATTAAAACCAAATTTAGGAACTTATGTCTAAAATTTATAGGTTTTCTTGCTTGATAAAGGATTTATTATACTATTGTTTTTATTAGAGTATGTTAAATGTATTTAAGAGTTCCTAATTAAATCATATGTAAATTTTAACAAACAGCAAACACATTAATTTAGTAGATATGCATCAGTAATAGATTTTGCAAACGTGACTTACGACTAGACACGTAGCTTATTATAAATAAACTACAATAGATGTGAAGTAAATTAAAATAAAAATATACATACACTGCCTCTTTAGACTAAATATAATTTTTCTTCAAATACTGGCTTTGTTTCGAAGGTTAGCAATCATTTAGGCTATATAGGTCTACTTTCAAGACTGCTGCTTTAAACAAATGGTTATTGGTGGTGCTATCCACCATATCTTGTCCTTCTTATTATCCTTTTTTCACTTATGTTTCGTTGCATTATAAGTTGAAGTAATGGTTATTTTTTTCTGCTCATGATCTGTCTCAGGTACAAAATTCTCTATTTAATAGTTGGTATAAGTTCTTTCTCTTTTTTGTTCGTCTTAACACCTCGACATTTCCCTACGCCAATAAATTCGTAATATACTACGATACACCCAGAGCTCAAAAGCTTCTGTTTTCTTCATATTATTCTTCTTTAGTTATCATGATTCCATGCCAAAATATTTTGAATACAGTCATGTTGAATAGAATTGGCGAAATCATGCGACCCTGAAGAACTCCTCTCTACTATAATCTTCAGTTTTCTTCTCATCTTTCTGTTTCATGTATCTGTCACTTACTGCTTGTTGGTCATAGTCTTAGCAGTCTTAGATTAAAGAAACCCTTTCCTGGTTTCTTTAATCGAAGGTCATAGTAGTTATTTTAAATAGTCTTATCTTTTTGTTTGTAAGAATTTTATTCTTCTGTTCTTCAGTAAATTTAAAAATTTCACTATATTATTTTAGTTTTAGTATAAACATTTAAAAATTTACAGTGAAAATTAAATTTTATTCTTGTTTAAATTAGTTACTATAAGATTATTAGTACATTATTAGTACATAATTTTATAGTATTTTACTTACTTAGTCTAATTATTAGCAATTAGTGTCTTTTTATATGAAGACAATGACATACCAGAAAAAAGTTTCTCATTCGTTCTCATTTATGCCTCACTAAATAATGTACCAACCAGTGGCGCACCCAGGGGGGTTTTGGGGCCTAACCCCCCCCCCAGTGTGCTATTCCTACACTGTTATAGGCTCTTCCACGAATATACGACTGTTTTGGTTTACTGTGACAACGAATATTTTACTGTGCAAGTAGAAGTATGAAGGTCAATTATTGGTCTAATCATTATTCCAATAAATTAAACTAAAATTATTTCAGTTAAAATCTACAAATAAATACAATGACGTCTATGAAGCCAAATGTGTTCATCAGACATTTGGGTAAGCTTTCCGTGAAATGTAAACACCAAAGAGGCGTGCGGGTTTCTTTGATATAACACATTTTATTAGTTTATTAGGTATTACAACTGTAATAAAAAGAAATATACTATTTTTAATATAAATGAAAAGAAATTGGCAGAACGATGGTTCACAAACCAGAAAAAGGATCTAATATTTCACTTTGTTAGTTTTAAATATTTGTTTGCTTTGAGTTTATCTACTCTTAAAAGTTCCGAAAGTAACGGGTATAACATACCGGCTATTGATAGTTAAAGTATCGAGTCGTTACAGATATTAAAAAGTAACGAAAATTTATATACAGTTTCCTATATCGCCGACTGATTATGGCTGTGAATCTAATAGTTGATGATAGTTTCAGAAGATTAAGAGAATAAGTGAATAAGTAAGTTTTTTTGTTTTTTTAATATTAATTGAATATTCGACTAAAAAATTTACACTATTTGATCACTTAAGTATTGTTACTTTTCGTTTAAATCACATAATTCAAAAACCAACTTGTTTACAATGAAATAATTAAAATGAAAAAATAAACTCCATGATAGTAATTCTGAATTAAATCTGAATTACAACTGTTTTATAAACTATTAACTTTATATTTCATGACTTCATATTTAAATCTAAGGTTTATATCTGTCGTAACAGTATTTTAAAAATGGGGAGAATTTACTATTGTACAATTCAGTACATTGGACCAATTAAATCGACACCTTAAAGCGAATTTAAAACAATCGTATATTCGTGGAATGGAGTATACCAGAGAACTAACGAACAGTTCTCTGCTCTTACTCACAAATTTTAAGAACTCAAAATGGTGGAGGAGCATAAAAAAAATTCGGTGCCCAATCAAAATCTCCCCCCAGAGAAAAATTCTAGGTGCGCTAGTGGCACCAACTGCACATTTTTTACAGTATAAATAATGGTGTATAACCAGATATACTCGGTTCGCTAATCCCAGTCCAAACTGTCCAGTGAATTTAGTAATTTTTTTTTGCGAAGTTAGTTACTTTTTGACAGACTAGAAGTGGCTGGAAATTACTGTACAACCAAGCACACGTGCTCATAGCTCATTTTATTAATGTATTTCGTCCACCTTTTTTGCAAACTTATACTAATTTTCTATTATTCCTATTAGAAACTAGTTTTGAACGACCCAGGATTTTACCTTTTTTATCTAACGTACTGTTGATTGCCTACATTTGGCGCAACTTAACGATATAAACTAAATTAGCCTAACTTTTTTATAACATATATTTTTTTATATATAATAGAAACTTACTTTTTCATACATGCGATAAATTTTTAAACGAATTTAATTTTTGACGCTGTTATCATTTAAGTCAGTCGTTAATTTCCTTTTGTGACTTTTCTTCTTCAAAGCGAGGGTTTGATTAGGCCGAACTTTATATTTACGCACACTTTTTTCTGAGACTTTCAGACATTTGAATGTTAACCGAAATGTTTTTGTTATTAAGAACAACTGTAACATTTACATAATTCTTTATAATTCTCAAAAATTTTTTAAAATAATTTTAAAAAAATGGTAGGTATTTTGAATAAACGTTTGTGCAGTTTCATTGCCTAGTAATTTAACAGTATCGTTACTTATCTAAAAATATTAACTTTTAATGATTATTTTATCCTATAAATAGGATAAAATGTCGGTCAGATAGCTCAGCGGGCTGTGCGGCTGCCTCTCATTCGCTTCACTGTCGAATGGTTCAGTGGATGTGGGATCGAGCCCCAACTCAGTGTACAGAAAACTTAAAGTCTAACGCAGCAGTTTAAAATTCTAGATTAATCTGCGGCTTAGACTAGAATATGCTGGGATCTGATCGGCCTATGGTGGAGCAGTACGGCAAGAGATAAGGGCTTGCGGCTCGGTGATACTCCTCCATAGATCCCTCAGGGACGGGCGTAACGCCTAAAAAACCGGATATATATATATATATATATATATATATATATATATATATATATATATATATATATATATATATATATATATATATATATATATATATATATATATATGATAAAATAATCATTAAAAGTTAATATTAATTCTTTAATTTTTCTTTAATAATAATATCTTTAACAAATTTGTTAAAGAAAACTTACCAACGCATTAGATGATGGAACAAATTGAAAAAATTTGAATATCCATGATAATAAAATTCAAAATAGAACTAACTAATTACCTAAATAGAACTAAGAAAAAGAATTAAACAAAAATAATAAAAGAATTAAACTATATTAAATAAAATAAACAATGCGAATAATACACATATTATGTTAAATGGTAACAACTCAAATATATTTTAAATATACAGGCAGAATTTTATGAGTTTAGTATACACTTCCACTATTTAGAATAATTCTTCTTTTTTCAAACGAAGAAGTTGGCAATAATAGTATATTTGAGCTATTAATACTAAGAAATAGGAATTTTTGTGTTGTAGATTTCCGACTATGAATCTGTCAAAATAAGTTCGAGCTGAGCGAATGGACTTTATCGTGTATTCTGTTTTTATCGTATACTGTGGTAAAGTCCTTTATTGATTCACAATAATTGATCCTTTTCTGCCGGAATTAAGATATCCTTGTGAACAAACACCCTGGCTTTCTAAACGTTTAAATTTGAATACTGTAAAAAAGTGCTCTACAGTAACATGAGGACGTGGCCTTAAGCTGTTTTGTTTCCTAGGCAATAAGAAAACAAAAGATTCTTTAATGAAATAAATTGTATTTCCATTACTAATTGCGTTGTAATTATATTTTCGTTACATCAAATATATATATATAAAGTGCTACAGCAAACCTATAATAAAATTCAGGTTAACCTTGATCGTTGTATGTAAAATTTGACTTTGAATTATATACCTACTAAATTGTTCCTTGACATAAAATCTTATTCTTAAAACGATTTTAAACAATTCTTTAAGAACATTTAAATACGGCTAATCTTTATAGTTCAAAGTATTGTATATATTTTAAAAAACTATTAGTTAAAAGAACTTTGATGGTACACAAGGCAAATATCGAACACAGTATTTAATCAAATCTTGCCCAAGTACTTTCGATCACAAGATCATCTTCAGGGGCATCTGAAATAAGCCAAGAAACGTTTTTTAAAAAAGGAAAATTAATTCACTTGGATAAAAACTCCAAGTTTATAGTTGAAAAAAGTTTTTTTATGTGATTAACGTTTATAGACTTACTTCGTCAGTTGTGGCCTATCCAGCAGTAACAGAATGTCATAAATGTAAATTGGGACATAACAAATACACTAAACAAAGACAAACAAACACTTTAAAATTTAAAATTGGAGAAGCTACATTTTATATAGAAGCCGGAGACAGAATGGCTCCCAGCCTGGCGGAGGCGGAAATATTGAGATGACATGTGACAAATAACAGCTTGTGAAGGGCAGTTACAATAGATAAGTGATCTGCGCCTTTCATGATTCTATGAAACTAATTATTGACCAAAGGTCCAACTGACACCACTATAGGAAATCAACTGAAGAAATATAAAATTATATCTAATATTTTTATGTAGATTGAATAATCCAGATCTCACATTCAAACCTGTCTATAATAATTAGGATGTTAGTTTGAGAGCAATTGAAGTTGACATAAAGTATGAATGTAAGAAATAGACTAAACAATATATTAGACAGTGGATAGTTGACTACAATAAATGGTCCACTAAGCGCTATCAGTACTGTAAAAAGAAAATCTGAATAATCAGTTGAATTGCTAAAAATTAAAATCAAAATTAAAAGCAAAATATATAAATGGGTTGTAATCCAAGTAGTTCAGTTGAATCCACAGTCAATGGAAGAACTTTCAAATTAATATGTAAATACTCAGTGCATGAAGTCTAAACAGTCGAGCTGGGCCCTCTACGAGATGGTGCTGTAATAAAGTTTTTAAATATAGGATTAAATTTAGTACAATTTAAATTAATTTGAGTATTAAGACAGTGAGAGTTTTCATTTGTTTCCCTTGTAATCTCCAAATCTTCCAATAAATCCAACTCAAGATAGTTTTTCTTTCTACTGATGTCATGTAAGATGGATGAACCAGAATTGATGTTAAAATTGTGGTTACTGGATACTAAGTGTTGACCAAAACTTAATTTTGATTTTAATTTTTAGCAATTCAACTGAATATTCAGATTTTCTTTTTACAGTACTGATAGCGCTTAGTGGACCATTTTATTGTAGTCAACTATCCACTGTCTAATATATTGTTTAGTCTATTTCTTACATTCATATTTTATGTCAACTTCAATTGCTCTCAAACTAACATCCTAATTATTATAGATAGGTTTGAATGTGAGATCTGGATTATTCAATCTACATAAAAATATTAGATATAATTTTATATTTCTTCAGTTGATTTCCTATAGTGGTGTCAGTTGGACCTATGGTCAATACTTAGTTTCATAGAATCTTGAAAGGCGCAGATCCCTTATCTATTGTAACTGCCCTTCACAAGCTGTCATTTATCACATGTCATCTCAATATTTCCGCCTCCGCCAGGCTGGGAGCCATTCTGTCTCCGGCTTCTATATAAAATGTAGCTTCTCCAATTTTAAATTTTAAAGTGTTTGTTTGTCTTTGTTTAGTGTATTTGTTATGTCCCAATTTACATTTATGACATTCTGTTACTGCTGGATAGGCCACAACTGACGAAGTAAGTCTATAAACGTTAATCACATAAAAAAACTTTTTTCAACTATAAACTTGGAGTTTTTATCCAAGTGAATTAATTTTCCTTTTTTAAAAAACGTTTCTTGGCTTATTTCAGATGCCCCTGAAGATGATCTTGTGATCGAAAGTACTTGGGCAAGATTTGATTAAATACTGTGTTCGATATTTGCCTTGTGTACCATCAAAATTCTATTTATTCGAACATTCAACCTTATATTGTTGTATTAGTTAAAATACTGTATTTATAATTTTTTTCGTATTATTTTGAGAAATACACGACTTCTTAGTCTATCTCTTTTTACTTAAGTACCTAATTTTCCAAAAATTCAAATCATACATGTCACGTCAGTCAGTATGGTGATCATGCTACTACTGATCTGTAATAATAAGTGATTCCATGGCTTTAGTTTATGATTATTTCGACGGCTCTGTCATAAAAATTATAAGTAATTTCCATATCCAAATTACTCCAGTCGTCAGAGAGGAAAACCTCTTTTAGAACCTCTAAAAATCATACGACCAAGCTAAATTTTGCCGAGAATGTCAATTTTAGGATGCCAAAAAAGTTTACCACTTTTACCCTCGGGTTTTCTGCTAAAATCCCCCTCGTGGAGGGAGGAAATCGAAAAAAATCAATTTACCAAGAATCGTAGCTAAGATAATTTGGAACAAAAATGTTTATAAGTATTTTTTGTGTGAAATGAACGGTTGTTTTAGAAACAACGCTTGAAGCAATCGTCAATTTTTAATGTGTAAAATCAATCGGCAACAGGCGGACCACGGTCCGAATCCGGACCGCGAAAGGTTGAACTGCGGACCGAACTGCGAAATATTGATTGCTGAGTCAATCAAGTTCAAAATAAGACTGCTGTTAATTTTCAAATAGGAAGTGAAATGATAAATAAACATAATAACAATTATTTATAAGCGATGAAATATTGTTTTATAATAATACTGCATGTTTACAATAACTGAAATATATAAATCTGGGGAATTCGGTTCAAAATCTGGCAACTTTTAAACACAATTTGGGGAAATTTATGAACCTGGCAATGCTGCTGCCCGCTTCGTTCGTTTTATAAAACATATTTTTGTACCTACGTTAATGTGGATCCGAAAAGGAGAAAAGTTCTTACAGAATGGACTGAAAAATATTGCTTTACACAGCCTGATAGGCTGCAAGCGGTTCCGGTGTGCCTTATATGCAATAAAACTGTCGGCTTAGTTAAAAGTGGAAATTTGAAGCGATACTACGAAGCAACTCATCAGCAGTTCCAACAAAACTTTCCTCTTGGCAGTCAGGCCCTAAAGAAAAACTTCGGGTATATCAATTTTTACGGAAAAAGCATAAAAATCCTGATTCGCTGCATGAGCGATCAAGAAAAATCCACAGAGGCAGCGTTACGTGTGTGCTCGATACTTAATAAACACCAAAAACCATTTTCTGATTCTGAGATAGTAAAACTTTAGGCTTTTAAGCTTTGGATATACAGAAGGATCCTGAAGATACAATGGTCAGACAAAGTCACCAATGAAGAACTACTGCGAAGGATGAATACGACTGCGGATTTGGTCAACATTCTGAAGGGCCGTAAGCTACAGTACTTGAGATATATAATGAGAAATCAAGGCAGCTACGAGCTACTTCAATGCATTTTGCAAAGTAATATTGATGGAAAAAGGGCCCCAGGACGAAGAAGAATATCCAGGCTTGGTAACCTGAGACTATGGTATAGAAAGACCTCAACACAGCTATTTCGTATAGCAACCAACAAAGTCATCATAGCCAGAATGATCGCCACGTTCGGAACGGACAGGTAGATAGATAGATAGATAGATAGATAGATAGATAGATAGATAGATAGTTTATTTGACTGCAAGTTACAACTAGATTTACAGCAAGTCAAAACTAAAATTATAAAGATTAAATATTACAAAAAATGAAAACAATACATTAAAAATATTTAAGACATTAAAATACTTAAAAAACGTACAATATAGACATATAATTAAAATATTAATAAATTTGGTTATGTTGCAGCTTAGGCATTCACAGATACACCCTCGTAATATTCACCTAATGTATAAGGACACATGGTCACTAGGTACTCTTTGACTTGGTTTTTAAAAGCTGTAGTTGAGTTAATGTTTTTAAAATTTTGAGGAAGTTGATTATACAGTTGTAAACCACAGATAGTAGATGAGTTCCTGCTTATTTCTAAATGTCGATAGGGTACTACAAACTGTCTCTTATTTCTTGTGTTGTGTGAGTGAATATCACTGTTACATAAAAAAGTTCTTTTATTTTTATGAATTAGTATCAATAATTCCAAAATGTAAATTCCATACACTGTTAATAAATTCAAATCTCTAAATAGGTTTCTACAAGACCAACCATACGGAACACCTGCTATACATCTGACAATACGTTTTTGGGCCTTGAAAACGTCCTTTACACTAGAAGAACCACCCCAAACAGTTATACCGTAACTTATTGTCGATTGTACCTCAGCAAAATAAAAAAGACGAAGGTGTTGCAGACTAAGTGTTCTACCCAAATTTCTCAATTGATAACATTTAGAATTGAGTTTTTTACATACATTCCAACAATGAGTCTTAAAAGATAAATGAGAGTCGAAAGTCACTCCTAAAAACTTCACATCACTACAACTCAAAATATCCTCACCATTGATGGAAATACTTAAATCAGGTTTGGTTGAATTTGAACGTGATGTAAATGATAAAAATTTAGTTTTGTGAACATTGAACAGGAGCGACTGAGTACTGGACCAATCGGAGAAGGTCTTCAGAGAGTTTGTTATTTTATCTTGTAAAAAATTTATGTCTTTATCGCGATATAGCATTGTTGAGTCATCCGCATAAACAGATACAAATGCATCAGGCATTACATGTGGTAGTTCATTAATATACAAAATAAATAATATAGGGCCCAATATTGAGCCCTGTGGTACTCCATTCTTATTAATAATCGGATCAAACATTGAAATCTTGAAGTTATTTTTCACTTTAACTATTTGGTGCCGGTCTTTCAGATAGGAAACAAACCAACTATGGGCAACTCCCCTAACACCATATCTGTACAATCTATCGAGGAGCACATCGTGTTGCACACAATCAAATGCACGACTGAGATCACAAAAAATGGCAGTTGGATTTTCACTGTTCTCAATTGAGAGTAAGACTTCATCATAAAAACTGTTAATGGCTGTGGAAGTAGAAAATTTATTTCGATATCCATGTTGATGCTTTGTGATAATTTGGTTGATATCTAAAAATAATAAAAGTTGTTTTAGCATTGCATATTCAATAATCTTAGATATCACAGATGGAACAGACAATGGTCGAAAATTTGACATTAATTCAGGATCACCTTGTTTTAATACCGGTGAAATGATAGAAGTTTTCAGCATATTGGGAAAAACACCAGTATTGAAAGAAGCATTTATAATGTGAGTCAGTGGTGTCAAAATTTGAGACGCAATTTTCTTAATTACTATACCTGATATTTCATCAAAACCACACGATGCTTTGTTTTTAATTTTATATTTTATTATATCTAAGACATCTTCCTCTGTTACATAAGATAGGAACAAACTAGTTTGAACAAAATCATTGGAATGCTGAAAATTTAAATTTGGTTTAATTATTTTACTAATTATATCCACTGGTGCATCTATAAAGTAATCATTAAATTTGTTTGATATTATATCTGAATCTGTAATCCTAGTATCATCTATTTTAAGACAGATATTTTTGTGATTTTTTTGTTTTCCATTAAGTTCATTTATAACAGCCCATGCGGTTTTGTTTTTGTTAGAGGATTTAGAGATTTTTTTTTTTTTTTTTTTTATTTACGCATCGACCACGCAGGGTCATTAGCGTATTTAGATTATGTAACATATGTGACAGTTGATACAATATGTGAATATACATTAGTTTACAATAATAATAATAATAATAATAGTATGTATGTATGTTAAAATGTACGTTTTAGATCTTTTGAAGAAGTTGACAGTCTTTAAGATAGGAAAAAATTTTTCGGTTATGTGTACTTTCTTCTAGGGCATCTTTTAGGGAGTTAGGTATGTTATATTTGAGTCGTTCACTGTTATATTTGGGACACTGTATTAAAAAATGTTTTACCGTTAGAACACTGTTACACACTTCACACACTGGTTTGTTTTTGCGTTGTAATAAATAGTCATGAGTAAGTCGTGTATGGCCGATACGGAGACGGGTAAGTATCACTTGTTCTCTTCTGTCTTTTATTGTTGGTTTCCATAGATGTGGGTGTTTGTTGACTTCGTATAGCCTTGATGGAGTGTTGTTCCAAGTTTGTTGCCATTTGTGAATTATTTTTTGTTTTAAGTATGGTTTTAGATCGTTTTGTACCAATATGTTGCTTTCTTCGGACATCGGGTTAGTTGGTGCGTTTTTGGCCAGTTTATCTACAGCTTCGTTACCTTCAATTCCTACATGAGAAGGTACCCATAAAAAGTGCACTTGGATGTTCTTATTTGAAATGTTTTTAAGTTCTTTTTTAATAAGAAGTAGAAGGGGGTTGTCACAGTATAATTGAGTCAGTGAGGTTAATGAACTTAGAGAATCTGTGATTATTATACATCTTTCTTTGTTTTTGTTTTGTATTAACGATAGTGCTTTTAGAATTGCGAATAATTCAGCCGAAAAGATGGTTGTAATTGATGACAATTTGAAACTAACTGAGGAGTCTTCCGAATAAATTGCTGCTCCAACTCTGTCTTCATTTTTTGACGCATCTGTGTATACGTTGTAGGTATTGCCATATCTGTTTAATAGTGTATGAAACTTTTGTTTAATGACGGTTGATGACATCTCTGATTTTCTTAGGTTTGTTAGACTGATGTCGATAGCAGGAATAGATATTGTCCATGGTGCAGGGTTGTGGATTGATGAGGTATCATAGGTTTTTGGAAATTGAAAATTTAATTTGGATAAGTATGATTGTATACGAAAGTAAAAAGGATGATCAATTTGATGTGTTTGCTGAAATTTATTTGTAAATCGGTCAGCAAAAACGTTATGTAGTACTGGATTATTTCGGTTTGATGACACTGCCGCTGCATATGTTAGGCTTAGATATTGTCTTCTGAAAGAAAGAGGAAGTTCTCCACTTTCCCAATAAAGACTTTGAATGGGACTTGTATAGTGAGCACCTAAAGAAATACGTAGACATCTATTTTGGATAATATCCAGTGACTTCAAATGTGTTTTTTTGGAGGAGTTGTAGACTATGGCTCCATAGTCAAGTTTTGATCGAATTATGGATTTGTAAATAAGTATTAAACTTGAATAATCAGCACCCCAGTTTTTAAATGCAAGTGATCGAAGTAAATTTATACCAGGAAGACAGGATTTTTTCAGCTGTTGAATATGTGTCTTCCAAGTTAATTTTTTATCACACGTCATACCCAAGAATCGGATTTCTTCTACATGATCTAGTTTTTGTTCGTGTAGATATAATTCTTTTGTTTGGATTTGATTTCTCTTTGAGAAACAGATTGCTTTCGTTTTTGAAGTGTTAAATTGAAGTCCACTTGTAGCAGACCATTTCTCAATGTGTGTTAACGCGTTTTGAATGTGATTGTAAATCGTTGCTATGTTTTTTCCTCTACAGAAAATAACTAGGTCGTCAGCGTATAATCTAGCTTTGACAGGGTTTTTAATTTCTGTTAATATTGAATTTATTGCTACTAAGAATAAAGTTGTGCTTAAATTTGATCCTTGTGGTATACCATTTTGTTGAATTTTTGTTTGAGAATATGTTCCGTCAACTCGAACTTGAAATTGTCTGTTTTCAAGAAAATTTGAAATGTATTTTAATATGTTACCCCTTATTAACCAGTTGCTGAGTGTTTTAATGATTGAATATTTCCAAACTGTATCATATGCTTTGGTTATATCAAAAAATATTCCAACACAATGTTGTTTTATTGCAAATGCTTCGTGGATTTCTGATTCTAAGTCAACGAGGTTGTCTAAAGTTGAGCGACGTTTTCGGAAACCACATTGTTCTGGAATAATTAAGTTGTTTGATTCTAGATACCACATAAGTCTATTGTTTATTATCTTTTCTAATATTTTACCTATGCTACATGTGAGTGATATCGGTCGATATGATTGTGGATCTGATTTTGGTTTAGTTGGTTTTAGAATAGGTATTATGATTGAATTTTTCCATGATTTAGGAAATACGTTTCTGGATAGGATTATATTGTAGATTTTGAGTAGATATTTTTTAGATTGAGGGCCTAAATTTTTTAGGAATATAAACGGTATATTGTCGGGTCCAGGACAAGTGTTCTTACAATTTTGAAATACATTTTCTAATTCTTCCTCTGTTATTGGTATATTTAGATCGTTATTATTTTGATCGTAATATTTTATAGGATTTTTTTCTTCTTTTATTTTGATTTTTAAGAAATTGGAAGTATAATTTAAGTTACTTGAGTTATATTCATAAGTAGATGCTAGTATATTGGATGCTTCTTCTGGGCTTTTATAAATAGTGTTATTTTGAGTTAGAAAGTTGATTGATTTATGGGGTTTGGAACAAGACATTTTGTTGACTTTTTTCCATATTGCAGTTATAGGAGTTGAACTATGTATTGTGGTAACATATTCTCTCCAAGAGTCACGTTTGGCTTTTTTAATGGTATACCTAGCGACTGCTCTTAATTTTTTGAATTCTATAGAATTTTCTTGAGTTTTGTGTCTTTTGAATTTATTAAAAGCTTGTTTCGATTGTTTTAATGCTTCTTTGCAGTCATGATTCCACCAAGGTACCGACTGATGTTTGTAATCGTACTTAATTATTCCAACGTACTTTTTTGCTGATTCTGTGATTACATTTGTCAGAGAGTATATTGTTTTGTCTATATCTACATTGTTATTTAGATTTTGAAGGTTGTTTTCAACGTAATTTTGAAATTCTATCCAATTTGCGCCTTTTAAATTCCATTTTAGTTGTTGCGGGGTAGTTGATTGTAGTTCATTGCTTATTATGATAGGGTAGTGATCATTATCATATAGATCTGGTAACACATCCCATGTAAGAGTATGTGTAATTGATGGTTCGCAGATACTTAGATCTATACTAGAGCCTTCACCTGTTCTTATTTCAAAGCGCGTATGTTGTCCGTCGTTAAGAATATTTAGATTGATTTCTTCTATTATTTTTTCTATTTTTCGACCTAGAGATGTTAGTTTTGTTGAACCCCATAGCGGATTATGTGCATTGAAATCTCCAATTATTATCCGTGGAGCAGGTAGTTGATTTAATAGGTTTGAAATTTCTTTTGAATCGGGTTCTTTATTGGGGGGAATGTAAATATTGCAAATTGAAAAAGAAATTGTGTCTGTGACTCTAATTCCAATTGCTTCGATAGTTGTTCTAAGTTTTATTGGTTTAGCGTCAAAGCTATCTTTTATGTAGATTGCTACCCCTCCGCTTGCAATTTTCGAATTTTCTCGATTTCTAAAAAAACAATTGAAATTCTTTAAGTCATGAGCTTTGTTGTTTTTGAAGTGGGTTTCTTGTAAACATATCAGACTAGGCTTATGTTTTGAAATTAATAATTTTAACATTTCTAAATGGGTATAATACCCATTTATGTTCCATTGAATTAGAGAGTTGAAAATGTGTTATTAATTTTCTGTTGATGTGTCGCTTTCTAAGTCTGTTTGAATGTCTAAGTTGATTTGTTTTAATATTTTATTTTTTATTCGAGTGCATTTGACTTTAATTTTTCGGTCCTTTAGGTAAGGGTATATATTAGTTAATAGATCTGTGACCTCTGCTGTTTCTTCTGTATACATTTTGGCGATACTTAACGGGTCTGATGAGTTCTCACAGTTTTCAATAAAGTCTAATAACTGTTCGTAAGTTATAGGGTAGTTAGAATTTGGGTTCTCAAATAAAGTTTTACAGTATCTTAGCATTTCTTCTAGTGTTTTTTGTGGTTTGACATTTTGATCTGATTTTACTTTCTTCTCTTTATTTTTTGGTGTAATAAAGGTAGGTTCCTCTTTAGATGTAGTAGCTGGTGGAGAGATTTGGGAGATTGTGCGTTTGTTTTGTGCTTTGCCTGTGTTTATATGCGTTGTCTTATTTTCTAGATCTATTTTTGGCTCGTTTGTTGTTTCTAAATCTTCTTTGGCTGGTTGCATGTGTAGTTTTTCTTGTTGGGTAGTTTGTGGTTGGAATTCTTGTTGTATGCTTTCTTCTTTTGATTGTTGTTGTTTAGTGTTTGTCTGGGTTTTTTGAATTGATAGATTAGTTGTATTTTCAATTGGGTCTATATTTGGAACTGCATTATTTGATGTTGAATTATCTGTTGTAATCGCAGTAGACATTGGACAATTTTTTGTTAAGTGGTTGTTTTGTTTACATGTTTGGCAAGCTTGGTTATCTAATGAAAGGAAAATCCTGTATGTCGTTTCCTCATGTGTGATAAGAAAAGAATCAGGTAAGGGCTGGTTATTTAGTGGAGATATGTATATTTGACGTCTGAAACTCAAAATATGCTGGAATTGTGGTGTTGATGTGCCTATTCTTAAAAATGTTAAAGGTGACAGAAGATTTAATCCATGTGATTTTAATGCTGATACTAGCACTGAGTGTGGGATTGAGGGACAGACATTGGACAATACTAATCGCTGACTGGGGCTAATTAGTCTACGAGGTTGTAAAAGCTGCTGGCCTATTTGAATTTTTTCATTTCTGTTTATAAAATCCTCAGCCAGTTTTTCGTTTGCTAAATAAATACATACTCTATTATTTGACAATTTCGAACAGAAGATGATCTGGGTTGGTTCTATCAGACGACTCAGAGCGAACAAGTAATCATCTAGTTTGGTATTTTCAACTGAATCAAAAATAATTGCTTGTTTTCTTGATGGAAATATATTAGATTGTGGTGTTTGATTTGTTACGGAAGAATATGTACGTGATCCATTAAATTGATATGATGATGTGCTGTTTAGCTTATTAGTAGTTGCAGGAATTTCGGAATGAATAGAACTATCCATTTTTAATTATCATTGGTAAATGGAGTACGGTCCTGGCAAACAACCTTCTTAGTCTATAGTAGAACAGGTTTGGTATAAATACCTGTCCTATATTTTGTAGGTTATCCGAAATAATATTTGATAATATGTAGTAAAAACTCTTATAATTAAAGTAACTTACTATCTCTATTGTATTTATGTTTGTTATTTCACTGCTGGATCACTAATTAATGAAAATATTTTTAGTATTTCACTACTTTTTAAATTTAATTTAAGAGCTCGATTTTAAAACACGTATTAGGTACTATGTTCAGAGTCGAATCCTCGATTTAGAGATTTTGTTAAAATAAAATTGACTCTTTGTGGCCTCAACAAGAACTTTGTGCTGATATTTTTTTTGTCTATGTAAAGTTTTTAGCTCAGGGTAAGTCTTACTCAATATATACAAATCCTTCAGACTATCTGAAGAAGATTTTACTTCTTGGGTGACCCATGTATTTTTTTTGTTTTGGTAATGTTTGGTTTCTCTAATAGAACAACTAATATTGAAATAGAACTGTAATTTATCATGAAAGGCATTATATTTACTCTCAACATCAGTTGCATGATAAACATCTTGCCATGTTTCTTTACTCAAGAGATTGTTGAATGCATCTATAGCGCCTTCGTGTGTTACTCTGAAAGTATTTCGAACTGTTGTCATAGTTAGATTAGGTTCCTTAAGAAGAAGAATCTTTTGCAAAAGGCACCTTGCTACGCCATAACACCATAACACTTGATAGTGCATTTGAAAGTTTATATTTATTAAGTCATAACTCTCTAAATACAATTTGCTTTGCACTTTATTCTATTCTATATAGGCAATACAAACGTTTGAGGTTACTGCTAATTTTTTAACTTTTGTTGAAGCTGTAAAGTAAACCTTTATTCCTTTAAATCTTTTAAAATGATAATAAATAAGGTCCATTCTCTCAGCTCGGGCAAATTTTGACAGATTCATAGCTAGAAACCTACAACACAAAAGTTTCTATCACACAGTATTAACAGCTCAATTAAACTTTTATTACAGACATCTTTCATTGAGAAAAGAAGAATTATGATAAATAGTGTAAGTGTATATTAAACCCATAAAATTTTGGGTAGTATATATTTTAAAAATATATTTCAGTTGGTATAATTTAACATATTCCATAAGTATTTGTATAATTTTATTATTTGTTATTATACACTTATGGTGCAAATAAATAAATATTGATTGTCAATAATTCGTAAAGTTCTATTTTATTTACATTTGTTTACATTAATATTGGACATACACACGTGTGCTTGGCTGTATAGTAATATCCAGCCACTTCTAGTCTGTCAAAAAGTAGCTAACTTCGCAAAAAAATAATTACTAAATTCACTAGGTAGTTCTTACTGGGAATATAATAATATTAATATAAGTTTTGATATTTCACCAGTAAAAAGATTCATTAATGAGCATTATGAAACAGCTTCCAAAAAATTTTTAAATATTTATTACATTTGATCGACCTTACGTTGACATCGAAATATGTACCTATATTGTGGAACATTATTTTTCAATTTTGATTCGAATGATCAAAGGTACATATCATAGTATTATATTCAAGGTTAACTTGATAATCTCCAGTGTTTTGTAGTATCTTTTAAACGGTTAACATATCTACGCATGTAGTTATTAAATTCACAGCGGATAAATATGTAATGTTATTTTAATAGTTACATAATTATTTAAAAGTGATTAGGTATAGGAAATGGGAATATACAGAATACGCCTCATACCTACATAAACTAGGCCACGATGATATCGAACGATAAAAAATATGTGTTTGATAATAGAAATATACACGATGTCCAAAAACTATCAAGAAAACTGTAAATACTCAAAATCGTTTTCTAAATTTGTTTATACTGGGTGGAGCACCAAAAATTAAACAAGCTTTTCGGGCAGCTAATTAATTTTCTTGGAAAACGCTTAGGCACGCCCTTTTTGTTTTTAAGAGGGACACTTATTAATCACCAGTACATTATCATACAGTGGTGTTAAAAAGTCCTGCATCACCTTACCAAATATGTACATGAAAATAGAAGTTAAGGCATTTATAGGGATATAAGGAATTATAAAATGGAAACACAGCAAAAATTTTGATTAATAAAAAAAAAGTAGTTTGCAAATTTTTTTATTCAATATTACAAAAATTAGGCTATTTACATCAAGTCGATATTGTACATCACATTGAAGTAATTTAAACTAATTTTAATATTTAATTGGCCAGCTTTCTAATAACTAGTTCACATCTTTTGGGCATGGAATTTATTAATTTTTGTAGTTCCTCGATGTAAATACAGTGATGCCAAGCGTGGATTAGAGATTCGATTAATTTCGTTTTATTTGTGGGTTTGTGGAAATTGTGGAAATGTTTGATATCATATGCCACAAATTCCCGATGGGATTGAGGTCCGGGTACTACGCTGAATCCCAAAATAGCCTTTGTTCATTCCTGTTTCTGATCTGCTGCTGATCGGAAATCTTGTTCCGAACAAATATTGTAAACATTAAGGTCCTGCAAGAAAATAGCTTCAGAACAATATATGTACATTTATATCGTAAAGGTAATAATAAACGAGATTATAATTATATTTAGTCAGTTTTTTTACCTTAACACGAAAAATATCGACCGCACAAAAAAAGTTGCAAAGAACAAATTGTAGGAATCGCAATTGCAACAATTGAAGGCCTTACTATTTTGTCGAAAAGTTGAAAATGGCCGAGATATTGAAAAAAAATAACAATTCCTATAAACCTAACCTAACCTAAATTAACCTATAATACCAACCTGCCCAAGGTCTAAAGCTCGCGGCTTTTCTGCATACGTACGATCTTAATGTTGATTTTAACAAAACATAAAACAGATTAAATTTTTTTAAATATAATTCTCTCAATTTTTGTTTATGTATAATAAATAATATCGACCGCACGAAAAATTTGCTAAGAAGAAATTGTAGGAAATCGCATTTTTAACAATTTCAGTCCAAGCCATTCCTGTCGAAAAGTTAAAAATAGCGAAGATATTGAGCAAAAACAGTTCCTCTTTAAATTCAAGATGGCAGCTAATGCCGAAGCGGAATTCAGTTGCAATTTTGTAGCATGTATAAATTCCTTATAAACATCGAATATTTAAGGTATAAAATTTTTTTGTATGCCCCTGGGTCATGTACAAAATTTCGTGTTTCTTTGTTTATATTCCACATTCCACAAGAAATAATTCAACTGGTAATATAAATATGGTTATACTTGTACGCTTTAGTTCTGCGATTTGAAAAGCCAAGCAATAATCAAGGTCAAATTCTCCCTTGAAAATAATTCTGATTGGCCCGCTGTGAAGACTGGTAGAGGAGAAGAGTGCCACACTGGATGCCGGTACGAGGGAGAAAAGGTCAAGTTTGAGGTTGATGCAAATTTGTTGTGAAGAAGTGAATTATACTCAATATAATGTGTCAGTTTTGATAAGAGGAATCACTGTTTTATTTTCATGCCGTCCCTCATCTGAGAGATAAAACGGCGTTCCCAACCACTTGAAGGATACCCACATGGTTCCATTGTGTTTGGGGTTTTAAGAAGTTGAGTTTTTAGAGTTTGCGTCCAGTGCCTAGCTTCCATCCTCAATTTGTTTATCCCTGGTCATCATTCCAGGCTATTTCGTAGTGTGAGATGCAGTTTTTTTGCGTTGCAGTGAATTCGAGTGCAGTTCCAATCCCAGAATTAAAAAAAAAATTATTTAGTGAAATTCAAGAAGGAAGATCCTGTCTTTCATCCAGCAGGAAGATTCTTCTAAGCGGTGTTTTACTTCAAATAGTTTAAGAACCTTCTTGTGTTTTTTTTGTTCCAGGAGATTCCAGGAGATGTAAGTACACCTTTTTACTTCATTTTTGTAAGTACTTCATTTATCTGCGGCCCAGCCATAAAAAACCCTGAGTAGCGGTTCGTAAACGTTTGGCTTGGTATTTCTGGCTGGTAAATCTGGCTTGATATTTGCCTGTGGGTGTATTTTTATCGGTGTTATAGAATTTCGGAATCTTTTGTGGATTATAATATAATCGACCAATTTGTTATTTCGCTTTCCTGTGTGTCTCTGTATGATAGCCATGTACATAGTCTTTTTTATGGTAATTCAAAAAAGGTGGTGATTTTCGGAATCTTTTGTGGATTATAATATAATCGACCAATTTGTTATTTCGCTTTCCTGTGTGTCTCTGTATGATAGCCATGTACATAGTCTTTTTTATGGTAATTCAAAAAAGGTGGTGATTAAATATGTTAAGTCGGTCTCCTCGCTCATTTTGCTCCCCTTTAAAAAGCGAAAAATTCTATTGATTACATTTTTTTTTTTTTCAAAACCTTTCCAAATTAAATATTGGAATTACCATATTTCTCTAATAGCCAGTATAAAAGCTAAAGTATCTAAAACTTGAAAAATCCAAAATCCATTCCACTTCCATCATTCGCTTAATCTTTGGATACCAAAATTTTGTACATACATATAATTATTTCATAATTACCACATGTTTTTGCCTATTTTACTGGCATATTATGTTCATAATAATATAAAATAAATTGTTTTTAATTAAATAGGTACTGTCGTCTCAGTAATTTGCGCATGTTTAGGGAAGTACGTTTCGAAATAAAAGCAACAAATACTTCCTATTTGCAACGTTCGAGTTTTATCATTATTATTACTGCAATCTATATGTGCATTTTAATTAATTCATCATTGGCTGCAAATTGATATAGTATGATCTAAATTTAAATCGAAATAACAGTCCTTTGCGTTTGTTATTAGTTAAATATCGTTAGTGTAAATTGAGCTTCCCAGAACGAATAAAAACTAATTTGTTCATTTATATGTTGCAATTGTTATTGTAACGAGTTTTGTATCTTATATAAACATCAAAATTGTGTCAATATTTTTAATGAATCAAATTCCATGATCTTTCAAAAACAAGGAAGCATGAAAAGGTCGATTTTTTGCTGGTCGTTACTTTTTTTTGGACGATTTTTTGACATTAGGTATATATTTCTTTAAAAAGCGCTTAGACAAAACCACATAAGTAGTTGTTTATATATGGTTTCAAACAACCCTAGAGGAAAATATTGGATATGTAAAAATAAAAATTTGTATTTTTTTAAGACGGTGATCTTAAAAATCTGATAAAGCTAATAATATAGTATTAGTAGGAAATACTAAAAGGGATTTGCAACAAAAACTGGAGACAAGCTCTTGTCGAAGTTGACTTGCAGTCACATGTCTTCGAAGCAAAGCCTGAAGGGCTAAAAATCTATTGTCCACATGCGTAGTTGCTCTTGGTCGACCTGTTACAGCTCGTCTTTCTTAAAGACCAGTCTCTCGGTACCTTACTACCACTCGTGATACTGTCGACTGATTTACACCCACTAAATTTGCTACATATTTCTGACACTTTCCGTCTTCAACGAGGGAAATTATTCTAACCACTTGATATCTCGTTAAATTTAAATTTATATTGTCACGACCTTCCATACTCAATATTTAGTACGAAATTTTAAATTAAACGCAAACTGTATACTTTTTACAAAAGTAAAATAAAGATAGATATAATTTATTTAGTATAAAAACCAGACAAAATAGCAATTAACATTGTTTCCTCTTTAAGAGTAAGCTGTATTTACAAATTTCTTAAAGAAATAATTTAAATTAATCAAAATTTGGTGTCAGAAATATTTGTAATTTTATAAGAGATGCGATGCTTTTTTGGCGGAGTATATTTAACAAAAGAAAAATTTAACATTGGTAACTATAATTTTTTTTAAGTTTTCTCACCTGGAAGCAACACTACGAACATAATATAAGAAGAGGTTCACCGAAAACTAACGGTTGCAAACAAGAGTTATTATGGACTTATGAAACACCTTAGAAGCCATTGTCCTATACAGAATCTTAATACTCCCAGTCCTAATCTACATGGTGTCCCAGACTAATTTACCCACGCTATATCTCTTAAACGAATAGATATTTCCGAATGGGACAAAAAGTGATCTATTCTACTTGTAAAGCACTTTAATATAGCGTAAAAAAATCATCCCCTAAATGTTCATCCCTTAGTTACAACCCCTAACTTTAATTTTTTTTAATGGCACCCTGATTATTCTACACCCCAATCTATTCAACAGATTTATTAAAAATTAAATCGGTTTGTAAATAATCAAGAAATCAATTAATTTTTTTATTTTTGTCAAGTGTCCCAGACTAATTTATCCAGGCTATATTTATTAACAAAATAGGGATTTTTTAAAGGGTCAAAAACTGGTCTATTCCATTTGTAATACACTTTAATATAGCGAAGAAAAAATCATCCCCTAAATATTCATCCCTTAGTTACAACCTCTAACTTTAATTTTTTTAATAGCACCCAGTATATTTTTTTATAGTTTTGTATGTGGTCTTCTATCATCTATTCAATCGATTTTTAAAAAATAAAATGGGTTTGTAAGGTATCAAGAAAATATTAGTTTATTTTTTATTTTTGTTAAATTAATCAAGATAGCCTTAAAAAATAGAATAGAAAAGAAATATTATGCTTTATTATCACTGAAAATTTTACTATTATAACTACGTAGTATAACTTCTTACACACCCTTTTTATTTAAACATTATTTTTATTTTTTTAAAATTTGGTCTTTGTAGAAGCATACGTTATCTTCCAGTGTGCAAAATTAAGTGTGCAAAAATTAAAAAACTAACTAAGGGATGAATATTTAGGGGATGATTTTTTATTTGCTATATTAAAGTGTATTACAAGTGGAATAGACCAGTTTTTATCCCTTTAAAAAATCTCTATTTTGTTAAAAAATATAGCCTGGATAAATTAGTCTGGGATACTTATAAAATAAAAAAATAAAAAATAAATTGATTTCTTGATTATTTACAAACCGATTTTATTTTTAATAAATCTGTTGAATAGACGATAGAAGACCACATCCAAAACTATAAAAAAATATACAGGGTGCTGTATATTTTAAGTGATTAAGTGTCTGGGACACTTAATTAACAAAAATAAAAAATAATTGATTTCTTGATTATTTACAAACCGATTTTACTTTTAATAAATCTCCTGAATAGACGATAGAAGATCACATCCAAAGCTATAAAAAAATATACAGGGTGCTATTAGAAAAATTTAAGTTAGCGGTTGTAACTAAGGAACGAATATTTAGGGGATAATTTTTTTCTACGCCATATTAAAGTGTATTAAAAGTAGAATAGATTTCTTTTTGTCCCATTCGAAAATCTCTATTCGTTTAAGAGATATAGCGTGGGTAAATTAGTCTGGGACACCCTGTATGCATTATACATCTGAGACATGGGTGCTTTCTAATAAAAATAAAAACAGAATAAGGCGAGATTGCTCCAAACAATTTTCAAAAAATCGAAATTTTGTTTTCTTCAATAATACTAGAAGAGCAGAGTATGGGCTACTTGGGTGAGACAGGACGGGACATTTGAACTACTCTGACGTCACTCTCGGTAAGAGTTGAATCTGCATTACCGGCTGAGCATAAACCTTAGCCAAGATTGGTACCATTTTGTGAACTGTTCATTATCCTTTTAAATCTTAGGTACAGTTAACTTTAATGGGCTTTTCTTGAAACAACATTTTTTCAACTGGGTGTCACTAATATTTCGAAACTATTGCACTTATCAAGATGAACCAAACTGCGTTTTTTTCTGTAGGTGTCTCTCTATGGTCGGTACTACAACCAAAAATATTTATGCTTACTTAGAAAAGTAAGTTAAACAATTGAAAGTGCAAAATAGGTCGAAAAATCCAAAAGCCCACCAATTTGTTTTTTTTTGGTAAAAATTTTTCATTGTATTACCGATCATGGGATCATGGCCAATTCGATACAGAATATGAAACTATTTTGTTTTTTGCTTTCAGATGATTGTTGTGTTTAGCTAGTCGATGGAGTATCTGCTTGAGTATAATTGTTTGGTGTGTTTGTTTACCTGATATTGGTTGGAAGTTTGATGTAAATGTTGGCTGTTGTTGGTAATGCATCATGGAAGGGATTGAATGGATGTTCATTCCTATTTGCTGTTGATAGGGTATCAGCATTTTTTTTATATCATCAAATGACCGTTTGGTGAAGCATACAGCGGGACTGGTTTTCATAAGTTGAATCCATTATAATCGATCATATTTTCTATTTACTAGAATAACTCCGTATAAGTTAATAATTGTGATGTTTTTGTATTCACAGCTATGTTTTTATTCTACTCATTTATTTTTAATAATAATGACAGAGCATCGACCTCAGTATTCGGGCTCGAAAAGCCAAATGCTCATTATCTTAAAGCGAGATTCCTCCACAAACCGTGTTTTTTTTAATACATTTTATTTATAGTACAAAAGATATTGGAAAATCAAGCTTTTTACAGGTGAACGTACATATATTAAATTAATTGAATTTTTTTTCTCTGAAAATGGCTGCTCAAACTCGACCAATTTGTTGGTGGCTGTCATCTTTTCTTTTACATGCTAGAGCTAAAACTTTTACATGCAAATAGACTTTGCTTCCAGACTGCTTTTGTTTCGATGGACAAGATTTGATTTGACACAACAGGAGACCTAAAACTAAACAAGTAATAGTACATTGTTTACCGGGTAGGAAAAGCTTAACATTCCTGGACGACTGTGAAGATTGGTAAGTCGAGGCGCAAGCCGAGACTTAGCAACACAGAGTCCAGGAATGTGGCTTTTCCTACGAGGTAAACATACTATTTTTCCGCAAATCGTTTAAAATTCGACAGATATTGATTAATTTAAAAAAAACGCGATAATTTTATTCCCAAATAAATGGTGCTTTGAAATTCCTAATAAAATTACTTGGGTTACTATGGAAACGTATTGAGGTTGAATTGTCAAACTTGACGCTTATAAATGTAATTGGTGGTGTTCTCGAAAGTAAAATGATAAGTGATGATGAAATTTCCATTCTTGGGACTCCTCCAGAGCTGGTTGAGGCAGTGAATACTGCTTCATTAGAATTATTGCCAAAGAAATCAAGAGAAAAGTACGAAAATGCATACAGACGTTTTATGGATTATCGCATGAGTAAAAATACGAGTTCTTTCTCAGAAAATGTTGTAATGGCATACTTCCTAGACCTTTGTTTAAAGATGAAATCTTCAACATTATGGGCCAATTATTCAATGCTCAAGTCAACCCTTGCACTTAAACACAATGTAGATATATCTACATACTCAAAACTTCGTTCTTTATTGAAACGGCAAGCTCAAGGTTATAGGGCAAAGAAATCTAAGATTTTAACGAAGGAAGAAATTGAAAAATTTATCCAGGAAGCTCCAGAAAGAAAATTTAATGATTACGGTAATTTACAAGGTTTTAATTTCTATATAGATTATAGCTTTATTTATTTTTTAGGTGGCTGTAATATTTGGTATTTCTGGGGCCTGTAGAATGGATGAGTTAGTCCGAATGACTGTACACGATATAGAAGACTTAGAATCTAAACTTTTAATCAGCATACCTGATTCGAAAACCAACAAACCAAGATCATTTGTAATTAATCAGATCTACTTGAATGTTTATCGAAAGTATGTTTCGTTAAGACCAGAAAATATGAACAGTGACCGATTTTTCTTTAAATATCAAAGCGGAAAGGGTTGTAGACAAGTGGTAGGAATTCATCAATTTAGAAAAATGCCCAAAATAATTGTTACTTATTTGAACTTGGTAAATCCGACAGAATATACTGGTCACTGCTTTCTTCGGTCTTCTGCAACAATATTGGTTGACTCTGGTGCCGACATAACTAGTTTAAAGAGGCATGGCGGATGGAAGTCATCAAACGTTGCTGAAGGATATATCGAAGAATCGCTTAACAATAAGGTTGAGGTGGCAAATAAAATTTTCACAGTACAAAATATTCAACAAAATGACACTTCCACCCTGCATGTTGTCCAAAATGTTTCTCATAGTTCTAAGAGTGTTCCTCCAATGTTCAATAATTGTACTAACTGTCAAATTACTGTAAATATAACAAATTGATCTTAAAAATGTATTCAGCAATGACTTGATGTTTTCAAAATATAAATTAATTCCTTATAAGCAATGTGTTTTCTATCATTTATGTAGAACACTAACAACTGTACGGAAATATCATTTCCTTACAGTAAGGAAGTCCTGACTTTTTCTTCAAGAAATTTTGACAGGAATGTCAAAATTTCCTGGCGATTTGCGGAAAAGATTATTAATATTATATATTATATAAAATACGTAGAAATGTAACTAGAAAAGTCAATTCCGCATACGCAAAGGAATGATAATGATCATAGTGTCAACATTTTTTAAATAGCTGTGTTAAATTTTTATAACCTCTCCTCATAACATAGTTTAAAGATGTTTTAGAATCTGCAATACCGAAAGATTTCCTACCGGCAATTCCAATGTTATTTTTTTAAATATTCTTGTTTACCTTCACCATCAGTTTATTATAGATATGACTTGCGCCTTTTAGTTCAGAACAGTTATCAAGAAAATACGCAAGCAACTGCAATTTAACAAACATCAATAAATCGTTATGTTATTTTTATTACTATATTTCTTATATTAGCGCAGTTATATTAATTAACTTGTGTGGATTGTGGATTACCTGTTTTAGTTCTGACATAAAGAATTTTTATTTTCTACTCGTGAATATTTCTGTTACTCCAGATTGTTTTCAGGAGACGACTTACAAGTTTTGACATGTTATAAATCCATTTTATATAATAGATTACTAAAACTTTACAAAAAAATATGATGGAATACAAACGTATTATTGGTCTCATTCTGTAACTAATAAGTGATTAGGATAATGAGATATGAGACTTAACCATTTATTCACCGTCGACTTAGCCAGTTATTCACCTCAATATCTTAATGAAACTAAGCCAATCTATGTGTTTTATATTTTGGTTTAATGACTTTATTTAAAATTTAACAAAATCAGTTTTATAGTAAGTTTAAAAACATTTATTCTGAATTAGGTTGTATATCTTGGTCAGGATTCAATTCCTCCAGGTCAGGATCATTGGCGACATCGTTTTTCGTTTAGAGGTTTTGATAAAATGCATGGAATGAAGGATCTATTAAAGGCAATAAAGACAATAAGTCTTTTTTCTTTTCTGTGGCTATCGGCACTGATTCGTCTTAATGAGCCTAATCTTCTTGTCTTAATGAGCATTTAAATGAAACTTTATATAATTTTCCTAAATTTCTCAATTTTTTGCATTTAACTCTTTGACGTCTGGATCTCTTCTTTTTAATATATTTTTATTATTAGTTCTTATCTCAACAACTTCAGTTTTACATGAATTGATTCCATTGTTGTCTTCTTGGCACAGATTTGTTTTTTTTTTCGTCCGCTTAGCGTTGGAGGTTCCTTCATTTGAAGAGCTTGAATATCCTGGTTATAGTAAATAAATCGGATCAGAATTGCTATCATCTGAATCGAAATCTTACAACACATTAACGGCCACGTTATTATTAGCTGATGATGTATTTGCGGTATCCACATCGAAAACAAAGAACTGTTCTAAAACTGTAGAGATCTAAATAAGTACCTTACCTTGCATTAAATCGCTATCATTAAAGTCTTTTAGTTTGTCTGAATCAAAAACAGGCAGCACAATATTTTTCGCCAAAGCTTTATCTTTTAATTCTCTTAAAAATGTTGATCGGGAATCCATCTTTTAAATACAATGCAGAAATACTACGAAGAACTAATGTTATCGGGCACAGAATAAAAATAAAAATGAATGTAATCGTTCACCTGATTTCAATTATAAAGATTATTTTTATTGGGGATAATTGAAAAATTCAGTTTACAAAACTAAACCAGCAAGTCTTGCAGAGCTAAGGCAACGAATTATCGATGAATCTCGAATAATTTCTAGACAATCCTGGAGAAATGTGGTAGACGCATTCTACCATCGATTAGGGTACTGTCAACTCACAAATGCAGCAGATTTTAAACACTTGATAAAGTAACCATTATTTAAAAAAAAATTGTAATCCATCAATTACGTTTTAATGTAGTCGAAAATAGTTAGTATTAAAAATTTATTGAGGCTATCAAGAGTTGCCAGACTTCTGTTTTATGTATTTAAGACCTTCCAGACTATATAAAATCATAAGTGTTACACATTGAATAGGAGCTTCCAATAGTGACTGAATATACAGTCAACAAATATGGCAACATTGCAAACATTAAATATGGAATCATCGTATCCCAAAATAGGTGTATCTCAAATTTTGTACAATGCTGACTAGCAATTTACGAGATAATTGGCCGTTTCCAGACTTTTGGGCCACTCTGTGTACAAAAAGGGTGTACATATGTGGGAAATTATTAGCATAATTTCCGTGTATGTGGACTGTATTATATAGGGCTGGTTCAATAAAATTAGGATAAGTAATGAAAGGTATACAGACAATAGTAAATTATGTTTATACAAAGTCTTACCAATATTTCTGCTCCACACTCTCACGGTTGTTTCCGGTCTTCACTCGTGGTTATTCTACACCCGCGAAATCTGTCCGATGCACCGGTTTCTGAACACGTGTTTCGCACTAATATCACGATATAGAGCACACTTTGTCTGTACACGATTTAAAACAGTCTTTCTCGCGCAACTAAGGCGGGAAAGGGGTAATTACGATAGAAAACAGCCAAGATAGATGCTGTTCTTCTTGATAAGCGAAGAGAGAGAGAATGGTCTGTCCTTAGCGACGGACGACCATCAAGAAAGAGGACGTCTGGCCCTAGCGATGGCCAAACTAAGAAAGAGCGTGTCTTTCTTCTTTGCTATCTTAACACTGTCTGTATTTCTTAAGGGAGTGGGTTGAACTGGAATTCTCTTCTTAGAGTGCCGTCTCCCTACGGAGGTTGGCAATCATAATGGCTATTTTTATTTTAGAACTTGCTGCTCTAAACAAATCAATCGATCTGCATTGGTACCAATCACGTAGATTCTTTAACCATGAGTTCTGCCTTCGGCCAACAGATCTTCTTCCTTGAATCTTTCCCTGTATTATCAGTCTCAAAATTTCATATTTTGGTCCCCTCATCACGTGGCCTAGGTATTCCAGTTTTCTGGTTTGTATAGTGGTGATTAGTTCTGTTTCTTTACCAACCCTCTCCAGTACTTCTTTATTTGTAATTCTATCAGTCCATGATATTTTCAATAATCTGCGGTATAACCAGAGTTCGAAAGCCTCGATTCTTTTTAAATTACATTTTTTTAATGTCCAAGTCTCAGCTCCATATAATAATATTGAAAATATATAACAGCGAATGGTACGTAGTCTGATCTCTAAATTTAGATTTTTGCACGTTAGGAGTGGCTTCATTCGTATAAATGCTGATCTGGCAATCTCTATTCGTCTGTTTATTTCTACAGTATGATCATTGGTTTCATTGATCAAAGTTCCCAAATACTGATATTTTTCTACTTGTTCTATCACGTTACCATTTATTGTCAATAGGTGATGTATATTTTGTGGCCTTTTTGTAATCAGCATGTACTTCGTTTTTTTTAGCGTTTATAGTAATTCCCATCTCAGCACTATTTATACTCAAGCTTTCGATAAGATGTTGTAGATCCTCTATACTCGTTGCTATGATCACAGTGTCGTCTGCATATCTTAAATTATTAATTAATTTTCCGTTAACGGTGACTCCCGCTTCGATATTATTGAGCGTGTTTTGGAAAATTTCTTCAGAATATAAGTTAAACAAAAGTGGTGATAACACACATCCCTGTCTAACTTCTCTACAGATCCTCATTTCTTCTGAGTGTTGCCCATCAATTTGAACTATGGCACTTTGGTTCCAATATAATGTTTGCACTATATTTATGATTTTACTGTCAATGCGCTTCTTCATAAGTAGAATTGTAGAATTGTGATATAAGGATAGTTAATAATACAGCGAAAAAATGACATGATTTTTCGCATGTGAGAAAATTGAACACTCTGTATGTACAAAAGAATAAAGCTGAAAATAGACAAAATTGTTAATAGCTTTAATGAAAGTTCAGGAACGTGTTTTTGCTGCAATGACAGGTATTTATGTAGGTACAACTGAAAAATTATTATTTCTTAACATAAAATTAAATCTCTCAAAACATGTATTTAATACATATGTATATGCGTATTTAAGTGCACATTTTTAGGTTTTTTAACGAATATTTTGACTAATGTTTTACCAATTTTAAATGCATAATAATTATCCGAATCCTAGTATAGACTGTCCGATATGTAATATTTTTATTACAATTACATGTTAAACATTAATAGTAAAATATACATTTCTTATTAAAAATGACGAGTTAAAGTGTTATCTAGACTTTTAATGAATTCATGTATCATTATCAGTGCAATTGACAAAATGAATGTATTTGTTTATGAAACTCTTGTGCCACAAACATAATTAATGTTAAAAACAATTTACAAACATTTACGATGTGTGGTCTTCCGTATTTATAATTTATTATTCATTGTTAGAGACTAGCCATATTTTATGTGAATTGCTTAAGAGGTATCTATGCTATTTTTAGAGATTTATGTTTTTAACGTTTTCCGGACTCGGGACAAACTTTTATTTCCTTCTATTATTATTACTTGTTGAATACGAATGCATTCGTACCTGAATTATTAAAGAAATTTTTTTAAATGTATTTACCCATCGAAGTTGGATTTAGCACATTAATCTACACTTTTGAGACGAGTTAAAACACACAATTACTGAGATGCAGTATTTATAAAAACTCTTAAACGATCATGTGAAAGGTCAATCTTGTTTAAAGCTTGTATAAGAAAACTATAAATCCTGGTCGTTAAAATGGCGCTGATTACGTTTTATATTCATAGTTATAAAAATATTGAACATTTTTTTTAAATTCATGTAATTATGTTATCTTTTAGAATAGGTATGAAAAATTATTTCATCTATAAGCAATAATCCACAAGGAAACGTCCTGTAGCTGGCTGTATACCATACCAATTTTTATTTAGAATCCTTTATAAAAGGTAGGTATATAACTAAAATACTCAATCGGGCTATATCACAAAAAGTTTTTGGAATCTATATTCCATCATCAGTGTGTCTCAAAAGTATATAACCACTTTAATTAAAGAAAACGTCTTGGTCAAAATTTAAAATTTGGACCAAGGTTAATACAAAATGTGGTTATTAGTTACTAGGTGTACATGTTTTGAACCACTAAATATTTTTGTAAAAACCCGTTAAATGTTATTGTAATTTAAATGTTTCTATTCTATAAACTATTCACGGCACTGTAGTGCAATGTAGTGACAGTGCCGTGAATAGTGAACAGTGTAGTAGTGTCTGGGGGCTCGGGAGACTAAGACCTCGGAAGCCCTGAGAAAGGCATCAGAGAGGATGCCGAAAGCTTGGCAAAATGGACATCGACGCGGTTCAACCCGGAAGACTGGTGAGTTTGATATTAATTTTAGTAATAATATTAATATTAGCTCTAGTTTATATATTATATATATATATATATATATATATATATATATATATATATATATATATATATATATATATATATATATATATTTGACTTCCGGTTTGTGTTTTTGTATATTTTCACTGACTTTCGACTGGACTATTGACATGCTACAAAAATAAAAATTGTTTTAATAGTATTATATTGAGAATAGATTAACACAGTTATTAATCATTGTGACATGAAATGCAGTATGTTATTGTTAGTATTTACTAACCGTAATAAAAGATAATAAAATTATATAGAACAACAATATATAATTATTTTTGCGGTGGTATTAAAAATATCACGGAATCTTTTTAAAAACATTTAGCTTTTTCAATAACTATAAAATAAAGTTACTTATTAACTTTTTTTGAGTTAAAAGTCGTGATCCAATATTATTTTAAATTGATTTACTATATATTTTTTTCACATCATTATTCGACTATGACTTACCACTATTTCTGTTAATGCGTTAAAACGTACCTATATAATATAACTTTCCTACAAACTCTTAGTATCTAGTCTTTAGCTCATGTAGCAGTGATATCTACTCTTCTTATACTTCTTTTATTTTGCAGACCGCCACTCTTGTTATTAATTTCAGCATTTCTAACGTAAGAATAGGTCCCAGATAAATTTGATTTCCAAATGTCACAGTAAACCAAGTGACCTCATAACTCCTTAAAAATGACAGAACACCTGAAAAAAGAGGGCAAAGAAAACTTAAAATAGGAGTAGGTGAAACCAATCATCTGAGTGACCTTTCAACGATGCTAAGCTTAGATTCGCCATCCACGTAATAAAAAATAATAAGGCTCTGGGCATTGACGATCTGTGCACAGAGCAGATTAAGAACCACCAGCAGTAGATCCTCTAGATGATCAACAGCTGTGTTCTAACTATGCAGATACCCAAAGTTAGGAGACAACACAAAGTCATTGCCTTGCTTAAATCTGGAAAAGACCCATAGCTATCGGCCAATATCTTTGATCTGAATATATGAATATCTATTCAATATACTTAGTGCATGATCCTCGATAGAATTTCATCAAGAATGGACCGAAAACTCTGTCGAAATCTGATCTAGCTGGGCCAAATAACCAAAGTAAACCAGCCTGAAAAATAAAAAAATCTTTCTATGTTTTATGTTCAAATGACTAGTCAGAAATAAGATACCGTACCGCAGACACGAGTTTTCACTACAACTACTTAAAAGTTTTATCAACAAGTGTCCGCATGGAACCAAAACTACTAATCAAGCAAGCAATTTAATTGAACCCTGTGAGACTTTTTCACCCCTTAAAATTACGTTCGGATGATACCAAATTCATTGAAATGAGGTGTAACAACTCGTGTGTAAATAGGAATCACTCTATCGCGCTCCAATGCTTCAGACTATCCCTTTTCCTCCTATAGCACTCTAATGCGCGATAGAGGCATAAGTATCAGCCAAATGGTCTTCATGTGGAGGTCCTAGGTAATAGAATCCCAACATGGTTCCATCCTCTTGTTGGGTGCTATGCTTACTTGTGCGCCTCTATGGAGGCGGATTCCAGTTCGGAGACTTGGTACTCAAGGTTTTGGGTCCTACGTGCCCGGGTTTGTAGGTTTTGTTAATTTTTAATATTTTTAAATTTTTTTTGGTGCCGAGGCCGTTTTTTTTGTGTTCTTTGTGATTTTTTTTGTAAGATATCTGAAATAAAAGGTCATATTAGTACATATAAAAAATCCTAATAACTGTAACCTACGCATTGCTGCGCTTGTTTACGTTGTTGAGCTACAAACTATCCTCTTTTCTACCCTAATCGTAGCATGTGCGTGTTATTTATACTTTGAAGCAGACTAATTAAGATGATATAGACATTTTTATTAGGTACTTGTGGGAAACAAAATGTAGCTGCGGCTATAATGCGCAGTTATTTTCGTGAGAAAAATTACATAATTTAATCAAAATCAAACTCGGACAAAAATTAATAATTTGGAAACTTAATAAGGCGTACTTATACGTAAAAAAAAGTGTACGAGAGAGTGTAGTCATATCTTGATAAAGAAGTAACAAAACTTTTAGGGGCTAGAAAAATTAAACGCTACGATATTATCAACTACGGCTTGTCTTGTAGACGTAGAGCAGTAAAACTGCAACCGCATCAAACATGTATTTTTTCATTGGGATCAGAAATGGAATTGAAATAGTCTTGAGTCACGAATGTCCATTTAGTTTATGCACCTATGTAATGTAATTATTTAGTTCCTCTTTCCCTGTACATATATCAAATATATCAAACAGAATATAAGCAAGGAAATAACGATTTAAATAACCCCAGTGCCCTACACAACAGCAGCCTCTCGTATATCACTTTTATCGTTATTAAGGGATACTCTTCTGACAACTCCAGTCGGGATATGTGGGTGGTGAAGACCGCTACCTACGCAGCGGCAACTTCTTAGGAATAGCTTATATTTTCTTTTTATACTACTAACTCATACCATGTTGAATAGACGACTTGTAATTTAAGTCTCAATTATGAACGACTATCGGAAAATGCTGAATTGATGATGTGTATTTGAAAAGAAGATTTACTTCAAAACAGTATTGAAAAGTATAGGAGATTATAGTGCGAGAAATATTGTATATTTGCAGGACTGATTTGTTGATTTAACGATTAAATTTTACATTTTATTCAACTAAATTTCAATTTTAAATTTTTTAGTAGACAAAATGAACAGTACTCGACACTAGAGCGTTAAAAAGCGCTGACGAATCACTTTTTCCTCTTGTTCTACTTCTATCGCAGATTGGAAATCTTCTTCTTCTTCAGCCTGTTTCTATTTCTGTCTGCCTGTCTGATTTCTACTCTTGGCAATTCTCATCTACTGCTTGCCCGCGACTTGTTTATCTGCTCACCTCTTCTGTGGTCTGCCTACTCCTCGCCTGTTATCTCTTGGTCACCAGTTTGTTAATCTCTGGGTCGGTTTTTAGAGATTATCTCGGTCAACATGTCCGACCCATTGCCACTTGAGCCTTGCTATACGTTTCCATCGCTCTTTGCCATCACATCTCTAAGCTTTCAATATCTTTTATGTTGTTCTGTTTAAAAGTCCAGGCCTCTACCTTATATAATAGGGTCTTCTAACATATCCTCTTAACATTCTTAATCGTAAAAATACTTGTTCCAATTGCAGTAGATTTTTTTCATCTTAATGAAAGTGGTCCTGGCAATTACGATACATCTTTTTATTTCACTATTTTGGTCTACAGTCTCATTTATTAAGTTCCCAAATATTTATAGTTTTCTCAAATTGAATTTGAATTTGAATTTGAAGTTGTAATGGAGGAGGTGTAGAAGAACTTCCTCGGAATTTCGTGCTTCACTTTTATCTTCTGAAGGCTCCGTTGCTTCGTCCAATAATCCCTGAAACATAATTAAGATCGTTAATTTTTTCCGTTTCCTCAAACAGTAGATGATGGAAAATTGATAGCGAATGAATTAGGAACGAGGTGAAATTTTCCTCACTACTTATGTGCTTTGAACGGAAAACATGTTCAGATCATATCACCAGCAGAAAGCGGTTCATATTTCTACAATTACAAGAACACACATAGTATGGTTCTATTGACTATTGTTGACGTAAACTGTAAGTTTTTAATATGTGATTTCGATACAATCGGCCAGATCTCTGATGGCGGTGTTCTCAAAAACACAGTATTTTTTGACAAGTTACAGAAGAACCTGCTAAATATTCCGCCTCCTTCTGATATCTGACAGAGAAAAAATCTGCCATACGTGTTTGTAGCAGACGACGCCTTTGGCTTTAAGAACCGACATGTTATAACCATTTGCTCAAAGTGATCTGAACAGCATAGAGAACAAAATTTATAATTACAGATTAAGTTGAGCTCGACGTATTATTGAAAATACATTTGGGATTCTAACAGCCCGCTTTCGTATTTATCACATAGCCATCAACTTGGAGGTAAAAAATATTGAGTCGGTAGTGATGGTAAGTTGTTCATTACATAACTTTTTAAAGATCAGAAGATAAGGTACAGTCGCCAGTGGATTGACCTCATCTTGTATCAGCCAAAGATATACGAATCGAATTTATGAAATACTTTTCAAGTGAAGGAAAAGTGTCTTGGCAGATCGATTTGTTAATAATATATAAGGGTATTTGTTAATAATAACAAACACCCTTTGTTAATAATATACAAAATATACAAATATTTCATATTTACAGCAATTTCTTTCAAGTTTGAGGACGGATGCCTGGGAATATGTTGATCTCCCAAAAACTCGAAACATACCAAAGTACCATAAATTGGGCGTACCTATATATTTCGTCGGTACCGTCTTCAGACTTTGTCGAAGTGTCTACTTTTTTTTCTTCTTCCTGTAATTAGTTCGGAAGGCGTTAACTTTTTTAACAATTGCATCACGATCTGCATTCTGGTCGATTTCCTTCAATTTTTGTATCAGTTTTTTATATGCCGACTTTCTTTTTCCCGTATCGTGGTACTCTTTGCTTTTTACCACAGACCACAGGCATGGCTCCTTTTCGTAAATCGAATTAAATTTTTCTAGACATTCTCGATGTCCATTTTTCATGTGATTCGTCATAACCAAACTCATATTGCACCAGTCTAGCGAAAACAACAATATCGTCCGTCTACACGAATGGTCAAAACTTAACTGCCAGACTTGTACAAGTGTTCCACACACAAGCTCAAGTGCACTTACGCAAATCTGACATGCACAACCAAAAATTCCAAAATTTCCGCAAGTCTCATATCGCTTGTACAGTTAACATACTTGTGAAAGTATTTCCCAACACACGTTTCAGTATACTTGTGCATGTATACTGTTTAAGTATATATGAATGTGTATGGAGTCCTTAAGTCTTCTGCTGTTCCTGTGACTAAGACAGTATCATCTACATATCTAATACTGTTTACAACCTCTTCATTGATTACCATTCCTTCGTCTGTTTTTAAAATAGCTTCCTGGCAGATGCTTTGACTGTAGACATTAATTACTAATGGTGACAACACACAACTCTGTTGTGATCCCCTGCGTATTTCTATTTCTTGAGATGTTTTATTTTCGCAAGGCAGCATAATAAACACTGCCTAGCGAAGAATTCAGCATAATCAAAGAGAAAAAATAAAATACTTGGGTCATGTATTGAGAGGTGATAGATATATATTACTCAAAATCATATTGGAAGGTAAAATACAGGCAAAATATCAGTTGGAAGACGCCAGAACTCGTGACTGAAAGATCAGAGGAGATGGTTTGACCACCATCCACCACCATATTTCGTGCAGCAGTTTCCAAAGCTACAATTGACATTTGGATCGCCAACCTTCGAAAGGAGACGGCCGAATAAGAAGCAGTAGCAAAGAATTACTGGAGAAGAAGGAAGTTTTTATTATTGCTGTCTTAGTTGTGACCTTGGCATCATGTAATGGTTAAAACTTTCTCAAAATAAGTCTAAATAATATCAACATTTTAACAAATCTTTAAATCTGTAAATGTTATAGTGTACTTGCGATGATATGGAAATTAAGTTATACTCAGACCCTTGTTAACTACCTGGTTTTTAAATAAACAGGAACATCAATAACAACTTATTAAACAAATTAAACATTATTGTTGTGATGTAAACAAATACCAAAAATTTCTTTCTTTGAGATCAAACGATCTTGGTCTCTATTTTTTTAAGGAAAAAATCCTAAACAAATGACGTTTTTAGCTTACGCAAATTTATAATTTACTTTCAGTTAAATTATTGACATAATTCTAGGTAAACATTAAATTAATCCTTATTTTTATTTTCAGAGTTCATCTTGAATTGTACTCCTACTCTTATAACAAGTGAGTAGTATTATAATTTAATGCTTTCATTAATTTTTATGGTTTTTAATATTATTATTTAATAATAATAATATAATTATTTTAATATAACATTTTTAATATAAAGATATTAATAATAAGATAATTTTGTAAGAAAATATGGTATATATGGAGACGCATTATTCCCATTGCGTCGTGGTTGGAATACTTTAATCAGACTATACAAATAAATTTTTAACATACATAGTAAACAAATTCTTTCCAAAGTTAAAAAAAACCAATGACACTTCGTAAGTTTTTAACTGTTTTCAAAAACAAGTATTCAAACAAAGCCGATGGCGGTAAATCTTCTAGAGTTGCTTTCATATTTTCGTCACCTTTATCGGCGTGAAATTTATCTTCTTCTATAAGGTCATTTTTGTATGGGAATATTCCCGCTTTCCGAAATCCGCTTTGGATGATTTCTGGCTTTGTACCATGCCACACGTCACTAACAAGCTCAGAAAATGTTCAGTGCGGAATTTTTATTCCTTGGTTTTTTGGCTGCCAAGCAACCGATCATTTGTCCACTCAGTCTTAAAGGATTAAACACAAATAAATCTAAGGGTTGTAATAAATGCGATGTGTGTGGCGGCAACTTGAAGATGGTAATCTCAATCTCATTTACATGAGTGCTGTGACCATCGTATATCAACAATATTGGGCTTTGTTGATACACAGCATTCAAAAATGTATTTTTTAAGAAACTGACGAAAACGCATGTTTCCACTCAGCCGTGTGGAGTAGCTGCATATGCTATGTCAAGATGATCTGGGTCCTGTGTTGTCATCCACTGGTCCCATACAAACTTTAATTTAAAGTTTGAAATACTTTACAGGTTGAAATACTTTGTCTCCAAATACATTTGCTGCAGATAATATTGTTAGATTCTCGTCTCTGTTTTCCTTTGGCTCCTAATACCTTCACTCGGGACAGCTCAATGCATAAACTGACTTCATCTAAGTTCCATATTTGCTTAGGCTTATCGTTAAGATTTAATTCAACAAAGTTGTTCTTAAGAGCTCAAATACTCATAAATAGGAAACGGATCTTTTTCCCTGCATATTAAACCGATTGAGGGATATCTTGAGAGATCACTTGTATCTTGCTATAAAGTTAGTAAGCCAGTCATGACAAGGAATGTTTTCTTTAAATAGCGCTTTTATATTATTTTGTGCAACAAAATCCGAGACAATCATAAAACTTCAAGATTTGATACTCCGTAGCCCCATTTTTCTAGAGTTTTCAAACCTTCTGCTCACTTGCGTCCATGTTCAATAGGAATAACTGGTCCTCTGCATAATGAATCACTTTTTCCCCCTTGTTTTTGGAATTGCATAATTCCGGCTTGCTGTATGTAGTGTCGTTTTTCCAGATCTGACATCTTCCTGTTGCTGCTGTTCCTTATTATATGATGTCGCTCTCTTCATCTTAAGTTGGTAAAGACGAACTAGGGTAGCGCCTGCAAAAGATTCAACCATTAGAATTTTTATCGGGGCAAGTGGGACGGTAACTAATTAATCATATGGTCCACTTTCCTTGATAAAGTTGTTACTGAGCCAAGTGAAAACATTGGTGCACGTGGGCTGTAAGTACGGTTATTTATATACAAACACGTTAATCGTATTCATGAAGTGCGAAGTGTACTATTACACTAAAATAATACGGCTAATAATCTTACCTTGAAAATTTCGTTGTTACAGAATACTGGGGTAAGTGCAAGTTTGACAAAACAAGTGGATTTTTGCTGATATATTTTCAATAGCATAACTTCACACGTATTGCCGGTAATGTTGCTCCGCTGTATTCAGAAAAACACATGGCTATGAAGTTGAATAACGTTTACGCCAGATCTCGCTATTTTAATATCGTTGGTTGAATTACAGCATAGAATAGTCGCACTTGCCCCAAATTCCCACTTACTCTAACTTACCTTAGCACTTTTTCTGTAGAATTGTAACAAGAGCTTGATGAACGCCAATTGCAATAGCCATTGGCTTTGAACAATTATAAAGAAGGGAAAAATATGGAACAAAGAAAAAGTTAAATGCTAGCAGTAGAATTGAACAGAATGAGACTGAAACATAAGTATGGGAACGGCTCATTTGCATGTCTTTAGTAATTTACTAAAGTACTATTAAGTATACTATTAAGTAAAGTAGGCTTCCGGGTTAAACCGCGTAGATTATTTCTGCGCCGAGCTTCATACATCCTCTGTGATGTCTTCCAAATTCTGGGTTCTCAGTCTTCCAAATCCCCCAAACTGATCGATAATCACTGCACTACCAGTCCACAGTAGTAAATTTGATTCTAAATTATTCAGTTGCATTATGGCCGATCCCACATCTTTGTTTAGGAATTTAGGAGAAAATAGTGGTAGGTACATATAATTATTTGTAGATATTCTTGAATACAAATAGCGTTATTTCTAGCTCCTATAAAAAGAATTGGTACTAGTGTAATAAGCCGGAACCATGTTTACGGAGATGAAATTTATTTTATTGAATTCTTCTTCACTTACTAATGATTGTGCAATGACTTTTATGCGGTGCAAGACGTTATTTGTTATGTAATTTCCATTTAAAATATGCCCGATTTTTAAAAGCCACCGCCATTATTCGCCATTATTTACCATGAAACAACAAGAAATGACAGGAATGATAACTGTTTCTTATGGTCAAAAATGGTAATTTTAACCAGTGTTGCCATAGTTATTCAAAATTATGTTTTCTAATGAATTTCAAATTTTACATTAAAATAACATTTTATTATTACCTACTTTTAACTGAAAATTATAGCTTTTTTACAAGGGTCAGGTTAGGTTTGGTTACGTTTCTTTACGTTTATTATTATATTTTCTTATGAAAAATAAAAAATTTAATTTTTAATTATATTACAAAATTTTATTCTTATTACTGCTTTTTACGAGCGTTAGGTTAGGTTAGGTTAGGTTGGTTTAGTTTTATGTTTTATTGTCATGTTTTCTTATTGGGTTAGATTTGTTTTATTGGTTTGCATTTTTAATAATAAAATGTAAAGAAAAATATGAAATTAAAACTGGCAACAATGTCAAATGTACATAAAATTTAACTTCTTGCGCATGGCCGCCATATTGTTTTGAAATATTAAAAATCTTGATTATTTTAAACAATTTTACGCATTTTTTAAAAATTTTACAGTAAAAATAGTGATATTTGATATGTTTTAGTTACGTTTTTTATATTATGACATGTATATATACTTTTCTTTGCTTTTTATGTAATTTTTTTTGGTTCATAATACTTTTTTTTGGTATTTTTTCTAATTTTTTTGATTATTTGGGCACTTTTAATAGTTCAAAGCAAATAAAACATTAAAATTTGAGGTTTTTTTCACTTTTTCGGCTAAGTCCACAAAAAATTGGGCATTTTTAAGGCGTTCCGGCTTAGTAAATAATTACCAAAGAATTTTGTAAGCCACTGAAAGACCAAGAATAATTCACAATGGTCGGTCATCACCATTTTCTGGAATTTAGTATCTACAATTTTGATACTCAACTCTACTGGCTGTAATAAATATTATTTGTCGCTGGTAAATGAAGAAAAGCTTAATTAATAGTCACCTTGTTTACATAAAAATCATTATCTATCCTGCCGTATGTTAGCAGCTAATGATAAAAACAATTTACGATAAAAAATCTCATCTCGTATCACTTCACCATCCAATGTTTACTGTACTAAAACATCTAATCCAAAAGTCTACAATTTCGCAAGCCGCCGGTGCTTTTGGTTATTTGTCTAAAGGCAATCTATGTTTATTTACTTAAACTTTAAATTTCCGGAGATACGTAGATTTTTGCATAATGATATGGTTACATTTACCACCGTATTTATTCAGCTTACCGAGCGCACCGACCCCAAACGAACCTCTAGGTCCATATCCGCCACACGATCATACGAAGGGAGGGATAACGAGATATTAGAATATGTTTGTGTAAAATAGTAAAGGTGAAAAATTTACGCTAGTTTTAGTGTTTTTGTGTAGCTTAATTTGGAATTTATGGTTTCTTTGTCACTATATCAATTTATAAAAAAATAAAAAGAAGATATAAGACTGTTTTTTGGCATATTTTAATTATAAAAAAATTATCTAAAAGAATTAGTTAAAACGTCAAAATTCTTCCTCAACATTTCCGTTATCAGGAGTCGCTGTTATTTACTCTTCTTCACCATCATAATCCTATCCATCTTGTCTTCTTCATTTAAAAATATTTCTGTCTCAAGTCCTCTACCACAGAGTCCTTCCATCTTTCCCTCAGTTTTCTTCTACCCCTCTTTCTAGTAACTTCGAACAGCTCTATCGTTCGTCCCACATAGTTTTCATTTCAAGGTTTGACGTGACCAAACCATTGCAGCCTGTGTTCTTGTCCCTTTTTTGAGATTGTATTTACCCCGGCTCTTTTCCTATTCACGTCGTTCCTGTCCAGTCCGTTCTAGTCTTACCGAACGTATATCGTAATATTTTTATTTCAGCTACATCCATCTTCTTTTTCTGGATCTTCTTTACAGGGTAGACTTCACCGTCGTACACCAACGCAAGCCTCACCACAATCTTTTATATCTTTCTGTTGTGTATTTGGTATTTCTTACTTAAATAAGGTAATAATTAATAATACAACGTGGTTTTACATCATTAACCTTTATTGCCTAATAACTAACTTCATTCCCTTGTGTCAGTGAGCGGTGTTGCCTACCTGTGTTGCCAAGTATATAACTCCTCCTCTCTTGACCAAAATTCATAAATACAGATTGAAATAAAGATGTACTTACAAATTCATCCTCTGAACAGGTTTATATACTCTACTTGAACGCCTTAACACTGGTTCAGCTTCAGTGTAAGCCTCAGGTACTGTTGGCTCTATTGTATCATTTAGAAGTTCTTGTACATTTGTAGGTGGTGAAACGGAATTGGGTTCAGGGACAGATACCTCCCTTGGAACTATACTATGTGTAACTGTATCAGGAATGAAACAAGTTGGGTTATATTCTATAGGTGTATCCTGCCCAATTACTCTAATTTGGTCAATATGACGTCTCCACGTCCTACCATCATCTAACTCAACTAAATAATGTAATAATCCTAACCTTAGTATAACCTTGCCAAATTGCCATTTGGCATTAAAGTAATCTCGCACTGAGACTCTGGTATCTATAGCAACATTTGTAAGACTCTGGTCTGTGTAAGCATTTTTGTCATGAGTAAAAGGTTTAAGTAAATCTAATCTATTTCTAATCTGCCTTCCTAGCATACGTTCAGACGGGCTTTTGCCAGTTACTGTGTGAGGTGTTCTACGATACTGCATTAGTAACTTGCACAATTCAAGTTCTCTGTCTTTCTCTTCACTGTGCATGGCTCGCAGACAATTTTTTAGTGTTTGGACATATCTCTCCCCCTGGCCATTCGTGGCTGGGTGATAGGGTGCAGTAAATTTATGTGTGATACCATTATTCTTCATAAATTCTCTAAATTCATGAGAATCAAATTGTCTACCATTATCAGTAACAAATAATGTGGGTATTCCGAAAGTAGTGAAGATTTTTCTACAAATTTCGATTGTAGTTTTTGTAGTAGTGTCTTTCGTGAAATGTATTTCAGGCCACTTACTAAAAGAATCAACTAAAATGAAGTAATAGCCTCCGTTAAAAAGTCCAGCATAGTCAGCATGTACTCTTTCAAAGCAACTAGTGATTGACCCTCACCATCCACCACGTACAACTTTAACATTTGCCTTATTCCCTGGTGCTCAACCTCCACTGGAGTTAACCCTAAAACATTTAAATTATTTTTACAGTATGTAGTTAATTTTACATCAGATTTCTGTAATTGTAGTGTAGAAAAATATGTGTCAAATACATTTTTGTTTACAATGGTAACAGCAGCACCTGAATCAATTTCATATTTTAAAATATTGTTGTTTACTCTTAAGTTTATAAAAAATTTGTCTTTTGAATTTACAGTACTAATCTTAAAAATTTCTTGAACTGAGCAAACTGAAGTTACTTGGTTAGACCTAACATTTTTTGATTTTAAACAAACTTTTTGAATGTGTCCAACTTTTTTACAAAAATTACAAGTTAAATGTTTTTTTGAACAAGAATTTGCTAAATGTGAATGATCTCCACATCTATAACATACATTACTATTTGTGTTTGAAGAATTTGCAGCAGAGTTATTCTGAAATTGCATCCTATTATTATTTGCACTCCTTGCTTTTGCATTTAATATATTGACACTAGAATTATTATAATTTTGATTATGAAAAAATTGGTTACTGTCCTTTTCTGATGCCTCCATGCTTGTGGCAATCTCAACGGCTCTATCTAGGTCCAGTCCTTTTGATTCTAGAAGTCTAGCTTGTATTCTTTTCGATCGTAGGCCAAAAACAAATTGGTTTCTTATAGCACTTTTAAGATATGTAGAGAAATTGCAGTTAATTGACAACTTTTGTAGTGAATGAAGGTATTCTTGTATTGTTTCTCCTTCGGCTTGCCTTTTTGATTGGAATCTGAAGATTTCTGCAATTTCCAGGGGTGCAGGGTTGTAAAAATTATCCATTAAATTGACAATGTCGTCGTATGACTTGTCTTCCGGGACTTCTGGGGCTAACTTGTCGCATAGGGTGTCGTAGGCCTCAGAACCCATGTAGTGTAGTAGATAAGGTAATCTCATTTCGTCTGGAATTTTAAATACCTTGTAAGCACCTTTCAGCCTCTTTACCCACCTGGACCATTTGGTGGCAGACTGGTTGAAAGATTCAACGGAAAATTGAAATGTAGATACTTGTGTAGACATAATTGGGGATGTAGTATAATAATAATGTAAATAACTGTACTTGAAGTTGAAGTAGCAATGGTAGTAGTCGTAATAATCTCTGTAGTAGTTGTTATTACCATCATATGTATTCCATCCTCGTCGCCAATTGTTGTGTATTTGGTATTTCTTACTTAAATAAGGTAATAATTAATAATACAACGTGGTTTTACATCATTAACCTTTATTGACTAATAACTAACTTCATTCCCTTGTGTCAGTGAGCGGTGTTGCCTACCTGTGTTGCTAAGTATATAACACTTTCCTTTCAGCTCTTCTCTAATTTTTCGCTCACTGGGTACAGATCTTGATACATTTGCAATATCAAAAATCAAGACGCAGATGATGATTTGATAACACCGAAAGCGTTTTGATGTTTCAACTAATCCTTTTGGATATTTTTTATAATTAGAATATACTAAATTTTTTACAATCTAGTTCACAGCCAAACACTAGAAATTTTCCCTTGGTGTTTTTTGCCAATTTGTTGATGTCAATTTATATTCTAGACTATATTTCGTACTTAGTAAAATTATAGTAATTTAAAAAAAGGAGGTGATCAACAATAGTAACTTATATAAGCAGAAATAAGCAGATAGAAAAACATTACAGTGATGGTATAACTGATGGTTGAAGAAGAAGATACTGCATTAAAGATGATTTTATTGATAGTAATAAGAATATGGATAGTAATACGTAGAACTAGAGATAAGAATGTTAATTTATAATAAAAACCAATATTAATAATAAGAACAAAGCTGGTTCCAACAAAAGTAGCAATGATTAACGCGATAATGATGATAATAATGTTAATTCCATCGAGGAAAAAGACAAAAGAGGGAATGTAAAGGTACTGGGGGCAAACATATTGTTAGACAGGAAGTGCGATCTTTAGAGGCCACATTAAACAAGGAAAGAGAGTCTCTCTCTTTGTTTGACATCAAATTTAGTTGGGTTATGATATTGTTTGTCCCAAATGTCACATGAAATCTTACTTATATTGAAGTTTTTTAACAGTTGTGTCGCATTTTAGACTATTATCGTTAATAATTTATTAAAACTTTCTCGTCTAAGACACATTCGGAAAAATATTATATAGCTACTGTTGATAAGTGTCGGAAAATTTAAATTTGACGCATTCGCATTTCCGGATATGTCCGCCATCAGAGGCCACTTTTTTGGTCTCCTTTTCATAAGGATTAGATTCCCTCTTTTATCTTTTTGCTCGATGGTTAATTCACATGTTAACGTAAATTTTGCGAATATTGACAAGAAATATTGCAAAGTCGGTAAAAAAATATAATAGTAAAAACAAAAAGCAATTGACAAGGATAATAGTATCCATAAAGACATGAGAATATATCTTCAGTGGGCATACAGCCCAAATCGGTCCCTAACCTCCTCCAGCATTCTCCTCCAACTATTTCTTTCTTTTTTGACTGCTCTCCTCCAGTTATCTAACTTCCACATCTCTCTATTATTGGTGATCATTTCGTCCACCCAAACACCTCTTCCTTGGTCTTCCTACTGATCCAAACACCACGATATCTCCACTAACCGTTCTGTTATTATAACTTATATTAACATTCTTATAACGTAAACTAATTATCTTAGTTTTCAATTTTTGCGTAGATTGGTCAAAATATCCGCCTTAATATATGTTTTTTAAAGGTAGTGATAGGATTTATTGTTTTTTCTGGCTTAATCCATATTTCTCCGCCATATGTGGCTATTGGTGGTATGATGCTTTTATAAACTTTTAATTTTATTTCCCAATGGATGTTTTTGAAGTATGCGCTGTTAGCTAACATAAAGGTGCCTGATTCGCCCATCAGGTTTACATCGGTCGCATACACCATAATCTGTTTAGATTTATTAAACAATATACTTTTGAGTTTACAAAAATTCATATTCGTTATAAATCTTAGAAAAGAATGGAGTATCACTTCCATCTTACATGGAAGTGATCTGTCAGTTGGTTCTGGACTCATACATGTTTTTCCGTTGAAATCATTCCGTAGCTTGAACTAACTTTACCAATTTCTTGGTCCAAATATGGTTCTGCTTATATTTAATGTTCCTGTTATAGAAACATGGAATATAACTTCTTTAAAAAAATCGGCAGCTAGGTTGTCGGTTCCCGGGGACTTATTGTTTCTCAACATAACAGTCCTAGCATCTCCTGGAATTGCTCTTTCCATCTTTCTACTTGGTCATCTGTTGTTGTAAGTACTTTCTCTGTCTTGAACCTCACAATGTTTGGGCCAATGTTTTGTTAGTCCTATAATAATTTATTATAGATCTCTAGGTAGATCTTGGTATAGATTCAGTAAAATGGGATCCTCTCTGTAGTATAATGGAAAATATGGGAGTACCTAACCACCTAGTTAACCTAATAAGAAATCTGTATAATAAAAACTCAGCCAAAGTTAAAGTACATGGAATATATTCAAATGCATTCAAAACAGAGAAAGGAACTAGACAAGGTTGCATACTATCACCATTATTGTACAACATATATTCTGAATATATAATGAGAAAAGTACTAGATGAATGGGACGGAGGAATCACTATAGGAGGCAGAAAAATCAGTAACCTGCGATACGCAGATGACACACTTATACTAGCAGCGAATGAAGTCGAAATGATTACATTCATCGAACGGCTAAGCCGAATAAGTGAAGAATTCGGACTTCAAATCAACACCAGAAAAACAAAAATAATGATTGTAGACAGAGCAAATAATAATCTACCGCATATACGCCAAATAGGGATTTTCGAAGTAGTCGACAGATTTGTATACTTGGGCTCTCTGATAACCAACAATGGTGATTGTTCCTCAGAAATCAAACGTAGACTAGGAATGGCCCGAACCGCAACTGCTAAATTAATTAAAATATGGAAAGACCGAACAATAACAAGGAATACTAAGCTTAGGTTGGTCAATGCCCTTATTTTTCCCATTGCTACATATGCAGCTGAAACATGGACTCTCAAAAAAATCGATAGGAGTAAGATCGAAGCCTTCGAAATGTGGGTATATAGAAGAATTCTACGCATGTCCTGGACAGAACATAGAACCAACCTGTCAATTCTGGAAGAGCTTCATATAAAAGACAGGCTACTAAAAAAAGTAAACCAAGCATACCTAACTTACTTCGGCCACATAGCTAGAAGAACGGGCACCATGGAACTATTGGTAGTAGAAGGTGAGGTAGAAGGCTAAAGACCAAGAGGAAGATCTCCAATACGATGGGTGGACCAAATGAAGAGTTTGGTGGGAAAATCCCTACATGAAGCCGTCCATATGGCACAAGATCGCAGTCAATGGAGACAGCAGACTAATAATATTTAGGGTGTCACTACGCCCTGACAAGGGCTAAAGGAATGAGGAGAGGATAGATCTCTAGTCCTCTTGTGCTGCTGTTTCTAGTTGTTTTGCCAGTATTTCATACATGCCTCTTTTTGCACTCATTTTAATACTTATAGTTATCGCTTTCCTTTCGTTGATAAGATTCCAAATTTCATCTAACATCCATTCTCTCCTCTCTTTTCTTTTTTAACCAATGTTTCTCAGCTATCTCTTTCAAAACATCTGTTAAAGCTTCCCAGCTATTAATGTTCGCATTATCTTGTTTTAAGTTGAATGTTTGATTTTTAGCGAAGACCGGTAAATTATATGTTTAGTAGATACAACTGTATCATATCTCTTTTCTACTTAGAAATTTTGCTCATTCAATCAGAAGTAGCCAAAAACCATTTTTCTCAGTTTACAGCATTTTTAAAAGTGCAATATGTTTATTACATTATCATTTTATTTTATAGTTGTTATAAAATAACTACATAAAAATATTTACTGTTACGACTAAACATTTTCACAATAGCTGAAGGTCACAGATAACTGTTTCAACGTTTGTTTAAAAGATCCATTCCAAACTACTGTTAACTTAAAACAAATAATTAATTGTTTGCAAAAATTAACATTTAATTACATTCTTGATATTAATACCGTTGCAATTCTACACATTTTCTTTTCAGCACATGCAGTCGTCTTGTGCAATTTGTCTAATGATGAGCGTTTTCTTCCCCGATTTATTTTTCCTATAATATTTCCCTGCGTTTGATACATAGAAGATTGCATCTCTCTCTTGATTGCATCAAAATATTTTAACCAAATATGTTTTGGTTAATATATTTAAAAAAATAAAAAGACTGATGTGTTTTTTTACATACTTAACAAATCAAAGAATGGAAAAGAAAAGTATTTTTGAAGTGTGTGAACATTTATTTCCTAGCTAAGCGCTTTTGGCTTGCAAAGCCGAATGTTAGTAAAGTCACAGATTAACAGAACACAGATCTGTTAATCTGTGGTAAAGTGGATGGATAATAATATAGTGACAGTAGCATCTACATAATATCATGGCGTCAATCCAGTCACTCAAGTCAAACGAAAAATTATTTAAGTATTACAACCTTATCTCATTTCTGGATATAATCGGTTTATGGGAGCCACTGACTTCATGGACCAGTTTATAGTGGTGAATAAAAAGTGGTGGTGTTCAATTTTTACTTGGCTACTAAATGCTGCTACAGTCAATACTTAAGGTACTTCAGGTTGAAGGGTAAACATCCAACACAGCTTACTCGACTAGAACTTAGACGAGAGATTGCTCAAGCCTATCTGTTAAGATATGGCATGTCTTCAAAAGGTGTTGGAAGGCCTACAACTGTTAAATCAAGTTTATCTTTCAATAGGGTTTCAGATAACTTATAGGATATTACAGAATAGACCATTTTTTTGACAAACATTCCCAATAATAAGAGGATAATAAGAGTGTGATGTAGGATTATGCCTAAAATTTAACATAATGTTGCACAGCTCACAGTTTTAATTTCCTTGTCCAATACTTTTTTGTATACCATAGCCGGCTAGCGTTACCAAAACGTAACGGAATTTTTTGAAAAAAGTAAGTACATATATGAGAAAAATACTTGTAGCAGTACGTTGAATAAAGTCTTTTGACCAATATCACTGATGTTTCTTTTACTTTTTTTGCAAAAAATAATTCCGCCGTTGCATGGTTAATCCTTTGCGGCTTAGTAGCTCCACAGTGTACCACCTTTAAACAAATTTTTCCTACTGCCCGAGTAATCGTACGCTGGGACCACTATACAGAATACGATGTATATGTCCTATGACAGTGTTGGTGAGGACGAGGTATCAGTTGTTATTTTTGACTTAAAATGGACCACCGACCCAAATAATGCTCCCCAACTCGTCCTTTTTCAGAAAACGTTGGACCAAATATTCCTGATACTTTAGAGACTCCCCTTAATTTCTTCCTTCATTTGTTTAGTGAGAACCTGATAAATACACTTGTTTCCCAAACTAATTTATATGTAGTACAAGAAAATAACAAAAACAACACTCCCACAACAGTTAAAGAAATAAAGTGTTTTTTGGGAATAAATCTTTTGATGTACCATCGCATACTGGAATCTGGGGAAATGAAAAAGCAGATCAACTAGCAACTACAAGCCATATCAACTTAGAAGATACTACAAAAATTACAAAATATCCTTATAGTGACATGAAACATCTGATTAAAGATCATTGCAATAACATTTGGCAAAATTACTGGGAAAATTCAGTAACCAAATTAAACCCAATATGCCCAAAGGTGAACAGCTCTTTGAATAACCCCACAAGTAGACGAGATCAAGTAATTATAAACCGTTTAAGAATTGGTCATACTGCTGTCACACACAAATTTTTAATCAGTAAAGATCCACCGCCAATTTGCAATAACTGCTCCACTTCATTGACAGTGATACACTTTCTGCTTGATTGCCCATGTTTCCAAAATCAAAGAAGTATGCATGGAATTCCAGACGACCTCACGTCCATCTTGACAGAACAAAATTTAAATGTATTAAATTATTTAAGAGACATCAAATTGTATTTTACTATTTAATGTACATAATTGTATCAAAACTATTGTGTTTGTCATCCCACTAATAACCCTGCGTGGTTGATGTGGTATAAGTGTTTTAAATAAAAAAAAATCTTTTGATGGGTGTGAAAAAGTTATCCAGTTATAGAGATATCTGGTCTGCAAATTTTGTTATCAGGGATCAATTTATTTTTATATTTAAAATATTTCTTTATGTATGTCGCGTGACATATTTGGATGGTTTACTCAACTTCCCATAAATGACAATATATTATAACCTAAGAAAGGTAATGGTAATTATGATAAATTCTACAAAGTGTGGCCATTGCTAGAGAAACTTTTAACTACTTATAAAATCTCATTTTATCCCAGCAGGCAATAATCGATAGACGAATCAGTTCGAACCTAATCGAACGACGAATAGGTTTAAGGGACGAAGTAGTTTACGCCAATATATGCCAATGAAGCTCATAAAAAGGGGATATAAGGTATAGGTACGTGCTGATCAGTCAGGATATGTTTTATAATTCCAAATATAAACTGGAAAAGTCAAAGATGTAAGGGAGCAAAACCTCGGGGCAAGAGTAATAAAAGATCTTACTACTATACTTACTTCTTACTTTTTACTACTACTAAAGATCTGTAACAAAAGATTTAGTTGTAAAAAATTATGAAGTTTATTTTGATAACTATTTTAATTCTCTCAACATTATTAAATGTAAAATGTGATAAATTTTTAAACCAACACATGGAAGTCTTATAGACACCATATTGTTAGCACCAAATACCAAAGGCACTGAAGATGATCTGTAGAGATTGAAAACGTTCTGCCATAATTTTAAATGTTGACGACACTTTTTTAAAAAGTTTTTTAAAGTACTTGTATGTTTTTATACCAAAATACAGAATTGTGAAGTGTTTTAACTTCTGTGTTTTTTTAAACAATGGTATACAGCCAATTACGGGGTTTTTTCCCATTAATTTTGTAATTTTATTTTATTTTAATTCTGTTGCATTACAACGCGACCTGTATCTTGCTACGAATTGGATAGAAAATCCAAAAAGTGGTGGCATAGCATGTTTTCCATTTTGTTGACCTAACATTACTAAACTCATCTATAATTTTTAAACAATCGACAACTGGTACGAGAATGCCTTTGAAAGAATTTAAAATTGCTGTGGCTACCGGTTTGATTGGAGTAGCCGATGCCAAAATTAATGCGACTTTCAAAAGGCATTTGATCGTGTTAAGCACTCTATACTGATCGAAGCTCTAAAAGACATAGGCTTGGACGGCAGAGATGTTCGAATAATTGCAAATTTATATTGGAATCAAACAACATCAGTTTTAGTAGATGGTGTGGAATCACAAGCTCTCAATATTAAAAGATATGGAGGATGCCTCTTGTCACCCCTGCTTTTTAACGTTTACTCCGAAAGAATTTTCAGAAAAGCGCTTTCTGAAAAACAAGAAGGAATACTTGGGAACGGCGAAGTCATCAATAATTTGCGATATGCGGACGATACAGTACTCCTAGCTTCTAGTCAAGAAGATCTGCAAACACTACTTGATAGTGTCGTTGAGAGTTGTAGGGAGGCAGGTCTTGATCTGAACATAAGGAAAACCAAAATACTTGTAATCAGTAAACAACAGAATATAAAACCGTCTATATATGTAAATAATACCAAACTTGAGCAAGTTGATAAAATCGTCTACCTTGGACAGCAATTAAATTGTAATGCAGAAAATCACGGCGAAATTAGATCCAGAATAGAGCAGGCTAGAGCTGCTTTTAGAAGGATGTCCAAGGTTTTATGTAACAGAGACCTAAAACTGGCATTAAGGATCCGCCTACTTCGCTGCTACGTGTTCTCGGTCTTACTTTATGCTGTCGAATCCTGGACTGTGAATAAAATCGATCTAAATCGCCTTGAGGCTTTCGAAATGTGGTGCTATAGAAGAATTTTAAAAGTTTCCTGGGTGGAGAAGATTCGTAACTCCACAATACTTGAACGTCTCAGCAAGACTACTGAGATCATAAAAAGCATCAAGCAGAGAAAGCTGGAATATTTCGGACATGTATTGAGAGGTCCCAAATATAGATTGCTACAAAATATCATGCAAGGAAAAATATCAGGCAAACGCAGTCCAGGACGAAGAAGAACCTCATGGTTGAAGAACTTGCGAGATTGGTATGATGTAGATACAAGCATGCTATTTAGGGTGGCAGTGAATAAAATTAAAATAGCTATGATGGTAACCAACGTTCTGAATGGACATGGTACATGAAGAAGAAGAAAAAGATGCCAACATTTGGAAGAAGAAACATGGAAGAACCAAGCGCCTGTAGCAGGCTCAAAAAACAAGTTCCTATTGAAATACGAACTGACAAAGCAACAAATATGCCTCAGCATCGAGTCAAAGTACGTTGTACATACTGGAGTACCAGGGCAACTCCTCATCGTACAAGATGGCACTGTACTACATGTAAAGTAGGTTTATGTCTATCTGAAAAAAACTTATTTCATTCCATTTTACGTTTCACCTTTTTTTTCTAATAATTACAAAAATAAAATAAAAATACCTTTAATTTGTCTATCTTTTGCCTTAATATGTCTTAAAAACTAATTATTTACCATTTAATATAAACAAAAAAACCGTCCACAGAGGGTTAATTCTTGAATAAAAATTGCCTCATATCACTGAAGTAGGAAAATTAGTATTCAAATAAAATATACTTCACGAACCAGAATCTACAGATATTAAAAATTATCGTTAATTTTAGACCATTGCAAATATGTTTATTTTTCTCTTGTTCTTCACTTATATCAATATTTACAAAAGAAATTTAACGTAAGAAGGTTGGTAGCGTTTGTTTGAAAAACGAATTTCCGTATTTTAATAAGAAAACTTGTGTTTTCAGCGAAATTTCCCTATTGCGTCATTCTCTAGGAATTCTCAGTGTTGGAAATAATAGATATTTTTCTGAAAATTGCGAGAATCTATGAACGTGGTGAGTAATCTCTTTATAATCCAATTTGTTTTGTTTATTTCTCTATTAAAAAGTTTATTTTGTTATAAATGCTAGAGATGAGCTCAAGAATCAATCGTTGAATTAGAAAGGAACAGTGTAATATCTTTTAGACTATAGTAACCTAAGACTTAATATAAGTTTAACTTTAATTTTCTTAAAAAACTTTTTAACATGTACCTTTTGGACAGTAATATGCCCGACAAATGGGACAATGCTGAGGTAATTTAATTGTACAAAAAAGGAGATCCCCATGGATTAGAAATCTACAGACCTCTAAGTCTTCTTAGTCACCTACACAAACTCCTTACAAGAATAGTAACGAATCTTATTGAGAAAAAACTTGATTTCTACTAGGAAATAAAGCAAGCGAGATTTCGTACCGGATTGGGAACAAATGATCACCTAAAGAGTATTAAGACTGTAATAGAGGAGACTATCGAATACAAAAAAGCATTTGACTCCCTCAGAGTACTCCATGATAAGCTAAGAGACATTCTTGAAAGAAAGGACATAGATAATAAAGATCTGCGAGTAATTCTCAATCTATATTGGAATCAGAAAGCTAACACCAAAATAGAAAATGAGATATCACAAGCAATAGAAATATGTAGAGGAGTACGACAGGAATGCATTTTGTCACCGCTGCTATTTAATGTTTATAGTGAAAGCATCTGCCAGGAAACCCTTTTGCCAGCCAACGAAGGAATCGTAATCAATGGAGAGGTTGTAAATAATATTCGATACTCAGACTACACTGTACTAGTTGCAAAAACAGTAGAAGAATTACAACGATTACTTACAAATATAAATATTGCCTGCAACATTTATGGCATAAATATCAATATAAAAAAAACCAAGTATATGGTCTTCGGTAAAAATATGACACAACCAGCACATATTAGTATAAACGGCATTCAAATTGAAAAAGTATTAAGTAACAAATACTTGGGGACTTCAATAAACGAAACTGGAGACCAAAACAATGAAATCAAAAGACGTATCGAAATTGCCAGGGCCACCTTTATAAAGATGAGGAAATTCTTCTGCAACAGAGATATAAGCATCCATCTACCAGCCATGCTGAAGATAAGTTGGATTGAAAGAGTCACAAACTTTGAAGTAATACGAAGGATAGGAAAAGACCAAGAAATTTTGTCAACGATCAAACGCAGAAAGCTCGAATATTTGAGTTACCTGATGAGAGGACATAAATACGCATTACTTCAAAATATAATGCAAGAAAAAATATAAGGAAAACGGAATGCAGGCCGTAGAAGAATGTCATGGTTGCGTAATTTGAGAGTGTGGTTTGGCTGTACCCTGTACCACTAATGAACTCTTTAGGTCAGCTGTAAACAAGGTCAGGATAGCCTTGATGATTTAATCTCCGATAGGAGTGGCACAAGAAGAGGAAGATAGAATACAATCGACCACTTGTTCTGGTTTTTGTAGATTTCCATAAAGCGTTTGACACGGTAGAATTTGACAAAATCATGGAAGCATTACAAACATGCCGCATTGATTACCGATGTACAAGGTTAATTTACAAAGCATAAAATAACGCAACTATGTCGGTCAAACTATATAAAAACACGGATCATATCCCAATCAGCAGAGGAGTCCGACAGAGAGATACCTTATCGCCTAAACTGTTTACAGCAGTACTAGAATATTTTTGTAAAAAACTTAACTGGGAAGAGAAAGGCCTGAACATTGACAATAGAAGATTAACAAATTTGAAATTCGCAGACGACATAGTTTTGTTCTCGGACAACCTCAAGGAGATATGTACAATGCTACATAAACTTTAGTTAGTGTGTGCCAGTGTGGGTCCTGAAATAAACATCTCCCAAACAAAATTTATAACACACCTAGTACCTAGCGAAAATATCAATATTGTAGACTTAAGTAGAGCTGGTGGAAAAATACATATACCTTGGACACGAAATAAAGATCACAAGAGACAACCAAACATGGGATCTACGAAGAAGAATAAACCTAGCAGGGGCAGCCCATGGAAAACTCAAATACATGTTTAAAAGCTGTTTATCTATTCTGATATTTGATATATTATAATAAATAAAAACCAAAATCAATACAAATAAAATAATAAGCCAATTAAACATCTACACAATAAAAATACCAAAAACGCGTTAAGGGAATTCCCAAAAAATACATTTATAAACAAAAAAAAAATAAAAGAAGACATTATAAGTCACAATCTTTATCATCATACATTTATCATGCATTCGATAACGTAAAGCACGAAAAGATAATTGAAGTTCTCCATAAGATCGGAGTCGACTACAGAGACATTCGAACAATAGCGAATCTCTATTGGGGTCAAACAGCTAAAGTGAAAGTAGGATCTACATTGACCAATAAAATTGAGATCAAGAAAGGGGTACGACAGGACTGTATCTTGTTTCCTATTCTCTTTAATATATACTCAGAAGAAGTATTTAAGACAGCGCTGGAGGAAAGCACAGAAGGCATAAAGGTAAATGGAGAAATAATTAATAACATAAGGTATGCTGATGACACTGTGATTCTAGCAAGTATCATGGAGGAACTGAGTTGCCTAATGAGTATGATACAAAAAACAAGTGCACAATACGGACTCAGACTAAATATCACAAAAACCAAATGGATGTTAGTAAGCAAAACCCAACTACCACCACAGCAACTGATATTAGACAATGAAAGAATTGAACACGTGGATTCGTACATCTACTTGGGAACAACCGTTAACTCAAATTGGGATCAAGCGAAGGAAATACGTTTAAGAGTAGAAAAGGCAAGAGCATTGTTCACTAGCATGAAGCAAATTTTCACCTCTAAAATCCTCACCCTACCTCTCAAAATTCGACTTCTGAAATGTTATGTATTCCCGGTTTTGTTATGTATTCCCATTGATGAAAAAAGTAGAGGCATTCGAAATGTGGGCTTACCGACGTATATTACGTATATCCTGGACTGAGCACGTGACCAACGAAGAGGTACTACGCCGGATAGGTAAAGAGAGAGGGAGGTAGAAATAAGTATAAAGAAAAGAAAGTTGGAATACTTGAGTCACGTTATGAGACATAATAAATATAGAGTACTCCAGCTGATCGTTCAAGGGAAAATGGACAGCAGAAGGGGTCCAGGGAGGAGAAGACACTCGTTGCTCCAAAACTTGCGGCAATGGTTCGGATTGTCATCTACTGAACTATTCAGATCTGCCGTAAACAAAGTCAGAATAGCCATGTTGATTGTCAACGTTCGGAACGGACAAGGCACATGAAGAAGAAGAATCTTTATCATCATTCCTACTGCATCTCATCTTAGAGGTATTTTTCCATGCAAATAGAGCTACGATACATTGAACAGTTCTATTGTGGTGTTTCATTTTGTGGAAAGATTTGTATCAAGGTTTGGAATGCTTTTTTAGAGCTGTTTGAATTTTGCAGTAGCTCTAATTGGCTTTCTTCCAATAACGTTAGCAATATTTTGAAGCACTGAAATATTTAGAAATATAATACAGGCTCTTTGTGTAAATGGACTTCAGTAAGTTGATACAAATATCAGCAATGTATCCGGAGTGGTTCATTCTTCTTCTTCTTTAGGTACCGTCTCCTCTAAATAGGTTGGTAATCATCACAGCTATTTTCACTTTTGAGATTGTTGCTCTCCACAAGGAATGCACGATGGAACTGCAATTATACCACTTTCTCAGATTGTTGAGCCAGGATATGCGTCTTCTTTTAATACTTCGTTTTCCAGTGGTTCTTTACCAAAGATAATTAATCAGGCATCTGAAATTTTACCGGACATACCAATGAAGTTCAATGGTCAGTGCAAAAACTGAAAAACAATAAGTTCCTGGAAAACTGTCCAAACTGTTACCAGCATTATTTAAAATATATTCTGAAAACACTTTTAAAGAAGCTTTGGATGAATCAGAAGATAATATTACAGTAAATAAATGACCAACTGATAAACAATATTTTTCTCCAAGGGATGATGGATAATATTGTTGAAGCATGTTACAAACAGGCGCCTACAACTAAATTGTAAGAAGACAAAAATAATGATCATTAGTAAGACATCAACATGAACGCACAAATTACAGTAAACGATACACCGTTAGAGAGACTGGAGGAAATATGCTACTGGGGTGCAATATTAAGGATATGTGGGATCATAACTACGGAATAAAAAATCGTATTGCCAATAAAGGAAATTGTTAAAAAAGCCAGAAGCTGTTTTAACGCTATTAAGCAGTTGGTTGTACAAGGCAAGATTAAATGCAAGAATGGTCCTGGATGCAATCCTTGGAAATGGACTGGTCTAACATCAATTGACTTATTTCGAACTGCTGTTGTTTTATATAAAACTTAGAAGTCGCTAGTTAAATGAAATTAAAATAATAATGGAGAAAAAATGCAATATTTTGACTGTAAATAAATTAGCGAAAGTAGCAATTATCAATTGTGCATAAATTACGAGAATTATCTAGCTTTAACTCATTACTGTTATCTGTACAAAGATCATAGACTCACCTTTTGAAATGTTGATGTATTCATAGCGTGGGTTAGTGTTGTAGTTACTGCAGCAAGGTAGCAAGTCTTTCTTGGGATGGACAGAACAAACCCTCTTGCCATTCTTAGGTAGTCTATGGGACTACTAGTTGTCAGAACAGAACACTGGATGTGTTCCGTTGCATGTTTTGGCGGTGAAAAGAAAAGAGCTTTATGAGAGAAGAGGCCCAAACTTTACTGTGGCTGAGAGAAGACAGGTAAGGGAAAGGTCAGTTGAAAGATGGCAAGAAGAATGGAACAATACGGAGGATGTGGCATAGTGGACGAAAATGCTGATCCCTAACATAAGAGCTTGGGTGGACTGTAGCCACAGGCGATTGGATTATTTCCTGACGCAGGTGCTCACAGGACACGGGTGTTTTAGGGCCTGCCTTTATAGGATCGGTAAAGCTGATACAGATGAATGCCCATATTGTGGATACTCGGACACTGTGACACATACGATGTTAGATTGCAGCAGATGGATAGTGGAAAGGAACAGAATGGAGAGAGAGACAGGTGTGAATTTTGTTACAGTGAGAGAAATGATTGAGAGAATGATTGAAAATAAATTAGGCTGGATTAACATACACAGTTATATCCTTGCAGTGATCAAAAAAAAAGGAAGAGGAAGAAAGACAGCTGGACCAACGGCAAAGGTAGAGTGAATGATGCTGAAAGGTAAAGTTAGAACAGTCGGTCACACTTTTTGAGTTAGAATGGGCGAGTTTGACTGTGGGGAAGGAGTAAATGCCCTTCTGGGAATGATGCCGAACTAGGAGTGTGGATGTGTATGAATGGGGAATGAATGAATAAAGATAGTGCTTCGGAAGTGATGCCGGCCTTACAGCGGCCATTCCGCTTTCGAATCGCTGGATGACAGAGGAGGGTCTGGTTTAGCAGGTAGGCGCTCGGCGTAGACTCGGCGACGAGAGGGCATTTTAAAGTACCTCGGGAACTATCGCCGGGAGTACGAAGAACGAATCCTGCACTAAGGTTAGTCAGGCGGCGTCCTGGACTGAGATGTCTTTTGAAGATTCCAGACACCCCCTCTATAAAAAAAGGTAGTCTATGGGACAAATGCTCGCCCATAAAACAACCCTATTGTATTAGAGTGCTTATGAATAGCGACAATCCAATTCAACGATCACAGTAGTAGGATACTTTACATGTTTTGTGTGTATTAGCGACACAAAAATAACAAAAGAGAAAGTCAAATTCCAGTTTAACAACGCGATTTTACTGAATAACAGGAAACAATATATTTTAAAGCAAATAAGTTAGGATATAACATTAAATTAGATCATAGTATAGTACAGTTAAATAAAGTAAAAAAAATGTAAATATGAAAGTTAATACTACATACTTTCCCAAACAGCTGTGAATAGAAAAAGATGTGTAATGTGGTTACCAAAATTACCAGAAGATAAGCACCTTTAGAAGAAGTAAATTTGCCTGATGGTATAAACAGTCTTTTATACACATAATTAACAAAATTTAATGTAAAATACGTAGGATGGTCTAAAATGCAGGTGTACAGTTTATTGAAAGAATTTGTTAAATAGCAACAGAAGAAAACTATATCTAAAACATTTGATAACCATATCAAAACAAAACGTGTTAGTTTGTCAATATAGATTACGTCCGTAATCCCTAGAAGATAAGGTAACTAACCAACTACGGCTAAAACATCTGGTCTAATGTTACATAGAATCTCACATCTCTAGTATCACACTGTGTGGTGCGTTCTACAAACTACTTTGATTTGTTTGTTCTTTCTCAATTGTAGGATACGCGAAATGGTGCAAGTGTAAATAATCGTTTTTTACCAGTAAAATCAATAAGCGAAACACTGGTGAGTTATATTAGTTTGTAGGAAGCAAACAGAAGCGTATTTAAATACTTGTCAATCTTATTAGAACTAAAAATTGTTTATATTTTAAGAATGACAAGTATATTGGTCTCAAGCATTTGTCTGTGGCATTTTTATTTGTTTAAAATAACTTTTATATAAAAAAAAAGATGATACAGTAGTCAGTACAGTATACTAGCGCGAAGCTTCATGCTATGTTTTCTGTATTTTTTAAATTTAAATATGTTTAATATTAAATAAAGTAACTTTATTATTTATTTTATTATTTACATTTTTAACAAACTATTTTATATCAAAATATTTCAATAAATTATTATGTTTGCTCCTAACGCCACCTGTTAATCTATTAACAAAGCACACGTTGTTTACCTCTGAGATACCTGTCAAATTCGGAGGAGATAATAAATTAATAATAAAATCGTAAAATAGTTTCGAAACACAGTTCAGATTTCTGCTTTAATCTGTGCTTTCTAAAAATTGCTAAGCAAAACAGACGTTGATGAAGGTGTTAAAAGAGACATGGGGAATCTAAAATTTGCATTCCACGACATGTCTTTGTAACTAAGCAGAAATCCTTAGTAAATTGGTTTCTTGTACTCGTACAGAGTAGATCCGAATAAAATGAAAAAGACAACAAATATTTGATTTCACGCAAACAGCGCCTTTGTATCTATTGATACGAATTTCGAACTAATAGGTCTCATCAGAACAGTTATTCAAAGTTGTTCTCAACGTCAAAGATAAATCTCAGTTTCCAGCTGTTCTCCGTGCGTAGAGGTTTTCTCCCCGGCTCAATTTTACAATGTATGTTACCTGAAGTCATATTTAATTTAATACTGAACATCACAGTTTTTTAACAACAAGATGTATAATCTTTTATAACTATATGTAATTTATAGGTTTTTTACCCATGTATTTTGGTGGCTCAGGCATTTTAACCTAGCGATTTTAAACCTGATGATGGACTGTTTAGTCCGAAAACGTTTGTTTTTTTATGTAGCCCTTTTAAGGGTTTTTAAATAAATATACCCACTTACGAAGACTAACCTCTTTTTTGTTAAAAGATAAATATTTTCTGTCTTTTAAGCCATTTTAGTGTTGCTTCTTAAAAGACAGAAAATATTGATCTTTCACGTTGAGAACACCTTTGAATAACTGTTCTGATGAGACCTATTAGGTCGAAATACCTATCAATAGATACAAAGGCGCTGTTTGCGTGAAATCAAATATTTGTTGTCTTTTTCATTTTATTCGGATCTACTCTGTACGAGTACAAGAAACCAATTCGCTAAGGATTTCTGCTTAGTTGAAAAGACATGTCGTGGAATGCAAATTTTAGATTCCCCATGTCTCTTTTAACACCTTCATCAACGTCTGTTTTGCTTTGAAATTTTTAGAAAGCACAGATTAAAGCAGAAATCTGAATTGTGTTTCGAAACTATTTTACGGTTTTATTATCAGATGTCGCTATTGCGTCCATAACGAAGCCATTTTAGTGTTGCTTCTTAAAAGACAGAAAATATTGATCTTTCACGTTGAGAACTTCTTCTTCATGTACCATGTCCTTTCAGAACGTTGGTTACCATCATAGCTATTTTAATTTTATTCACTGCCACCCTAAATAGCATGCTTGTATCTACACCATACCAATCTCGCAAGTTCTTCAACCATGAGGTTCTTCTTCGTCCTGGATTGCGTTTGCCTGCTATTTTTCCTTGCATGATATTTTGTAGCAATCTATATTTGGGACCTCTCGTTACATGTCCGAAATATTCCAGCTTTCTCTGCTTGATGCTTTTTATGATCTCAGTGGTCTTGCTGAGACGTTCAAGTATTGTGGAGTTACGAATCTTCTCCACCCAGGAAACTTTTAAAATTCTTCTATAGCACCACATTTCGAAAGCCTCAAGGCGATTTAGATCGATTTTATTCACAGTTCAGGACTCGACAGCATAAAGTAAGACCGAGAACACGTAGCAGCGAAGTAGGCGGATCCTTAATGCCAATTTTAGGTCTCTGTTACATAACACCTTGGACATCCTTCTAAAAGCAGCTCTAGCCTACTCTATTCTGGATCTAATTTCGCCGTGATTTTCTGCATTACAATTTAATTGCTGTCCAAGGTAGACGATTTTATCAACTTGCTCAAGTTTGGTATTATTTACATATATAGACGGTTTTATATTCTGTTGTTTACTTATTACAAGTATTTTGGTTTTCCTTATGTTAAGATCCAGACCTGCCTCCCTACAACTCTCAACGACACTATCAAGTAGTGTTTGCAGATCTTCTTGACTATATTGAAGCTAGGAGTACTGTATCGTCCGCATATCGCAAATTATTGATGACTTCGCCGTTCACAAGTATTCCTTCTTGTTTTTCAGAAAGTGCTTTTCTGAAAATTCTTTCGGAGTAAACGATAAAAAGCAGGGGTGACAAGAGGCATCCCTGCCGTACTCATCTTTTAATATTGAGAGCTTGTGATTCCACACCATCTACTAAAACTGCTGTTGTTTGGTTCCAATATAAATTTGCAATTATTCGAACATCTCTGCCGTCCAAGCCAATGTCTTTTAGAGCTTCGATCAACGTTGAGAACACCTATGAATAACTGTTCTGAAGAGACCTATTAGGTCGAAATACGTATCAATAGATACAAAGGCGCTGTTTGCGTGAAATCAAATATTTGCTGTCTTTTTCATAATAATAAAATATAAATAAATATATGAATATATTATTAATAATTATGTTTATATATGTATATATAATGTTTATATAATTTATTTTAAAACTAGAAAAGTCATAAAATTTAACCAGATGATTCAATATTGTTAAATATATATGATGACGATGAGAAACAAATCGAGTAAATCGATGTAAAGAATCACTCTTTTGTGTCGCTGTATGTGACGCCTTCTCCTCGTGGCGCTAGTTCCGTGACGCTCGTCTCACGATTTTACTAGAGAGAAGAAAGTAATACAACGCCAGTATAGAAGATTCGCTTCAAAAATTTGCACATTATAAAATGAATATATATTGCAGAGGGGGGCATATGTGGATGAATTTAAAAAAAAAATATACCGCAAAATGAGATTCATTGTAAAGTATCGGCTAAAATGTTTGAAAGCTTAAAATAACCATGCGTCTTTAGATATTAGGGAGGAGTATTTTGCTCTAGCACTTAGCGCCTTGCTTTTGTTGTTTTTTGACCTTCTTTGCTTAATAATAATATCCTTAAGAATATGTTTGAAACTTAAATGGTCTTGATCAATTTTATGGTTTTCTTTGTAAAAGTTTCAATGAAACTTCCGCACAACTTGACATGTTAAAGTCTTACATTGGAAGGCTTCTTTTAAATGAATACAGGAAGAAAATGATCAAGGCTTCTTCGCAACATTTCTGGAAGAGACAAAATTTAAGTAGTTCTCTTATTTTTAAACATTAAGGTGAAAATTTTTAATGAAATATTTTTACATAAGCTAACCTAGAACCTATGCTAGAAATGATGGCATAATAAAAATTCTCCAACTTTATCTACATCATTTCCTAATGTGTCTTCCTATTTAGAAATCCTAGCTGAAACTTATTTCTTCCAATCTAATTTTAATATTCTTTATTCTCAAACCAAAGTTTATTTTACTACTTTTGATGATAACAACGCAATTCAACTTCAGAAACAATTTGTGTCAATTTTTTTTTTCAGAAGTGTCTATAGGTGTAGAGTATAAGTGTAAGGACACGAACCCACTTCCATCGAATATTTTTGTCCGTGAATATTTTACATATCCAAATTATAGACATTCCATTCGAAATTCATACAGATTAGTATCATACAGATACAAAATCCAAGGATTTTTATTTATAGATTCTCTCAAACATGAGATTTCAAATTGAAGATTGTGCATAATATCATTGATATACGGATTTAGTCTATCATGCTATTCTCGGTTCGTTTGAAAACTTCGTTGTTTTCTATTCTATTTTTATCAAATAGTTCAAATCATTTGCATACCCAGTAATTTGTAATCATGTGTAAAAAGTTCAATACGCCTAGAAAGTATGTTGAAATTATAAACATTAATATACAGTTAATTATTTCATTTGAGTAATATATATCTGACTTGATGAGATATCTAACTTGATAGTGCATTATAGTCCAGGGAAATCAGTTTTTATCAGGACATCTCAATACCCAGGTATTTAACGAGTTCTTGTGATAACATATACCCATAACAAGCAAACTTATACGCTTTCTGCAGAAATTTCTGCTTGGTTTTGTTAAATATTAACAATTTAATGCGATTTTTTCAAATTTTCGCTTTTCATTAAAAACATATCTATTTATACTTAAATATTGTTATGATTTTAAGATACCCAAGGCAAATCACAATTATTAGAATAAATATAATGTGATAATTTTACAATGCCCATGGTATTCAACAATGATAATGAAAAATATCTTAATAATTGGTAGTGTTCAAGACATATCATGATTTAAAAAGATGAATATGATAACAATATTGAATAGATGTAGCATTATGAAGGAACATTATAGTAATTAAATAGTTTTAATATGATTTTATTTAAAGTTATGCAATTCAAATGACATAGCTTTCAAAACAAGTGACCCTGTATAAAGGATTCTGATCAACTAATATTAGAACTTGTAAATTTGTTTACTAGACATATCTTTATTTAAAATTTGAGTAATACCAAGAAGTTTCTTTTCAATTTAATGCATAAGAGTTATATCTTTGAAAGTTGATTGTTCAAACATTCAAAGTTTCTCGATGTAGTTTGGACAGACATTTTCATTGGCAGGATACATCCTAGATCTTTGAATTTAGTTTGTAAATATATGAAATTAAGCTATACCAGACTTGAATCTTATAATACAAAACAGTAGGTAGATCCAAATTTTAAGAAAGCATCATCAGATGATTTGTTAAAGTCATAATTTTGGGTTAATGTTCAAAGTATATATAATTTTGAAATTATAAAAATAAAGTTTCAGGCAAATAGTTAATGCAAAATCAATTGGTAAAATCTTTATAAACAAGACATGAATTTTAAATGTCTGTAAAATTTTAAAGAAAGCATCCTCAAAAATGAGAAATATGGAAAATTAATGTAGAGACTTTATTAAGTATAATTCCAATATTCAATTTACTTAAATAATAAAATTAAAAACACAATTTAGACATATATTTCGAAATTTTATATCAAAAGTAGATTTATTCTAGTCGGTCAGATAGCCAAGCGGAATGGGCGGCCGATTTCTCACTCGCTTCACTGCGAGTGGTTCAGTGGAAGTAAGTTCGATCCCCAGCTCGGTGTACAGAAAACAAACAGGCTAACGAGCAGTTTAAAATTTTAAATGAATCTGCGGCTTAGACTAGAATATGCTGGTGTCTGATCGGCCTATGATACAGCAGTACGGCAAGAGATAAGGGCACCGGGTATATATATATATATATCGGAAAAAGGAGTACGACCGTCAATCCAATATATATCACACAGATATTAAATCTTTAACTTTTCAAATAAATAATGTTACTTCGTTTCTGGATAGTCACCTACCTGACAATTTGTTGGACACTTTTGAGGCTTCTCTACATAGAAAATTTAATTACTTTTATAATAAATCCATAACTAAACTTAAAAATAAACTTAATAACTTAGATACACCTGATTTCAAGAAAATCCCATTTAATCCTAAGTGGATTAAGAATTTATCTAATATTGAGGTTCCTCCTGACATACTGAAGCTGTTATCTTTGGGTCCTAAATTTGGCCTTCAACCTTCGTTCAAGGACTACTCAATTAGTAGAATCTTAGCAGATGTTGAGAATATTTTGTCTCATGCGGACAATTCCGACCTTCTATCTCTTAGGTCATCTTCGAACAACATCTTGTTGAATTTCACTAAACGCCCTAGGCAACCCTTATCAGAGTTAGATAAGATTTACAGGGAGACGGTATCGTTTTTAAAAACCCACCCTAATCTTCTCGTTCTTACGAGTGACAAAGGTAATGCTACTGTCCTTATGGACAAAGATCAATATTTCAGTTTGAGTAAATCACTGTTAGATGATGATAGATACTATCAACCACTATCTTCTAATCCTTGTTCTAAATTCACAAATAAAATAAATAAATTTATAACACATTTAAAAAACATTAAGATCATAGATCAACCTTTAGCTAAGTCTTTACATAATTATGATGGATATGCTCCAAGATTCTACTGTTTACCTAAAATACATAAACCTACGTTGAGCATGAGACCTATTGTGTCATCAATTAACTCACCTAATATTAAAATAGCTAAATTTCTAACAGACATCTTGTCTAAATCATATAATTACAACAATGATTTCAACATTGTTGATTCTTTCAATTTTAGTGAATTTATTAACAATTTTCAACTACCTCAAGGGTACATTTTAGTAAGTTTTGATGTGGTATCTCTTTTCACTAACTTACCTTTGTCCAGTGTAATTACTTCCTTAAAAAACCATTGGAATTCTATCAAACCTAACTGCCCGGTGTCTTGGGATATATTTGCAGAACTGTTACAACTTGTGTTTGACACTAATTTTTTAGTCTTTGATGACAAATTTTACCTTCAAACATTTGGTACACCTATGGGTTCCTCAATCTCTCCCATCCTAGTTAACTTTGTATTGGATGATTTGGTTTCTGACCGTTTGGGTCTTTTGGATTTTCAAATCCCTTTTATTAAAAGGTATGTGGATGATTTATTATTAGCCCTACCACATGACAAGGTTCAGGGTACCCTATCCCACTTTAATGAGTTTGATCCTCATTTACAGTTCACTGTTGAACTTGAGGACACTACCACCAATAGTATACCCTTCCTTGACATGCGTGTCATCAGAATGGCAGATAACACTCTAACCACAAGTTGGTATAGAAAATCAATGGCCTCTAATAGGTTCCTTAACTACCATTCCTGTCATCCTATGAAATATAAACTAAACCTGATAAAAGCTTTAAGCTTTAGATTAAATAAATTGACACATCCAATTAATCGAAGGGAATCCTTTAAGTTATTGAGAAATATTCTAATAGAGAATTCATATCCTTCCTCTATCATCAATAAATACCTTTATTCACATAGTTATGGATCCTCAATTTATGACATACCCGATGGTGACCAACTTATAAACATCTCTAATAATTCTATAAATAGCACTGTTCTGCATAATACCGATCTTGAGAATACTATCACGCATTACTCTTCCTTACCATATTTCCCTCAAGTTACTGAGAAGCTTATTAAATTGTATAAACAAAATAATATACCTGTTAAAATTGCTGTTAAGAATGCAAAAACTGTTAGAAATTTGTTCTCTAAAACTAAAACACCCTTGTCCACTTTGGAACAAGTGAACACAATTTATAAAATTCCATGCGCTAATTGCGATCTTTGTTACATTGGGCAATCTGGTAGATCATTGAAAGGTCGTCTCACTTCACATCGTAGCGACATTAACTTATCGAAACACACTTGTGCTCTAGCACAACATGCGATAAATACAAAACATGAAGTGGATTTTAATGAAGTTAAGATTCTTGCCACTGAACGCAATCTAGCGAAAAGACAGTTTTTGGAAATGTGTTCAATATTAAAACATCCTAATGCATTGAATAAGAGAACTGACATAAGTAACTTGAGCCAGATATATCATGCTTTAATATTGCAGAATTAGGCTACTTAATCTTTTCACTACATTAATGTCATATTAGGTGTACTAGTTGAACTTTTTTCCACTTTTCATAAAATAATTTACATACATAAATAGAAATAAAATAAATAAATATATCAATTAAATAACTTAATTTCTTTACTTAATTTTACTATTACATATGCAACCCATATTGCATTTCATTATACTAAATTCTTTGATTAGAGTTTTAAATTATATATAAAATAATACAAACATTGTAATTGATTCATAGAATCCTTTACAAATCACAGCTCCAAGTATAGTGAACCTTGGGCTGTATGGAGATTATAATATCGTTAATCACCTGACTATTTAACTTGCCACATGATTAACGTCATCACATTATTATGAGTTTGAATGCAAATCTCCGGTTTGTAAATTTGGGCCGGTTAGTGAGGGGAGTTGTGTGTACACTACCAACTTTTTTCACTGTTGTTGTCCTTTACAACCTGGAAGTCATCCAGACTCAGTTATAAAATATAAAAATTAAATTAACCGCCCAAAATTCTGGGTTGGTATTTACACCTTGTTGATCTGTCAAAAGTAATTTTGACCTCAAGGTTGGCTGTCTTTTTGCGGTTAGTTCGTTCCTGTTTCATCTAACGCCATTTTCACGGCGACATCCACAAGGCTTTGATCGGTAACTTCATATTCACTATTTTGTAGAATTTTATTAATATTACTTATAATGCTACCTAAAGTTAAAATCAAAGTTTAATATCCATTAAATAGTTGGAGGTTATTTATGATTTTCTTGGTTCTTTCTCACTTATTAATATAAATAACATTGAATTTATTTTGGACCACATGGTCAATTGCTGTGCTAATTTTTGTACAAGTTCATATATGTTGTTAGTTGCTTAACTGTTTATACAAGATCAGCGTACTATGTCCATTTACTTAGTTTCATTCACATATTTGTTAATAACATTGACTGCTACATATCTTTTTAAGGTAACAATTAACATCGTTTCCATGATTGTGTGGTTCTCATATTGTAATAATTTTTTAGATGAACTGATGATGCTTTCAAAACTCGAAAGCGAAACGTCTTCAAAATAGATAAAGTAGCCTATCAACTTTGTCTTTTATTTCTCCACCTAGAGACCGATATAAGAACCCACCACTCGTCTGAGTGATCCTTATATATATATATATATATATATATATATATATATATATATATATATATATATATATATATATATATATGTATATATATATATATATATATATATATATATGTATATATATTATAAATATCAATAGTGTTACTATTTCCTGATCGGTCATTTAAAATGTCAAAGCAAGAATTCTTTATTTTGTTAAATTTTCATTGGCAGAAAAGGGAAAAGGTATGCAAATAGTGCATTTGAAGGAATAGGGAAGAGTCCTTTGTGAAAAGTGTAAGGGTGTACACGCTTTCTTTGAAGCTGCTTTCATAAAACTGCCAAAATATTAAAAATTTTGTAAATTCAATATGAAAATATATCGCAATACTTACTCTTAACATTCATCCTCCATTTAAACACTTTTGTGACATATGGAACTAACATTTCAGTGGAAAAAAAGTATAAAATTCGGAAATCTACAAACCAGTGTAGATGAACAAAGTTGTTCCAGAGACTTAATATTCAGCTGTTTCCTGACTCCAAGGAAGTTCACCAGTAATGTACAACATCCCTGCTACGAGGTGATATCACTTTAAACATTTTGTACAAAATTTATTTTTAACAGCTAACAAATAACTCACAGTGCACTTTTAAAGAAAATATAACCGTATTAAATGCAGATTCTCGTATAATGAAAATAATAGTTTTGAATATATTCAATTTGAAATTCTTTTGAGTTGTCGGTAATCAGAAGTACCATAATTATTTGCGTGTTTTAAGTCCATTATCCTTTCATTAAGCATTGAGTTCATTATAATATCTTCAATAATATTTTCAAAGGTAACCTAAAAATTTAAACGTTATTTAAAATAAATCTTGTATTTACTTACCAGATGATTTTAATTTGAACCACTATTGCTTCCATTATTTTCAACAAAAACATTTATTATTTATTTTTATTTTATTTAATAAAACATTAAATATAGCCGGTACACCTACTCTCTAAGGATTACGGTCTTAAGCTCTGAAAATTACAGAAAACTGTAGTAGAAGTTTTTTTCATCTAACGCAATCCACAGGTGGGATAACCATTTAGGTAAAATTTGGTTACATAATTTTAAAGTTTATAAGCAAAATTATTATGCACAATCAATAAAAGTGTTGGTTGGAGTCTGTAGATGTGATTTTCGCGGTAACCGATTTGTCTGTGCTGGATTGGGCGCTGTGTTAGAGAGGATTCAGATATAGAGAAAGATAAGAATACTTCAGAAAGTATTAGAGGATGTTTCACGCGAGACATGTGAGGCGAGGTGCTCACATCGAGCTTCTTCTTCTTCTTCTTCTTAGCCTTCTGTCGTCCATGTTTGGACATAGGCCTCTCCCAACTCCTTCCATCGGTCTCTATCCTGAGCAACATATTTCCAATTTGTTCCAGCTATTCTTTTAATGTCATCAACCCATCTCATCTGTGGTCTTCCTCTTGGTCGTTTACTTTCGTAAGGTCTCCAATGTTGTATTGTAGTATTCCAACGTTGGTCTTTCTGTCTAGCAGTGTGACCCGCGAAGCTCCATTTAAGTTTTGCAATTTTTATTGTTATGTCCTCGACTTTTGTTTTGGATCTTACCCAGTCGTTCCTCTTTTTATCTGACAGTCGTATACCGAACATTGCTCTTTCCATTGTTCTTTCTGTTGTGGCTAGTTTATTTATGTTTGCCTTGGTTAGGGTCCAGGTTTGACATCCATATGTCATGATAGGAAGGATGCATTGGTTGAACACTTTGCTCCTCAAGTATTGGGGTATTTTGCGGTTCTTAAGTATCCAACTAAGTTTTCCAAATCCTGCCCATGCTAGACTTAATCTTCTAGTAATTTCCGCACTTTGGTTCTCTTTGTCAAGTATCAGGATTTGGCCTAGGTAGATCCTGGATTTGTTCTATCTCACTGCCGTTTATAGTTATATGTCTGGGGTCTTCTGTGTTTGTCATTATTTTTGTTTTTTTTTCATATTCATATTCATCGAGCATGTGGGACTTTATACATAAAAACTTTTTCGTTTTCCCTGGTTTTTCATGTATCATTTAATATTTTATTATTTGTTTGTGAAATATCTCTTCTTAAAACTCGATGATTGTTTTGCAGCAATCCTGCATAAACATAACTTTATTTCAATCTACAACTAATACCATGACATGTAAATAATACAATTCATTAAATTTGGAAAATTGCTGTGTAAGATTAGTTATCTCTATTGTACAAAGTTTTGCAATATGATCTGCTTTTCTGACGTGACGAAAAGTGTAGCAGTTATTTTGTCGGCAAATTGCACTGACAATATCAACATGCCCCATAGCAGCTCTAGGAGCCATGTTTTACTCATTTGTAGTGATGCAAGCCATGTTTTAAGACTGCACCAAATACAAAAAAGAAAACCAGATAAATTGTTTGGCCACCTAAGAATCCTGGAGAAAGTTTAATTGGAATGCATGAACCAACCAAATGAAACCGTGACTTAAGTTTGAAATTGAAACGCCGTTTCAAGTGTTTGTAAAGAGTTATCAGACGTCTGCTAAAAATAAACCACAACTGAAGATAGATTAAATTGTGTGATTTACGGGTAGGTCAAAGATAAATAAAGCTCTGGCGAGGGCGTATCAGGATTGAATTTCAGGCTATTAAAATCCCTTGTAGCGGCGCAAGTATTTTACAGATGAAACTATACTCCATAGGTATCAGACCTTAGGAGTGCTTCAGTGGAGACATCCCTAAGGTTTACATTCTCTTAGACAGCTAAGCCAATTTAAAAGATCTGAAGTATTTTTTTAGTCAAAACTAATTGGAGACTCCAATCTCCCAAGAAGATGGCAACAAACAAAAAGGGGTGGATGTTATTTATAAAGAGATTAGGAGAAATGAGAAAGCTAATTAGTCAGCAAAAGAAGGAGCAAATTTTCCTTCTCTAGAAAAGCACGGAATTTAAATAGATTCTGTCTTAAACTATTGTTCGCCGAAATTTCTACAGAAGACAAAGGTTTGCTTACTATAGATATATATTACGGAAAAACTTTTTAAATTCCTGTCTATTGAGATATCCTGAACACAGCTAAATTGTGCTTATTTTCCTGGAGTAATAGAACATTTTACATCAAACTCATTTAAATGACGAATGGCCGCAATATCATGTGACGTGTATGTGCTGTATGTCAATCAGTCAAATAATCAAAACTATCATTCATTAATAACCTATAATTATGAAATTCGGTTATCTACGTAAAATTTAAAATAAATATAAAGTAAAATAATAAATAATGTTTGTTTATTGGGTTCAATACGCGAGACTTATCTGCTTCGTCCATGTAAGGTTATCATCAGTACCTTAAAAGCTCGTCCAAAAACTATTTAAATTTATTTTAAAAACTGGACTAGTTTTTAGGTACCAATTCATATTTGTGATAATAATATCTTACATAATACATCATACAGTGCTTTCCAAAAGTCCCCTCCTCCCTGGTATCTTTTGGTTATACTAACAAGAGTGAAATTTTTTTAGTATTTACTTAATTTATTCATCAAAATTAGCTTAAACCCAAACAAAATTAGTATGATTGAATTGATTGATTAGTATGTTTATTTGCTTCGTCCAAATTCCACTATTATAAGGATGTCCATTCAAAAGATACTAGGGAGGAAGGGGTACGAATAAAACTACTCGAATTATAAATCGATGATTTGAGAATGTAGAAGACTATATTCAGTCTGGCTTTCGTATAAGTAGTTAAGATTTGCAAAAATGTAATACGCTGAACCGATATTTGTCATATCCGTAAAAGTATTATAAGAGGTTAAGGCCTTAAGCTATTTGACCGCACTGCACGTTGATCTACTTTTTTTGTGCGTACTTCTAATCTATACTTGTGGCCAAGTGGATTATCTGTCTAGTAGGCACGTTCCTTATCTTCGAAGGTAAAAGAGAAACCTTTTCGACGAACACAAGCTGTTTTCATGCTGTTTTCATACATATCTGTTGTTATTGTAATATCTTTTTTGCTCCTTTCCAGATTGCATTTTGAAACTACATCTCCGCATCTCTGGAATAAGACTTGTACTGAGAACTGTAGATTCTCTTATGAATTATGTTTAGGAACAGGATTATTTGTAAGTAAAGAAAATGTTATATATGTATATTATATAAGTAATATTTGTGATGAAATCAAAAACGACTAAGTAATGAAAACGTTTCGGGGAGAAGATCAGACGACGGTCACCAACCATATGGTTTGACCAAATTCATAATTCAACCGGCTACTCATTCTGCACTGAACTCTTAGAGTAGCTGAAGATAGAGAACAATGTAGAAAATTTATTGGAAGTATTGGAGGAGACCATGATTCTCAGTAATGGGGAAACTACAAGAAGGAGAGAGAAAGGGGGAGAGAGGCAAAAACGTTTCAGAAACAATTCCTAAACAACAAGCACTTCTGCGGCGCAATCATAGCTGAATCATAACAAATAAGTAATAATTATTTTTTTCTACTCTTTTACTAGTAAATTGTCTAATACCTACTATTTGGATGCTAAGTAAATGCATCATAACAGATACTGACACGTAATGACTAGCACGTAATAAAAAAAATTACTCTTCAGTTTTATAAAAATGTGTAATATCACATAAGCCTTGTAAGTCAGTTGGTCAAGTTACCATGGAAACGAATTAACAGACGTTATTTTGACATATTAAAAATTATTAAACTGTCAGTGTAAATATAGTGTATTAAATGTCAGTGTAAATATAATTTAATTTTTATTTTTATAAACGAAAATAATGGTAGAAAAAGTATAGTACACAACTTGAGTTGTAAGCTTATTACATGCTTGTAAAATTACTGCGCTCGCCGCTACGCGGCTCGCGCGCAACTTTTTTACTCGCATGTAATAAGCTTTTTACAACTCTCGTTATGTAATATACTATAAATTCATCCGATGCTACAACGCCTAAGCCACAGCCACCTTTACTTCCAAGCCATGAAGTAGAAATTTGGCAACAACGCGTGGTAGTCCGACTGTAGTGTTTGTTTTGTTATAGGAAGGCTTGTAAAGTTTGTTGAATTTAGTGTTTTTTTTTAACTTTATTCGAATGTTTTATTTGTAAATTGTGTTTAAATCAATTAGAAAATATTAATATAAGTGAAATTTCATTAAATTTAGAACTTTTAGAAGATTGTTAACGATAATTTAAAAGGCAAGTATAAATATAACCTACAAAACAAACTGAAAATAATAATACTTTTGCTTCTTGTTACAAAATATGTAAACTAAAAACAACAATAATAATACTTTTGCTTTTTGTTACAGATGCTCTGGCATTGTTGTGTACTTGGTTGCAAAACCAATTATGCCAGTACTTTAAAAACGAAACAGGCCGAAAGTACGTTTTTGTTTCCCAAAGATCCCCAAAGAAGGTATACTGGGTTATGCTCTATTCATAGAGAAGGCTGTACAATTACCAAATCTTCCATAGTATGTGCCAAACATTTTCATGAAGATGATATTCAGCGGACTGAACAATGAGAAGATAAAGATGGAAATGTACACATTGAAAAGTTAATATAATATTCCATTCATAATATTTCCCAAATTAAAAGGCAATGCAGTTCCTAATATATTTCCTGAAGTACCATCATATGTAACTGTTCATCGTACTAAAGAAAGAAGGAATCCCGAAAACAGAAGAAACTTTTTGCATAAGAAGAGGGAACAAGAGATAACATAATTATGACAATGAAACTTAGACAATAATATCCCATTGAAAAACTGGACAAGTAAAATTACAAGTGACTGTATATTTCTATGTATTAAACATTAATCAGTTGGGACACAAGTGTGATAATATTTGTGTAATATGTAGTGTAATAGTTAGCAGTAATTTTAGTGTAATCGTCAATGTAGGTAAGAATAGATTAAGTGGTAATGATTTGAAATGGATTTTACAATATAGTAAATTAACAAGATGGTCACAATTAGAGAACTTACTTTCTCATTTAGATCAACTTTTTAGATAAGTGATAACAAATTTGAGTATTACATTCAAAAATCTTTTGAGAATATAGGCTATTTTAAATCGATATACAAGTTATAAATGGTATGTTACATTCAACACATTTTTCATGTATACCTCTTTTAACTTGGTCTATATGACAACAAACCTATTCATATTTAAAATTGCTACTTTCGTATACCTAAGTATGAAAATTCAACAAAAGTTATAAATAAATAGTAAAATATTTAATTTTTAATTAGAATAATTTAGAACCATATTTATATTGTGTCTGATTTCTTAGGATGAATTTTTTAATCATAATAGATACACTAAGTTTGATACAATTTGATTGTAAGACTAACTGTTTGACACTGTATTTTAAGTGCAATAAATTTTACTCTAGTGATTATTTTATTGATAATATAACCTAAATAATAATAAAACTTTATATATATTTACTAGGTATATATAAGGTTTTATTAATTTAATTTCCCTAATGAATTTCTGTAATGAATTGAAGTTTTCAAAATATCAGTTTCCTAAAATTCAAATTAGTTTAATATTCTGGTAGACCTTACAGCTGATTATCGGACTACCGACGTCATAGAATGCGGTGTTGCCTTTTTTACTTCATGGCTTGGAAGTAAAGGTGGCTGTGCCTAAGCGCATTAAAACCCGACAACATGATTTTCGATATAGTCAGATTACATCGTAAAGATACAGAAAATCGGCTCCATATGTCAGTGGACTGTATTCTACAATCGCGACAACACACATAAAAAGCAGTTTTCATAAATGCAGAAATTTTCTTATCGCACTCTCCAGTAAGATAATGCTGCGAATCATCAATGAGAGACTCAAAATTTTCAATTCAGCACTAAGGAAGTTTCTCATTCAAGTACTAAAGCAAAGCACATGACCGTACCAATGAGATGAAATTCCATATTGCTGGAATATGAAGTTTTTGGAATACTCTGCCAGTTGCGGAAATAACCATAACTTCAACATATCTAGGTGTGTTGTACCCGTCACAATTTTAATTCTTATTTTTGGAGTACCTATTCTTATACCGAGTGACACTCAGGCTTCTAATATTGGCTTTTACCATTTTTGCCTTCTGTACTGTTCTTGTAACGTGATGTGAACATAAGTACCTTATCCAAGGGGATCCCGGCGTACTTTACTTCATTTGACCACCCGATTGAAGTGTCGAACATCTCTAGTTGTTCGGTTGGTACTCCGCGTCTCTTCTTAAACATCACAACTTGGATCTTCTCTGGATCTACTGCAATTTCTCACAATATGCACCATTCTTCTAAGGCATCTAGTGCTATCTGAACATTCCTAGTTACAATGTCTTGGTTATTGTGCTTGGCCACTATTGACGTTACATCTGGATAGATGTTGATGATCATTGCGCCTGGGTGGCATCGGCTGTATATATGTTATACAGCAGCGGTGACAGAATAGCTCCTTGCGGTACTCCTGCCTCCGAAATTCCGACTTGGGATAGGACTTCGTATCCTGAATTTTCGCTTTTCGTGGTACGAGGAGACTTTGTCATAGCATTGCTGTATCCATAATTTTTAATTTTGTAGATCAGTCCCTTGTGCCAAACTCTGTCGAATGCTTTGTTTACGTCTAGGTAAGCTGCTCCAGTGTAGTGTCTGTCATTGAAACCGGCTGACATGTATTCTGTCAGGCTAAGTGTCTGGTTTTTACTTGAATGTTTGACTCTAAATCCGTATTGGGCTTCCGGTAAGATCTGTAGGCTTTCTATCTCCTCTTAGAGCCTTGAGAATATTACTCTTCCAGCAATTTTGCTGACTGTAGTTCTGTGGAAAATGCTGTTTTTTTTTAATTGAATATTAAAAATCTTTTTCAAGTTTTAAAAAGCACTCAGATCTCAGATCCCTCAATTAAAAGTTGAAGAACATATTAAGGTTCTGTACTTATTCGCTCCGTGCGTGACCATGGTAGGGATACATTGAAACGACGCCAGCGTGCATAGCGGCGAAATATGACAAAATTGGAATATTGGACAAAATATTTTTACGCATAAATTTTATCAAAAATGTGTGCAAATACATGTTGCGTATTTAATTGTGCTAATAATAGCAAAAACAGTGAGTGTAGTTTTTATAGGTTCCCAAGGATTACATATAAATTAGAGAAAAGAAAAAGATAAATTCCTGCTATTAATATGAAAAAGTAAATATCACATAATTTCATTTTTACGCAATTGAAATAGGAAAAATTTAAATAGTTTACCTTGAATGATATTTCATAAGGCTTCAAGCTAACTGCAGATGACTTTAGCTTTTATATCATAACTTTTACTATTATTGTTTTTAATTATATGCTCTTTTGCGTGAAAAACTTGGTTTGTCAGTACTAGATTTTTCCCGTTCTCTTACGTTTGGAGTTGAAAAGATATATTATGATGAATTTTGAGAAACCCAGTTTTTAATACTACATTTATTTTGTACATAAACTGAAAAAATATAGTTAAAAAACTAATTTATTAATAATTGTCAATTTCGCATGTATTTAACAATGTCAAACATATGTCATATGTTTAACCTGAAAATTGGGACTCCAAAATTGTCATAAAAAGGCGGTAGGTGTCGTGTCAGTCACACACGGAGCGAATATAGTCGCATTTTTTGTTATTTCAGGATTAAAAAAAATTAATTGGTAATTTCCCTAGTTTTTTAATATATTTATAATGCATTTTGATGTTTATATATGCCTATGATTTTTGAGTAACATGCAGCAGGTTCTATTTAACAAATATCTAATCTGTAACATAATTCTCGTCCATTTCTTACAATATAAAAAAAAATAAATCTATGTTTAGGCTGTGCAAGAATTTCAAATTGTGAAAACTATGGGCTATACCAATTATAACAGAATACTCTCCTGTCTGGTAGGGATACATTGAAACGACGCCAGCGTGCATAGCGGCGAAATATGACAAAATTGGAATATTGGACAAAATATTTTTACGCATAAATTTTATCAAAAATGTGTGCAAATACATGTTGCGTATTTAATTGTGCTAATAATAACAAAAACAGTGAGTGTAGTTTTTATAGGTTCCCAAGGATTACATATAAATTAGAGAAAAGAAAAAGATAAATTCCTGCTATTAATATGAAAAAGTAAATATCACATAATTTCATTTTTACGCAATTGAAATAGGAAAAATTTAAATAATTTACCTTGAATGATATTTCATAAGGCTTCAAGCTAACTGCAGATGACTTTAGCTTTTATATCATAACTTTTACTATTATTGTTTTTAATTATATGCTCTTTTGCGTGAAAAACTTGGTTTGTCAGTACTAGATTTTTCCCTTTCTCTTACGTTTGGAGTTGAAAAGATATATTATGATGAATTTTGAGAAACCCAGTTTTTAATACTACATTTATTTTGTACATAAACTGAAAAAATATAGTTAAAAAACTAATTTATTAATAATTGTCAATTTCGCATGTATTTAACAATGTCAAACATATGTCATATGTTTAACCTGAAAATTGGGACTCCAAAATTGTCAGAAAAAGGCGGTAGGTGTCGTGTCAGTCACACACGGAGCGAATATAGTCGCTTTTTTTGTTATTTCAGGATTAAAAAAAATTAATTGGTAATTTCCCTAGTTTTTTAATATATTTATAATGCATTTTGATGTTTATATATGCCTATGATTTTTGAGTAACATGCAGCAGGTTCTATTTAACAAATATCTAATCTGTAACATAATTCTCGTCCATTTCTTACAATATAAAAAAAAATAAATCTATGTTTAGGCTGTGCAAGAATTTCAAATTGTGAAAACTATGGGCTATACCAATTATAACAGAATACTCTCCTGTCTGGTAGGGATACATTGAAACGACGCCAGCGTGCATAGCGGCGAAATATGACAAAATTGGAATATTGGACAAAATATTTTTACGCATAAATTTTATCAAAAATGTGTGCAAATCCATGTTGCGTATTTAATTGTGCTAATAATAGCAAAAACAGTGAGTGTAGTTTTTATAGGTTCCCAAGGATTACATATAAATTAGAGAAAAGAAAAAGATAAATTCCTGCTATTAATATGAAAAAGTAAATATCACATAATTTCATTTTTACGCAATTGAAATAGGAAAAATTTAAATAATTTACCTTGAATGATATTTCATAAGGCTTCAAGCTAACTGCAGATGACTTTAGCTTTTATATCATAACTTTTACTATTATTGTTTTTAATTATATGCTCTTTTGCGTGAAAAACTTGGTTTGTCAGTACTAGATTTTTCCCGTTCTCTTACGTTTGGAGTTGAAAAGATATATTATGATGAATTTTGAGAAACCCAGTTTTTAATACTACATTTATTTTGTACATATGTTATGGAATACTATGCGTTTATTTCTTCTCCGGACTAACTCTTTGTTTTGGAATTAAACAGAATATATTGACATGTATATATTTATTATATTAGAGGATGAAAATTACACTGCTTGTTATTTCTTAAAACTATAAATTTATAAGTTCTGTTATCTACAATTATTTAACGATGTTTCTGGATGGATTTGAGTACAAGAGATTGGACTCAAATATTAATATTAAAATAGCAAATACGGATAGCTTATCGAACAAAGAAATAAGAGAAATAAATTATTATTATTCCATAGATACGAAGTATTAGGCGAATAAACTAGCGAAACTTATTTATTCTAAATAGGAAAATATTTATGAAGAGTATTGATTCTGATTTCTAACAGCAAATAATTATTAGTGATTATACATGAGAACTTTTCATAATTGTAAATAACATATACCAGGTGACTAAAAACTATATAGAAATACATAGATACTTTAATTATCTTACATGTGAGTAGGTAGGTACATTACACCTCCTTTTGTAAGAATGAAAATAATTGTAAAATGAATTTTCATTTAAATGGTATAAAACATTTGTATACATTATTATTTTATTTTAACACATTTAAATAGTTTCTTTTAGTCTCGATAGTCTTTCACTTCGTCTTATCGGTGTAGTCTCTGTGAAACTAGTCTCTTCACACTTTTTGGATTCACTATAATTATTGTCTTTATTATGTTTACAATCTATACTTAAATCTGTCTCATGTACATGTTTTCGTTTACTTTGACATATATTTAGTGTTAAACAATTTGTAATTTGTTGACAACTATGTGACGGATTTCTACGAAATCGTCGGTAAAAATATTTAATTATCCTGTATAAAATATAAAGTAACATACATTTTATCAAAAATAAGATTGCATAAGTGAAATAAGAACTATTTTTTATTGTGTCTGAAAAATTAATATTTGTTTCTGAGGTCATTTTCTCTAAATTATCTAGTTTATGGCTTGCTAAATTTAATGCATCTCGATCGAGATTATTTAATTGTAAGGGAACAAGGTGTAATTTGGATTCATTATTTATCTTAATATCATCACAACAGACTTCTGGAAGGGATAAATCTGGAATGATAGACTGAAAATTACTTTCTTTTGGATTTGAGACAGATATCAAAATAGTTGATCCGGTGTAAGTTTTGCAATTATTCGAAGTAGAAAAAATACCTGTGTTTGAAAGAACAATAGATATTGGCGTACTAGTCTGACAGCTTAAAGTTAAATCTGTTGGTTTGGGTAAAACATATATCCAAGAATTTGGTTTGTTTAATTTATGCCAAATTTCATATTCTGTTTGAATTATACGAGTATCGCAACTAGATGGTATGTTTGTTATTGAAGTTAACAATTCAGTTTCACAAATTGGATTAGTGTGTGTAAATCGGAAAGTATCAGGATTTTTGCAAATAAGTTTTTCTTCATCTAATGAATAACAGTCTTCTAATGTATCAATAGTAACATAAATGTTTCTATTTTCTGAAAGAACAAGATATTTGACAGATGGAAGAATAAAGGTAAGTCTCTTTAATGTTGGATGAATTATAGGAAGAGATATTAGTTTAAAAAGAGAATAAGGAGTATTACTAACCAAAGGTATACTAACCGTAATTAAAATCTTGTTATCAAAATATATATATTTAAGTAAAATGATATCGAAATATTTATGAGCATAATCGATAGTCAATGGAAATGGATAAGTCGATGTACTAGGTAAATGCGTTACCGTTTTAGATAATTCTTGAATTAGTTGCTCAGGTGTTATAACAGAAGGATGAAGGTTATTATTTCTTGCAAATAGAATAACGTTTATTAAAGTAGAATATTCTTGTTGTAATTCTGTTATAAAGAAAGTTAGTAAAGTAAAATGTTCTTCAATTTTTTGTTTTAAATCTAAATTAAAATATTTATTATTCATTTTATCTGTGTAATTGGTAATTGATTCAAAATTTTTATCAAAAATCACTTTGTTTCGGTCTAGATTTGTAATAGAGTTATTAAAATTTGCAATCGTGGCTTTTACTACATGAATTTGTTGTTTTAGTAAATCAAGAAGATGATTTTCGTTACTTTCAGCTTTGTTAATAGCATTATTGAAATTTTCAGCATCATCACTGTCTAAGGTACCGAATAAGGTCCTGAAAACAGATCCAATTGCATTAAATAGAGCGCGTTTTGGTCTAAAATGTTCATGCAGAATTATGTTTTTTAAAGTTTGTTCATCTTGAAAGAGTCTAGGTATGATTTGTCCTAAGAGTTTTAGTGAAGTATCGCATAATCGTAATTCAATAAGAACTGGTTTGTTTTGACACAGTCTTAATGTTTTTTGATAGGTGAGATCTACAAAATTTAATTTGTCTGTAAAAGGTTGTAAAGGAATATGACTTAATATGTTCCAATGAGTTTCAATAAATTGAACATTTTTTATGTGTTCGTAATAGATTCCAGGTGATTTGTTGATAGGAGTATTGGTATATTTCTTGTGAATTTGTTCACTATTTGTCAGCCATATTATTGCATACCTGAAACAAAAGCATGTTTCAATCTATTCATGTGAACTTTTATTGGTTTTTTATTTACTAAAATTGTGCAATTGACAGGAGAATTTATCTCTAGAATTTTATAAGGTCCATTATAATTTTGTGTAAGTTTTTTGGTTTGACCCTTCTTTGTTTGCTCATTTTGGAGATATACTAATTGTCCTTCTAAGAAAACGGTGTCATTAATCTTTTGGTCATAATATTTTTTACTGACTACTTTAGATTCTAATAGATTCGTTTTTGCTAACTCATGAGATTTTCTAAGTTTAAGTGTTAAATTATCTAAATAATCTTCATATGTATATTTGAGTTCTACTGGTCGTATTATACTGCTAGGTAGATTAGGTGTATATCCAAATATTAGTTCATATGGTGTGAATTTGGTTGAAGTATGATTAGTTGTATTATATGAAAACATAGCAAAATCTAGCCATTCGTCCCAATCGGATTGATCAGCTTTAATATAATGTTTAAGGTAGTCTGCTAAAGTAGCGTGACTCCTTTCTAATGCAGCATTTGATTCTGGATGATAAGCAGTACAATTTATATGTCTGATTTTAAAAAGCTTGGCGATTTGAGAAAATAATTTGGAAGTAAAATCTCGGCCTTGATCAGTAACTATTATATCGGGTTTTCCAAACTTGCAAATAAATCCACGAACCAGATTTTCAGCGATAGTCTTGGTTTCATGATTCGGAATTGCGTAAGCTTGAGAAAATTTTGTTAAGTCATCTTGTAATGTTAATATGAACTTATTACCTGACTCGGTTAAAGGTAAAGGACCTACTATATCTAAAAATATTTTTTCTAATGGATTTGAGCTTGTTGTTGTTATCTCCATGGGCTTTACGAATTTTTTTCTAACGAGTTTATTTTTCTGACAAGATTCACAGGTTTTTATAAAGTTTTTAATATCATTTTTCATATTATTCCATTTGAAATGTTTTTTTATACGATTGTATGTCCGATGAAAACCAGAGTGTCCAGCCGTAGGACTAGTGTGATTCTCTTGTAATATTGTAGTTATTTCCTCAGGTTCAGGATTTGTTAGTATATCATGATAAATGATAATAGATATATCAGTTTTTCTAAAAATAAATCTAATCATAGATCTAATTTTTCCCCAACTTAATTTATCGTAGCTAAAAGTTATTCTGGGTAGGCAAATTTTTAATATTTTATCGTTTAATAACCAGTCTCTTAATTTTATTAGGGAATTAAATATATCTTCATAAGAGGTATTGTCCCAATAATTATTTTTTATAAATATGTAATAAAAGTTTTTATTTTGATCAGAAATATATATAATGTCATTTAGTCTTGGATTTTTGGCTTTCAATTTTTCTATATGACTGAATTGTTTATTTATTTGTTTCTGAACGATCTCATTAAAATTTAAATCTACGGAAACAAACAATGCTAAATTTTGTGAAAATGATGTAATCTTTTCATTTGTTTCTTTTATATTATCATTTGTTATTAATATAGTTTCGGATTTAGATAAGAACTGTGAATAAGTGTCATTATTTTCTTTACTCATTTTGTTTATTTGTAAGGTGATTGTTGCCGGGTTTTTGTTTTCTTCGCAAATATTTGTTTCAGATATGGTTAAAGGAGGACGACTTAAACAATCAGCATTTTGATTTAATTTACCTGGTTTATAAATAATTTCATAGCTATATTCTTCTAATGCTAATCTCCACCTAACGAGTCTTGATCCGGGATCTTTTACATTAAATAGCCATGTGAGTGGTTTATGATCCGTATAAATGAAAAATTTATTTCCGTACAAATATGGTCTAAAGTGTTTAACACTCCATACAATTGCAAGTAATTCTTTTTCTGTTGTGCTATAGTTTGATTCCGCTTTGTTCAAGGTACGACTAGCATAAGCAATAGGTAAATCATCTGGTACTTTACCTTGAGAAAGTATGGACCCTATTGCATAATTACTAGCATCCGTTGTTAAGACAAAGGGTTTGGTAAAATCTGGATACTGAAGTATTGGTTCTGAACAAAGTATTGATTTCAGGTTCTCAAATGACTGTTGTTGAATGCTTGTCCAATTAAATTCAACATTTTTCCTCAGCAGTTTTGTTAAAGGTTGTGTTAAAGCACTGAAATTTTTTATAAAGCGTCTATAATAACCAGTGAGACCCAAAAAGCTCTTAATATCTTTTTGTGTTCTGGGTATAGGAAAATCTGTAACAGCACATACCCTTTTTTCGTCCGGTTTGACACCAAATTCAGTTATTAAATGTCCTAAATACATTACTTCGCGACGAAAAAATTCGCACTTATCTGGTTGTATTTTTAAGTTGAATGTAGACAATTTTTCGAATACTTCTTTTAATCTTTTATTATGATTTTCTAATGTATCGGCATGAATGACTATATCGTCGAGATAGACAAAACATCTGTAATTTTGTATTCCTGAGAGGACAGTATTCATTAGCCTTTGAAAAATACTGGGAGCATTTTTTAATCCAAATGGCATTCGTGAATATTGATAATGTCCAGACGGAGTTGAGAAAGCAGTCTTTGGAGAATCCTCAGGATCCATTTTGATCTGGTGAAATCCTGATGTTAAATCTATTGTTGAAAAATATTTTGAATGACCCAATTGGTCTAATATATCGACTATATTCGGAAGTGGAAATGAATCTCCTATAGTAATATCATTTAGTCGTCGATAGTCTATAACAATTCGCCATTTCTTCTTTGCTGAAGCATCGGCCTTTTTTGGCACAACCCAAAGGGGCGAATTCCATGGCGAAGTTGATTCTTCGATAATACCTTGATCTAGCATACCTTTTATTTGAGTTTCGACTTCATGTTTGTGTACTTCAGGATACCTGTATGATTTAGTGCTAATAGGTACATTAGAATTTAAAGGAATTTTGCAAGTTATGGCATTTGTACTGGTAAGTTGATCTCCTTCCAGATAAAAGATATGATTGTACTCCTTGCAAATAGAAATTAAAGATGATTTTTCTTCACTATTTAAATGATCTGTTCTCAAGGCATTTTTTAATTTAGCAATTCTGTTAGAATTCGTATTATCTTTATAAGAAGACATTTTTCGTATATTTGCATTGTTTTGTAAATTTGGAATTTTTTCTATTGCTACTTGAATATCGTTTAATTCAACATCCGTTTCAGTAGTGTTTACGATTGAGGTTAAAAAGAAATCATTTTTTACTTTAACAACACTAGGACATAAAAATACACCTTTAAAGATTTCGCGTTCGGGACATAATCCTTCGCTTAATTCATTATTTATTACTTTAATTTGAACAATTGTTTCAGTTCTTGCGGATAGAATAGTTTTATTACTTCTTGAGTTAGAATTAGAGTTTTGATTTAGTATAAGATCGTCTGAACAGGATTTTTCTTCTGAACAAGATTTTGATTTATGATTTCGTGAAGAGTTACAAGTTTTATTTGTGCATATCTCAGTGGATTTTACACATTTTGGACTTGAATTTTCTTTGGATTTAGAGTTAGATTTAGATTGAATTGGATTGGATAGTAGTTCTTCACTACTTAAGGTTATTTGGATATCATTGGTTTCTAAATAAGAATGATCCTCTATGGATTTAGCATCATAAGGAAATATTTCATCGATATTAGAACTTGTCTCGATATTTTGATCTCTCAGAAATTCGTCATTGTCATTGTTTAATGGAGATTTTATATATTCAATTGGAATAGAACAATTTTTAAAGTTTAATTTATTTTCTTTATAATCAATTTGGCATTTATTTATTTCAAAAAAATCGCTACCTAATATACCGTCGAAATGAAGAGGAAAATCGTCTTCTACGACATAGAAAACATGAGTTTGGACAAAATCTTTTATCTTGAAATTTACGTTACAACTACATATAGTTTTATTTGGATTTAAGACATTTTTATCAATGCCTCGTAGAGTAATAGACTTAGAATAAATTTTTGGAATGTTTAGTATTTTTGAATATTTAATTAAAGAAATATCTGCGCCTGTATCGATTAGAAACTTGCAAGAGGATGGATTAGAATTATTTACTAAGGGTAAATCTACATAGGAAGTGACTGAGAAGTTGATGGTTGTGATACGGCCTGAACTGAACGAACTCCTCGAGAATCGACCGTTGGTTGTCGAGGATTCTGGAAGTTTAAAGAATTTGTTGGATTTTTGTTTTTATTGTTAAATTCGCGTTTTCTACATTCTTCTATAACGTGACCTGGTTTTTTGCAGTATCTGCAAAAACGTTGGGAAGTGTTGGTATTTTCTTTTCTTAAGTTTGGAGGAAAATCAGAATTGGAATTTGAATTTGAAGGTTTATAATTTTGATTTTGAGAATTTGACCTTTGAAGATTTGAATTAGGATATTTTGGGTTTTGAAAACTAGAATTTTGAAGATGTCTAACATTTCTATCTGAATTGTTTTTATATCGACAGTTATTTGAGGAATGGTTATTTCGTTTGCAAATATTACAGAATGGTCTGAAAATTTCTTGTCTTGATAACTGTTCTTGTTCTTCGGCAATTGCTATAGCAACAGCTCTTTCTAAGGAATCTGGATTTCGGGCTTTGATTAAAATAGAGAGGTCTTTGTTTAATCCTCTAATAAAGACATTTAGTGCTTGAGTTTTTAAGAGTTTAGTACATGCATTTCTTGCATCTGGAGATAAGTCTGGATCAAGTGTATTTATTAATTTTATATAGCAATTTTCAACTTTATTTGCAAATGACATTACATTTTCACTGGGCATCTGACGTAAGGAATGTAGTTCCAATTGCCACTGACCTTCAGTTCGGCGTTCAGAATAAGCATCTAATAAGAAGTCTTTTAAATCTTTCCATTCGTCAAATGTTCTGTTTCTAGTTATGGCCCTAGCTTTATCGGTTAATTTAGTTTCTATAATGGCTAATAAGATGGGTTTGGATTGCGGATTTACTAAATTGTATGCTTTATCACAATTGTCTATGAATTCGTATAATTTTGATTTTGTACCATCAAATCTAATGAGAAGTTTTTCAGCTATTTCAATTGATACTGACATTTTATTTGAATTAGAAGTAGAAGAATTTGAAAGAGAATTTGAGTCGGGAGAAGGTATTTGTTCGTCAAATAAGTTACTTATATCAGGATATAAAGTAGACATACGTTTACAAGATTTTTAAAATATGAGACAGAATTTAAGATAGAATGTACTTACAAGTAGAATATTGTTGTTGGTCGCATAGTCTATTATTCCACGGGTTCACCTCTACTTCCGATGGAACTACAATTGGGTTATGACTGGAACTGGATTTCGAACTGGATGTACTGGACCCCAATGTAATTAGTTGTAGTGGCGATTTTTCCACACTGACAGTTTTTTTGAATGATTCCTCGAAGGAAACAAGTCAATTCAAAAATTCCTCAGCTCTCCTTCTATCAGCAATCAGAGGAACTCTGCTACTAATATCCCACGTTCTGACACCAAATTTTGTTATGGAATACTATGCGTTTATTTCTTCTCCGGACTAACTCTTTGTTTTGGAATTAAACAGAATATATTGACATGTATATATTTATTATATTAGAGGATGAAAATTACACTGCTTGTTATTTCTTAAAACTATAAATTTATAAGTTCTGTTATCTACAATTATTTAACGATGTTTCTGGAATGGATTTGAGTACAAGAGATTGGACTCAAATATTAATATTAAAATAGCAAATACGGATAGCTTATCGAACAAAGAAATAAGAGAAATAAATTATTATTATTCCATAGATACGAAGTATTAGGCGAATAAACTAGCGAAACTTATTTATTCTAAATAGGAAAATATTTATGAAGAGTATTGATTCTGATTTCTAACAGCAAATAATTATTAGTGATTATACATGAGAACTTTTCATAATTGTAAATAACATATACCAGGTGACTAAAAACTATATAGAAATACATAGATACTTTAATTATCTTACATGTGAGTAGGTAGGTACATTACACATAAACTGAAAAAATATAGTTAAAAAACTAATTTATTAATAATTGTCAATTTCGCATGTATTTAACAATGTCAAACATATGTCATATGTTTAACCTGAAAATTGGGACTCCAAAATTGTCAGAAAAAGGCGGTAGGTGTCGTGTCAGTCACACACGGAGCGAATATAGTCGCTTTTTTTGTTATTTCAGGATTAAAAAAAATTAATTGGTAATTTCCCTAGTTTTTTAATATATTTATAATGCATTTTGATGTTTATATATGCCTATGATTTTTGAGTAACATGCAGCAGGTTCTATTTAACAAATATCTAATCTGTAACATAATTCTCGTCCATTTCTTACAATATAAAAAAAAATAAATCTATGTTTAGGCTGTGCAAGAATTTCAAATTGTGAAAACTATGGGCTATACCAATTATAACAGAATACTCTCCTGTCTTGCGAAATATGAACTCTGACTGACAGCCGTGAAATCAACCAGATGTGGAGGATTATGTAAAGTTCGTCTACTGAATGGGACTTTTCACGCTTAATCGATCAAGGAAGGAAGATGGCATATTGTATTACAGGAAGAGAATACTTGTGTCAATACGGCTGTACAAACATTTACTACTTACAAACTAACAATTTTTGACGGATATAGTTAGCTTAACATAAATGGTGGTTTAATAATATACAAACATAATGTTAAAATTTTTGTTTATGCATGAGTGGGAAAGTTTTGTATTAAAAATGAAAGTGTCTATAACCTGTCTATGGTAGAATAACAATAACCTTGAATATTTAAAAGTTTTGTGTACAAGTTTTATAAATAACTATTTTTTACATTATAAAAATGTAATGAGAGTTTTATAATATTTATAACAGAAACTATAAAAAGTGCTCTGTAATTGTGTTAAGTGCTCATACACATTAGGGTTTGCATGACGATTTTAACCTTGCATGCATAACCGTGGAAGGAAGAAGAGGTCCAGGAAGAAGAAAATGCTCCTGGTTGAAGAACATAAGAGACTGGACAGGCATGGACACACATGCGATACTAAGAACAGCTCAAGATAGAGAGCAATTTGCTGTAGTTATAGCCAACCTTCAGTAATGGAGAAGGCACCTTAAGAAGAATGCATAACCGACAGGCAAGCCCTAGCGTGTATGTCAGCGGTGCTCAAACAGTCGATCACGATCGACCGGTCGATCACGACAGCTTCTGGAGTCGATCGCTAAATAATTTAGAATTATTCAGGTCCTCATCGAAATATTCCAGGCTTCTGAGGCATTGTACCCGCGCGACGTTTGGCGAATATTACCGATTGTCCTCGAGTGTCGGTTTCTTGATTTTTAAGATCAGTGCCATGCCATGCCAAGAATCAACAATTTGTGGATGATAGGTAGTTTCCAGTTTTTCTAGCATTTGTAGACTACGAAAAAGCTTTCGATACAATAGAACACACGGCCGTAATAAACGCAATGCAAAATTGTAGAATAGACAGCAGATATATTAACTTAATAAAAGAAACTATGAACCAAGCTACAGCTACATACTACCTAAATGAAAATGAACACACGAACCCTGTACCATTAAACAGGGAAGTCAAACAGGGAGATACTTTATCACCCAAACTGTTCACCTTAGTTTTGGAGGACGTTTTTAAAAACCGAAATTGGAAATATAAGGGAATAAACATCAATGGCCGCTACCTCAGTAATCTACGATTTGCAGATGACATAATCCTGATAGCTACTGACCTACAAGAAATGCAAACCATGCTTTTAGAACTACATACCGAATCTTCTAAAATAGGACTGAAAATGAATTTAAACAAAACAAAAGTCATGCACTCCGAATACACCGTGACAATAATAAACGATAAAGTTATAGAAAAAGTTGAAGAATATATATACTTAGGACAAAAAATAATCCTAAATAGGGAAATTCAAACGGAAGAAATAAAAAGAAGAAGAAAGTTAGCTTGGGCAGCATTCGGTAAACTGAACTATATACTCAGAAATCAACAAATTCAATTACATCTTAGATCTAAAGTTTTTGATGCATGCATTATTCCGATATTAACTTATGCGGCACAAACATGGACAATCACAAAAAAGAATATGAATATACTTAGAGTCACTCAACACGCGATGGAAAGAGCAATGCTAGGTATATCACTTAAGGACAAGAAAACAAACACATGGATAAGACAGAAAACCAAAGTCACCGATGTGGTGCAAAAATCATTAAAGTTGAAATGGGAATACGCTGGACATGTAGCTAGGAGCGATCTAAACAAATGGCACAGGTCAATTTTAACCTGGAGACCATACCAACACAAAAGACCCAGAGGCAGGCCTCCTATGAGATGGACAGATGATCTGAAAAGGACTGCCGGGAAAAATTGGCTACAAGTAGCGTACAATAAAAAACAATGGAAAGGAAGACTGGAAGAGGCTTATGTTCAAATGTGGACGTGAATGGCTAGACGAAGAAGAAGAAGAAGAAGGTAGTGCCATGCATCTTCAGCGAAAGGAAATTAGTGATTTAAGAAAATTATTACTTTAGAATTTTACATTTATTAGTATTATACTATGCTTGATTAGATGCCTAAATTATGTTTTGTATTTAAAAGCATTGTCAGAAATCTACGTATTTTAGTATCTAGACTCCAATCTAGTTGTAGAAGTTGGTAGTTGATCGCTTTCTTTTAAAATACTTTGTGATAGATCACAGACACTACAAGTCTGAGCACCCCTGGTGTATGTGAGAAAACTGAACAGTTATCGGTGCATGTACAATGTACATGCAACCGAGCAAATATGAAAATTCATATTTTATGCCTCTCGGTTTTTCTTGCCTGCGAGCAAACCCTAGCATGTGTGGCGTCTGGCGAGCTTGCCTGCCATAATTCTCATGGCATCACATGTTTCAGGTATTATTCGGCCCAAAGTCTGAGGTGATATAATAGCAGAATATTTGAGACACTCGTATGTTCTTCCTGTTGCAAGAAATCTTAATATTACTGCTTGGGAGGTGTTGATCTCCTAGATAATTCGGTATCAAATTACAGGATCCGAGTAAGAAGTAAAAAGTGCTGGTGGCCCTTGTTTATGAACCTTGTAGATTGCACAGTTGTAAATTCATGGAGAATTTACAATATTGCAAATGACACTCGAATCTGCCAATTGCAATTCCGTTCTTCGTTGATTTTGTCACTCATACAGAACGAAAAAAGATTTACAGTAAAAACAGTTGCTGAAAAAGGTGACTCCGAATCAGACCCAGAGCCAGCGCCATCCACATCTGCATGGGGTCGTCCTTCTAAATATAGTTTACCTTCTGATATTCAATATGACCAGAATGAGATGCCATAATATACTAGTGTCATACTACCATATATAAAATCGATTTAGAACGTCTTTCGACGTTGTCCAATACCTAAACACCATCTCTTCCTATCTTCGCAGTCGTTTGTTATTAAATTTCTTTCGCTCATGGACTTGTTTACGCCGTGTTGTCATTCTAATCTGGGTCTTCCTCTTTTCCGTCGATCTATCGGTTGCCATTCTACTACTTTTTTGGGGAGTCTTCTTGCTGGCATCCGTTGAACATGCCCATACCACCTTAATTGTTTTTTCTCTATATTTTGAGTTATATTTCCTTCTATTCCCATACGTTGTTTTATTACATCATTTCTGATTCGGTCTCGTCTGGAAATACCTAAAGATCTTCTCATTGCATCCATCTCTACTGCTTCTATTCGCTTTTTGTTCTTTTCATTAATTCTTCATGTTTCAGCGCCATAAAGAAGAGTAGTTTTAATCATGGTCTCATATATATTAAATTTTCTTCCTTTCGTTATCTCTTTACTCCACAGTATACCATTGAGACATCCTAAGACTTTCTTTGCTTGAGTGATTCGTTTTTCTATTTCCCGTGTATCAGTTCCTGTATTGTCAAAGGCAACACCCAAGTAGTCATAGTTCTGACAGCAGGAAATATGTTGTCCGTTTTCGAGGTCTATGTTATCTGGCTCGTTTCCAATACAAAGATATTTGGTTTTTGTTGTATTGACATTCATTCCCCAGTCGTTATATTCTTCTATCAGTTTTCTAAGCATGTACTGCATGTCTTCCCTGTCGGTGGCTAGTACTACCTGGTCATCAGCAAACTGGAGTGTATATATATATATATATATATATATATATATATATATACATTCATTGCTAAGTTCTATACCTATCTTATGCACCTTTCTTTTCCATCTTTCCAATGCTGCTGCAACATATATCTTGAATAAGGTTGGTGACAAACAGCATCCCTGTTGCAAGCCTTTTGTAACCAGGAATTCTTCCGTTAGATATTTTCCTGTTTTTATCTGTACCTTATATACTACCATACTGCAAAATAATCACTTTATCTTATATAATTAACTATTGTAGCAAAATCTTTAGTTTTTAATTGATAAAACCAAGAAATTTCATTTTCACACTATAAAACGTATAACTTTCAATTTACTACGCCAAATTTTCGTTAACGAAACATTATTTTTTTGTATATTGCAATTATTATTGTTTATAATTTTAGGTGGAATATTGTTATTATGCCTTTATTTATAAAGTATAAAAACTGGAATTGCAAAAGTCTGATTATTTCAATGCTTGGCCATTAATGGGTTAATACTGTACACCTACAGGAATAAAGAATATTAAATACACATATTGAAATATACTCAAAATCATGTTTGAACTGTATTTTTATTGTCAGTAGTTCCGTGTTAACATCATTGAATAAACTTTTTGTTAAAATATACCATTAAAATATATTATTTATCAACTTTTTAGTAATCACTCAAGGTTGGTAGATAAAATAAGTGGCATAAATAGCTAAGCAATTGTGCACTATTTGGAACATTTTCGATTAAATAAACACGTAATCACTGGGACATCCGGTAGTTTAACATGCAAAATGTAATGCAACATTAATAATAAAATGGATATAACTAATTTAAGCAGATTGTACCATCAGGTAAGGAATTAAAATTTAAATGTCATTAACACCTCCCCATCTACTGTGAAAACGCTATGACACAATTAGGGTAAAAACGAGATAATTTATATGTGTATATGAGTTAAGCCGAAAACGGGTTTTTTTAAAAAATGAATTGCCACAAAATTTATTTATTGCGAACAAGTATGGTAACAACTGCAAAAACAAAGAGCTCTGAAAATAATTAAATACTAGTATATATCGCTGTCCCAGTGGAACATTTACGTAACTGCAAATTTATCGAAAATGAGTTTATGTCGTGATTGGGTTCAAGCTTGGTTACCCCATTCGTCAGATCACTGTCAGACGTGTTGTTCAGCTTTTAGCCACCAGGGAGCATATGCGTCATATTTGAAAAATCAATCGATCTCAGAGAAACAATGACAGAATGTATAGTCACAGAATAATAAACAATCAGAATACCCACTCTCAGATGCCACATTTGAAGTTTTACAGCACGCGCGCCATGTTTTAGAAGGAAACACATAACACAGACATATGATTTGTGAGGTTATGTAATTGTTTATATTTATGTTTAATTATATTATATTTATGTTATTATATTTAACAATGTTAATATAATTGTATAGTATGTCTGTGATTGCCGTAAGTCAATTAAACCGGGTTAATTTTTCTATGCACACCACATAAACAACACTGGTTCTCTTTAAAACATGGCGGAACGTCTGCGCGAACGAGATGCGCGTACTTAATTTTCCATGGAGAGTGGGCATTCTGATTGTTTATGATTCTGTGGTATAGTTGTACTTCAATAGGTCGAGTGTATGCTTGTACCATCGAGTCAGAATCTATGGAGACGCTATTAGCATATTAACGTATGTATTAAAAACGGCATAGGTAGGAGTGGCTAACGATAATACCAATATGGCGGTGACATCAGGGCCAGACTCAATAATAATAAAACTACTATACAAATATGACTAGTTATTCAGAAGATTTAATCATAATCTAAAAAAGTGCAATACATTTTTAATAAACTATGATTTATTTATCCCGCGGTATACACTAAAAACACGATATATTATACATAAAGATAAATAAATACATTAATTTATTTTCTGAAGTACGGGCCATTACTTTGTTTATATATTTATATACTAACCTGTGGAACGATATTCCTGAAGATTTTTTATTAACATTACTTCTGCTACTGCAACTACGTTGAGAACAAGAAACCATTATTCTGCACTATCACAATATATTACAGTTTCTATAAAAGTATTGTAAAACTGAAAATATTCGAAAAACAACAAATATAACCAAACGTATACAATCTGTCAAAAGTTTCAAAACAATAATACCAATATGGCCGAAGTGGGGTCGTTTTTAGTCGCGTGATGCCCTCTCCATAGATTCTAACTCGATGGCTTGTACCTACGGTGCTACATTGACGCAATTGTATTTTATGTTGCTCCAAGGTTTTTTCACAAATACGCGGAAACATTGACGTAACTGTATTCTGTGTCATTTTTCATCTGGATTTCTCCTTATTGAGAGACAACATTGACGTAATGTTGCCGTTTGAAATGTCCAAATAGGGTACCTGAAGACAGAGACATGTTAAAAGAGTATTGGTCATTAGTGTCCTTGCAAAAACAGCGAGATTTTTTGGCTTCTTGTATTCAGCCACTTGAGTTGAGCTAGCGACGTATTTATTATATTTTAAAAAAGCTACTATTATACCAAATGATAAACGTGGGAAGCACGAGAGTCATAAGAAAATAAGTGACAAACTTTTGGATCCTGTTCGTTACCATGTAAATTTAATTCCACGAATTTCTTCGAAGTGATTTTTCGAGGAAATATATAGACGGTGGTTTAATTATTGAGGAACTTCACAGGAACTATATAAAGGAACAGAAAGAAACAAAAGAAGAAGAGTCAGCAACCTACGATTGTTATTCTCGTATTTTTAACAGCGAATTTAATATAGGGTTTTTTATCCCAAAAAAGATCTTGGTGACCAATGCGAATCTTTTAAAAATGGCGGAGCAGAAGAAAAAGAGAATATGCAAACAACTACTGAAAGTCACTTAGACAAAAAGGATCTAAGTAGAAAAAACTAACGATAAACTGAACACAAAAAATTCTGATAGCAATATACATCTGGCTACTTATGACTTACAAGCAGTATTACCTGTATCAGTAGGACAAAGTTATGCATTTTTTACAAATCTCGCTTAAACTTTTATAACTTTACAGTAGTAGAAGTAAAGCCCAAAAAAGGCCAAGTCTTCGAAACAGATAGCACTTGTAAAATTAACAAAGAGCTTTTGGAATGAAGTGATGAGGAATAGAGGGGCAATAGAAATCGGATCTTGCGTTTATTAACATCTAAAAGAATTGTCAATAATCAGCCCAGAAGTTGATGTAATTATTTATTCCGATAACTGTGGGAGTAACAAAAAAAATTCTAATAGCCATATACCTGTTTGCTGTCAATACTTTGGACATCAATTCTATTACTAACACCCTAATCCTTGTTCGCGGTCACTAGAAAGAGCAGTGAAGAGGGCAACCAAATCTGGGCGTACATACATTCCCGAGCAATACGTTGAATTAATTGGGAATGCTAACATCTAACAGGAGCTCCTTTAATCATTAAAGAAATGGATTTCACTGAGTTTTGCGATGTAAAAGCACTGTACAATGAAATGGGACTATATTTAACCAAAGACGAGGAAGGCCGTGACATAAAAAAAGTTATAAACAACCATCGTAGACGAAAGTTGATGTTTGCCAAAAAAGAAGGGGTCGAAATTCATCCGAATTGTTTTTATCGAAATGCCAGTTGTGTCAAAAATTCCTTTAAGTTGTAGCGTTTTATATTTAATGTCTAAATAATAATATAAATTCGATTCTATATTTGTCATAGCACGCCCCTGGTATGCTAGAAATGTGTTGTCTGTAGAGATTTTTAAATACGCAATAATTCTTCAATAAATAAAGACGTATTTGCTAAGGAAAACAATTTATGGCTTTTTAACTTCAACGTTTCCAGAAAAATATTGCAAGCCTGGTATTCTTTTTTCTAAAGCGTAATAACGCCGGAAGTTGTTGATTTGACAAGATAGCAATGCTTGTGCGGGGAAAAGAGAAGCGGTATCTATCCGGCAGGTTGAGATCGAGAAGGTCAAGAGAGGGATTGATGAAAAATTGCTCGAAGGGAAAGGTCGTTTAATTGTGATGTGGTAACCCGGCAATAATTCGCCAAAAATGGTGGAATTTTCACTCTATGTAATATGTCGTATTTGAAAGAGTGACCACTAACCACTGTTTTGATTTTGCTGAAGATTTATAATATTTGAGAAGTGAACAATTTTAGTTCCTGCTTTCTTTTCGTTTTTTTTTTTGAGAAATCCAGTTCCTTTCCAAGATGCCTCTTCACCTAACGTAGAATAATATTGGAGCAGTTTTGATTTGAATGTGCCAGTGTGCCAGTTTCAGCCTCCAAGAAAGTTTTCCGTTGATGATGTTCAGTTAGATACCCCACAGATACCTATTAGCCAGTTGTTCAAAAGTTTAAGTTAACATGTGTGAACTGAGGTAACATTTACGTTATTAATTTTTAAAGTAAAAATAGACATTTTCTTTTAAAAAGACAAAATTTGCTTTCTTTTATAAATTATTTTTTTGAAAAAATTTGTAATTAAAATAAATATTACGTTAGGGCGTGGTTTAAACTGTCATGGGTCATAATTTTATCCTGTCTTAAAAATGTTTGTTTTGACGTATGACAGTTTGATTTTGAATCTGTTGTAAAAGATATTTTGATTTTATAGTAAAGATTAAATTTTATTTTTCACAAAAGGATATTGATAAAATTTTAATCTAATTTGGCCACATTATTACTAGGAACCATTTCGAAGGTTTTTGTAACCTATTTGTAAACAGATAACATGTAAGTTTCTTTATTTGTATTATAACTATTTTTATATAGTATGCCTTTTGTATAAGCTGTATTTTTGAAAACTGTTTGGGACAATAATAAACGTTAGATTTGTTTCTCTAACCTATTTTTTTATTTTTATTTAGAAAAATCTTCTAAACCCTTTTTATGTATTTTAGATATTAGGGAAGAAGAATTTTTTCTTTATTTCAGTAAACTAGGATCCTTCAAGTGGCGCCCTACATTAAATTCCTTGAGGTGTTCCCAGTCTATTTTTGATTTGTTTGTTATATCAATTGCCCAGGAGATTTATGTAAGTATCCCTTTGTTTTCATTTTAGTAGATACCCCAATCCAACCCCCATATTTCAACTTATCCACGACCCAGCTCTCCAACAACCGAGTGTCGTTCCCACTTGTTTCGATTATTTTGTTTGCCCAATCTTCTACCCCTCATGTTCTTACCCTGAGGTAAGCAAAATATTGTCGTTACAAGGTAAGAACAGACTAAAAGATTTGAAACAGTGGCTTTCAAAACATATTCTTGGATTTTGTAAAGTCTTTTACGATTCAATTTTTCGTTAATACTTTTTTTGTAATTTGAATATTATTTTTAAGATACTTTTTCAATGACTTTTTGTTCTTATTTCTTATGCTTTCATAACTAGCTAGGTAACCAAAAATTTTACAAAATGAGTATGTATATGGAATATTTTATCTTTAAAACTAAATTCTAAATTTTTCCTTCTAAAACTAAATTCTAAATTATTAACTTTCCATCCCTAAATTGGTTCCCCAATTACAATTACGTCATTGTTGCCTCAGTTGTTTTGTGGTAAATTTAACCATCGTTACATCGTACATTTTACAAACGATATCTACTTTTTTTAGGGACAGCTACTCTGTTTATTCTAATCCTGTGGTCTGTTGAGACGTGAAAAGAGATCTCTAATATATTTTTTTAATATTTCTGATATTCTTTAAAACCTCTTGTTAATTAGTTTTTAGTATCCATTCATATAGTTTAATAACTAATCTAAATAGTGAATAGATTAATAACTGTCTAAAAGTTTCTATCTACTTAACTATCCCAGACACTGCTACCCTTTTACTGCTGAAGTTAATTAACGACTAACGGTATTATTTTCTATATAAATCTGTTTTGAAACGACACAGAAAAGGCTCTAATGAAGGGATTCTGTTTCTCATTTAGCTCCGTAATAGTTACGGAAAACCTATAAGAAACAACAGTAAATATTCAGAACGTGACAGGACGATTAGCTTTAACGATTAATTGAAAACAAGCTTAGTGAACTTACGGCAAACACGACAGATTATTTAGTAGGCAGGTTTGTTTTCAGATAAGTGTTGTGTATATTAGACATACACGTGCCAAGGTACACATAGTTAAATATTGAAAACTATTTTAAGAATACTTGAAAAGTTTTTTGTTCAATATTGAATGGTAAAATTTCCCCTCAGGAACATGTGGTGAATAAAAAAAGGTACACTGGAATAGAAAATCACATGTAGCTTCAATAGATCTTAAAAAAGCATATGACGTTGTGTCTTTTGCGAAACTATGGTCAGAAATGCAAAATCTTTAAATAAGTCTCGTTTTTTAATATTGTTCTGAAGCTATTTTCTTGTGGCATTTTAAATTAATTACTATTTAACTGGGAATAAGCCACAATTAAAGGTAAAAATACGTTTATTGACGTTTCAATTTCCACTTCGGAAATCGTTCTCAAAATACAAACAGTAAATTTACTATTTGTATTAAATGTAAAAAAAAAATCAATATCGAGAAGGGAGTAAGACAGGGATGTGTCCTATCACCTTTGCTGTTCAATGTTTACTCTAAGAAGATATTTCAGAAAGCTTTGAACTCGGATGGTATAATTATAAACGGGCAATGTATAAATAACCTGCGATATGCTGATGACACTGTCATACTGGCAGATAATGCTGAAGCCCTGCAACGCTTAATGGACCGAGTAACGACAACCTGTAGAGAATTTGGAATGAAATTGAATACAAAGAAGACAAAAACGATGGTCATCAGCAAGCACCAAAACAGAAGGGTGAAGGTCAATGTCAACGGAACAGATCTGGAGAGGATAACGAGAATAACGTACCTTGGAAGTAATCTTGATGAAACTTGGGACCACTCACTAGAGATACAATGTTTTACAAAATGCAAAAAGTTCTATGCAACCGCCAGCTGGGCATCTCATTGAAAACTAGAATACTTAAGTGCTATGTTTTCTCAACCTTGCTCTATGGTGTTCCAGCCTGGACAATAACAGAAGCAACACAAAAAGAATCCAAGCATTCGAATTCTGGTGTTACCGTAAAATGCTCAGAATATCCTCCATGAGCCATACGACAAATGCGGAAGACTTGCGGAGGATGAATAAGGAAAGAGAGCTTATGCTTATAATAAAAGAACGGAAAACACAAGATTTTGGTCACATCATAAGAAATCAAAAGTATGAACTGCTCCAACTTATAATCGAAGGCAAAGTCAATAGCAAAATGGGACCAGGAAGAAGACGCAACTCTTGGCTTAAAAACCTACGGCAATGGACGAACATGACCTCCATAGAACTATTCAGGGCTGCTACAAATAAAATTAAATGGGCAAATGTAATGGCTAACGTCCTCAAGGATAAGACACCGTAAGAAGAAGAATCTGTTAAAATGCACGACTTTCCTCTCTGTCTTCCACTTCCATTGTTTTTCCGTGGTGCAGCTTTAGGGTGAGGTCTAATCATATTTGTTGTAACAATATTTTTAATCGCAGAAGTGGATGTAGTATCTGCCTCTCAGACTGATTGAGATGAAATATCAGCTTCTGCAATGATTGAGAAGAAATCCCAGCCTCTGTAGCTAATTGAAGTAAGATGTTAGAATTAGCGGCTGTAACTGTATCTTCGTTTTTATCGGAAGTAACATCATATGGACCATCAGTTACCTGTGCTGATAAGTAGTCCGAGTTATCCACTTTAGTTTTAAATCCTGGCATAATATTATTGGGAGTAAAAGCTAGTGGAAATGCTTTTCCAACTAATGAAGCCACATTGTAAATAGTTAGTGGTTTACCCACATATCCTAGAGTAATCATCATTTCATTTGTTGCAGAATATATACAAACTTAAATATCAGTTAATATGAAATCACATCAAAAAGATAAGCATAAACAAAATAAAAGAAAACAAAAATGTCGATGAATAGGTTTTAAAAACACATTAACAACAGAGAAATTTAATATTTCGGTTGCTATGGTTGAGTATTATTAGAAGTAACGCATAGATTTATATTAGACGTTAACAAGAATGATCCGGCTTGAAGGACCATTATGTTGCGTTCTGCACATACGATGACCTCAATATAACAATTGGATGTCAGCCTGAAAAGGGAGAGAATATAATATTATGTTGTATACAGTCCGTTGGCTTTCATTTCTTTTTTTATTGTAATATACATACCCGATCCGAAAGGGAAAACCAGCGAGTTCTAAATTAAACATAATACATTCTCTCCCCCTTCAGGATGACCCCAATTGTTTTATTGAAGTCATTGTATGTGCAGAACGCAACAAGCATAACTTAAAGATTATCCAAAAACTGACTTAAAGAAAAATATAAAAATTCCTTGAAATCTTAACAGGTTTAGTTTAGTTTAGTTTTAGTTTATATACTTTGTAAACAAAGATTTTAGCAACGTTGCCAATTGATTATTATCAAATGAACAGAAATACTGAAAAGTGTGTTGTGACCAAGGTGCAGTACTGTCCAAGGTACAACATGCTCTCTACTTAAGAAGACGAAACTCTTAAGTTATTGAGATTAAACTATAGAGAACGGACTGTATTGTGGTTTACTGAATATGTAAAAATATTCTTCAAAGCGTTTATTATGAGTTATTTTTGCGAGCAATAAGTTAATACAGCAATTTTCAGATAGTAGACAAAAGTAGATTGCAGTTTCATTAACAGTGTTAATTGTAGAGAAGGTTAAAGAAACAGAGAACGGCCAAGAAGAAGCTGGAGATAGCGATTACAGTAGATAAAGACATTTAAAAGAGGAACTTAGATGATAATCTATAAAAAGACATTGAGAACAGACAAGTTAGTACAAAAGTAAGTTTAATATGATCAGGACAATATATATTAAACCTCAAGGCGAGTGATTAATATCAGTTTTCGCAGAATTCATATTTATAAAAAAATCTTGAGTTCGTTAACAATAACCCTATTAATAAACTAGCATCACCGTCAAATTTCAGGAGTTACTTAGATTGATGATCAATTAGCACGCCTCTGCAGTATTCTTTATGTCAGAACACCAATATATAATATACTCACATTTATGTATTATGTTCCTGTTGCTCTCGTGTCGCTATTGGCGTTATTTGTCTCTTCGCCTTAAAACCAGTTCTAACTAATAACAGGTTATTCAGTACAGTGTACAAGATCAAAACGGTGATCCGTGTATTTATGCAGGTTATTGAATATTGATGAGTAATAATTGAAAGCAAATAATTCAGTCTTGTATATGCAACAATTTAAGCTTGAATTATCTAAAAATTGTTAACTAAGAATTACTAAAACGGAATATTGAGTAGCAAAGTGAGAAAAGAATTCACTGTGGTTAAGGGTACCCTTCAGGACAGTAGAAAGGAAATACTTAGGAAGTTATAATACTATTTTATTAGAAAAATTTAAATAACTTAGTTCACCGATTCTATTATTTTGCTAGCTTCTTCACTGCTTACTGTGTGCTATATTTACAGAAATCCTTCCAAATCTCACTATATTGTTATCTGAACCATTTGAGATGTGGTGCTATAGAAAGATTTTGAAAATACCATGGACCCAACGAGTTATAATACAAATGCAGAAGTGGTAAGAAGGCTACACAAGGATTGCGAGGTCATAAAGCACATCAAAACAAGAAAGCTGGAATATTTAGGCCACATTACGAGAGGTGCGAAATATGAGATATTAAGGCTCATAATGCAAGGTAAAATGAAGGGTAAAAGATCCATAGAAAGACGAAGAATTTTCTGGCTGAGAAACCTAAGAGAATGGTATAGTTGCAGCTCAGTAGATCTTTCAGGTAGCGGGTAGAAACTCTTTAAACTCTTGAAGATAGTCCTATCAGGGAAAATGAATCAATCCCTGCCCTCCGCAGATTCCGGGGGTTTCCTGACTCGGGAAACTAGTACCTGTTTAGGGTCCCTTGCCCAGGGTTACGGATGAAGTCCACAACGGCAAACACGGCGGAGAAGCGGAGCTTCGGTACGGTGTGGATGGCGGAAGTGGCAACCCTCGATTTTAGGGTTGATATAGAACTCCTTTTATTGGCCAACGGTTGCGGGCGGACGAGCTAGTAAGAGACAAGGGCACTCTTTTGCCCTGAGACTGAGAAATCGATCTTGAAGGCGGACGAGCCGAGAAAACGGCCAACGGCGTAAGAATGCAGAAGGCAACGGGAAACCACTGCATTAAAGACTCTTGGAGTATCCCTAGAAATCGTCATGGCTAATAAAAATGACAATCAACAACCTACTAATCATGGTTCTCGGATGCCAAGATTCGGCAGGGGAAGAAACAGCAGTAACGACAGGGCTTCCCAGGCCGTTATTCAGCGAAATCCCTGTTCACTAAATATATACAAATCCACTTACAAAATAGCTACATGGAATGTAAGAAGTATGTATGAACCTGGGAAACTAAGAAATATACAGCAAGAGATGATGCGACTAGAGATCGATATATTAGGAATAAGCGATACAAGATGGGTCGGCTCTGGCGAAATCAATACAGACAATGGACGAATTTATTACTCTGGAAGCAGCGACACCCAACACAGATATGGAGTTGCTGATATGAATTGGAAAGAATTATAATGGTGCAATTATTGACAACCCATGGAAAAATGAATTTAATTCAGATTTATGCACCAACTGCTGACAAAAATGAAGAAGAAATAGAAAACTTTTATAGCGAACTTCAAAAAACATTACATCTCACAGCATCTAGAGACGTAACAGTGATCATGGGTGATTTCAACGCAAAAATTGGCGAGGGAAAATGCTACCCTAATGTAGGACCATATGGGCTTGGTGAACGAAACGACAGAGGGGATCGCCTAATAGAATTTTGCCAGGAGCACGATGTTATAGCCGCAAATACATTCTTTAAATTACCTAAGCGACGCCTTTATACATGGAAATCGCCAGCTGACAAAGACAACAAAATCTTCAGAAATCAAATTGATTACTTCCTAATAAAACACAGATATCGAAACTCAATTCAGGCAGTAAAGGCATATCCAGGAGCGGACGTATCTTCTGATCATAGTCTTCTTATTGCTAGATTTCAACTTCAACTAAAAAAGACACAAAAAAGCCGCAATAATAATAAACTTAACATACAGAAACTAAAGTCAGAAGAAACAAAAGAAAATCTTAAACACGAAATCAACACAAATCTAGACAGAAACCCAGGAAATAACTGCAACGTAGAGCAGCAGTGGCAATTCTTCAAAACCTCTATATTAGAGCCAAGTAAGAAACTACTTACAACAACTAAATATAAGAAAGAAGAATGGATGACAGAGGAAATTCTAGAGTTGATGAATGAAAGGAGAAAAAACAAAACCATCAATAAGACGCGCTATAAACAGCTTCAAAACCAAATAAGAAGAAAAATTAGGGAGGCTAAAGAGACCTACTTCTCTGAAAAATGTAAAGAAATAGAAGAACTTCAAAACAGATATGACAACTTCAACCTACATAAAAAAGTCAAAGAACTAGCCGGAGTAGGAAATAGAAGAACCTCAAATATATTGCTCGACAAAAATGGAAATATTATATTGGAAACAGAACAAAAACTACGACGATGGAAAGAGTACATCGAAGAATTATTTCATGACCAGAGAGAAGCTAGTACATCTGTAGATAGCCAAACGGGAGATGTAGGTCCAGAGATAACCAAATCAGAGGTTAGTCAGGCATTAAACTCAATGAAAACCAATAAATCTGCTGGTCCAGATGAATTACCAAGCGAGCTACTAAAGTTGGTCAACGAGAAAAACCTGGACATAATAGTAGAACTGTTCAACGCTATCTATACTACGGGAATCATTCCTAGAGAAATGTTGACATCAGCATTTGTGTGTTCGCCAAAGAAAGTGAATGCCAAAGAGTGTAGTGACTATCGAACCATAAGCTTAATGTCACATACCTTGAAAATTCTCTTGAAAATTATCCACGCCAGAATACACTCTAAACTGGAGCTGGATATTAGTGACACTCAATATGGGTTCCGCAATGGTATGGGTACCAGAGAGGCATTATTCTCCTTCAATGTGCTGACACAGAGATGTTTGGATGTTAACCGTCCTCTTTACGTCTGTTTTATAGACTACAATAAAGCGTTTGATAAAGTAAAACATGATCGACTCCTGGAAATTCTAAAAAATAAAAACCTAGATGAAAGAGATTTAAGGCTAATAACACACCTCTATTACAATCAGCGAGCAATAGTAAGAATCGAAAAAGAAACATCTGAAGAAATGGAAATAAAGAGAGGAGTCAGGCAAGGCTGCATTCTATCACCTCTATTATTTAACGCCTATTCTGAAGAGGTAATTCGAGAAACTCTGGAAGATGAAACAGTCGGCATAAGAGTAAATGGAGTCTTAATTAACAACATCAGATATGCAGATGATACAGTAATAATAGCCGATAGTTTACAAGACCTGGAAAGACTCATGAGCAAAATAGTCATGTGTAGTAGGGAGTACGGACTCTCTCTTAATGTCAAAAATACGAAGTTTATGAAAATTTGTAAAAAACAACTATAATACTAACGAAATCTTGATAGTAGAGGGCCAGCAGATCGAAAGAGTAAAAAAGTACACTTACCTAGGAACACTTATAACAGAAAATAATGACTACACGGCAGAAATCAAAGTCAGAATCGAAAAAGCACGTTCTAATTTTATAAAAATGAAAAAGGTCCTATGTGGCAAAGATCTAACATTAGCTCTTAAAGTACGCCTAACAAAATGTTACGTATACAGTGTACTATATTATGGAGTGGAATCATGGACGTTAAATCTAGATACCATGAGACGACTTAACGCCTTTGAAATGTGGACCTATAGAAGAATTATGAGGGTTTCCTGGGTAGATAGAGTTACAAACAATGAAATACTGAGAAGAATAGGCAAAGAGAAGGAAATTGAACATACAATTAAAGAAAGAAAGCTACAGTATCTCGGACATGTGATGCGGGGCGATAAGTATGGCATCCTGCGACTCATAATGCAAGGAAAAATAGATGGCAGAAGAAGCATCGGAAGAAGACGAATTTCATGGCTGAAGAACCTGAGAGAATGGTTTGGATGCAGCTCAAAACAACTATTTAGAGCTACTGCCTCAAAAATTAAGATAGCTATGATGATTGCCAACCTCCGTAGCGGAGATGGCACCTGAAGAAGAAGAAGAAGATCTTTTTAGAGCAGCCGCCAATAAAGTACGGATAGTTGTGATGATAGCCAACCTCCGATAGGAGAAGGAACTACAAGAAAAAGAAGAATCAAATTCAACTATCGCCGACAAAATAATTGCTTTTAACGATTTTCTATAACTGTAAAATATACATAAAGCCGTAATATGTTTTCTATTTCCTATTATTAAATGCTACAGATAAAATACAATCTAGTTTCACGCCTTTTGTTACCTACACTAATTTTTATCTTTTTAAGTTACTCAATGAAAGCGTGGGTGGAATAATACATTGTTTTGATCAGTCTGTTAAAAAATATTAATGCATATTGTAACATGAGAAGCGTTTTCATTAAGTCAATTTATTTGAACCTTCAATATAAACAGTTTAGTAGGAATAAAACCGTACACTGGCGTAGTGACATATAGGTAAACTGGGGATTTTAAATAATAATTATTGTTTTATTGTGTTAGGGAAAAACATCTAACATTTTATCTCTATTGAAAAATTACAAAATATCACTTTTTATGAAATTACTTTTTTCTTTAAGAGAACAATTCCCGAAGAACAATCTTAATTATAATTATAAATGTGCATTGCAGGAATAAATGTTCCTTGAAGTATTCTGTACAACAGTCGAATTTTTTTATGTTGAAATTATATTTTCTGCCATGGACACAACTGCCGTTGATGTATCTGGTCGCAAATCGGGAGCTTTTTTACAGTCAAAGGTTCCAAACACTTTATTAGCTATTGCTGTCGTGCGCTCAAAATATTTATTAACATAACCTTCAGCGACCATTGATGACTTCCAACCGCCAGGTGTCATTTTTAAGGTAGGTACCTCATAAAACTGATATCATAACCTGTTACAATACATTTTCTATTACGATATGCATACAATAACGATTTTTTGCTGCTGCTGGACAAACTATGTTTATTCGGTAACGTTTAATATATTCTTCAGTAATTACAAATTTAGTTAGTTATTTGTATATCATTCTTTACTTGCTTGAGTTTAACAATTATTATTGTTCCGAAATCTTCACTATCATCTAATTTTTTCTGGTTGATTTGACAAATTCGACAAGCTCCTGCACTGTCAAATACAACCTCAACCTTAGCTATTAAATAAATTTTATCATCATCATCAGTGGCATTACAACTCGTCATGAGCCAAAGCCTTCTTCGGAACAATCTTCCATTCGCCCCTGTCTCTAGCAACTCTTCTCCATGCTTTAACTCCGATGGATTTTAGGTTCTTGAAAAGTCGCTTTGGATTCTGACTACACTCTTTACGCCTGTGAGTGTAAGTTCCGTTAGTTGTAAATAAGTTAAAAAATAAACTTTATCAGGAGTATTATATTTGTGTACTCGTAAAAATCGCAACTTTCTTGGTACTGTAACATTTCTCATTTTGTTTAAAAAATGTAATTATGCTATAGCAATTTTTAATTGAAGATGACTCATCTACAAATTGAACTGAGAGCTAACGGCAACAATGTTAAATGTCAGAAGTAAATTGTTTATGGCACTTCTCGAGGTCATTTTTATTGTGAATGTTTCGGCAATGTGGATAAGTGAAAAGTAGGATGATTCCATAAAATTTGCCCCCGTAACAATATATCTTCTGCATACCGCTGCGATTCACGAGAAAATAGTTGAACAAGTTCGTTGAATACTTTGAAATATCGGTAAACTTATCAAGACTTGCCCGGTCTATATACCCGGAGTGTATGTCATAATATATGGACGCCTAACGCTTTGAAAAATGGTTTGAATCCCTTCTTTCACGAGTCAAGCTAAATTCGTTCATGGTGATGAATAACGCTTCTTATCACAACTGATTAGTACAACATCTGCCAACTATGGCCACCAAAAAAGCAGACACGCAGAGTTGTTTAGAACAAAAAGGAATTCCATTTTCCGAGAACATGGTTAAGCCTGGACTTATAAGTGTCATGAGGCAGCATCGTGACAGATATCGCCAGTATGTTGCAGATACAATGGCTCATGCTAAAGGCATCACCATTTTGAGATTTTCTTCTTACCATTGCGAGTTAAACCCGATAGGATATAATCTGGTGTCAAGTAAAGGGTTACGTAGCTCGTGAAAACGTAACAAGTGAACGGATTCTGATGTCCAAGGTTGGTTAGAACTTGCAATGCAACGGATACGAAAAGAAGATTAGGCTAATACCATAGCACATGTGATCAAGAAGGAAGAGAAAATGTGGAGATTGTACGGGATGGTAGACCCTGTTGTCGACAAAATAATAATAGACTTAAGTGTAACTTCATAAGCATAACTTAGGTAATTATTTATTTGCTTTGTAGTTCCCTTTCTATATAGAGGGAATATAATAATTATTTTGCAGTTTTTTTTTTAAGTACTATCAAAGAATATAGACGCTTAAGCGTCTATATTCTTTGGTACTATATTAGGCACTCTATAATAACAATATAATTTTACTTTATTGGCCTTATAGGGCAAAGTTGATAAGGGGAATGTCGGTTAGTTGCTTTAACTGCGATTTTGCAAATGAATCACCTTCAATAAGACAAAGTGTGGATTTCTAATATTGAACAAAGACTTGTAGAAAATAAAAAAATCAAGGGTAACGAAACACGCAAATATTAAGGATTAACCTTCAATACGAAGGGGAATTGTTAAAATGAAATCAGATTAAGAATCAACAAACCAATTTCACGAATCGTCCATCCCTGGTCTGGTAAAAGACAGAAAAACCAAAAACTCTAAAGTCGTGAGAAAAAATCTTCAGGCGTGAGAACCTAACTTTAGATAAAATCTCGACAAGGAACAAAGAAACGCGCAACTGAATCAAATTTGCGGAATATACAGTTGTCCTGGATTGGATTGGATTGGTACAGAGGATGACAACAGATATAATATTAGAATTAATTTCCCAGGAGAATATAAAGATAAAGAAAATCATTGTCAATTTGGAAGAGATCTTATAATTATATTCACAAACATCAAACTCGAAATTAGCTAAATGTTTGATGTGGTCACATAATCAAAAGTAAACTGTCGGCATACATTCCATTACTTTACGCATGTACATTAATAATTAACAGTGTAATTACAGAGGTCAAATTGCATGTAATTGCTTATCTTGTTTTTTTTTTTATATTAAACCGTGCGAAATATGCGAGCATGTTATATTGCTGTATTAATATATAGGAAACAATTTGTTGTAGAGATAAAAAGAAAAAATAAAGGAAATAAAAGCAGAATAACCGCATACTAAAAATTATTATAATTTTTCTTTATTCTTCGTTTTCTAGTTTTAATTTTCTTTTCATTAAAAAAAAACTTTTAGAGAAAGCTGTACTGTATTATAATAAAATTTCTGAACAATATTAACGAAGGATTTAAAGAAAATGGTAAAATAAATTCAAATAATATGTTAAATAGCTAGTTTCTTAATATCAACGTATCAACTAGTATGGTAAATAACGTCGTAAATGGTAAATAACGGGTTGTTGAATTAAATGTCCATTTATTTAAAACACTACTGTACACTCTTACAATGTTACTTATCTTAAATGTAATAGTACTTAGTTGACGTTGTGACAATACATGATACATTAGCTTGTCATCTTGACGTTAAATTAGTTCTGATCTCTCAGATAATGATTGTTGTCGCTTTTAAAAGCAGGCCTTGCCTATATCAGCAGTTTACTTCTTAGTATGTCAGTTTGTTCATTACCTACGCCAAGCATATGTCATGATTCAAATTATTAAACATATTTTATATAAACAAAATGCGAAACTATGTTACACGAGTATGAATTGTAATATTTTAGGAATAATACTATCTCCCTTATGGAATAAATTTCTCTTTTACAACTGCCTCATTCCTCTCTCTCTTTCCCTTCGGAAGAAGAGAAATTTTCAACCTCAAATAAGTACTGTTTACCTATGCTGACGTATACATATTTATACAAATTTTGGTATATATTTCCTTATATTTAGTAAAAATTTAGTAACACAACCTAACCTAACATCAGCATATTATAAGGTTACCTGATTGTTCCCTTGTAAGATGCTATTTATTATCCTTAATTATGCCTTATGTATTTATAAGCTTAATATTTTACCTGTTTTTTTTACCTTACGTTAAATCATTTAGATTTAGATTATATTACATTATATATTATTATAAATAAAACTTGAAGATATACGTCAGTGATTCACAATTTTCGATTCACCCGCTGCATTATGGACTATTATTAAGTGTGACGTCACAATGGGCGGGGTATTTAAAAACCTTTCCAAACATATCTAATTTGTGTGTATTTGTCCCATAAGAATTTGGAAATATTGGTTTTTTTAATTTCATTTAATAATCTTGATATAAAAGTAAAGCTCCTACGATGATCTTCTCGATATTATACTACGGAGTTGAATCCTGGACACTCACTGAAGCGATGGAGAAAAAACTTGAAGCCTTCGAGATGTGTCTATACAGAAGAATCCTAAGGATATCATGGACGGACAAGATAACCAACGAGACTGTACTACGAAGAATAGGGAAAGAAAGAGAGGTGATGTATACGATTAAAAGGAGGACGTTAGAATATCTCGGACACATAATGAGAAACGACACTAAATACAGATTACAAAATAATCCTTCAAGCAAAGTATTCGGAAAGCGAGGAATTGGGGGAAGAAGAATATCATGGAGAAGAATATCAATGAAACCTAAGGAAATGGTTCTCCACAACAACAACTACCTAATCTATTTAAAGCATCAGTTAATAAAATAATTATAGCCATAATGATCGCCAATGTTCGAAACGAATATGCACCAAAAGAAGAAAAAGAAGATATTTACTGTGAATGCTCATATTTTAAGGTTATGTTATTTCGACCACTTTGAGGTTACTCCAGACATTGCCATTCTTGCTTAAAATCATTCATTGTTCCCTACATCTTGGACTTATCATAAATACGTGGTATAAAGTCCTTTTACCTTATAATGGCCGATATGCAATTAAGATATGATCAGTGGGCCTCAAACAGTGGGGCGTTAATATTTAATTCCGGTCGCTTGAAAAGTAAAAATATTTGATTTCGTGTATTTTATGTTCAGTAATAATATTGGATTTTACTGTATCAAAGGCAAATAAAATGAATATAATATGTATATACAGGGCATGTTAAAAGAAGTGGGACGGAATATTTCGAATACTTAAAATTATTTGTCGACATTTATCAAATGTTCATCAAGGTCTCTATAAGTCTATTTTGCGCAGAGGGAAATTATACGAATGATTTTACATGCAGTAAAATTGGAAAATAATTGCCAAGTTGCTGGTATGTCCAAATTTGAATAAAATACATCCAAGACTTTATTTTTTGCAAGAACTGTATTAAAATATAACCTTGAAATAAATTGGCACTAAATCACTTCCGAGTTTTCAGCAAAACAAGGCATTTAAACACGTGTGCTCCAGTAATTAATACCAAAGCTATTGAGAGTATGCAGTCCAGTAATTAGACCGAAGGTACTTTATCGTTTAACTAAAACACACCACAAAGTCACCATTAAGGTAAACAATCGAACACAAATTATTTAACAGCCAATGCTAAACAAGCATAAACACTGCATTGGTTGTGATTGCAAAAACCGTTCGCATGTTTTAAATAAAATTTTTGCTGATGTATTTTGCTAAATTATTAAATAACATCAATACATCCCACCGCCATCAATTAATTTTTAACGATAAATAGAAGTGTAATATGATGACAAGTTTGAATTTGATCTACTTTGTCGATAACAGTGTCGTTAACAGAAAGATATTGAATCATTTTTCATTATTGTGTGGATTTAAGAAATACATTGCTAAACAAATTTTTAAAGTGTGTATAAAGATTACAATTATTATGACACGTGGTACTCTTTATTTTTCAAATAATATGTTTTTGTAAAGGTATAACTTTGATTATTGGGTAAACCTACATTATACGATACGTCAGAAGAAATTCAAAATTAACAAGTAATAAATTCCCTGTTTAAATAAATATCCCATACTTGTACTATTGCAATAAAATATTAAAACCAACAAACGATAACTTGTTAAGCTGTGCTGATTGAAACAACAGAACTTCTTCTTCTTCAGATGCAAATCCACTAATGGATGTTAGCGATCACATTTTCCATTAACTCTCTATTTCTTGCAATATGTATCAGAGATTGTATGTCGTTACACCCTGTCCATTGCCTTATGTTTCGGAGCCAGGACATTGTCTTGCGTCCCATTGCTCTCTTGCCTTTAATTTTACCCTCGATTATAAGTTGGAGGAACTGGTATTTTTCATTTCGCATGATGTGACCTAGATACGCCGTTTTCCTTTTCTTGATGGTTTCGAAAAGTTGGCGTTCTTGGTTTATTCTTTTAAGGACATCTATATTTGTGATTTTCGCTGTCCATGGTATTTTTAGGATACGGCGATAAAGCCACATTTCGAAAGCTTCCAATCTGTTTATATCCCTCGTTTTGAGTGTCCAGCCCTCTACGCCATATAGCAGCACTGACCAACAACAACAACAACAGAACAGTAAAATGTTATTCATAAAGATAGTGTAAAATATATCGCCGCTTATCTGGTCCGTTAGTGTTACCAGCATTTAATTGCAAAGAGGTCTTCTTAGGTGGAAACTACTTTAGTATAATGGTAGGGTAATATGTATAAATGGTATAAAGGTGTATAATACACCAATTGACTTGTAGTATTTCCGGTTTCTAACAGACATCTTCCTGAAAATAAATTAAAAACTCAACAAACAAGTAATTTGGCTTTAGTTCAACCTTTTAACTCTAATCTTTCGTTTTGAACAAGTCATATATAAATACCGATGCGTAATATATGTTTATCTCATTGCACAATCTTTCTGTTCATATTTTAATTATTTATAAAAGTGTCATATAACTATTCCATTTTTCAATTTACCCGCAAATCTCGCCAGTATTTATATATCTTAATCAAAACTGTAATAAGAATTTTGAAAAAACAGTTTCAAGGAACTAATTAAATGACTGGTAATTTTATAAAAATCGAAACAACCTTGATACTAGAGTCATCATTTAACATGTGTTGCTATTCATGTTCATACTATCGCATGCGATATAAGTAGTATTTTCGTAGATATTGATTGTTTCTCATTGTTGGTGGGCAGTGTTGTAGGGTACTTTTAATTAAAATTGTTATGGTAAGTAACAATACTCATATAGCTAAAACGTATTAATTTTTGGTTTCCTGTAGAAAAAACTAACTATTTAATCGTTATTAATTGATGTTCAAAGATCAAACATAATCGTTGTTATATAATAAAATACATTAAAAATGTTTTTTTTTGTTTATGTATTACGAGAGTCATTATTTTTTTAATTGTATTAAATGTATGAATTATAATTATAAAACACAAATAAAGTGTAGGTAGCAGCTGTTAAGGTTGTTAAAACGCTCTTACCCCCAGAATTAATTTTTTTACGTTCTATGTGATTAAAAAATAAGATTGAGCACAATCTTAGCCCTCCATCAACTTCTTCTCCCTCTTAATCAAAAAACCTAATAAATGCATTTTTTTCGAAAAAAGTTTTCGAAATGTCCGCAACTATATTTTTTAAGTGGTAGTGAGTTTTTGCAGATTTTTCCGAAGATGAACTAACTACCTTCAAAACTCGCAAAATTCTTTTTTGCGAAATGGTGCATTTTATCAAAAAAATTGTAGAGAACAAATTTGTAGCTTTTAAAAAGACAAATACAATTTATTTTTTAAAATGTTTTTGCGATATAACAGGAACCGAAATACGGCCTGTTAATGTTCAGCGGTTTTCTTCAAATGCCAAATTTGAAAGATTCAAAGTCAAATATCGGGAAAATGATGCATTTTTGGAAGAAAACTAACAAAACCTTTTTTAAAGAGCATAAATAGACCTATTATAAAAAAAAGACTCTAGCTCAAAAATTGAGTGAGTTATGATGAAAATAAGGCCAATACCTCATTTTTTTACGAAAAAATCTATGAAAACAACCCCCCAACCACCCCCAAAATTAAAATCGATCTTCACTCTTCTGCAATTCTCTTTGTACATATATTGTTAATACGTCCAAGAAGTTTGACCCATTTAAGATGCTTAGTAGAAAAAGTACAGCATAAAGCGAGGAACGATTTACAATTTCATATTTTTTACCCTTCTTTTTTTAAATATTCCCGAAAATACTGAATATATGAAAAAATAAAATGTACTAAATTGTAGCTTTTTTAATGACTAAAATTTTCCTTTATTTAGATTTGTTGTACAATGAATATTTGGCGAGATATAGCCGTTTAAAGCACCGATTTACGATCAAGCACCATCTTTTTCAAGCCCTTTAAACTCACCCCATTTAAAAACCAAGAGTTCCAAAAAGATTTAATTCACAGATCCTTGTAGCTCTTAAAAACCTCTACAAAATCGTTTTTGAAGAAACACTCTATCGTTAAAAATGAAGGAAATCCGTTAAAAAAACCAATTCATTTTTTTTTCGGAAAATTCCATTAGTATAGTACAGTATATTTCGGAGCATAATAATCTACAAAACCGGTATATTAGGTAGTGGGGCGTTATACATTCGAAATTTTAAGCGTTCTTATTTTGAAATCCCATACAACAGAATAAAACATCTGCTCATATATCTATGGCTTGGCAATGAAAATATCAGAGCAACAGATTGGGGATGGTATTCTAAAGAAGGTTTGTTATTACCCGTACGCATGAACAAATAACCTGCACCCGATGAACTTTTGAAAATTATTTTTTGGCAATGCAAAAAAGGATGCGGCGTTTTATGTGAGTGCAGAAAAGTTGGTTTATACTGTAACTCTACTAGTTCTGGGTGCTCAGGTGAAGGGTGCAATAATAGTCCACCAATAATTGAAGAAGATGAGGATGACATAGATCACGATGAAGATGTAATTGATGACGAATAAAATTATTATTATAATTGTTTTACCTATAAATGTAAACATTTTCAACTATTTATGTAAATGTATAAGAATATATGGTGCCTTTTTATGTTGATAAATTTTTTTGTATTTAATTCTACTTTTTTCAATTTATATCTATTAAATTAGTTTACAAAAACTGCAATGTTGTAATAAAGGGTGATTTTCAAAAGTTGAAAAGTTGCAAAATTTTGGCAAAAAATTGTTTTTACCTATAGCACTCATAACAATTGATTTTTAAGGGTTGAAAATGTATGAAATTCTATTTTAAAGTAGTATTTTACAATTTTAATGTTATTTTACAATTTTTGAAAATTAGGGGTAGTTTTCCCTAAGAACAATCAGGGTTCATCGGCATGACATAAACTATAAAGCAGAGGGTGAGTTGAGCTTAATTCCAAATTTTTATGCAAATCGTTCCAAGGCCAAATCATCTTCTTCGCATTACTACTTTTTTTACATTAATCTCTAACAAGGGTCGCTTTTTAAGGGTTGAAATATGATGAAACTCTATTCAAAAGTATAAAATAATCAGTATTTAACTAATTCAAACCAAATCTTACCCATATTCAGGTTTAATATGTTATTTTATAATTTTTGACAATTAGGGGTAGTTTTCACCCCTAAAACCCTTCAGCGCACTTCGGTTCGATATAGATTTTGATCCTTGGGCTATCACCTACCTTCTGTTAAAATTTCAACCCAATCCATGCAGGACGAAAAAATTGCGAAGTTTTAACTTTTTTTGAGCTTTATTTACTGAACTATTATCGCTTCCTTTACGCAAACAACATTGTTGCGAGACAGATAGTTAAACGATATTTTATACAATGTCTATACCCAGGTATCGATTTATTTTTGTCCAAGTTTTATATTGGTCCACTATTTCAAATGCAGTTCAAACAGACATATATTAAATTGTATGGTCCGTTTTAAATTCGTTCAATCTGTATATCTATTTAATTATCGGATTTCAAGAAAAAAAAACGAAAAAAAATAATATACATGTACAAACAGTAAATAAATAATTTATTAAAACAAACAATAATACTTAAACAAGTATACCCATAGGCAGGCCTCTTTCTATTTTACTTATTTAACACTTGGTATAATTGGGTATATTTCACAAAAAACTGGTTTTCAAATTTTTTCTTCACAGGTTACGCCCCCTAGCGGTTAACCCAGAAACTTGAAAGTTATTTCCAGCGATTTCTCTTGTCCACTTTTACTAAGGAACTTTTTCTCCTAAAGTTATAACATGAATATTTTCTGATATATAGCCGAGAGATCGGCTTATTGGACCACCTGGTACAATATACTGATGTGACTGTTGTTAGTTGTCACTAATTTTTACGTATTTTGACTTTAATAAGTTTATGGATCGTATAAAAACTATTAATTACTTTAATTGAAAATTATTAGTATTAATATGAATTATTACGGTTCGTATACCAAAGTATGTTTATTCATATTCTATATCCCTTCAGTTGTCGCATCTAAAATATTTAATATGTAAATAGAAATTACATTTAAACATTTTTCTTTTTTGTTTGTTGTCGCCAAAATAAGTTTTATTTTTAATTTAAATCATATATCTTGGTATTTATGTAAATATTATAAAGTATGCAAATACTAAAAATGTATCTTAAACGCAATTAGCATTGTTACTGTATTTATTTATATAAAATTACATACTAAGAATAAATTGTTTGTTCCAGATTACTCATACGGTACAATAGCAGCATAAAAAACCCAAATTGGTCCATACTCACCGGGAATATCCCCAGGCCATTCAAATTAACTACCAGGAATTCAACCCAGATAATAACTTTTAACAGCCGCCTCCAATTACAATCATCTGCATAAAAGGGACCATCCGACTCTTAATACCGTCATAAAGTGAAACAGCCCAAACAATCTTTTTATTATCGGTTAAGTGTCAGTTATGGTTAATCTTAGGAAGAGAGAAGTGTGTCCGTAATTGAAAGTTTTTAAAAATAGTCTTGATAACGTGATACATTTTGAGCCGTCTTAATTAATATTAATTATATAATTTTTGATAAATGTGTTTTGTGTTCCGCTAGCGTGAGTTTTAGTTTAGTGCCAAAGTTTACCTTAATAATATTTGTGAATGTGTTTAGTTCAATGGTTTTAAGTAAAAACTCTGTGAATAATCATGGATATAGCAAAAGAAAATTACAATCCCAATCCCAGGGATGGAGCCAATGTGTTTTCCGTCCTCTTTTTTTCGTAAGTATTTTTTATTTTATTTTGGGTAAATATGTACCAACTTTTTTTTGTCTGCTAATATGTGTTTTATCTGCACCAGTTGCAATATTTTGAAAACTCAAACGTTATCATAAGATATATTATGTTCTTCTAATTCTACCAATTTTTAAACCGTTTGTTAAAATTGTTCTGAAGCTATTTTCTTCTAACATTTTAATACGATTTACTATTTTATTAAGAACTAACCACAATTTCAGTTGAAAATATGTTTATTTTTGGCGTTTCGATTGCAACTTCGGAAGTTTCAAAATACACATTAAACACATTATTTAATTTTGTTAGGGTCAAGTGTGCAAATCGTGGTCATTTAAGAAGAAAATTTAATATAAAAAAAAAGTAAAACTGTGGGAATCAAATTTAAGGTGACAATCGGTCATTTGAAGTTTTAACTTATTGCAAGACACATTCAATTTAAAAAATCTAAAATGTTTGTCTTTGACAGAGAATAACCCCCCTCTGTGGATCAGTGGTAAGAGCGCCTGCCTTTAAACCTAAAGGTCGTGAGTTCGAATCTCACCTGGGTGGAAATTTTCGTTTATTAAAAAAAAAATTAATAAATGAATAGTACATTGTTTACCGGGTAGGAAAAGCTTAACATTCCTGGACGACTGTGAAGGTTGCTAAGTCGAGGCGCATGCCGAGACTTAGCAACACAGAGTCCAGGAATGTGGCTTTTCCTACGAGGTAAACATACTATTTTTCCGCAAATCGTTTAAAATTCGACAGATATTGATTGATTTAAAAAAACGCGATTTATTCCCAAATAAATGGTGCTTTGAAATTCCTAATAAAATTACTTGGGTTACTATGGAAACGTATTGAGGTTGAATTGTCAAACTTTATGTAGAACACTAACAACTGTACGGAAATATCATTTCCTTACAGTAAGGAAGTCCTGACTTTTTCTTCAAGAAATTTTGACAGGAATGTCAAAATTTCCTGGCGATTTGCGGAAAAATAATTTCTATCCTTGTGTGATCGGTACTCACCAGAGGGACCGCAGACGTTCGGATACAATTAGCGTCTCTTAGCAAAGACAATGACGTCGATTTTGCTAAGTATCAAGACAATTACTCTACACACACTAACACACACACTCGCTACATTAATAAACTTATCTTGATTGAGACTGGCTGAATGACAATCGTCCAAGCCAAAACACACAAAAAAAGTCTTTGACAGAGACAAAACATAAAAAGTACTTTGACCGGTATTGTCACAATATTGTCACATCATGAGTGTGGGTACTGCCAGTCAGTTTGTTTGTGTTATTCTTAAAATAAAAATAAATATCTATTTAACAATTTTGCGTTATAAAACGATTAACGAATGTGCCTTAATGGGTAATAATTCAAGTAAATCAGTAAGAAAGGTGAAAAAATATTTTTTATTACAAAAAAGGAACAAAAATATGTGTTGTTTGTAATGTAAAAATGGTTGACAGTTATCGCAGGTATAACCAGTGGCGCACCAAGAATATTCCTCTGGGTCGGGGGGTTTTAGTTAGGCACCGAAATTTTTTTATGCTACCTCCACCATTTTGTCCTTAAAATTTGTGAGTAACAGTGTCGGAATAGTGTAGGAACCCACAGAACCCCCCCTGGGTGCGCCACTGGGTACAACCCTCTGCAGAATCCCATCCACTGCACTCTAAATGGGCCAATCTTGAGCAAAGGGTACATCTAAACCACATTTCACTGTTTTTGTCAAACTCGCTGCAAACCAGGCATCTATCTTCGTCTGCATCGTCACTGTCATCACATGGTATATCGATATCCGATTCTGAAGAACTAGAATCAAACACCTTTCCCTTGTAATGAGGTTTCTTAGTTTGTACTTGTTTTCCAGTTTTATTTTGGATGAAATAATAAAAAAAAGTATATATATATATATATATATATATATATATATATATATATATATATATATATATATATATATGAAACCATATTATTACTAAAATTAATATCAAACTCACCAGTCTTCCGGATTGAACCGCGTCGATATCCATTTTGCCAAGCTTTCGGCATCCTCTCTGATGCCTTCCTCAGGGCTTCCGAGGTCTCAGTCTCCCGAGCCCCCAGACACTACTACACTGTTCACTAATCACTGCATTGTCACTACTAGTGCAGTGATTAGTGAACAGTGTAGTAGTAATATTAAAATGTAATAATGTAGTGTATAATGAAATTACCACTCATTTCACGACTGCTGTCTTTAAAATGGCGTTAGATTGAAGCAAATGGCGCCAAACAACGTGAAAAGCCAGCCAACCTTGAGGTCATAAAAATATGACAGATCAACAAGGTTGAGATACCAACCCTAATTATAGAGCGGTATATTTAAAAAGTAAAATGAGTTTGGGTGATAAACCGTCTGTAAGAAACCAAACAATGAAAGAAAAATGGTATTGATAACACCAATGTCTCCCATTAATCAGCTTAGAACGAACAAACAAGTAAGGTCAGTCCAAACTCATATATATATATATATATATATATATATATATATATATATATATATATATATATATATATATCGTCAACGTTGTGGTTGGATAATCAGTCACAGGTGAAAAACGATCATAATTTCCAACAGTCCAAGGTTCATACACTTGGAACTGCAAGTGATAAGAGATTCTATTAATCAATTTAATTATATGTATTAAAGTATTTAATTAAAAAACAATTAACACAAATCTGTGTATATGCAAGGATGAATAAGTCAACGCAATGTAAGTTTTAAGAGGCATTTCAGTTATCCCCCTGAAGAATGTTTGATTATTTTTTTTTTCTTATTAGTGCTCAGTGTATGGATCCCAAAAATGTAATAAGAGCAATTCTCCTTCTGCTGTACCTTAGCTCCTCTCGATATTCGAAGCCTTATATCTTCAAGATAGAAGATTCTTTGTATGATTTATTCTGTAGTTTGTTTTGATGTATATGGAGTATATAAGGTCATAAGTTTTTATGAAATATACAAAATTAAGTGAACTTCTTAACAAATATGTAATTTTTGTTCCCGTCATCAGAAATATACCAGTGCCTATATAGTGTAGTCTCCAATATAACAGTAGATTTTATTATACTGTTTTTATCGTGACCAGAATAAATTATACTCCAATTTGCATACAAACATATTTGTCAATGACTAACTTATAAAATACATATGATAAAGTAATTGATATTGAATAAATTTCTCAGTAGGTCATGCCAAACAGTTTTGATTAGAATACCATTAGATGAACCTAAGTAATATTCATTTCCTTAATTAGTATTCATATTAAGATAACTGGTTCTAATGAATGGCCAAGAAGACATAGTTTTATCTGTAAAAAAAACTAATCAAAGCAATAAACAGTTTTTTTGATTAATTATGGTAGAGTTGTTGATAGTAAATGACACTCTATATTTTTTTTATCAATTAATATTACTTCTTGTGTATAAAATTAATATTACTTGCGTAATTACTAACATACATACTATTTTTATTAATTAAATGTTTGCATAATTTTCTATCACAACTTTAACATTACGAGTAAATTTTTAGTCAAGTCAATACAATACAAAAATCTACATAGGTGATACATAATTGCAATTTAATCCTAACATTAAAGAAATCGATTATCAGGTAGAAATTACTTCTTTCACAAAGTACAACAACTCCCTCATCAATTCTTTAACTTCTCTTGTATAATATTTCTCGAATAAAGGGCTGTAAATTAGCTTTTTATTTAGCTTTAATTGTATATTCACAATTAAAAACATGGCAAAAGAGACCGGACTAGAAATAAATATTCAAAAGACAAAAAGCCAACAAAGACAAGAGTTAGGGGAAACAGTCGCACAGTTGAATAAGAGGACCATATTGAAACTGTAGAAAATTTTCACATCTGGGAGTTGCATTAAACACAGATGGAATAGAAGAACCAGAAATTCGAAGAAGACTAGTAAAGGAAAACTATGTTTACTTTTCACTCGCTCATGTGTTTCGCTCCAAAAACACACACTGGGGGTCGAAAATAAGGGTCTACAAAACTATTATCAGACCAATAGTATGTTATGGACATCTGAAGTAGTATACAAATGGACATCTAAAGAAATCAAAAATAGCGAATTTAATAAAAAAGATAGTGCATGCATTAAATCAAGTTAGCATGCAGCAGATAAACTCCAATGATATTGATGATTTGAATAACCTTATTACCGAAACAGGAATAAAAGCCTTCTGCAATTGAAAAAACCAAAAACAACATACAATGAATTAGACAAAGAAATATTACAGCAAATAGAAAGAATGAAGATCTTAAATAAATCTAACAAAAGGGGAACCGACGAATATAGAGAACTTAATAGGCAGATTAGAAAAGAAATCAGACAACAAAAAAGAAAAGAAAACGAAAAATGAATAACAACTATTGAAAAAAAATAAGAGTATGGAATGCCTCAGACCGACACTAAGACGACGTCAGATGATATCATTAATGTTAAAAGACGAAAATGAAATCACAACTAGAGAAAACATACTGACACGAATAGAAGAATTTTACAGAACACATAATTATGATGATGAGATGAGGCTAGCACGGAAATTAATAAAATATGTTGGATCAGAAATAATGCCAAAAGTAACAATTTCAGGGGTAACTACAGCATTGGAAAACATGAAGAGAAATAAAGCTGCAGGAGAAGATAGTATTACCACAGATATGATATTAGAAGGAGGTAAGTAACTAATTGCAATTGTAACTAAGCTTGTGGACAGTTGTTTACATCAGGGCAAAGTCCCTAAGAGCTGGAACAACTCTAAAGTAATCTTATTACACAAGAAAGGTGATAGTCGAAAATTGGAAAACTACAGACCCATCAGCCTACTGTCACACCTGTTTAAAATACTCACCAAAGTCATAACTACTCGGCTAACAAGGAAATTAGACGAATACCAACCATATGAAGAGGCAGGTTTTAGAAAAGGCTATTCAACTTCCGATCACCTGTTAACCACAAAAATAATAATAGAAAAATGTAACGAATACAAGTTTCCAGTTTTCCTAGCATTTGTAGACTACGAAAAAGCTGTCGATACCATAGAACACACGGCCGTAATAAACGCAATGCAAAATTGAAGAATAGACAGCAGATATATTAACTTAATAAAAGAAACTATGAACGAAGTTACAGCTATAACTTAATAAAAGAAACTATGAACCAAGCTACTGCTACATACTACCTAAATGAAAATGAACACACGAACCCTGTACCATTAAACAGGGGAGTCAAACAGGGAGATACTTTATCACCCAAACTGTTCACCTTAGTTTTGGAGGACGTTTTTAAAAACCTAAATTGGAAATATTAGGGAATAAACATCAATGGCCGCTACCTCAGTAATCTACGATTTGCAGATGACATAATCCTGATAGCTACTGACCTACAAGAAATGCAAACCATGCTTTTAGAACTACATACAGAATCTTCTAAAATAGGACTAAAAATGAATTTAAACAAAACAAAAGTCATGTACTCCGAAGACACCGTGACAATAATAAACGATAAAGTTATAGAAAAAGTTGAAGAATATATTATACTTAGGACAAAAAATAATACTAAATAGGGAAATTCAAACTGAAGAAATAAAAAGAAGAAAGTTAGCTTGGGCAGCATTCGGTAAACTGAACTATATACTCAGAAATCGACAAATTCAATTACATCCTAGATCTAAAGTTTTTGATGCATGCATTATCCCGATATTAACTTATGCGGCACAAACATGGACAATCACAAAAAAAAAATATATGTACTTAGAGTCACTCAACACGCGATGGAAAGAGACAAGAAAACAAACACATGGATAAGACAGAAAACCAAAGTCACCGATGTGGTGCAAAAGTCAATAAAGTTGAAATGGGAATACGCTAGACATGTAGCTAGGAGTGATCTAAACAAATGACACAGATCAATTTTAACCCGGAGACCATACCAACACAAAAGACCCAGAGGCAGACCTCCTATGAGATGGGCAGATGATTTGAAAAGAACTGCCGGGAAAAATTGGCTGCAAGTAGCGTACAATAAAAAACAATGGAAAGGAAGACTTGAAGAGGCTTATGTTCAGTTGTGGACGTGAATGGCTAGACGAAGAAAAAGTATGTTATGGATGCGAGACATTGATGACACAAAACGAAAGCTGGAAGCATTTGAAATAAAAGTTCTACGGAAGATATTTGGACGTATTAACGAAAACGGAAAACGGAGTATGAAGATCCAGGTACAACCATGAACTTTACCAACTGTTCAAAGAAGCACCGATCTCAGAACTATAATTCAGAGATTTCGATGGCCTAGCCATGTAGTGAGAATGGAAACCGAAAAAATACCAAAAAGAGCCCTAGGTAGTAAAATGCAGGGCGCAAGACCAAAAGGCCACGGAAAAGGTAGGAGGATGAAGTGACAGCAGACGTGCAAAATTTGCTAGACCTAAAAACCTGGAGAAGATCAGCGCGGGACTGGAAAGGTCGAAGGCATTGTTTGAAGGGGGCCAAACCACGATTCCAAATGTAGCGCCATTTTAGAGAAAGAACTTAGCTCTACAGGTCATGTAGGCCAATGACTATATGTTCTTATTCTGCTGACGATGAGGTACTTGAAGTTCTATCTTCTTCTTTCTTTGGGTGCCGTATGTAGACGTCGGCGATGGCCATCAACATGTTTACAATTCAAGTCAAGTCAAATTTATTGATCACATGCGACATTATACAAAGTACACGTATGAGATAAGTCAAAAATACAGACATAAATCTTAAAATTATATAAATTAATTAAACACGATAAAACATACCTAAAAATTATTTTTAGAATATGGCTCTAGCTCACAAATGTATTGATGTACACACCTCCGAAAGTTTGGCTGATGTAAATTCATTCGTATATCTATTGGAAATTTGTTAAAGAAACTTATGGCTGCATAATGTGTGCTACCTTCCAACAAAACAGAACGATGTTGTGGAAGCATAAAGTGATTGTCTCTGAATCTTGTTGAATAAACATGGTTAAAATGAAATTTATTAAATTCAGAAATTTTGCTATGCAAATACATTATACACGAAAATATGTACAGACCAGGAATTGTCAGAATATTCTTTTGTCTAAAGATGCCTCTACAAGAATCTCTAAATTTCTATTTTATACATTATCCTAATAGCTCTTTTCTGAAGTATGAATATCTGCTCTAATTCAGAGGTACAACCCCAGACTTCAATGCCATATTTGGCTATTGAGTAAAAATGGGCAAAGTATACTGTTTTTAATATTGATGTACATGAAAGAGACGTGAAAAAATTCTTAATGCATAACATGCGCTACTTAATCTGGATTTCAAATTAGAAATGTGGTTTGACCATTTACAATTACTGTCTAGTAGTACCCCCAGCAACTTCGTGCAGTCTGTTTTATCTATTGCTGCTTCTATAGTGTCTTCATGGTTTAATAAATTATTTAACGTGAAAATCATATACTTTGATTTCTCTTCATTCAAAACTAATTTGTTGGATAAGAAATAACTTTTGATGGTGGATAGTATCTGTGAAGTTTTATTTTGCAAATTTTGATCAGACGTTTCTGTGACTAGAATGTTGGTATCATCCGCATGACTGATAATGTTAACTCCAGTCAGTGAATTAGTTACCAAAATATCATTAATAAATACTATAAAAAGTAGAGGACCCAATACACTACCCTGAGGGATACCATAATGGATATCCAATGTGTAATTCCAATTATCTGAAACCTTTCTCTATCGGCTGCTGCATGTAATAATTCTTCTACTTTGGAGAAACACCTTCTTCTTCTCCTTCTTCTTTTTATGTAAACCTGACTCTGTCTGTTTTTCAATGTGCCTCCAGTGAATTGTTGTTCCATCGTTTTCGTGGACTTCCTACTGATCGTCTTTCTATTGGGGAACCGTCTCTTGCCGTCTTTACTACTCTATTGTTCTCTAATGTACTCTAATGTAATCTGTACATTATACAGATAACTGTACTCTAATGTTGTCATTCTTTCTTTCTTAATATTTTTTTCTCCAGAGTGTTTCATTCAGACAACCTGCGGCTCTGTTTGCTCTATTCACTTGATCTTCCACGTCAGTTTCGAGCTCTCTGTAGCTAGATAATGTGATGCCTAGATATTTAAACTCCATCACTTGTTCTATTATCTGACCTTCTGTCGGTATCGGGAATTAGCCTCTTGTCCCGTGGGAGAGAGACCAGGGGTCGTATTTTCGAATTCATTGGAGCATATTTCGCATACGAAATTAGAAGAAATTCGCTCGAAATCCAATTTTGTGTATTTTCGAATACTGCGTGTACGAATTTTTTCGTATACGGCGACTCGAATGGGTCTGAACCATTCGAATATCGATGCTCGTATACGATTAAAGTACATGTCATTTCATTTGTCACTGGGCCCGTGAAAAGTTAGATAAGATTTCAGCTGATACGAGTAAATTTTAATCGTTGTTGTATACAATATTTTTACATTGAACTTTGTTTTCAATAGCTGGTTTAAATAATTTTTTAAAGAGGTATAATGAATGCCCTTGTAGAGGCGGAAATATTAGCAGAACAGAGAGGCAGAATTTACCAACCCTTTCTTAAGTCTCTAAAGAACTATTCTAATACAGATTCAAAAATTGTACAGATTAACAAAGCCCCTCACAATGAAGTTGATAGGATTAAATGGCTCTTTTTTTGTTCGGCCGACACTGAACTACCATATTTTATGCCCTTTTTTACTCCTTTGAGTTAATTTACAAGAAACGAATTGTTTTAGACGACAAAACCGTAAAATAGGTTAAGTAAAACTGTCAATTATTCTTCTTTTTTTTTATTTGTGCTTTAGTTGTTCGAATTTGCATTGTTGCCGGTGCAAATTCTTCTCGTATACGTATAACATTTCGAAGGACGTTCAAATTCAATTTCGTATACGAAATTTTTCATTCGAGTTTACTCTTGTACGAAAAAATTCGATTGAATTCGAAAATATGACCCCTGGCTGCGTACACGCTCTTTCCGTAGCTTGTGTTGACCTGAGGGGGTAGGGATCCCGGTCGGTGGCCATAGTGGTGGGCTATGGACACTTTCGCTAAGAATAACTGCCTTAATAAAAATACAATAATGGATTTGTTTATTGCAAATAACAGATAAATAGGATAACAGATAAATGTTAAGACTAAGAATTTGAAAGAAACTATAATTATCTCCAGACCTTAAGTCTGGAGGATAATTATACAATTAGTTTTAAACTAAGAATCTGTAATGTAGACAGTATTAGTTTTTAAACACAATGCACAAATTTATATTAAATTTGAAATTAGTAAACGTGGACAATCCCAGCTGTCAAAAATTTAAGGGTAAAGAACACAATCAAAATATTTTAAAGTGTCAAAAATGTTTCATTAGACATAAAAATATTATAAGTTTTAACAGTGTACCTGAAAGAGAACGAAATCCGTAAGTTATTTTCGGCTCTGAAAATCTTCAGAGTCCGAAAGAATAAAATAGGAATGAAATAAAACGCAAATTTTATAAGTTTATTCCTCTTACTATTATCCAGCACCGTCCGGTGGCTAAGTCCTGTCAAGTAGGGAACTTAGCAAGATAACCTGGAAGAGAACAATTTCTTACATGACTTGTGGGCTACCGAAATAATCAGATTTTAGACTAAGTCTAAAAGCACAGATTAAATCGGCGAAAATGCGACGCTCTTAAGGAAAATATTAGCAAATTCGACTAAGTCGAAAAACAGAAATAATTCCCTCAAAAATCTTCAGAAATCGGTATGTCGGAATTATGACTTTTCCAGGAAAAAAGGTCGGTTGTTCCGATCCTATTACTATTGTATTACCTTTGCCTTCTAGGTAGTCATATATTACCTATTCTTTCGTTTTTTTTTGTTGTTTTGTCGTGCCACTTTGGGGATCTTGCGTTTAGGTCACTTATTATTGTTAGTTCTCCCGTGTCCAGGTCCAGGACAACATGTAGTTATTCATTTTGGATTGGAACGTAGGCTGATATTATTTTGGGGGTTCTTCCTTTTGTTTCTATTTTTGCTATTGTTGCTTTAAGTGTTCCGAATCCATCTTGAATGGATGTTGTTTTACTTCGTCATTTTCTGACTAGGATTGCTGTGCTTCCTGAGTTATTCTGAAATCTTTTCTGTAGATGTTAGGTATATCCTGAAATTTTCATTTACGTCCGGTACTTCAGCTGATCTCTGCTTTATTTTTACATTGTATTCTAATAAAACGTAACTATAATGTGATGTGATACGATAGTATTACCGACACTTTTAATAATCAGGCAGATAATGTTATGTATAGTAAATTTTAAACTGAAGAAGAATCTGAAATTACATTCTTGGTGATTTTCCTTATTTCATCATTTTATTCTAGACAATGTTTATATTTACAACACGATTCTCGAGACCTTGGCATCAAAAATGTATCAAAATATCATTTAAAAAAATATTAGGACTCAAATTGATTCAGAAACAACTTTATGTAACACATAAATACCAAAGTATGAAGGCGGACTCCAATGTAGTGCACTGTGTTGTCATATCTACCGTTTATGAGGTGTATCTAGAAATTCAAGAAGTACTTCGGTTGATCATTGAAAAAAAGATTCAGGGAAAAAGGTTAATATCGAGATCTTCAGAGCTGATATTTTGCGCATAGCTGTAGGTAATTGGATCGCCAACCTTAAGAGAAGAAGGTGACCTGATATGCTGGAATAGAGATATGGTATATGTCTTTAGAGATATGATCATCACTATTTGATGACTCTAGAAAAGAGGACATTATTATATTAAATAAATCGCAATACTCCTTATGAATGTCGTGATTTGGAGGACAATTTATCAGCAAATATCTGTTTGTTTTGATTGACACTAATGATAACTGGAATTTTTCTGGTATATAGCCTAGCCTCTTCGTGGTGATGTAGATTGACTAATTACCACTACGTGCCACTACGCTACATCCTTTCGCAACAGTCTTAGGATTTATAGCATGGGATTCATTAGATGAATAATTCCTGAAATGTGTTTCCGAGATAAGACGTACATCTATATTTTCTATTTGAAATAGTAACTTAACTCTTTTGGTAAGAAGTCTGTTGCCATTTCATGTTAATATCTTAATGGTGTTAAATTTTCTTGATCGATGTATTCTAGTCTTTTTAAAATTGATTAAAGGAGAAAATCAATTGTTCTGATTTCTCCAGTGGAGTTAGAATGAGTTTTAGTGTGTGTTCAATGCTTGTGTTCTGAGTATCCTTCGTTTCAGCCTTTATTTTATTTGAGACAGTGTTGGAAAATGTTAAGTTATCTTTAATTTTTTTATTAAAAAAATGGTGTTTTCTAACTGATTTGTTCTTATGTAGTGCATGATTTCTTATTTTTTGTAGTTCTATAGCTACCTTACACCTTCGACAGTTTGCAGAATGCTCTTCATTTTACTTAAAATGAAATGTTTTTGTGATATCAGTAGAGATTGCCATTTATATCAAGTCTAATAGTATAGAAATTCAATATGATATTCTCCAGGACAACAATCATAATAGAAATTTATTTTTTAACACCGAATATGCTTTACATTGCCATTCAAAAGAATCCAAGATATTTGCTAATTCATTTTGGACTAATTGGAGAAAGATTAGAATGAACTTACACAGGGCTACAAAGAGAGTATTAGATATAACGAATAGAAGCAAAGAGGCAAGCCAAGAAAGAAATTGAATTAAAAATAGGGAAAACAGTACAATAAAAAAAAATCAATAAATGTTTATATTTTTTATTAATGCTAATTTTTTTGTTACAAACCATAGAGTTTAGCTGATAATGTTACCTATTACAAAGATTTATTATACCCTTTCATTTTTTAATGTACTCTTTTTAAACGATACGTCTACGATTTTTGATGTTTTGAATCTGGCAACACTGATAGTCGGCTCATTGCCAAATTAATTTTAAAACGAGCTGTCTGAGATTGTTGAAAGCAATGTTCATACATTTTAATTCGAGAAAAATTCTCGTGAACTTGTATTTTCAGCTGTTTTTAAACGACACTCAACTACAATAAAAATAACTGTAAAACCCCATAAAAAGTATGTTTACACTCTTCACAAAACCATTTAAATATTTCGTTGCTCTTCAGCGAGAGGAATGTTTATTGGATCCTTTTACAGTTGACAAGAAAAATAAAGAAATGATTTTGTTTACGGTAAATACGGATATTCGATATTAGTCTAGTAAAGTGTAGTTCCGGCAAAACTACGTTTGTCTTCGTTTTAATGTTTATAGGCAAAGTGTTCATACCATGTTATAAAGTAAAACGACCATGATTCTGCAACAGATAGATAGTAACTACGTACGTATTTTTAATTTTTAAGATTTAAAAAATAAATCGTTCTTTGCTCTTCTAGACTAAACACAATAAATCATATCTGCTGCATATTGACTGACATTTTCTAAGTATTAATGTTTTATGACTTAAGTCGATTATTTTTTGTGTGCTCATAAATTATCGGTGTATACCCAACATACCGGATGGTGAAATCTGGCAAAGCAAACCATCTTAAGGTTGGCTGGTCTGAATCCTTAATTGTGTGTTTTCTGAGTTATAGTTTTGCTTATAAACATTTAGAACAACTTTTTTGTCATTGTACGGAAATTCCTTTTTATATTTTAAAAGCGGGAATTTGTTCAGAAATAAAAAAAATGTTCTGCGATAATTAGGGACGAAGTTAATCACTTTTTTTTAATTCATAGCTTATTTATTTATAACAATTAACCCTTAACGAACGTGGTGCATTAATTTTACACAAACGACGTGGTAGAATCCCTGGGATTCCATGTTGTCAAACTGACAATTTGTGTTCTGAATGTTATGTTAAGAGTTATTGAAAGTTAAAAAGACGTTTAAAGAAAGCATATTTATTATAAAAAGTTGACAATACAAAATAATACCAACTTACAGGAAAATAAAAATTGAATGAACCGAAAAATCTGCTATCAGCGTTTGCGTCGATAAAAACCAAAATATTTTATATAAACATTTTTTTTTTCAAAAACACGTTTTTAAAACTATATTGAATACTAAAATAATGTTTTTCAAAAAGTTATTCTAATAAAATTGTGCAAGTCCTGAAAATTGGCCAGTTGATCACATTTCTTCACGCTTATTTACACATTCACTACCTACACATTTTTTTGCTACATTGCAAAAAGATCGGTTGTTTACACTGTATACACAGAAAACTTGTATTTCTTTTCAATTTTGTATTACATAAATAGCAGTACTTCCTAGCGTTCCTGGGTAAGGTATCTGCAAAGAATATAGACTGCTTTATAGAAGCGTCTATATTCTTTGGTATCTGTATGATCGTCATTTTCGGTTGGATTTATTCTTAGCACCGTTTGAATGCTGAGTATTAGTTCTCTTGGAAGACGTTGGTTAATTCCTCGTTCTCGAAGAAGTGGTTCATATAGTTGCTGTGCCAAAATCTTCAAAAACTCTAATTTTGTATATTTTGTTCGGTTTGCACAAGCCTGGTAAATAATATATGCATTTAATGCACTCATATCGATTATTCTAAAAAATATGGCCATCGGCCAGCGCCTGGTTCTTCGACTGCACGAGTATTTTGTGCATTTTTCGTCTACTGAATCTACGCCTGCTTTTGTATTGTTATAAAAGACATTTATTTCCGGTAACCCAGTTTCGATATCATCTTCTTTCATGTGATGCAGCGAGGATATTAAAAGCACAGCCCTATTTTTCTTTGGCACTCGAGAGATTATAGTTTTAGTTTTTGTAAATTCGTATAAAGTTGAGTTTACAGATCTTGATCTAGATGGTAGGAACTCTTTAGGAATTTCTCTATTCCTTTTCATAGTGCCAACATATGTTCAATTATTAAAACATCTACAAGTTCCACTGATGTGTACCAGTTGTCGCCTGTAACATTTCTATTACTGCCAAAGATCGGCTTGCAAGGGCGACCACTGCTTGGAATGGAATAGAAAGTTTTTTTCTTCTGCAGTCAAATTCTCTAATGCATCAGATCCTTCTCCAAAATATATATTAGTGTTGTATACATAGTGGGTGCGAGCATCTGCTAAACATTGAATCTTTATTCCATACTCTTCGGGTTTATTAGGTATATACATTTTAAACCTACATCGCCCTCGAAAACCGACTAGCATTTCATCGATTGTAGTATTAGCACCTAGTACATTATAATTTTGAGAATTTTGGTTGAATATCTTTAAATTGTGGGAAATTGCGGCAGCTGGATCAGTTTTATCTCGATTCGTTCTTTCTTCTCGTGTATCAAATCGTAGGCATATTAGCAGTACAATTTTTAGTGGTTTATTCGGGACGTGTGTAGGAGGTTTTAAAATGAATATGACAAAAACAACAACAAAGACAAACACAGATGACTCCATAATAAATCTCTCTCCCTTGTCGTTTCTCCATTACTGAGGATCGTGATTTCTTCTAATATTCCTAAAAATTTTTCTCCATTGGTCTCTATCTTCAGCTGCTTTGAGAGCTTCGCAGAATGATTTTCTCGCTGAATTTTTAATTGGGTTCGGCCATCTAGTTAATGATCGTCTTCTTCACTTTCTCTCGGAACATTTCCAGAAACAATTAATCTCTCCAAACTATCGTCACCACTGCGAACCACATGACCGAAAAATTGCAAAATACTTTGCAGATGTATTGTGGACAGCCTTTTTTTAATCTCGAGTTGTTTTAAAATGGAAACGTTTGTCCTATGATTTTTCAAAGGTTTGCTCAGCATCAATTTTTTGAATATTTTATATTCAAGGTATATATAGTATAGAAATAGTAAGAATACAAGGTCATTCACCAGTCTCATCTTGATATTTTGAGATATTGGTTTGTCTTTCCAAACTTTAGTTAGGCGACTCATCGCATTTTTTGCCATACCAATACGTTTCCGAACTTCTGCTTTACAGTTACCATCGTCAGTTAAACTAGACCCGAGATAGATAAAACTGTCCACTATCTGGTATTCCTGTAACATGTTAGTCAGTTGAAGAGTGTGTAATCTGTCGATCTCCATTATATTTGTCTTAGCTTTATTGATTTTCATGTCAACTTTACTGCTTTCGTACTCAGCTCGTTGCAGGAGATTAAACATTTCTTCCTCATTTGCTACTTTAAGTGTAGTGTCTTCAGCAAATCTTAAATTGGAAATTTTCTTATCAGCCACTGTTCTGCACCGGCCTATCCATCGAAAGCCATCCTCATGATATATTCACCATAAATGTTGAATAAGTCAGGTAACAACACGCATCCTTGTCTAACACCTCTCTCGGTTTTAAATTGGTTTGAGAACTTTTGATCTAGTCGTACTGTTGCTATATTGGACTGGTACAGATTTTTAATAAGTGTTACTAGGTGCGTTGGTGTACCCATTTGTATTAAAATAGACCACAGAGTTATCCAGCTTACACAATCAAATGCCTTTTGGTATTAATAATAATAATAATATGTATAACTATAAGTCATTCCGAAGAACCTCCTAGAAAACATAAAAAAGCTGGGTCCAAATGAACATCTAAGGTCATGCAGAAAGCTGTATACTCTCAACGTCCAGATGTGTACGCATATTTTTGGGAGATAATCCAGCATACCAAGTCACCCAGGGCTCGATAACACGGAAAGAGTCCCACCAGAGCTCAATCCTTTTGATACCGTCGGTATCTGGGATGAGTGAATTTTTCCCTTAGAGAAAGTGTGAGCCGTATAGTTAAATCTGGACTGTAAATGGCAATATACTTGGATTTAAAGTAAACTTAATTAAACCGCAAATTTTCTTACCCATCGAAATTTTTTAAGATTTTTAAAAATCAAAATTTCATGTTAAAACTTACATTACGCACACCTTATTCATTTACACAAACATACTTTCTTATGTTTCTCTGTTCAAATAATGTCACCTTGTCTTCTGTTATCTACATTTCTACTTTACAAATAAAAGAAAATTAAATGTAGGATAAATAAATAATTCTTCAGTAGTTGGTAATCCCACATAATCTCTAAAACATACCATATGTATTTGTTTAAAAATAAATTAAAAATAAGCGTGACTACATGATCTTTATTTGCAAAATAATCATACAGGTTTTCAGGTTTATTACTGAAGAGTTCATTTAAGTATATTGTTTTTTTTTATTAATGATTATACTTAGAGATACGGAGAGATTACGGACAATGTCGATTTTACCACAAGAATAATGGAATTTCCTAATCTGATATAAATAATATGCCTTTCAAATTATCACATCACGAATAGCAGCACTTTTGACAGAAAAATGACAATGACAGAAACTATAAAAAATATTTAATTAATCATTAATAAAAATTCTTTTTCTTCTTCCTTCTTGTATGTAGGCTTTAAGGTCTGTTTCTTCTTCAATATTAACCTCCTAAATTGTTTAAATTATCGCACCCATTTTTTCTTGGTCTGCTAATACTTCTTCGTCCATTTGGTGACTCCTGCTATTCGTACTATCTTATCCTCTGCCATTCTACTAATGTGTTCCTTCCACTCCTATTTTGTCACCCATCCATTTATATCTTCTATATTGCGTGCTCTTCTTATGTTTTCGCTTCTCTCCCTATTCAACAGACTTTTCCCTGATATTCGTCGGAGTATTTTCAACTCTGTTGTTTCTAGCAGTCGTCTCGTTTCAGATGTGTCAGGTCCTGTCTCCGCCGTATATGTTAATATAAGGTCTAATTGCTGCGTTATAGATTCTTCTACCATTTTTGCTGTAGTATTCCACATTGACGACTTACAGACGACTCTTTATAGTCTTCGCCATTGTCTTTTTTCATGTTAAAGGCATAATCCTCGAGAATATTTGCTGGTTTCGTTATGGTAGTACATCTTTCAAACGTAAAATTTCTCATCCATAGGAACTCCGAAAATTGGGTCCAAACAGAGCTTCTGGACCTCTGCGTAATGAATGGAACATTTTCCGAAACCAATTTTTTCATTTCTTCACCTGACTGGCATCCAAATCTTGATTTTTCGTCTGGATATATATAATATAATTATCACACACCTTCGTGACGAATCTATCATAATTTTGTCGCTGAGAAACCATGGACAGGAAGGGATTTTGTCAGTGAGAAACGTGCCATTGCTAAGACGTAATAGTTTAGTGAAATAGTCTTAAATAAACGAACACCAACAAATTTATGTAATTCCTTGATAAACATCTATAACCTGTCTACGTATTTCATCGTACATTGTTCTAACATTAGAAGAGGTTTTAGGGTATCCGGGTGATGTGATCAATTGCTTATCTAAATTGATGACAAAACAGGAGCTAAAGCTAAAATATTGCCATTGTAGGGCCAGCACAGGTACTAAAACATGTATACAAAATTAGTTTCTTTTCTGAGAAATTACTCTATGAAATGATGCTCTATGAAGTTACCTATAGATAAAGTCACGTTCAGATGGCAGTGTACGGATATACGATAACAGCGTTGCCAATTCTACTGCCATTGTAAGTTTTGCTACTTTTGTAAAATAAGCAGGGCCAAACTCACGGTAAACTAAGATATGTTTAGGTAAGCTAAAGTTGTTAATAGAAAATTCGTGAATGAAATAAATGGTAACAATTCCTAAAATGCTTTTATACATAATACCGCAGTTAATAGGGAAAAAAATATGAAAAATATTCTACAGGTTTTTTAATGTTCTAAACGGTAGATAAGGGATAACTGATGATAATTCCTTGAAGAATTACAGCCAATTTTGCTTTGTTTATTTTTTAAAGAAAGATGAAGTTTGGAAAAAATCATTTTTTTGCCTATTTTGTTCCTCGTGCATTTTAGGGAAAAATGTTTCAAATAAATGTTACAGATCTTAAAAAGTTTTTTAATTTTTTAGTTTCTAAATTAAAATACATAAACAAATGACTGAGATAATTGCAAAAAACCCCTAATTGAGGCCCCTAGAACACAAGGGTGTAAGTGCAGTTGCTTATCACTTAGCAACTGATATCTAACAACAGGCACGTACTTTTGGCTTCAAACTTTCTACATTAACAACAATAACACCATCAAAAATTACATGTCATTGAAAACATGCTGAAAACTGAAAAAGTGCTACCTAGATTTTTAAATTTATATCAAACTTTGAACAAAGATTTTTCAAAACTTTGTTTTTGGCACTTACACCCCTTGTGTTCTAGGGGCCTCAATTGTGCACTAATTTATTAAATGTTCATAACTTTATTTTTTGCATAATGACGTCTAATATAACTACTTGAAATTATGTCGATTAATGAGTTATTTAAGTGTGCTACATTTCAACCAGATCAACTAAATATTTTATTACCTTTACTGAGAAAAGAATACCCCCGAAAAACAATTTTCAATCATCTTCATTTTCATAATCTAGTTCATCTTCAGAGTCATCGTTTAATGAAATTCTAATAGGTTCAATGTCATCTTGAATGTTGTCTACTGTCCAAAAATTATTCTCCAATTTTATAACATGGTTGACGTAATTTTTCCAATGTCCATTGTTCTGTACTTTATCATAACCTTCATAAATCAATGTTTTAACGTCGTTTTGTTTGAAACTTGAATTCTTAGAGGACACGTACCGTTTCACTTCACTCCACACCATTTCTATTGGGTTCAGTTCACAGTGATAAGGCGGAAGTCTTAAGATATGTACATCTACGCGGCATTGTTCGTCACTGTGATTCCTGTATTTTTCACCAATACAATCAATTTTGTATTTGTCATAAATATTTTTAAATACATTAGCAGTTTCCAGAAGTTCATTTTTTAAGTAATCTTCTTCAAAATAAATGTCCTTTTCATAGAGCCACTCCTTAATTTGACGTTTCACCCAATATTGTTTGGGAAAATTTAATTTCCTAGAGTATAAGATGCATTGTCCAAGATAATGACATTCTTTTTATTTTTTGGGAGATTCGGTATTAACATCTCTTCAAACCATTTTTCAAATAGATCTCCGTCCATCTCTTTATGGTAATCTTCAGCACCTTTTTTGGCAAGAAAAGTGATGTCAGCACCTTCAACAAATCCGTCTTTGTTTCCTGCATGGACTAAAACAAATCTTGGTCCTTTTCCAGTCGGAATTTTTAAACCTGTGGTAAGTCCATTTACGAAAGCCTGTCGGCTATTTTTTATTGTTGTATCTTGCCATACTTGCCCATTGGTTATTCCAGTATTAACCCATGATTCGTCCATATAAATGATATTGGCTCCTTCGTTCCTCAGTTTCTTTATTTCCCGGAGATAGTGACGCCTCCAAGCGACTATTTCTTGTTTTTCTATTAATATTGAATTTCTACCTTGTTTGCCATATATAAAACCCATGTCGTGCAATAGTCTTCTCAACGTACTCTTGGAAAAATTCGGAAGATGCTCCATTTGCTTAATTTTTTCTAGTACTACGTCAAGGGTTGGAGGAATATTGTCCATAAAAAAACCGTGCACTACTTGTCTTATTCTAGACCGAGTTGCTTCATCATATCTATTCTCACGACTATTCAAATAACCGGTTCTTTTTTTCTTATAGGAGTTACGAGTGGACCATTTTTACTTTCACTTCTATATCGGAATATCGTTCGCTCAGAGACTCCAGTCATAGCAGAAACTTCCCGCACTATTGTTGATACACTTTTATCATTATTACTGTTTGATAAATAGTTAAAAACATTTAACACTATTTTTTTGCATTCACTATTTAACAAATTACCGTTTTTGAATTTTATTACACTCGCGGCCATTTTGACACTGACACGACACAAACGTCTGATATCAACTGAAAATTCTTTTAATGACTCTCAAGTATTTACCTGAATTTATAATTGCTGGCATTAGACAATAATTTTGAATTTATAAATAGGTATATTTTTTTAATTCTAAATTATTTTTTAATGTCTGTAACTGTAAATGCAGGTAGAGAAAGTGTGTCATTAAAAGGACATTAAGATCAAAAACGGATTATACAAATAATTATTTCATTTCCACGAATTGTAAACAATTTTGAACAGAAGATATAATTCCGAAAAGACCAGATTTCCGAAATTTAACTTTCTATTTTTAAAATCCCAACAGAAAAATTATATAATTAAAAAAATGTAGTATTTTTCCGTTTCACATTCATAAATATTTCCGAAATTATAATTCTTTTATAGGAGCCGGCCCATAACGTACGATTGTAGGTACGATTAAAAACTGACAACAATGTAGTTATTTCTGGCATATAGAAAGTACAGGCCTATCTCTGTAACGCTGCCATCTGAATGTGAATTTATCTATAGTAATATGTTTACTATTATTATTTATTTTACGTAGGTAAAACAAAAAAATGTTTTACCAATTAAAATTTAGAATGTTTAAAAATATTCTATATTTGTTTAACGAATCGTAACATGAAAAACCATATGTATGCTATTACTATTTACATCTTCAAAGGAATTTCTTTGAGGTGCAATTTTTAACCATAAACGCAAATTCGACTGTTCGACAACCCCTTTGAAGTCTAAAAATATATCTAAGAGGAGGATTTATTGCGTAATAAATCTCTTTGTCGGTGTTCTAATGGGAGAAGAAAGAACCATATTTCATTTTTACTACAAATGTCTTTGTGCCGCAAAAACAAAACAAAAGAAATAGCAAATTAATGTAAGTTACTAAAGTTTTTATAGTTTTTTCTACCTTTTATCAAATTTGCAAGTGAGTATATACGTATATATACTTTTGAACACTTTTGAAATATACATGGAAAATGAGGCGAAAAAAATATGGGGCATACCAAAGTATAGATATTTGAGTGGATTATACGTATATACCAATTATTATCAATCCAATCTTTTTCTTCTTCTTTAAGTTCCATCTTCTATCGAAGGTTGGAAATCATCATGGCTATGCGGACTCTGTTGACTGCGGCTCTAAAAAGTTCTGCACTACTGCATTCAAACCATTCCCTTAGGTTCTTAAGCCAGGATATTATTCGTCTTCCACATTTCGCTTTCCTCGGATTTTGCCTTGCATAATAAGTTCTAAGAAGGCGTATTTTTGTCCTCTCATCACATGTCCCAAGTACTCAAGTTTTCGCCTTCTGATAGTTAATATTATTTCCACCTCATTTCCTATCCTTCTAGTTACTTCCACGTTTGACATTCTTTGAATTCATGATATTCGTAGGATTCTTCTGTAACACCAAAATTCAAAGGCGGCCAACGTATTCAGATGGATTTGTTTTAGTGTCCACGCTTCCAAGCCATAGAACCTTTTTAAGTTTAATGAATGATGCACGTGCTATTTCAGTACGTGTCTTAATTTCTTTGGTTTGGTCTACATCTGATGTTATCCATGTTCCTAAGTATTAATAGTTATTAACACTCTCAATTGCAGTATCTTCAATAGTCAATTGGATATTTGCATGTGCAGATTAAGTCATGATTATGCATTTAGTTTTCTTTAAATTTATCTTCAGTCCGTACTCATGACAGCGTTCATTAAGGCGTTGCATTACGTTCTGTAAATCATTGTTGTTATCCGTCATTATTACTGTATCGTCTACAAAACATAAGTTATTCAAAACTTCTCCATTGATAGATATACCTTCTATTGAGTCTGAGAGCGCTTCTTGAAATACCGCTTTACTGTAGACATTGAAAAGTAGTGGGGACAGCACGCAACCCTGGCGGACTCCTCTCTGTATTTTGATATTTTGGGTGTACTAGCTGTCAACTCTTACCTTGGCAGTTTGATTTCAATATAAATTAAATATAATTTTCGTATCAAAGTCTACAAAACATAAGTACATGTCCTGATTCATGTCCATGCATCTCTGAGCTAGCGTATTCAAGCTGAACAAAGCATCTCTTGTGCTCATACCATTTACAAAGCCAAATTGTGTGTCACTAATGTCATACTCAAGAGTTTTAAAAATTCTGCTGTTTAAGTGTGTGACTCATTAAAGCTATTGTTCTGTAATCTGGGCAAGTTGTTGCACTTGGCTTTTTGGGAATTGCTACGAAGGTGGATTGCAGTCGATTGCAAGTCTAACCTCTACAATAATTAATAAAATAATGGATGGATCAAAGAATAACCATCACCATGGCATCTTCACTAATAGCATTGTGATTGACGTTTTGGTCTCTTCTAATTTATTTGTTATGGAGAATTAGTGTGCCTTAAACTTTTGTCTACAGTTAGCTGTATGACTTGGCCTCTGCTTTAATCTTCTTACATTCTTTCCTGGCTCTCATCTGAGTTTTCTCCTTGGTATACCTATGTGGTCTACACTTGTTCTTCTTCGTGATAACTGCTTCTGGATTCCATTTACCTTGTAACATTTTTTAATTTATTCTTTCTTTTTATTATTTTTATAAATATAATTACGCAGCATATTAATACACCACTGAGTCTAGGTGTTTTCAATTTTTAAGCTAATTTGAGAAGCGTGATGCTTTGAAATCGCTTTACGGCTTTTTGGCTAACAAATCATAACATTTTTCTATTGAGAGAAACCCTTTAGAGACACTAAACTTTGTAACTGCTGACCCTAAATTAGTCACACTAAAACCCATTCACTAATAAATATCATATCTTAATGAAGAGAAGTCCGAGTGTTTGCCGGGATAAGCAGTCCACAATTTACTGTCCAACGGCTTAAGGCGGATGAGCTGGTAAGTGGAAGGCACTCTGTTGTTCTGAGATTGAGAAATTGGTCTCAAAGGCACAAGAACCAAGAAAGTGGTCAACGGCGTCGGGATGCAAAAGGCAGCGAGAATCCACTACATCAAAGGTCCCTAATGATATCTCTGTTAAAGCTATCGTGGCAAACACAACTAAAGTGGAAACAGTATTCATGAAATACGGAAGCCAAGATTCGGCAGAGGAGGTTATCCACTTCTAGATCACAGGATCTCTCAGATCGTAATCTAGATAAACCCCTGTGACAGAACTGGAAAAGTGTCTCTAAAAACTTCAGAGTTGATTATCAAAATATGTACATGGAATGTGGAGTACATCCAATGTGGAGATATATCAGGAAAACTTCATAATACCATTCAAAAAATGACCAGGCTTGGAGTAGGTATAATAGGCATAAGCGAAATGAGGTGGTCAAATAGTGGTGCTTATATTGTTGACAACCAAATGATATACCACTCGGGAAATTATAACAGTCACCATTTATATGGGGTTGGAGTAATCGTATCTCCTCAATTACGTCAATATGTTACAAATGTTATACATAACATTTACTATTATTATAATACATTTAACTATTACATATTATGTAATGCGAAAATTAGTAAAGGGAAAGCGATGAATTAATTGGGGATTTTGGTCTAGGGAAGAGAAATGAACGGTGAGAAAGTTTAAAACTATCTGTAGATAAAGAAGAATTTGTAATACTAACTACGCTCTTCAAACTACCACCAAGACGTTTGTATACTTGGGTCTAACCGCAAGATCAATCAGGAAACATAACAAGGATCAAATTGATTACATAATGCTGAACAAGAGATTCCGTAAGGTTGTCCTATAAAGCAACCCTTTTGAGCTAGGTCTATGTTTTTATTAACTAAACAAATTTCATACAAATAATTGAACTTTCGAAAATCATCTAAGCGAAAACAACTAATATTAATCTAAGAAGCAAATAATAACAATTTCTCCTTGATTAAAGTCCTAATCTCTTCAATACTTCATTCGAAATACATAATATAAATTAAGCTGTTTAAAGTTGGTATATACGTAATAAGGACATAGCAATACCCCAAATGCAAATTTGTGTTTTACTGAAGTTTCTTTGTAGCTAACTTCAATCGGAACGTTTTGTAGACTTTAACCCACAAGTTGAGTTTGACTTAGACCTTATAGACACTATCGAAACCAGATAACCAGAAGACTAAACTGGTATGCACACCTGCAGATAATGCCTGAAAATAGTTGCCCAAAAAAGATAGAAGATAGACTCCGCCCACTAGAACAGTGTTTTCCAAAGTGGGGGTCGCCATGAGGTACTAAGGGGGTAGCCGAACATTTCCAAAATAAGACAAAAGCACCACTTTGTTAGATCATGTATTTTTATTTTAACAACGCCGTAAATAGAAATTAACAATTAATTATCAGACGAAATATAAAACTAAATATTAAAGTCCGTAAAAATAAAAGAGTAAAACAAAGTCAAATATTATAATCTTAATGAGAGCTATGCGCCTGTTTCTGTGAAACTAATCTTTCAAATCTAGGCTGTGTATTTGAGACACACACAATTATATCATTTTCAAGTACGAGACGATTTCTAACTCTTGTTTTAATGGCAGTCATAGACGAGAAACTTAACTCACACAAATATGATGTTACAAATGGAACCAAACATTTTACAGCTTCACTCGCCAACTGGGGGTATTCCTGCATCTTTTCGGTCCAAAATTGGTCCGAGTTCTGGAAAAAAATTGGAGCTTCAACATTCCATCACTTGATATTTCAATAAGTTTTTCTTTCATGTTTATTGGTATTTCAACATGCTGAAAGGAATCGGCTAAAAACGGATTTAGTATCCATCTGCAACTGTCGTAACTGTTTTGAATTTCTTCGGGGAAATAATCACAGAGCTGTTGTTTTAAATTGAGCAAAGTAACATGCATGTCAGCAAAAACTTGTTCAAAATTTGTAGCACTGTAATTGGATACATTTTCCATAATTTCCTGAAGGCACTGGAATGAATCGAGTTGTTTTTTGCCAAGTGAGGTCGACCATAAATCGATTTTTCTTAGAAACGCCTTAATTTTATCTGTGGCTGTAATTATATTAATGTCGCGACCTTGTAAATTACTGTTCAAAATATTTAATTGCTCGAAAATATCAGCAAGGAAACCTAGTTTCAGAAGCCAAATAGGATCGGAAAATTGATTTTCATATGGGGACTTCTCATCTTTCAAATACATTAAAAGCTCTGCTCTTAAGTGAAATACTCTTTTTAAGACGTTGCCCCTTGAAAGCCACCTTACTTCGGTGTGATAGAGAAGATTTTCAAATAAAGCACCCATGTCTTCGCAAATTTTTCTAAAAATACGGGTCTGCAAAGCTTTTCCTTTAATGGAATTTACAACTTTAATGATGGTTTTCATAACACAGTCCATTTCAGGAGGTAAAGCTTTGGACGCAAGAGCTTCTCGATGTAAAAAACAATGTCTCCATTTGGCATTAGGCATTATTTCTTGTAATTTGACGACAAGACCAGATTTATGTCCTGTCATAGCTTTAGCGCCATCTGTGCATATAGCAATACATTTACCCCAGTCAATATCATATTTACTTGTACGTTTCACAAAAGTGTCGAGTAAACATTTTCCAGTGGTATTGGTCTCCAATGGGGAACAAAATAAAATATCTTCTTGAATGCCATTATTTGTATCATATCTTACAAACGTAATGAATTGGGCACAGTTAGATATATCTGTGGATTCGTCCATTTGAAGAGAGAAGTACGTGCATTTATTAAGATTTTCCACAACTTGCGCTTGAATATCTTCTGCCATATCACTAATTCTTCTTTGGATAGTATTATTTGACAGAGGTATTGTATTTAATTTTGCAGCCTCTCTTTCCCCACACATTATATGTACCATTTCAACAGCTGCTGGAAAAATCAGATTTTCAGCAATTGTGTGCGGATTACTAGTTTTGGCAACACGATAAGCAACTTTATAACTTGCTAATAATGCTTTTTCATTAGTAGTGGTTGCCAAGGGAAAACTGTCTTGCTGTTTGTGAAGGACGTTCAGCTTTCTTTCAAAGAATTCTACGGGCTTGTCTTTTTTATCTGGATGTTTGCTATTTAAATGTCGAAGTAACTTTGATGGCTTCATGCTTTCTTTTGACAAGACTTGTCCACAAATAACACATTGTGGTTTATTGGAAATAACGGTAAAACCATATTTAAGATATTCATCAATGTAGAATCTGTTTTTCTTTTTATTGCTGCTACTGCCACTTTCAGACGTAGATGGTTCTGCACTTCTTTTTAAAAACTTATCCATAATTTATAATTTATCGTAGACGTAAATACGTAAACGGGAATACGTAAGTCGTAAAATATTTACTCATTACTCAACACCGCGTTCGCCACCATAGGCTGTTTGGATTCGAACTGAGGTTTCGTTGCGCATCGCCGCTTATATAAAGCCAAAACGAGGCTACGAGAACGTTCCAGAGTGCCATCTAGTAGCGAGCGCTTTCGCGATTATCATGGAAGAGTTTTGCGATGTAGACACAAGCTAATATGTCGCGGTGTACAATGTGCAGTCGACTTCTTATTATTTATTTTTATTGTAAATGCTATTCTGGCAGAAGTACCTACTACTAATTACTAGTGGGACAGATCGCAATCATTAAAATAATTGTATTAAAATAAAATAATTGTTTTTGATTTAAACTTAAACAGTAAAGTAAAATTAAATTTGAGAAACCATCAGATAATTGTAAATTAGGCACGCTATTTCTGTCAAATAATATTGAATAAATGAGTGGGGGGAAATTGGGGGTCGCGAACAAATTTTTTAGCAAAAAGGGTCGCGGTTTAGATAAGTTTGGGAAACTCTGCACTAGAAGAAAACGAGGTAAACTAAGATGGTCATGGAGAGATGTCAAAGATGCAATAACCGCCAGCGATTTAAAAACTGAAGGTTGCTTCGACAGAAATTAGGATGCTGGAAATTAGAATGTGAGAAACGGCGACAGCTGTAGAATACTAACCTATTATTATTATATATTACATATTTAATAATACCAGCCATATATCTTCAAGTTATATTGGTGTACACCTTCTTTATCGCTTTCTATAATAGTTGTTACAGTCATACTAAAGCAAGGATCCTACTCATTCACATATTTCTTGGCATCAATCTGTCCATATTTTGTTAAAATCCGCTTTAATTTAAAAATTACGTGCAACTTACAAATAAAATACAAGCCGGATTTCAAGAACGTGATAGTTACAAATGATTTGACTATGGGCTCAGTCGCACTACGCCCATAATTCAACGAGACCAATTTGTTACAGAGAGGGCTAGGCTGAGAAAAGCCACAAATCTGTCAACTGACCAGAGCCACCCATGGATTAAGAATATTTTTACAGAAAAGAGGCTCTAGAAATGTCAAAGTTATTTGTTATTTCAACGCACACTTGTTTTACTCATGAGTGGAGCATATGTTGAAAAATCCCTGTTCGGATATTGAATTACTTAATATTAGGAATGAAATAGGGGAAAGAAGGTAAAGTATTATATTACAAACGAATTTTGGCTGTGTATGAGTTTAGAGTAGAATTTCAACGATATTTATATTTTAATATGTACATATAGTTAGAGAAATTCAAATATTAATATATTATTTGAAAAAAGATCGTTAAAAAGAACCCATTTTATATAAACAATAAAATTGAAGTTGAGGAGATGCAAAAAATTGCAAATATGAGGCATAACACTTTAGTATTCAAACACTATATTAGAATAGGCTACAAATGAACGAAGAATTGACTGCAACAGAAATGAATGAACACAAAACGTATTGAACAACACAAGAATAAATATTTGAAGAAATACAGTGACGGCCTAGAAGAGATGACTAATAGAAAAAAAGCACGTTTCATAAATGGCTAAACGACAGAACCTTAGGAACACGAGAAGAATATGTTACCCTCAGACAGAATGAATGAGGTTGGAGAAGAACGAATACTGTGAGAGAATGTACAGAGACATGGACAGCGTATAATAGATCAACAGAAGCATGAAAAAAAAAATAAAAAAGAGAATTAATAAACGAAGTAAACATGTAGTGCAAATAATTACAGTAAAACCTCGATATAACGGACTACTTGGGGGAGTGTCCGGTAAAGCCGAAAGTCCGTTAAAAATTTGTTTAAAATAAATAAAAAAACTTGTTTTTAAATATGTATGTACACTGTATTTAGATATATATAAAAAATACAAAATACAAACAAAATTCTATTTAATTGTCATCAGACGTTCGTCGTGAAGTGACGTTGCTGTTAATATCGACGCTCTTGTTTTTAAAAAGGAATCGAGTTTCGTTTGCACTTTCGATGTTTGCTGTTCTTTTATGATCAACTCTCTAAAATACGAAAATGCGTAAAATACAGTTGAACTTCCTTATCTAATGAATAGTTAATAAATGTTACTAGATCGTCGAGATGCGATCTCACTTCTAATAACTTCATTTTTGGTGGTGTTGTTTTGTTGTCATTTTTGCTATCTTTACTTCCATTCTCATTTTTCAGGTTCATACCTTCATCTGCTGCTATTTCACTTTCAATCATGATGTTATACCCATGGTCACCTTCATCTACTTCTAGCCATTGTAAAACATTTTCCTCAGCTATAAGCTCTCCGGCATTATTATGTATTGTCCTACAGAAATCAGTAACTTCCTGACCTTCCAAATCTATGTCTGCATCTTGGCCATCAAAAAAATTCTTCGAACCATTTTTTAATGTTTGCTCTTTCACTTCCTCTCATGCTGCTGAAAAATTAAAAATTTTTGATTTTAAATTGTAAGACCTTAGGTTCTGCAAGGTGCGTGCCCTCTTGTATCTTCTGCATTATCTCCATCGTGCAATACAACCATTACTTCGTCTAAAAATGTCTGCGATATATTCGTTTGGTTGCCAAAATTTTTCCCTGATCCATGGGTTGAATAAGCCATGTATTTTTTTTTTCAAAAACGAGGTAAACCATGCCTTCTTGGAGCTATAATATGAAACGGGCGGATGTATTATATCTTTTAAAACTCTAGGTTTACGAGATTTGCCAACCATTACAGGAGTCAATTAATGCGATACATCGGCGTTAGCACAAAGCAGTACCGATACCCTGTCTTTGCGGATTTTTCTTCTAGAGTTGGATTTTTCATATTTGAAGGCTTGTGTGCTTTCAGGTAAAGTACGCCATAACAAACCAGTTTTGTCAGCATTATAAATGTGAAATCTTCTCCTTATAGCATTTCGTTACTGATATGTTCCACTAATTTTTACCTAAAATGTTCTATTTCTGCTTTTGGTGCACTTGAAGCTTACCCCTAGATTCTTTTATTCTTGATTCCGTGTCTTCTGCGAAAGCGCGAGAGCCATTCATCACTTGCTCTGAATGTTATGTCTATATAATTTGCTAATTTAATCGCAGCAGATTTCAATTCGACTACCAGGATCAGCAACCCACTGGAACGTTGTTGGCCGTTCTTCCAGTAAAGTTTTACGAGGCAATTTCATTCGTTTTCTGAGATTGCTGTTCTCGCCTCCATCACACATTCATGCAAATTTATTTATTTTACTTTTGTTTTTTTATGTCCGAAACAGTTTGCTTTTTTCTGCCATATTGATCGCATATATGCGACACAGACGTTCTAGACATAGACTCCCACTTTCGTAGAATCTCTAGTTTTTGATTGATAGTTGGATTAGAGTGTAGAGTGGTGAGTGAGCAGCCTGGTAATCACCCATATAATCATAGAAACCTACGCGTTATTATATCGTAAAAAATAAGAGTTCTAATATGACATTTTCCGAGTCTCTTTTCTTTTTTCGGTGTATGCGTTTTTCCTCTCTACTTAAGTTTTTGTATCTATCTATTGTTGTCCTAGTTTTCCGTTGTTGCATGGTCCTAAATGCCTCGTTCTTCTCATCTGTTATTTTTTTCAGTATTGGTCGAACCAGTCGTTTCTTTCTTGGGTTCGGAATATTCCCAATGTGCTTTCAGCTGCTAATTTCAGAGCCTCCTTGCAGTTGTTCCACATTTCCGTGCTTAACTGGTCGACTGCCCAGGTGTGTTCTAGTGTTTCTTTTATAAGTGACTGGAACTGTTTCTCTTTGTTTTCATTTTTTAGCAAGTGTAAATTATATTTTACTTGTCTAGTGCCTCTTTCTTTCTTGGCATTGTAAATTCTTTGTCGTAACTTGGCCCCTACCATGAAATGGTCTAACTCAATATTTGCGCCTTTGTAACTTCTGACATCCATTAGGTTTGTAAAGTGCCTTCTGTCAATTAGATTTGTGGTGTGTCCATTTGGTGATATCCAAATTGCTTTATGGATATTCTTATGATTAAAACATGTACTTCCCACAATTAAATCTTTGGGAGCTGCCATATTAATAAGCCTTAAACCGTTGTCATTAGTAACGTCGTGAAGGCTGTGTTTACCAATATAATCTTGGTAGCATACCTCTTTCCCTATCTGGGCGTTCATATCTACAATGATTATTTTAATATCGTTTTTGGCACAGTTATCATATGCTCTTTCGAGGTCTTCGTAGAATAGATCTTTAATTTCTTCGTCTTTTTCCTCGACTGTCGCGTGCACGTTGGCATATTTTGAAAATTTTCCTTTTATTCGAAGTATGCATAACCAATAATTTATGGTTTTAAAACCAATAATAAAATTTTTGATTTTATTTGATACTAGGAAATGTCGGTTCGTGTTGCAGCTGTAATATATATCATGTTCTTTTTTCTGCATAATGCCGGTTCCTGTCCATCTCATCTCTTGAATGGCTGCAATGTCTACTCTATATTTTAGGACTTGATCTTGCAGCAGCTTTAGACCCACTGTCGGACAGTCCTATACAGCGTTCTTACATTCCAAGAACTGATCTTTAAATCATTGTCCTTAGTTCGGTGCGTGGGTCGTCGTTTTGAATTCAGTCCGGATTTTCTATCTCGAGATAGAGGGAGTTAGCCTCTAAGCCCAACCCTCTTTTCGGAGGACCTTTTCTTCCTTCCTCGTCAGCCCTGACCCCACCTTCCACTGGGGTTGGTTACCCAGTCTCCAGTAGGGTTGCTCAGGTTTACTGGGGTTCACCCGTGTGATCCGAATCAGTGTTCCCGGAGACGAGGATAGGAATTGAGTAGAAGAGGCTAGAGGTGTTATCTAGAAGCAACACCTGATGATATGCATCACTACTCCATTTAAACCCCGAGATATTGATATAATAAATATATTTAGAGACAGCAGAAAACAGTGGGAAAATACATATAATAATATTGCTATTATATCAAACAATCATTATTATTGCATACCTAAACACCTTCCCAAAAGCATTCCTTATATTTCATACTCAGTTTTCAAATTCTATAAGTATATTATTACAAGATTGAAGATCTAAATAATATATTCTTTGAATGTCCTAAATATGATAAAGAAAGAACCTGTTTTATGTCCTTACAAATTTAACTACCATTTTCCCAGCCAGCCAATGTTTCAACCCTTGTCGCTTGTTGTGAGAGTAATATTTACGATTTATTGCTGGCAAATGGACATCTGTCTAATGCAATTATATACAAACACACGCGCACGATGTAAATTGCAATAAAATATCGCTTTAACTCCATAATATTTGCGTGTTTAGATAATACAATATTGGTAACTGTCAGATTTGCTTCGAATTGCATGCAATAATTCTTAAAAAGTACAAAACACAAATATATCGTAACTAAAAAAGACCATGAGAAGAACTTAAGTTTTGTAACATTTACCTAAATTGATTTTTTCGACATTATAAAAATATTTTCTATATCTAAATCATGTTAAGTTTTACCCGTTTAAAAGATAAACATTCAAACAAAATCCATCTCAGTCACGATAGGCAATATCCATATTTCCTTCGTTTCAACAGCACATCAATTTAACTAATGTTTCCGAAAATAATTAGAGATGAAAGAAAAAAATGATAAATGGATATTTCCTATCAACTTCTAGAATTTATCTATAGTCTGAGGATAACATATTACTAACCTATCGGGGTAAACTGGTTTTAACCCTCATTATCATAACTTACCAGAAAGAAATTAAGCGAGAATGTTAAGAGCAGAACGTGTCTAATGCTAAGTTGTCACTTTTAAATTAGAAGACAAGTCTTGTTGAAATGTGGGATCACTGACGTAGAGTTGGGAAAATATTAATAATTCACAGTTATATACTGCTAAAATATTTTACTCCACAGCAAAACCAGCTACTATAAATTATTTACTTTTTGGAAAATGGAGAAAATATGTAAGTAAACTTATTTTATATGAAGGAAATTGAACATTATGAATGAAAGGAATATTTTCGTTTTTGCTGGTTGAAAGGTGTTTAAGTTAACTTAATTTTGTTTATTTTAAACTAGCTCATACTTGTGACTCATGGCAGACTGATATCGCCAGAATTGTAGCAATGATTGAAGGTGGTCGATCTTACCGTCCTCTTGTTTACATATTTACAAATCAAAAACCCTTATCCACATAATTTTACGTGTAAGAGAAAAACTGAAATTATGTTACGAGATATCAGAAGGTGTTTGATTCAGTCGAACTGTGGGCTCTATTTCAAGCAATGGACGCTAGAATAGATCGAGATTTAAGAACCTTTCAAAACCTATATTCGCAATCGCTACCTTAGAAATTTATTGAACATGAAATTTATGAGAACACAACAAAATACAAATTCAGGGAGGAGTGATACAGGGCGGTACCATTTCTCCCACATTGACACTAGAGGACGTTTTCAAGCAGTTTAAATGGAACCTAAAAGCTTTAAATACTGTGCCAAAATATGCTGCCATAATTTTCAACCAGCTGAAAAGAAATGTTTCAAAAAGAATAGGATTGAAAATTAATCTAATAAAGACCGATATTCTTACTTTGGAGAAATTAACAGTTACTGTTAGAGAGGAAGTGATAGAAAGGGTGGGAGAATATATTCAATTAAGTCATGTAATAAACTTGAGCAGAGGAAACCAACACGCTGAAGTAGACCGAAGAAGGAGCATGACATGGGCTACCGTAGGCAAAATTAGAATTGTCCTCAAAAGCAATAATATTTCCATAAATCTCAAGATACAATTTTTCAATTCTTGCATCCTTCTGGTGATGACATACGATCTAGAGACAATAGCAGTGACCATAAAAGCCTCCAACAAAAACAACAACGATGTAAAAAAAGCAGAAAGACAATGGCATCAGGTAGCAATAGACAAATTAAAATGGAAACGCCAAGTGGAGGCTTACGTTCAGGAGTGGACAGTCAAGGGATGTTGAAAGAAGAAAAGAAAGACAGGTGTCTACTAATTGACAATTTGTATTGTTACAAAGACTACGAAATGGGCAAAATTGTCTGTGGCCAGAATAGATGAGCAAACAATTAGAAGAAGACTCATAGAAGCTGGATTTTTTTCGGAAGCCATCTTTTTTTTGCGTTAGTGCTTGTCCAACCGGCAGCAAATGTGTAATAGAGGTTGGCCTAACTTAACCTATTCTAACTAAACTAACTACAGTACTATTCTGGAAATTAAAAGGAAAACTAAAATGGGAGAGGAACTAGGACGACTTTTGTCACCTAGTGGTCATTCAAGGTGACTCACAGACAAAAAGGGTAGACCACTGAAAGTATAGGTAAAAAGGTAAAATATTTGACGATTCAATAGAGGTAACCAGCTTAATACCTACACTAAAGTTTTAAGATTTTATTTTTATACACCTTCTACATATTTAATGATAGCAAATAAAGTGGATTGAAGGGGTTGTAAGTTTTGCAATAATAAACTATTAATAGTGTAAAAAGTGTAATCTAAGTTGCAAATCACATTGCAGGTTTCGCAAAGCTCTCTCGGTGTTAACTACATCGATTTTATATAGGTATCGAGGGAAACTTGTCGGTCAGATAGCTCAGCGGGCTGTGCGACTGCCTCTCATTCGCTTCACTGTCGAATGGTTCAGTGGATGTGGGTTCGAGCCCCAGCTCGGTGTACAGAAAACAAAAAGTCTAACGCAGCAGTTTAAAATTCTAGATGAATCTGCTGCTTAGACTAGGATATGCTGGGATCTGATCGGCCTATGGTGGAGCAGTACGGCAAGAGATAAGGGCTTGCGGCTCGGTGATACTCCTCCATAGATCCCTACCGGACAGGCGTAACGCCTAAAAAACCGGATATATATATCGAGGGAAACTTTCCTATCAGAATTTCAGACAACAAATGGTCATAACATCATTTCTTGTAAAATCATAATCTTGGTACCACAACGCTGTCGGAATACTTGGATGTAACAGTGTGTATCATGTGGAGCTTTTAGAGGAAGATTTTTTCAATGCAATTCCCATTTTCACTTAAAGCTTCTTTTAGACATTATTAAATATTCTTGATCTCGTAAATTATTCTTGATATACTATCCATTTGTAGAGCTTTCTTTGGCTAAGAAATCTGCAACGTCATTGTCACGAAGTTCTATATAAGATTTTACCCAAGTGAATTTTTTAATTCGTATTGACTTTTTTTAAATTTAATTCTTACTTTTAATTCTCTGTAATAAAAAAATTTATTAATTGGATTAGCGATGCATTTAAGAACAGATAAGGAGTGATTGAACTTTTAACTTTTTTTTTTTCGATAAATCGCCGCTTTAATAACACCAATCGCTTCTGTAGAAAAACTGGAAGTATTGTTATTTAGTTTGAATTTTTCTTGAACGTTTGTTAATGATATATAGAATGCACATCCCCGTACTATTAATTTGTTTTGATGCGTCTGTATATATTTCCTGAAAATCTGACAGATTTGATATGCAGGCGCTGAATGTATTTTTACTTATTAACACATTTTCATTGTTTACAGGAATATTTATTTCTAGTAGCTCCAACATGTCAAATAATTAAGATTTTTTGACTGAAATAGGTCTTAAAACACTATTGTGGGAACTTGTATTTCTAAAAGCCATACAGAATGAGAATGAGCCATACCAATCAGCAACCATACCGGTGAAAGACCAACTAAGAGAGGAAGTTGCAATAAAGAGAGGAGTACGACAGGGCTGCATACTCTATCCCCTATTATTTAACGTCTATTCGGAACACGTCATGAGCCAGGCCTTATAGCATATCGAAGAGGGTATTCTCATAAATGGTGAGCGCCCGAATAACATAAGATATGCAGACGACACCATCCTCTTTGCAGACAGTTTAGAAGGTTTACAGACTCTAGTAACACAATTGTGGAGAATCAGTGAAGAATACGGGCTTAATTTTAACATCGAGAAAACAAAGTACATGGTCATTAGTAAAAAGCATATTCCACCTAGTCAATTACTGGTAGATCAGCAACAAATACTCCAAGTGCGCCGTTACTACTCTTTAGGAACCACCATAAACGACCAATGGGGTCACTCAGTTGAGATAAAACAAAGAATTGAAAAAGACAGGTCAGCGTTTGTGAGAATGAGCAAGATATTTATAGAGCCACGACCTACCCTTAAAAACGAAAATCCGTTTATTGAGATGCTACGCGTTTACAGTGCTGCTCTATGGGGTTAAATCATGGACACTAACCGAGGCAATCCATGGGAAAACTCGACACATTTGAGATGTGGTGTTATAGACGGATACTGAGGATCTCCTGGATGGACTAATAACAAACATTGAGGTTCTACGTCGGATGGATAAAACAAACGTCGGTGAAATTATATTCACAGTGAAACAGCGCAAGCTAGAATATCTTGGACATATAATGCGAAACGATCATAGATATAATCTGCTGCAACTTATATTACAGGGAAAGGTCTACGGAAAGAGGGGCCCAGGAAGAAGAATATCTTGGCTCCAGAACTTACGAAAATGGTTTTCCTTGACCACTTCAGGACTATTTCAAACTGCGGTCAATAAAGTTAGAATTGCTATTCTAGTAGGCAACATCCGTAATGGATAGCCACCACAAGAAGAGAATACCGTATGAAGGAGGTTATATTTTGATCAGTAGTTGTTAGTTAATTCGTGATTATTTAATATAGCTATTTTATCTAACAGTAGGGTTTAAAAAAAAAGACTTATTAATAAATTGTTCTGACAATGATTCCATTCTTCTTCTTCGGGTGCCATATCAGATTTATCCGACGTTGGCGATCACCATTGCGAAGGCTTCTCCATCTTCTGCGAATGATGCCCTACGCAAAAATAATGGTGGTTCTAGTGCTTCAATACGAAGTGGATTGTACATATCCCATTCATTCCTTCCAGAATTCTGCTAAATAAGATATATTTTCCGCAAATCGCCAGGAAATTTTGACATTCCTGTCAAAATTTCTTGAAGAAAAAGTCAGGACTTCCTTACTGTAAGGAAATGTCATTTCCTTACTGTAAGGAAATGATATTTCCGTACAGTTGTTAGTGTTTATACGTTTATACGTGTATACGTGTATACGTTTCCATAGTAACGTTTTATTTGGGAATAAAATTATCGCGTTTTTTTAAATCAATCAATATCTGTCGAATTTTAAACGATTTGCGGAAAAATAGTATGTTTACCTCGTAGGAAAAGCCACATTCCTGGACTCTGTGTTGCTAAGTCTCGGCTTGCGCCTCGACTTAGCAATCTTCACAGTCGTCCAGGAATGTTAAGCTTTTCTACCCGGTAAACAATGTACTATTATCTCTAATCTGCAAATTACTTTTGATAAGATTACTGAGCTTTCTAGAAAACAAGTTTCTTATTCCTTCAGGTCTTTAGTTGTTAATACAACAATGCTATGTAGTCTGGTGGAGTAAGACATATCGTTTCTTTTCCATTTTCGCAGGAGCGACTGTTCTTATTATCAGATTTATCCATATTGTTATCGAGTTAATAATATCGATAATTTATTGAGTTAATATCTCAAGAGGTAGGTAGTTTATACTGAAAAATTGACAATTTGAGTAAGGCGGGAGCTTCCTTGGCCCACCGTACCATTTCTCAAATGTTTTTATATGGTACGTTTGAAGTAGATGAAGAGTATGTTTGGATAAAGGATTAGGGATGATAAATGGTCGAAAAAAGGTATTAATTATAAATCTGCTAAAAAAAGAATATAAGAATATGAGAAGAGCAGCATTACCAATGGAGCAGTGGTGGATAGAGCTATTCAAGAGGAAGAATAGCGAAATAGAAGAGGTGGCGATCGAAATGCCAGATTTTGGATTTCTGAACATATCTCGTCTAATCTTGGGAGTATTTTTATTTTGCAATTGCTTAATGATTAGTTCTACTAGAATCGACGAAGTTTCGTTAATGGTTATTAGACACTGCGAGTTATAGTATCTCTATCTTAAATATTGGTTTTATGGTATTAAACCACAGTTGATTATAATGATAATTACATTCATTTAACATTTTATATTTGTTTTGACGTTTCAATTTACAATCCAAAAATTGTTTAAAACAAATTATGGATTAAGAAACATGTTTAAACTCTCACCCAGTGTTTTACTGTCTAATGAAAATTTTAGAATATGACTTTAAATACTTGTAATATCCAGAATATTTAAAATAAAGTTTCCGCAAATCTTTCGGTATTGTTTTAATGTTCTTATACGCCTCTGTCACAATTTTTACACTCTTTCAAATTCCGAGCGCGTTATAATACAACATTTTTGTAAGGCCCTTGACTTATCTGGTAGGGTTACACAACCATATTATCCCTCGTCAAATAAAAGCGTGTATTCATAGAGGTACTACCAAATAATAATCTTATCTGTCTAAGCCTCTGGACTTAAAAAGGAAAGAGGAAAATATTTTTGGATTGCTATGATTTATTCACTTTGGATGGTTTATATGTAGTATTTAAAGAAAGTGGCAGGATAGGACTCAAAAGCAGTACGCGTTACTTTTTCTTAAGTGTTACCATAACGAAGTAAAAGATCTTATTTAAAAAAATATTTTGAAGCTCTTAGATATAAATTTCTGTTTATTTTAGGTATTTTATATTATGTAACAATAAAACAATGAAAACTTTGTTTTCAAACTTCCACAAAATTTATTTTAAATCGTATCACTACATCTATTTCGGCTGATTGCCTTTCTCAAGTGATCTATTTTTGGCTTGGGTTTACAAATGTATAGTCTCTAATGAAATAGGTTGAGGAGGGGAGAACTGTTTGTCTCAAGTTGGTCATTCAGAATTATATCTGTGAATGTTATGATCTAGAAGGTGAAGTGCGTATGTCGAATCTGTTTTTCTATTCTTGAAAGCCCTTTTATGTTCTGCTATTCGTTTATCAAAGTTTCTACCAGTTTGACCGATGTAAGTTTTTGGGCAGTCGCCACATTGAAGTTTGTACACACCACTATTTAAGTGTTTTTTATTTTCTCTCTTGTTATTTTTAATATATTTGCCTAGGTTGTTATTTGTTCGGAAAGCTGGTGTTATTCCTTTCTTTTTTATGTGTTTGGCAATTTTTGTTGTTATTTTGCCTGTATATGTAATCGAACAGAAGGTACTGGTTTTTTTTTCTCTAGTGGTGGAAATATTAATTTCAGGGCTTTCTTGTGTAGTTTTTGATTTAACATTTTATTAATTATTTTATTAATTGTTTGTTCGTTGTATCCGTTGTTTACTGCTATTTGCTTAATTATATTTAATTCTGTCTCAAAGTTGTATTTTGACATCGGAATTTCTGTTAATCTATGTAACATACTATGATAAGCTGTTAGTTTATGTTGTGTTGGATGGGATGATGAATTGTGTATAGTCGTGTCAGTATGGGTAGGTTTATGAAATATGGAGAAGTCATGTTTGTTTTGAAGTCTGCTAATTTTTAAATCTAAAAAATTTATGGATTGATTTTGTTCTGTTTCTATTGTAAATTCAATATGACTATGAAGTAAATTAATATACGATAAAAATTGGTCGAGTTGCCTGTTAGTTAATGTGAAACATACCAGTACGTCGTCTACGTATCTCCACCAATATAAAAACTGTTTGAAAACGGGATGTTTTGAAACCTTTGTCTCTAGATGATCCATAAAAATATCTGATAGCAATGGGCTTAGAGGATTACCCATTATTAGTCCTGCACTGTTATTTGTATATATTTTATTATATTGCTTGACAAAGAATTGTGACAGAATGCCGATTATTGATAGCGGAGGTATTTGTAAATGTACGAAGAGACTGTATTATTGTATGGACGTCACAGGAGGTCATATCAATCATTTAATTGGTTAATTTGATGAAATTTTATGTTTTTTGTTATTACTGATCTTCAATCAATAAATTAGTTAAATCCAAAATTATCTTCAAAGTGATTCAGTAAATTAAAAAAAAAAATAGAGTGTCATGTAGAAAAAAATACGTTTCAAAGTGATGTGCCACTCAATCACACTTGATATTAAAAAAACTGGTGGTTGATGAGGGGCAGTAGTAGGGGTTACATTTAAAAGCATAAATTTTGCATAAGATGCATCCAAATACAAATTGATGCGTTTTTTTTTATTTTGAAGAAGCTCTTGGTTTCTGAGTTTTTGGGGGGATCAAATTTTCGTTGGAACACACCGTATTATACTGCTTGCCCTAAATCCTACCTTGAATTTCTAATATAAAATATAATTTAATAATATTTTTAGACTATATCAAGATTCAATTCTTCACACCCCAATACTTAAAAAGACCTTTAGTGCATACAACAAAATAGTTTTTCATCCAGCCTTGGAGCAAAAAATGTGCCAAATGAGCCACAACTCTTTTTGAATAGACGGGAAAGACAGATGCGCGCTATTTAACTCTAAAATCCCTTTTTACCTCACTAATCTACTTAGGCCCGCAAATTGGCCGGAAGGGCACGATTTATTGTTATTCATATAAAATACAATTAAACTACACTTTTATTGTTAGGAGATTCCTGTCGGTAAGCCCTTCAAATTCGGTATCTAGTTTGATGTTGAGTTTGATGAATCATTTATTTATTGTTAACCGGTTAAGTAATCATCATTGTATCATTTAAATACCATGGGATTGAATTAGACAAACGAGTGTGAGATATTCACTATGTTGATTTAAATATAGGAATACTTAATAGATATGTACTAGTGATAATGTTATACATGTTTAAGATTACATAAATTTATTATTATACTTGCCAGTATGAACAATTCCAATAAATATGTATGATATAAGTACAAATCACGTATAAAAGCGGAAATATGTATTTAAATATATTACTTCCTAAACATATAAATGGTAAATAAAATCTCCTTTATTTTTGTTTGAAACATTGCAATTACATGGTGCGGCAATAGTGCGCCGAACTACAAGATATCCGTTATTGTAGGCTATAACAAAAAAACATATTTATTTACAAAAATTATAGACAATTATTCATTATTACAAACGACATCTGACAAACTAGAGCTGCTACGGAAAAAAAAGAAAGACATTTTTGAATTCGGAGCATCAAAAATATTTAAATTAAGTTTCTAGTTCCCCGGCACCCAAAGTAGCTATTGGGGTGTGAAGTTTATGGTTCAATAATCTACACACATGGCCTTAACAACGCATTAGATAAACTAGTATTTGTGGATCTATGTCATCATCATTCTGTCTTTACAAACCTGCGTGGGTCCTAATCTCCTCAAGAATTTTTCTCCAGTCGTTCCTATCTATCGCCTTTCTCCGTAAAGCACGTATTTCCAGTATTTCTCATGTCCTCATTGATGTTGTCGAGGAACTGGTTCTAAGTCTTCCTCTTGTCTGACCAATGGGTCTAACAAGGAGCGTTTACTAACTGGATCAGTTTGTTCTATCTGCATTCCAGGCTCTATCCACCTCAGACATCCTATCTTAATATGTTTTACGATATCAGGTTCCTGGTATATTCTCTAAAGTTCGAAGTTGTATCGTCTTCTCCACATTCCATTGCCATCTACTGTTTCATTGATTCGCCTTAGTACTTTTCTTTTGAAACATCCTAACATGTTTTCATTATTTCTTGTTAGAGTCCAGGTCTGAACCATATATTCGGACTGGACGTATTATTTGAGTTTGAGTTCAAAATGTGCAAAAATGGTGAAAAGTATTTTTGTGTCCATATTTTATTTTATAAGCTGCTGTAATGCCAATATGGTATCATGGCCACCTTTATATAGTTCAGCTGGAAGATTATCTATTCTGGGTGATTTGTTTCTGGCTAGTCTTTTAACTGCATCTTTAACTTCAAAAATCGTTGGTGGTTCCTCCTCCCTCTTGTCTCTTTCCCTTACCTTATCTTTTTCGTCTTTCAGGATTTCCTCTTCTTTCTCTATATTAAGTGCTTGGTTAAAGTATTCCAACCATCTATTCAATACATCTTTCCTTGTTGTTATTAGGTCACCATTCTGCCTTCTGCATTGTATTGTGGTTGCTTTGAATTCTTTTCTGTTGACGTTAACTTTCTTATAGAATGCTCTGAATTGTATCTCTCTGTTGAGGTTTTTTATATATTTAGCCCTTAACCACTGACATGCGGTATGCCATACCGAGCCGAAAATATATTTTGTTGTAAAACGTGTTTTATAAAAGATTCTTAGAACACCATCTGTGTACCTTCAAGTGTGGTTTAATTATACCTGCTCTCAACTGCTGCAGTTTTAGTACACGTTTAGTCTTTGAGCTACGTTGACATAAAGTGTTCTTGCGGTATCAAGTACCGCATGTCAGTATTTACGTTTCTATAGTTAAAAGCAGTGTAGTGTATTCTTTTGCTGTTAGTATGGCAGCAAGCTCATCCAGTTGTTCTAAATTTAACCGCAAAACTGAAAAGCTTTCAGATGATGATTTTGAGGCTGTTTTATCTCAATGGGCTGACGAAGTACCTAGTGATTTAGAATATTTTAGTGATAGTGATGTTGACGATGCAAGCTAAGAAGTATGTATTGAAAGTTCACACGACACCGGAAGTGTGCAGTCGGAAAGACAGCACCCTCGAAAAATGTAAAAACTCCGTTACACAACCTTGTACCAAAAGTACCAGCTGTGCGGTCCAGAGATGTAAGAAACGAAACTTCATCTTTTTTTTTAATTTTCTTATATCTGAGGATGTAATACAAGAAATACGTAAATGGACAAATAATAAATTAAGTGCAATTCGTGAAAACTATAAAAGAATGAATAGACCAGAACTAAATGAAATTGATGAAATAGAACTAAAAGCCTTTTTGGGATTGCTTTTATACTCATCAGCTTTCAAATCCATTAACGAAGATATAAATTCTATATTTGCTACAGATGGCACTGGTAGAGATATATTCAGATGTGTTATATCAAAAGAAAAATTTACAATATTTCTAAAATGTTTACGTTTTGATAACCCTCTGGATAGAGAAGAAAGAAAAAAGATAGATCCAACAGCAGCCATTAGTAACATATTTAATATATTTATATCAAATTGTCAAAAGCTGTATTCCGTAGGCACATGTGTTTGTATTGATGAAATGTTGGTCGGCTTTAGAGGAAGGTGTAGGTTTAAAATGTATATGCCTAATAAGCCTCAGAACTCAATCTGTTCTTTGGCTTGCTAAATCTATTTATGGAACTAACCGTAATATCACAGCTGATAATTGGTTTAGTTCTATACAATTAGTAAAGCAGTTAGAAGTAAAGAAGTTAACGTATGGGGGAACCCTCAAGAAAAATAAACGGGAAATTCCTCCGGAATTCCAGCCACACCGATGTAGGCAAGTAAATTCAACTACTTACGGATTTACGAAAAGTTTATCACTAATTTCCCATGTGACAAAAAAATCAAGGGCTGTTTTACTTATTTCTTCGATGCACCATTCAATAGGCACGAATCAGATTACTGAAAAACCAGAAATAGTATATAGCTCATTATAATCGTACGAAAGGAGGTGTCAACACTTTAGATACCAGTGTGGGCCAAATATTCTGTAAAACGTAGTTCTCGCCGATGGCCACTTATTATTTTTTACCGCATCATTGATATAGCTGCTGTTAATTCGCATGTTGTATACCAATCACTACAAAAAGATAATATGGAAAGGCTAAACTACACAAAGGAGTTGGCGAAACAATTAGTTTTACCTAATCTACAAAGAAGACTTGAAAATCCCAGAATCCCGAGAGAATTATTATATGGTATTGAACGAATACTAGGACAAAAACGCCAAAAAGAAGCAGATTTTGAAGAAAGGCTTGAGAAAAAGAAGACGTGTTACTTATGCCCAAGTGCATTAAAGCAAAAGACTTTTTATGTGTGCTTTTCTTGTGGAAAACCAGTGTGCTTACAGTGTACAAAGAAAAATTGCGGACCTGGCGCGCAAAATGACTAGTTATTTTATTGTAATTTTTGGTTATTGTCAGAATTTTGTATTTTAGTTTCTCATTAAATTTAAATCATTAGTCTGTTTCTTTTAACATTATTTTACCATTTGTTAGTCACAAGTAATCAATTTTTCTTGTAATTTAGTTTATAAACGATTTTGTAGTAACGTCCTCCATTTTTTTAAATATTATGCATGCATTCATAATATTCTTGAAAGAGTAAAGTTTATTTTACTTGTAGCAGTATATTATGCTACAGCAATGTGAAGAATCATTCCGTAGTTGATATAAAAAACAAATACAGTGATATAAGATAAATTCATATTAAAAACAAAGGAGAATAGGCAACGGTATGACATACCGCACGTCAGAGCCTATGTCCTGAAACATCCACGTCAGTAGTTAAGGGTTAGGTTCCTTATTTAAGTGGTTTCGTTTTTTTCTTTTGTGTATCCTTATTTCTTCACTTCTCTTTTTCTGCTAATTCTCTATAGTTGTTTTAGTTCGCCAGGTAAACATCTTTCTGTAGGCTTCATTTTTTTGTTGCATTCTTGCATTTATCGTCAAACCATTGATTTTTACTGACACAAATTTCTGTTCCTATTTCATCTTTCGCTGCTGCTTCAATGTTCTCTTATTCTGGTCCAGTAGGAGTCTATTTCTGTCTGACCTTCTTCATTTACATTTGGATTCTTTAGCCTGTTGGTGATATTTGTGGTTCTATGTAGAGTTGCCATTTCTTTATTGTTTAAATGTTTTTGGTTTTTTCTTCTTTTGTGTTATTTCTTAGTTATAATTTATTTATATTTACATTATTTCTTTTTTATTCTTTTATTTTTGTGTTTTTGGTGTATGAAAAAGAAAAGTGAAAAGTTCGCCACCATAGAATACCTAAATTTTATTCTGGCGAGTAATCTAAATGCACTACATGTTTATCAACTTTACATTTCTACATATATAAAATATCACCAAAATTGCGCAAGTATTGCGACAATAAAATTGAAAAACAATTATTCTTGTTAATCAAATCTTGTTGCAAATCCGTTACGATTTATATCTTGTCTAATTTTAGTTTATTTTATTATTATAATTTTATTAAAAGCACTTTACATGATTTTAATTTTTGTAAAAATTTCCAGAAATCATTTTGTTAGCCATGCTAATAAAATGCCAGTTATATTGCTACCACCCAGTGTACTTCTTACCTAAATATTCTATGCTTTATAGTTTTATGACGGGATTTCTATTCATTTGTATAAAATTTCCGTTACTTTTATCTCTTTTGACAAACTTAGGGTTGGCTTTTTGGCTGCGAATATTCAAACTAATCCATTTAAACAAGTCATAATCCCTTAAAAGGTTCTACTAAAAAATGTACCGATTCTGTCAAGTCACCTTTTTTTGCAACAATTCTAAATATTCCAAAATACCGTTTAGACCACACAGAAAACAGCAAGTAATGGTATTTTTATCTATTTAAATATATTTCTATAAAAAGGCATACCTTTTCATTTCTATTTTATTTCTCTTTCTGCAGACGTAATCAACACATCAAAATGTATGGGCTGATATTTCCGGTGATTTCTTTTATCTGTCAGTTTATCTGGTGAAATGTATTTACAATTACTGGAAGACGCCTTGATAAAGGTATTAGACAAGGTGATACTATTTCACCAAAGCTTTTTACCTTAGCATTGGAAAATGTATTCAAACAGCTTGACTGGGAGGAAAAAGGTCTAAACATTGATGGTGTACGTTTGAGTCATTTGAGGTTTGCGGATGACATAGTATTATTTAGTACAGATATCAAGGAACTGGAACAAATGTTGAAGGAATTAAACCAAGCAGTCAAATAAAATAGGTCTCAAAATGAACCTTCAGAAAACAAAAATAATGAGTAATTTACAAACTAATCTTGTTATTGACAACGTCAGTCTTGAAAATGTAGACCACTATATATATATATATATATATATATATATATATATATATATATATATATATATATATATATATATCTTGGACATACCATTAAAATCGGCAAAGAAAATCAAATAGCCGAAATAAAAAGACGCATACAACTGTCTTGGGGAGCTTTCGGCAAATTAAGCTTTATTTTGAAGAATAAAGATATACCAATGTGTCTAAAACGTAGAGTTTATGACAAATGTATCTTGCCTGTAACTACATATGGACTGGAGACCATGGCCTTCACAAAGAAAACCTTAGAGCAGCTCAGTACAACCCAAAGAGCAATGGAGAGGGCCATGCTAGAGATTAGTTTGAGAGACAGGATTCGAAATAACGTCATTCGTGAAAGAACAAAAATTACTGATGTCTCAGAACGTATTGCAAGCCTCAAGTGGCAATGGGTCGGACACGTTGCTCGAGATAATCCCGAGAAATGGACACAAAGATTAACAAACTGGAGACCAAGAGAAAACAGGCGAGGAGTAGGCAGACCGCAGAAGAGGTAGACAGACGATATCAAACAAGTCGCGGGCAAGCAGTGGATGAGAATTGCCAAAAGTAGAAATCGATGGAAGCAAATGGAAGAGGCCTATGTCCAGCAGTGGACGAACACAGGCTGAAGAAGAAGAAGAAGAAGAAGAAGAAAAAGAGTTTAATCCTGCCTTGACTGATATTGTTAAAAAGATCATTTGTATGTTCAAGAGGACGTTGATCCTCCGTATTATACATTACTTGCTTCTCAATATATATATACCAGCCAACATGTTCCATGGCATTGGATTGGGAAAAGACGCAGTATCGAATGGCCTCTTCGGTTACCAGATTTGTCTCAACATTTGAATTTTCAACGAATGCCGACGAATCACTCTGCAAATGCTTCGGTATGTAAGAGAACATTTAAAACAAAACCGTTATCATAATATAGACGCCGGAGGTCATCACTTTTAGCATTTGATCAACTGAGAAATAGGTAACCAGCTAAAAATATTAATTTTAAAATGTTTTTGTTATTAAATCTTATAAAAATATTGGATCGAGTTTAAAACTTAAAGGTTGATGCGTAGGTAATTGCAAGAAGGGATTTAAAACCATAACTTAATACTAACTAAATGCAATGTTTGTATTTTGAGAACGATTTCCGAAGTGGAAATCGAGACGTCAAAAATAAACTTACTTTAAACTTATATTATGGCTTATTCATTACGAAAATAGTAATTGCATTGATACCACAAGAAAATAGCTTCAGAACAGCATTTTAACCATGATTTTTGGAGTCTTTCCTAATATCCTCATTAATTTTAATTCATTTCTTTTTTTCAGTTACACAATTGAGATGTTCCGGAAAGGATATCGCAAAGTTTTGGACGTGGATGATTTATATAATCCAATAAGAAGTGATAGAAGTACAGTATTAGGAGATAGATTAGAAAAGTAAGTATTAATATATTTTTTATTGATATATGAAAGATTTCTATGAATAGATAGGACGCTCATTGTTTTATATTTGAGTTTTTATATTTTTATATATTTTAAGATTAGATCCAAACGAGCTATTAACTTTTTTATTTAAACACATAAATTACACCTACCACAAACGTTACTAGTGGGCAGTGTATACACAAAATTACTAATGTTGCACACAATTTTATTTTTTTTTAATGGGTTCACAATTTAATGGGTTCTTTCTTCTTTCTTTGTTGATCGTTGCTCAGCCAGTAACCTTGGTCGGAAGGGTACAAGTGTAGAAATTAGGTGCTGTTTCTTTTGCATAAATAATTGGTCTATGTCTATGCAAAAATGTTTTACCAATTTTTTCTTATTATTTTTATTTGTTCATTTTTTTTTTATATACTTAGGCCATTTTCCCACTTTTCTTTAATTCCTTAGACCTCACGAGTATGCTGCATTAATCGTGTGTTTTTCAGCATTTTTATTATATATTATTGTTTTAATTCTTATAATCTTATTTATGATTACTTCCTTTTTTTATTGGTTTTATTTTTTTCCCATGTAGCCAAACATAGCGCAAAGAAAGCAAAAGATTTTAATCAGATTAGATGTATTCTAGATAAAAATAATAAAAAGTACTATACAGTGCTAGCCAAAAGTCCCCTCCCCCTTGTATTGTTTATAATAGTGAAATTTGGAGATAGAAAATTAACGGACGTAGGTTTCTCAATCAGTCATAACAGGTGACGAAATAGTCATAGATGACGTTACATAACCTTTGTGACCATACTGTCGGGTGTTGTAGCGCAAACTTTAGGTTTCAAGTACCCCCACAGAAAAAAAATCTAATGGTGTGAGGCCCGGTGACCGAGCTGGCCATTCCTCATCTAGGTAACGCATTACTGCAACATAATAGTGTGCAGGAGCACCATCTTGTTAAAACGTTGTTTTCAAGTTGCCAAATTCATCTGTAATATCTTCCAGAATTTCAAGAATTAACGATTCAATTGAGCTGTGGCTTTACAGAAGGATCCTGAAGATACCTTCTTCTTCTTCGGGTTCCTTCTCCTAGCGGAGGTTGGAAATCATCATCGCTATTTTAACTTTGTTGGCCGCATTTCTGAATAATTCTAATGAGCTGCAGCCGAACCACTCTCTCAAATTTCTTAGCCAGGACATTTTGCGTCGTCCTGGGTTTCTCTTCCCTTGTATCTTCCCTTGCATAATCAACCTCAGTAATACGTACTTCTCACCCCTCATTAAATGTCCCAGATATTGAATCTTTCTAATTTTAACAGTTTTTATGACTTCACATTCTTTCTTCATTCTTTGTAACACTTCTATATTAGTTACTTTTTCAATCCACGATATTTTATGCATTCTCCTGTAGCACCACATCTCAAAGGAGTTTAATTTTTTGATTTCAGACTGCTTTATTGTCCACGCTTCCATGCCATATAGTAAAGTAGAGAAGACGTAACAACGTAGCATTCTTGTGCGAATCTCTAGATTAAGGTTACGGTTGCAAAGTAATTTCTTCAATTTTATGAACGTGTTTCTTGCCATTTCTATTCTAGATCTGATCTCCTTTACTTAATCTCCATCTTCGGTTAGCCACGTTCCTAAATATTTATATGTTTTTACTTTTTCTATCGTTGTATTATTGATGATCAGGTTATTTACATTTTGTGGTTTTTTTGAGAATATCATTGATTTCGTTTTCTTGAGATTCATTTGCAGTCCGTAACTTTCACATGCATTGTATACATGTTGTATTATGTACTGAAGATCTTACATGTCACTTGCAAATATGACAGTATCGTCGGCATATCTAATATTATTAATGCTATTTCCGTTGACATAAATACCTTCCACGATATCCAATAAAGCCTCTTGAAAAATCATTTCACTGTAGACGTTGAATAAGAGTGGTGAAAGGATACACCCTTGTCGAACTCCTCTAAGTATACTTACCTCCTCTGTCAGTTCTCCTTCGACTCTTACTCTTGCTTTCTGGTTTTGATACAGATTCGATATAATTTGAAGATACCATGGACAGACAAAGTCACCAATGAAGAAGTACTGCGGGGGATGAACACAACTGCGGATTTGGTCAGCATCGTGAAGCTGCAGTACTTGGGACATATAATGAAAAATCAAGGCAGATACGAGCTACTTCAATGCATTTTGCAAGGTAAAATTGAAGGAAAAAGGGTCCCAGGGCGAAGAAGAATATCTTGGCTTACTAACCTGAGAGCATGGTATAAAAATACCTCAGCACAGCTATTTCGTATAGCCACCAACAAAGTCATCATAGCCAACGTTCGGAACGGACAGGCACCCCAAGAAGAAGAAGAACGATTCAATTGCGTTTTGTAATATCCCCAGATATACTTTACCGGTTAAGTTACCATTCAGAAAAACGGGCTAAACTATGTGGTTTCCCAAAATATCTACCCAAACATTTACTTTTTCTGGAGATTTGAGGACTTGTGTCAATCCAATACCTCACAACGAAGTAGGGTTCACTACCATTTCTATAATTATGTCAGCAAGAAGCTCCCTCGATATAGGGCTATCAGGGTACCTCTCAATAAAAAGACGTTTCACTTCATTGAAGTTGTTGAGACAAACACTTAAAATAAACAGTTCTCCCCTCCTCAACCTACTCAATTAAAGGCTATAAAGTATAAACAGGTACCAAACATAGATCACTCGAGAAAGACACTCTGTGAAAACAGTTGTAGTGATAAGATATTATAATAAATTATTGTGGAAATTTTGAAAAAAAAAGATGTTCAGAGTTTTATTGTTAACATTTTTGCAAAAAATGAATAACTCAAAAACTGAATGGTATGTTACGCAAAAGTCTAAAATTTTACGCAATATCTAAAAATACAATAACATAAAAAGTGGGTATTCTACTAAAAATCACGTTAATTTCCTCTTCCAGTATTACTGATAGCAAGTTCTTAATATTTTACACGCCTAGATTAGCTAGAGCTATGCAGAAGTCAAAGAAGACTGATTAGTCTAACGTGTGGAACACCTGAAGTACCCTGTATTGTATTGTATCGTCTATTGTTGTAATATTTATAACTATTATGGCTTTTAATTAGGACGCTTTCAGCGTAATTTGATTTTGCTTAGTTTTCTTACCAGTTTCTCACCCAACATTCTATTCCCATTTGTTAAATGGATAAAAATAAAAGTTCAAGACCGTAAACAAAAGAATTGTAATCAGATAGTCTTACATAATTTTATCCAGTGACCTCAACTTTTCATTTAAAATAAAGTCTATTGTTTGAAATTATAAAAATAGGGATTGTTGTTGTGCTTAAACTATTTACCACACAAATATTTTGCTGCAAATCATCTCTTTATCTCTAAGTTCTCCATTTCACCAGTTGGGTGTTAGACGGTGTTGAATTTGCAGAATGTGTTTGCAGAAGGTATTTGATCTCTTATCCTTGTATAATAATTTTAATTATTCCAACACACTTGGCCTTATTAACCTAGTTGTCAGCTTTTAATATTTTTTTAGAAATATATGAACATCGTACACGTTCCTGGTATCATAGGAACAATTGGTATTCTTTATAAGGAATATAGCAAAAGTGTGGTTAAGCCACTATCAAAAGCTGTACTGTACGAAGATTTGTTTATTAAAGATCCTATTTCATTTTCAATTTGTAAATTTTACAATAGGTAAATGTTAATGACAGTAAAAGTGAAAGTTTTTTTTTCCAAACCAAATTTTATCCAAAATTTGGTTTGGAAAACTTACATAACTATTACGTAACACTACACTCTAATTCACTACCCGAGAGTTATAGAACAATCGTCCTCTTCTCTGCTATAAGATTTTTAAGAGGATAATCTACGTAAGGCTTTTATAATCTGTTAGCAGAAAAATTTCTGTAGAACAACCTGGATTTATGCCAGAAAGAAACTGTAGTGATCAAGTTCTTTTCCTAACAACATTTATTGAAAATGACTTCCAAAAACAAAATCAAAATGGCAATAGCTATCATTGATCTGACATGCGCTTACGACATGGTATCGAAAGAAGGCCTACTACTTAAATTGTACCAAATGCATACCAAATCATTTAATGACCTAGTAAATCAAATACAGTACGACAAATTATTCAAAGTGAGCGTTAATGAGAAAACTAGTAAATTCAAAAGTTTTTCAGAATGGCTTGCCACAAGGGTCGGTTGTGTCGCCGCTTTTGTTTAACATTTACATCTCAGATGCTCCCATTACAATCTCACGCAAAATTTATGTAGATGGCATGGCCTTAGATATACAAGAAAGAAACATCGAGAAGGCCCAAGCTATTCTAGAAGGCGACCTAAATATTATTAACACATTTTAAAATATGGGGCCTTTAACCAAATCCTACAAAGACAGAAGTTACTGCTTTCCACGTAAATAGTCGCGAAGTAAAACCTCGTAACATCATTGATAAGCTTGCAAACACTTCTTGGGGAGCCAATGCAAAGACAATCAGGAAAAGCACTCTTGTATTAGTCTATTTAACAGCCGAATACTGTGCTTCAGTCTGAAAGAACATAAAACTAGATACGGAACAAACGATAATAAAGAGCGTTATCAAAAGAAATCAGAAAACAGTACAGCAAAGACAAAGTTAATTATATCTCTCAAATATACAGGGAGATAGAGGCACATGGCTGTAGAAATGAACCGAGGGATTTATTTCAAAAGATCGAAATCCCTACAAGAGAATTTCAATCCCAAACATGGTCTGTAATAGATAAGGAAGGTAATCAACAGACCGATCATCATCATCATCATCTAGCCTTCGTTTATCACGTCCATTGGTGGACATGAATTTTGTGCTGTTTGTTGCCAATTTTTGGGAATAGGGCTCAATAGGAACCTCTACTACTGGAAAATTACAAATTGGAAGCCAAAAGCATACAAACGCAGATAAACTAAAGACCGATACTGATACTGACCGATACTGACGAAATATTGAAAACATGGCGAAACTTTTGTTCTACTAGAACCTACTGTCTTACTAGCTGAAGTCAAAGATGCAATTAAATCGCTAAAGAGAAATCAATCCCCAGGTATTGATTCAATAACAGGTGAAATACTACAGGTACTAGGTAACAAAGGATCACATATCCATTCTATCTGTGTCGCTGTTTGGAATTCAGGAAAATTGCCATCTTATTTGTGTACCTCAAATTATATCCTGCTGCCCAAAAAAGGACTACTCCCAGATGTGAAAACTACCTCACACTGTCACTAACAACACATGCTAGTAAAATCTTAAAAAAAAAACAGGTAAAGGTACACGGGAACAGATCCTGAACCTGAGACAGCTTATTGAAAAGTCTAGAGATTTTCAAGTACCTATGATTATCTACCAAAAAGCATTTGATTGTAAATGGATCAGAAACAAGCGCGGTTTGTAAAGGATAAAGGTACATGGGAAAAAATCCTGAACCTGAGACAACTTATTGAAAAGTCTAGAGAATTTCAAGTACCTATTATTATATGCTTCGTTGACTACCAAAAGGTATTTGATTGTGTAAGCTGGATGAATCTGTGGTCTATTTTAATAGAAATGGGCACGCCAATGCAACTGGTGACACTCAGTTCTGACACTGGTGAGCTCAGAAGTTCTCAAACCAATTCAAGACCGAGGGAGTTGTTAGATAAAGATGCGTTAGACATCGATCAGCGAAACCATGGCCAAATGCGGCTAAGATCTCGAAACCCACCAACATGAACAGCTAAAAACCTTCTAAACAATTTCACAATAGATAAGCATTGGATAGGCGAATGGAACGAAGAAGTGAACAACACACACCTAATAGAATATCCTACAGTTAAACAGAATGGTTTCTCTCTTCAGTAGATCATTATGTAAAGTTTCATGAGCGACAAATAACGGTAATTACATTATAACAATTATTGTAAGGAAATAGTTAGGAAACAAGTAACAAAAGGTATCGGAAAAAGAGGATGTCCCCTCGACGTACTAAAAAGATACAAATAATATATTTAATTCTCGAAAACAGTTCTTCTTCTTCTTCAAGTGCCCTGTCCGTTGCGAACGTTGGCTATTAACATGGCAATTTTGATCTTGTTTGCGGCGCTTCTGAATAGTTCGACCGATGTGAGCCCTAACCACTTCCGCAGATTTTGGAGCCACGAGTGTCTTCTCCTGCCTGGCCCTCGCTTACTGTCTATTTTTCCCTGGACAATCAATTGTAGCAGACGGTACTTATCGTGTCTCAATATGTGGCCTAGATATTCAAGCTTTCTTTGTTTAATTGTATTCACGATTTCTTTCTCCTTTCCGATTCTTTGGAGTACCTCTATTTTGGTGACATGTTCGGTCCAGGATATACGAAGAATGCGTCGGTACACCCACATTTCGAATGCTTCTAGTTTTCTCGTTAGCGTCTCCGTCAGCGTCCAGGCCTCCACGCCATACAGCAAGATCGGAAAAATGTAGCATTTAACTATACGTAGTTTTAGGGGAAGAGACAAATCCTTGCTTATGAGGAGCTTTTTCATATTGCTAAATGCTGCTCTAGCTCGTTCTATTCTCGCCTTAATTTCTATGGTCTGTTCCCATTTTGCATTTACGTTGGTGCCAAGGTACACATAAGATTCTACATGGTCAATTATTATGTTACTTATCCGTAATTGTCGAGCAGGTTGTTGCTTTTTGCTTATCAACATCCACTTTGTCTTCTTGAAGTTGAGGCTCAGGCCGTATTCCTCACTAACTGAATAAAGTCTTTCCATTACTTGTTGTAATTCGTCTATGGTACTGGCAAGGATCACCGTGTCGTCGGCGTATCTTATATTGTTCGTTAACTCGCCGTTTATTTTAATGCCCTCATTTGCATTTTCCATACATTTGTTAAATATTTCCTCGGAATACATATTGAATAGGAGTGGGGATAATATACACCCCTGACGGACACCTTTTTGATCTGCACGCTTTCAGTGAGTTCGTTGCCAATTTTTGCTCTTGCTGTTTGACCCCAGTATAGGTTTGCCACAATTCGAATGTCCTTGTCGTCAATACCTGTCTTTCGCAGAATACCTATCAATTGTTCATTATTGACATTGTCAAATGCTTTTCTAAAATCTACAAAGCACAGATACACGTCTTTATCAACGTCTCTACACCGTTGTATAAGCACCTGGAGAGCGAAAATTTCTTCTCTAGTTCCAAGTGCTTTCCGAAAACCAAACTGCGATCTATCAATATTTGACTAACATTTATCATATATTCTTCTGTGAATGATCTTAGTGAACGCTTTAGTGACATGATTGATCAAGCTTATAAGCCGTAGTCATCACAAATCTGGGCATTTGGTTTCTTCGGGATTGTAATAAATGTTCACTGTAGCCAGTTCTCCGGGATTTTACCGCTATTATATATGTTGTTAAAAAGTACAACTAGATTATCAAGGAACTGTTTGTCTGATTTACATAGGATCTTTAATATTTTGCAGGGTACATTGTCCGGACCTGCTGACTTATTGTTTTTTAGTGCTGCAATGGCATCTTCTATCTCCGATTTAAGAATTGAAGGTCCTGTTTCTCCTTCTCCATATAGGTGATCATCAGTCCTGTTAGATGCAAATAATTTTTCTATGTATGATTTCCATGTTTTTAAGATCGTTGATGGCTCCGAGATAAGATTTCCATCGCTATCTTTTATGCTGTTGGGTGACTTATTGAATTTCCTCTTGTTTGTCATCGATTTTATTTTTTTGTGCATATTGTAACTGTCGTATTTTCGTTCGTATTTGTTCTATTTCCCTGCATTCGTTGGAAAACCATTTTTCTTTGGCTTCTCGAATTTTCGTTCTTATGGTTTTGTGGATCTGCTGGTATTTTTCTGCATTTTTATTCTTGAATTTACGTCTTTCATCCATCATATCCATTATCTCATCAGACATCCATTCTTTCTTTTTTCGTCGGTGACGCTTTAAAAGAGTCGCGCATGTTGTTTGGATTGCTTCCCTCGATTTATCCCATCTCTCTATTATGTCCGACGTGTTCTCGTTAATGTCCTTTATTTTCTTTCCTAGTTGTTCTCGTACTTTTATTTCGGTTTCTGGGTTAGTGAGTTTTTTAATATCGATTGTGTTTAAATTGGATCTTTTCTCGAGCCGTTTTACTCTCATGACCATTCTGCATACCAACACATTGTGGTCCGTAGGAACATCGGCACCTGGGTACGTTTTTGATGATTTTATCATGTTTTATATCTTGTTGGTACTGCTATATAATCTATCTGATTTCTAATGATGTTGTCAGGTGAGTCAGCGGGGGATTTCCATGTGTAAAGTCGACGTTTGGGAAGCTTGAAGAGTGTATTACTTAACAGCAGGTTATATTCAACAGTTCATGGAATAGTAAACAAATCAATGTTTTTCTGGAATCAGTGGATATTCAGACTTTTTACCCCTGTTTATGTTTCAAACTAACTAGTTTAACTGGTTGTTTTAACTACTTGCAATATAGTGTCGTTGATTCTGCTCTTAAATAAACTTATCAATCAATAACAGAGAACAAAAAATACAGTAAAAGAAAGTGCGATGTCCTTTAAAATTCGATAAAAGAGAAAATCACAAGGCCTCCCGTTAATGTTAAAATCCCATTGAATATTCTCTAAATATGTATTCTCGATAAAGTTTTTTCATACCTGACGACTCGTTAATGATCTAATGACACGCTTGAAGTAAAATTCGCAATCAGCAGCCAAGATCTTGACATCGTTTCCGAGCGACTACTTATGAAATTGAAGAGAACAGGCAAGAGACAGCAGATTTATTTTACAGATTAACCTTTATTCACTTTAAAAGGGATTTGTACTCTATTTTAATTCTCGACAGCCCACTTCAGTGTCTATTCAAGATTGACATCAACGAAATAAAGAGAAATGAGGATATATATTCGAAATATCTGTTGATTAAGGCCGGAATTGAAGAGTTTGGTAAAATCTCATTAATTAGTTAAATTCAGAAGTTGTGGCAGGAATAATGAGATTAGCAAAATTACAATAATATCAGGAAATAATCGAATTTTATAATAAATGTGAAAATGATAAAATTTTGTTATATTCATATAATCTTTCTGGGCCAGACATTTCACGATTGATGTTTTTCCGATATATTAGGTACTTAGACAGCAATAACACATTTTTCTTTCAAACACAGTCCTACTATTTCCTCCATACCAGTTCTTGCTATGCACACACACATGAGTTCATCCCAACCCCTAGGAACGTGAGTGTACCACTGCTAGTCAGTGGGACCCCCATGTCCTAAGATCAAACCAATCTCGTTCCAAAAGAGTATATCATCTTGGCTCGGTACCTATCTGACCCCCAGGTTTTTCTTCCACCCCTCCCCTACGTTTGACATACGCAGAGGAGGCTATGAACTATTACGTCGGGCGATTTTGGGAAAAGAAAACACCCTCCGTTTTTCTTGACTTGTGGTTAGGCCACCTGACTGTAGGGTGACTTAATGTAGCTTTTCTCCCTATTTACTTTACTGAATTTATTATTGAGTTGAGTTTGGGCTCTGTGTCCCGGAAAAATGTGTGTCCGACCAGGGGGTCGGCAGCGAAGCTGCCGAAAGTTCTGCGTTGGGTCAAACAGCCGCCAATTTGGCAAAACAAGTTTTGGTCCCCTTGCCGACTGATTGATCGATGGGTCTGGCCATTAAGCCCGTGTATGTCGCAGGTCTCGGTGCTCAGGTTTGCGATTGCTTAGGGCAAATTTGTCCTGATGGGCTGTTTCCTGAAGTGTCTTTTTGCCTGAAGGGCCTTGTTCTGAAGGGCTTTAAGAAATGTGGATCTGTGTCCACTGGTTTGAAATGACTTTACTAATTAACAGATTTATTGTTATACTGTATGTGAAACTTTCTGTAAATTTTCTTTACTTTTTAATATCTGTAACGACTATCAATAGCTGGTATGTTATACCCATTAATTTCGTAACTTTTAAGAGTACATCCAATCACAGCAAACATATATTTAAAACTAATAAAGTGAAATATTAGATTCTTTTTCTAGTTTCTGAACCATCGTTCTGCCAATTTCTTTTCATTTATATTAAAAATAGTATATTTATTTTTATTACAGTTGTAGTACCTAATAAAGTAATAAAATAGTGTAATATCAAAGAAACCCGGCACGCCTCTTTGGTGTTTACATTTCACCGAAATTGAACCCAAATGTCTGACGAACACATTTGGCTTCATATACCTACGTCATTGTATTTATTTGTAGAAGCGTTTGCGTAATTTTTTTTTTATTTTCGGATTAAATTCCACAATAAATTTTGAATCTATCTGAACATCCATTAACTGAAATAATTTTAGTTTAGATGTCATACTAACAGGAGATCCTTTTTATTGGAATAATCATTAGACCGATTTATTTTCATACTTCTACTTATACAGTAAAATATTCGTTGTTGCAATAATCCCAAACAGTCGTATATTCGTGGAATAATCTATAGTAGGGGTTTTAGGTGAAATAATAATAGAAGGAAGAAGTGCTCTTGCTATGCTTTCATGACTCTCCTGGATTATCTTTTTTTAAATTTTGTCGAAATCCATTCAAACGCGAAATGTGCGCAAAGCTACTAACCACGCAGCTTTGAACAGTCTGTGGGCAATATTTGCCCAAAATGTCAGTGATGCAAACAAAAGATATCTCACTCTAGGTTTCTACAGGCGTTGTTCTGTAAGCTCTTAGAATTATTAATAATGGAGTGTTATGAATAGTATCTAGGCATTTTAATATTAAAGTGCGAGGGAGCTTTTAATATTGTTAAAAAGAGAGAGGAACTTTTCTACTTTTAAGTACTATACGAACAGTACATTACAAAATTTATTCTATTCACACTCCATCTCAATAGCACTCTCAAATACATCAATTAACATTTGACACTGCAATAATAAAATTTAAAGAACCCAACTTCCTACACAAATCTGCTTTCCATATTCGAGGTACCACATGTTGAAAAAACATAAAGAGCCTTTTATAAAAATCTTTAGTTCACCACCACTGAATTCAGATACCTGTATAGTTGGTTGTCTACCAGTACTCACAAATTTTTACCAAACTTCAGTTCACCTATATTATTAAGAATTTTTTCAAATTTCCCAACGCAATTTTAGGATAAATTCATACTTTAGTTTCTTTGTGAATTAAAAATAACTTTGATCTCAGAATGGACCCTTGTGGGGTGCCATTTTATTTGTTTCTTGGTTGAAGTTATTGTACCGGAAATGCGAACCTGGAATTCATTACGAAATAAAAAAATTGCCTATGAAATTTATCATATTGCCATTCAATCCTCATTGCTGTATCTTTATTTAGGATGATTGTATGGCATGTAGAATCAAATGCTTTCTTAATATCAAAATTATTAATTGCTAGACATTTATCTTTAGTAGCAAATGCTTCTTGAATATGACTTTAAGAGTCAATAATGTTGTCAAGTGTGCTTTACTATGGGCAAAATACGTCTCTTATTGATTATTTTTTCTAATAGTTTGCTCATGGAGCAGGTTCGGGAGGTTGCCTGTAAGATTTAGGTAAAAATAAAGATTTGTTTGGTTTGGGTATAATAGAATTGTTTATTAGAGTTAATAGAATTGTTTATGCATTTTCTAAATGTATACTTTCTGTATTTAAGGTATTCAATGATAGAATAACTATATAAACTTATGATATTGTAAAGTCTTTATTATGTAAGCTATGCTGACAAATGTGGCAGTCCTTGAGAGAACAAATGCTGCTCGCGAGCTGCTTGATAACATCAAATGTAGAAAGATGGCCTATTTTGGACACGTAGTAAGGGGAGACCGATATAATATTCTTCAACTTATTATGATGGGTAAAGTCTCTTGGTTGAAGAATATATATATATATATATATATATATATATATATATATATATATATATATATATATACGAGCGTTACATTTAAAATACTCGATCGCGATATCTTCTTTTGACTAACTTCTTCAATGAAAATCCCCATTATTATATACTCATTCAGCTAGACTAGAAAAGTCGATCGCCTTCTGGTAAATTCGGAGGGTCGCGCCGCCGGCTGCATTCTTGGTACCTGAAGTTGTTATTCGGCCCTTCTGGAGAATTCGGTAGTACTTGACCTAGAAAATTCGTGAATGAATAAATATGTTTACGGTTTTTAATGTGACTCATATTTTTTTTAAGTAACAATATAATGTTCATGATATATTGGAGCTTTTTAATTATTTCTTATTAATATAATATCTCTATTTTCAGAAAATGGAATTCACATCTATTAAAATGCAACAAAACCCGAAAAAAACCGAGCCTTCTGAAAATACTAGTGTCCACATTTTGGCCAGAATACTTATATTTAGGCTGTATATTAGCTCTAATGGATCTCTTAGTTAGGCTATCACAGCCCATTATGTTGGGTAACATGTTATCGTACTTCAAACCAGGAACAGAGACTACTAAGGAAGAAGCCCTTTGGTATGCAGGTGCTGTAGTAGTTCTAAATGGAATCAGCGCTTTATTAATCAATCAATATATCATGAATGCCTTTCATTATGGTATGAAAGTTAGAGCAGCTGTTTGTTCTCTGATATACAGAAAGGTAAGGTATAACTTATTTTTCTTTTTTATTTTTTACCTAGATGCACTTTCTTGCTTCAATGCGATCAATATATTATTTCTTCCCCGACATCTTTAACAGTTCTTCAAGATCACCTTTATTTTGTAGACATATGACTTTATCGTCAGCATAACAGTGGATTTGGGTTTTTTATACCTAGAAATTTTCCGAAGTTCCTTAGCCATTAGATTTAAACATCAGTTGACTCAATAACTCCCTATTGGATATTATTTTTAAAGGAAATATGTGAAGTTAACGTTGTAGGTTCAATCAAATAAATTATAACAAATGTACCATACATGTGCATGTAAATTACATTACTAACAAGTAAACCTAAAACACTGAGACATAAACCCGAAAGCACCGTTTGCCAGTCCTGGTAGATTATGGGTGGGGTCGTTCTTAGAGGTGAGATACACAAGAAAGATTGACACAAAATAACAAAAAGAACAAAAAAAATAACAAATCTTCGAAAAAAAAAGGACGCGACTAAAATTCAATCTCTTATATATTTAGATCAATTTGCTTATTCAGGTTCATTCGGTCATTATGTTAGCAAAAAAAGAGAAGTCAGCTACTTCAATGGTTTATTGAATGCGTTTCGCTTTTTTTAATTTTTGAAAAGCTTCTTTAGTTTATTACAAATTTAATGAAGAACTTTATAAGTAAATACCTTACTATACTTGCAAAACATTTTGTAGTTTTTCAGATGTTCTATAGTAAAATTCCGATGCAGGAAGATGTAAACATTAAATCGTGTCCGAACCGGTATGAGCTACCGAAAACGTCGGCAGACGAAATAAAGATGGATAAAGACATTTCGTTAGTTTTTAAATATTTTTGAAGAACTGTTACTTGCATTTATGCATAAAATATTCATTAATTTTTTAAATCGGATTATTTTTTCACTTACTATGTGTTCAGTGATAACATTAATTTATTTGCTATGCAATAAATATGAATATTTGAGAAAAGAAAAAAAATAATAAAGTGTCATAATTATACTGTTTTACAAATTTTACCGACCGCTTCATTTGGGTTTCTTCTAGTGACAACCAAAAAACACTGCCTCTTGATTGTTTAGAAAATAGGAGCATCCGCACAATTATGTTTATTCTATTTTTCAGCGAGACGTCGTACCTTCACAGTGAGAATTGTTGAAAAGTAATTGGTAAAAAATATACGGTTCATAAAATAATTTGTTAGAAGGGAGGTTGTGAATGGCAGAATACATATATTAGACTATTTGGTAGTAACTCGTAATGTGGGTTTGATAAGAGAGTGATAAATCTGGTTCAATTTATCGATATCAGTTCGTTTATTAAGGGCTGATGGATATTTAAGAATATGGCACATTTCTAGGAGGGACCTCTTATGATAATTTTGTTTTTTGGGCCAGTCTTTTGACGTATTTAAAGTCCATTTAATGTTTGGTTAAGATGGCATGTTGTACTAAGGCAAAACAGGGTTTGGAAATCCTAATGTCGCTTTTTTGAGAAGTTAGATGACGTAGCAGACTTTTTTTCCAACATAAACTCTTTTTTTTTCAACATAAATCGCCGAATGAACCTATTAGTGATGTAACAAATGTCATTTTTTAAACATTCGCGAATGCGAATATATGCCACCGACATTCGCGAATGCGAATATTCAGTTTTTTTTTAATTTGGCAATTTTAATTGTCTCTGGCACTGCCGGCAGTCTCATTTCCGCGAGGTGTGTAGTCAATTGGAAAAAGTCTGTCATTTTTAACTGCTTTAAATTGTCCAGTATCATTCTATCATATTTGCTAAAGTAAAGATGTGAAACAGTTGTATTTATTGTAAACAAGTTTATTGTAGGCGGTTAAGCTTATTGAGGGGTCGTTTAAAAAGGTTTTTATTTATAGTCACGTCCGGGACAAAAACGTAGAATGCACGTTTTTCGATCTTATTTTCTCTTGTTATAATCAAATTTGACTTGTTATAGAGAGAAAGTTATAGCAGAGAACTAAGTTCTCTGGTTATAGTTCCAATAAAAATTTCACGGGACACAAGTCACTCCACTTGCCCTGCTCTGCTGGTGCACAAATACAAGTGAATTTTTAGTTAAAGTGTGATTAGCGATTTATTACTATGAGTAAATCAAATTATAGTGCAATATGGACTTATTTTTCACCACTTTTCGATACTGAACGAGCTAAATGTGTATATGTGTAATATTCGCAAAACATTCGCACAAATTTTGCAAATGCGAATGCAAATGCGAATATGCAAAAATATGCGAATATTCGCGAATGCGAATGCGAATGCGAATATTCGTTACATCACTAGAACCTATATGCCTCTCTGTTCACCGATAATTGACATAACATCTTATAATAATTATTATTTTAGACAGTTGTTGCTGACGGACTGAGATTAGACAGTATTCAGGGCTCTATTCCGTATATAAAAATTCTCATATTATTTCGAGTATGTATTGTTTAGTTTCATTTCATTTAATAAATTCTAACATTATTCACGGATTAATTCAACCCTTTCGTGGCCGTACCCGCTTTTTGTTTTTTTAACTAAAATACGAATACGTTAAAGCTATATAAAAATTTATTAGCATATCTATCACATTGTCAATTTATCCATTTAAAGTAATTAGTTATAATAATCTGCATAATATTTTGTAGTGATTTATCGTATAAGCGGATTGCTCTTTGATGTGGATGTTCATTTTATAAGCCATGTAGTTTGAATCCTGGGGCAACCAGAGCTTTGTAATTTAAAATTTTTAAACAGATATGCATCATTTAATTACTTCAAAATAATTATTCTCAGTACTCAATTTGGCTGTTAGTTAAAACGTATACAGGGTGGTGAATCGTCAAACGGGCCATAGGAAATTCAATGGGAAATTCTGAATTGTTGAATTCCTGCTTGTCTAATTATTCTACATCAAAAGTCATAAGAAACTATTTATAGAGGACTGAAATATGTATTAAAAACAAATAATAAAATTGTTCTACGAATTAAATGTATTCCAAAATTTTGAAAAAATATAATACATTTTTCAGGCCACCCCTTAAATTCAGGCCACACGAGGTACAAGAATGTGTATGCCATGTTGCGTTAATATCTGTTTCCTGTCTTCCGTTATCTTCTAATTCTACTCCTAAGTATTGGAGGGTTCGTACATATTCTACATTTAGTTCTTCTATTTTTATATTTATCTTTTCTTTTTCTTCATTTTCTCCTATCACCGTAACGTTTGTTTTATATATAGGTCTCATGTGAAAATAAAACACTACGAGCCTACATTTTTCTTTTTCTACGAGAATATTCATTTATGCTTTGGCAGAATCCAAGTTACCAGTTAAACAGATTATTTTTGTTCTATTTTCTATTTTGATAGACCTGTTTTAATGTCATTTTTAACCATTTTTCATGTTGTTAGACACCTCTCTATCGGGCTTCTCATATTTTCACGATTTTTTTCCATACTTTATTCTGTTTTATTTCTTTGTGTTTTACTTCACCTTACTTATCGGTCTTACCGTTTTACAGTAGTTTTTGCTTCCGTAAAAATTAGGATATACAAAATTATACTAATACCGATGATGACAAACTGTGAAGTGTGTTTGTTCCGTTTGCGCGCGATTTAACGGTCTGGAAGACGTGACACTCACGTAAGCCGAGAGTAGTTTTAGTTGGTGGTGGAGTACCATGGATGCATCCGGTAGCAAGACCCTACAAAAAGGAAAATGTGGTAGGATCTACTCTCTCTAGTCTGAATCCAACTCACGCCACGCCAGATACGATTCTCCTGGTACGGTCTTTAGAAGATTTCCACTATCACTCACAAAAAAATTTACTTACTTTGTGAGATATTAGTTTCTTTAAAGAGTATCGTTTAGCTACTTAATTCAGCGTATTTATCTTCTTCTGTACTTTTCTCCCACATTTCCATTGGTTGTTAACAAACAAAATCGTTTTAGTTTTTTTTATTTTTATAAATAACCATATTATGGCGTTGTAAGAGTCTCATATTATCTGAATTTCGTTTCCTCTGTTCTTTCGTATCCTTTTAGATAAACATGAATTATAGGCATATAACAAAATAATTTTAGTTTTCTGTTTTGACAAAGTTTGATAGTTCTTGTTACGATCTGCAAAGGGTTAAGATCCTCGTTGAAACTATTGAATAGAATATTTCAATAAACTGGTTATATCTTCTTCTTTTGGTGAATATTTGTTTCGAATATTGGCGATCATTCTTGCTATAATTATTTTATTAACTAATGCTTTAAATAGATTAGTTCTTGTTGTGGAGAGCCCTTTCCTCGGGTTTTCTAACCATGATATTCTTCTTCTCCCAATTCCTCGCCTTCCGAATACTTTGCCTTGAAGGATTATTTCCAGAAATCTGTATTTAGTGCCGTTTCTCATTATGTGTCCGAGATATTCTAACTTTCTCCTTTTAATCGTATACTCTTCTCTTTATTTCCCCATTTTTCGTAGTACAGTCTCGTTGGTTATCTTGTCTATCCATGATATCCTTCGGATTCTTCTGTATAGCCACATCTCGAAGGCTTCAAATTTGTTCTCTTTCTTTTGCTTCAGTGAGTGCCCAGGATTCAACTCCGTAGTATAATATCGAGAAATTATAACATCGTAGAGGTCTTACTTTTATCTCCAGATTAAGTTTGTTTCTTTGAAAGAGTTTGACCATGTTGTTGAATGCACTTCTAACCTTCTCTATTCTACATAATACTTGAGTAAATTTACTGTTTGTATTTTGAGAACGATTTCCGAAGTGGAAATTGAAACGTCAATAAACGTATTTCTATCTTTAATTGTGGCTTATTCCCAGTTAAATAGTAATTAATTTAAAATGCCACAAGAAAATAGCTTTAGAACAATATTGAATAAAGTATTTTAAAGAAGTGTAAAAATATGTTGCTTGAAGTTCACAAGAGTATATTAGAGACAATTTTATATGGATAACGGTATTTTAGGAAATATCGACTTGTTTAAGGCTTATCCTCGATAATTGTAACGGTAAAATTCAGAGAGATGTCTATTTCAAAAATATCTTTCTTTACAAAAACAAAATCCATTCACGAAGAATATTCTAAACGTCATCTTGTACTAGAGGTAAGCTTTATACCTACCTTATACAACCCCCTATTGTGTAAAGTCTTGGGTCTATACAATAAACGAAACCCCCTATTGTGTAAAGTCTTGGGTCTATACAATAAACGACTGGGCGGCCTTCTATTCAGTGTGGTTTTGAAATAATGTTGAATAAAAACATTCATGAAATTAAAATGAAAGAATTTACGTCTATTAGTAGAAGTGCGATTTATAAAATTAGTACTTGAAGCATAAATCGCGGGAGGAATATGTGCATCAGTTTTCAAATATTTATTATTTACTATATAATTTCTAAATTGAACCACTTTCACTTCTTTAGTTATCAATGTATCTGTTTTGACAACTAAATAGGTAATTAGACAAAATAATTATTAATTTCAAAACAGGAGTTTAAAGAATTAGAAAGAGGTAGCCCGGGCCCAGTTAAATGGTCAAGCTTATTCCAGTGGAAGAAATAAGAAGGATTATTTTTCGTTTTGGCACAGCTGACATGCTCTCTCTAGTACTACAACCCATGAAACTGTGGTAAAAAGCATGCTTTATTTATACGGTTGTGAAACACGACGATTAACAGAGACAGATTAATATCGAAGAAAGATATCTCGTCGAACTTAATGCAATAAAGTATGAGAATAGAAGGTACAGTCATGGATGGCATACAACGAAAGCAGCTCAAATGGGTACAGGTCCAATAAATGAAAGACAAGAGACTCCTAAAACAAGTACCTGTATGAACACCTACCGTAATCCAGAAGAGAGGATTACCTTAGAAAACACGGATGGAAGGAATAAGAAACTTAATGAGCTCGAAAGAACTTAAAGAACAATGGAACAACCGAATTGAATGAAAAATGAACGTCGGAAGACATTTTATAAGGATTATATCATATTATAGGTACATTTTTTGGACTAAAAATAAATTTGAAGAAAACCAAGTTCATGGTATTTACAAAAGCACAAAGCATCAAAGTTAAGCTAGTACTAGATAATACAGAAATTGAACAAATATCTTTGTACAAATACCTTGGAGCATGGATCACAGAAAATACTGATTAGACAAAAGAAATAAGATGCCGCATTGGAATTGCACGGTCAACTTTTAATAGAACAAGAAAACTTTTTTGTAATCGAGATATCAATATATCGCTCCGGATAAGAATGCTTTGATGTTATATTTTCTTTACCCTTTTATATGGGATTCAAGCTTGGTCACGGAAATTAGAATACTTGGGACACATCATACATCACACATCAAGACGTAAAATCTAGTGGTTACGTAATCTCCGTGAATGGTTTGGATGCAATTCAACTGAACTATTCAGGCGCATATCCAACAAAATGATAATTGCCAGAATGATTTCCAATCTCCGATAGGAGTGGAACTTGAAAAAGAAGAATAAGTACATTATTATTATATCATATTATATATATATATATATATATATATATAATATATGATATAAACGATATTGAAAGAGGTTACAACATAGACAATCAACAAAATCTACATCGACAACTACACAGTGAAAACCCAACAATAATAGAAGTGTCAAATGCCGTCCTAAAACTCAAAGACAATAAAGCCACAGGAATCGATTAAATCTGTTGGAAAATATATAAATAAAGGTAATGATCAGCTTTTTGCAGTAACCCATAAACTAATAGAACTTATATGGCAAAATGAATTTGTTCCAGAAGAGTGGCTAAATGAAATAATATACGTTGCATAAAAAGGACGATTAACTGGATTGTAAGAACTATAGAGGCATTACTCTGTTAGCATCTTCACCTGTTAGCACCCTGCTTGGCAGGGTCACATATCAGATCAATTTACGGTTGCAAAAGGCTTGAGACTGGGAGATCCTTTATCCACTACATTATTCAAATTAGTATTAGAAACTGTAATCAGAAAATGCAGCATGAAGATGGAAGAAACGATCATGAAAAATGAGCACCAGTGCTTGGCATTTGCTGATGATCTAACGATCCTAGCAAAAACCGAGTAAGAATTAAGAAGAGTTGCGAAGAAAATCATCGAAGAAGCACAGAAATTTGGATTGGAACTAAATGAAGACAAAACTAAATATATGATCATAGAAGGAACAGAAGGGAAAAAAGAAGACTTTAGTATGAGGTCAGTAAGTGGTAAAAGCTATAGTTTTAAAAGGGTGGACAAATTTGAATACCTAGGTGTAGTTTTCGATGAAAATGGAAAAGATAAATGGGAGCTCGTAGCCAGAATAGCAAAAGGGAATAAAAAATTAGGTGGTTTAAGAGCCCTACTGAACTCAAAATACGTTTCTAGACAAGGTAAACTCAGAATATATAAAACAGTAATTCGACCCACAGTAACATATGCCGGTGAGCCTGGACATTAAATAAGAAGGAAGAGGATACTCTGGAAAGATGGGAAAGGAAAATATTGAGATGCATATTCAGAGGACGAAAGGCAGAAGATGGTTGGGAAAGAAGAACCAACAATGAATTAATGGCTTTATACAAAGAACCTACTATTACCAAGTTCGTCAAGGCACAAAGAATCAGGTGGTTGGGATATGTGGAAAGAATGGCAGCAAACAGAATTCCTAAACTAGTAATAACCAGAAAATTAGTCGAACCCAAAAGAAGAGGTAGACCCAGAACGAGGTGGATTAGTAAAGCGGAGGAAGAACTTAAACACGTGAAGGTGAGGGAATGGAAAAAAAAGCACAAAATAGAAGCGAATGGAAAAATATTGTACACCAGGTCCTTCAGAGTAGTTAAGAATGTTATATATACATATTTACGTTAAAGTTTTGTTTAAAATAATTGTAATTAGTTAATATTAGAATTATGTTGTAAAAAAATGCTTTAGGCCTTAACGGCCTATTGTGCGTAAAAATAAATAAATAAATAATAGAGTGCAAAAATCGAAAGAAACGCGTTTTTTGCATTAATTGTTAATCATTAAAAAACGGCTCCGAACTTTACGCAAGAAACAGGTAGGTTTTCTTCTTATAGGTCTACAATAACTAAAAAAGTTGTCAGCTACCTGGATTATTGAGTGTCACGAGAAAATCCTTATTAGCCTGGACTAATATGGCTGGACAAGCAAGTGAAGAAACAAACTTCATATATTATGTAAACTTTACTAACAAAAACGTTGAAAATAAATATTCCTATAAATATAAATAATCAAATTCCATATTCAAATACAGCAAAATATTTGGGTATTGTCCAATAAATATAAATAATCAAATTCCGTATTCAAATACTGCAAAATATTTGAGTATTACTCTAAGCTTTTATGTAAAGAAGAAAAGAAAATAATAATTCTGATTGAAATACAAAAAAATGTACTGGCTGATTGACCAAAATTCGACGCTGTTTCTACATAATAAATTATTATATAAGCAAATACTGAAACAATAGTATTATTATAAAAACAGTATAAACATTTAGAAGGAAAATGTTACAAATTAACAGAAACTATTCATATAAAAATTTAATCAAATTATAGGTATTTATTATAGGTACTGCTTATTTATATAAAATTTCTTCAATCGGAACATAAACTTCTTCGTGAACTTCCCATTTTAAAAACAATTAACACACTGGTTTGTCAAAAGTCGAAATAAACCCTAATAATGTTATTCAACATTATTTATGACCCACCTTCGAGAGGGTATTATACTTCTTACCTAACCAACCTAACCGTGTCGACGAGAATCCAGAAACTATCGACAAGGACAGCCTGTACTGGCCGAGAGAGAAAGTTACATTTAGCAAAATTTGAGATTTTAAAAAAAGTTTATACCAAAACTGCTTTGTGTTACACTTTATGTTAAAAATAAAAACAGATTCGGACAGTGGGTCAAATTCTGTAGTGCCCTATTTCAAAAAAAAATTTTTTACGTTTATTTTAACCAAAAATATTTGAAAAAAAAAAATATTGTTTAAACAATTTATTAATTTACAACTAAATAGTGCACTAGAACTTTTTAAGATCTTTCATATAAAAAAAGAATCATCTCAATATCTGCCATAGTTTTTGCGTTATTTGATATAAACTTTTACATTGGAACTTAGGTATGCCCAGAAACGCAAGGAACGGCCTTAAGACTTATAGCGAGTGTCAATAAAGATTTATATTCGTAATGCTTGTCATTCAATTTCAACACACTTTCAGCTGTCAATACACTTTAATTTGTTTCAAAATTTCGACGGAAAGAAAAAAGTATGTAAGTAAAAGTTATTTTGATTTATCAATTATTCTCCTTTTGACTAATGCAAATCAAAGATAGATTTCAAGAGGTATATAAATGCGGTGTGATGATACATTTTGGTAAACTAACTTTCCGACGGGATTCAAATATTTTTGGCTTTCACCATGAAATAAATATTAAACAACGTCTGAATAATTCAATAAACAAGCATTGAACTCGATGTTTCTCATAATCGATTGGATGTTTATGATGAATGTATGTATACCAAATATGAATGTGTTTGCCAAACGAGTATCACATTGTCTGATTAGATATGAGAGGATCTGCAGAAAAATAGCTTATTTCACATTTTTATTGTTTTTGAACTAATAATGCAGTCTAAATAAAAACTACCGTCTCTATATTATATCAAGACAAACAAGGCTGTAACTCTTGTCACTGAGATGTTCTATTTTAATATACAGGTATATTTATATAAGTCAAATGCTAGGAATCACCCAAAAGTGGAAAAGAAATGCAATCGATCCACGAAGAGATGGAAAGACTTGACATTGGTGTTCTTGGAATTACTAAGATGAGATGGCCAGACTCGGGAAAAGTGAAAATATTTAGTAAAACAATTTATTATTCGGGAAACAACCACAAGCAGCATTAGAATGGAGTTGGGATCATATTAAGAGAATAAATTGTATTGTATAATAAAAAGTGTAAAATAAACATAATGGGAGATTTAAACGCGAAAGTAGGCATATATACTCCTACTGGACCGGAATAAAGTAAGAGATTGAAGAGGCAGCGAAAGATGTAATAGGAACAGACATTTGTGCCCGTAAAAATCATTGGTTTTGAAGATGAATGCTTACCCGACGAACTAGAACTGTAGATAATTACCAGACAAATAGAAGAGAAGAAAAGAGGATACACAAAAGAAAAAGACGAGAGCACCAAAATAAGGAACCTAAATATACAGAAAATCTCAACAGTGAGAAAGAATTCAGAGCATTCTAAGAAAGTTAATATCAACAGAAAGGAATTCAAGGCAGCCACAAAACAATACAGAAGCCAGAATGGCGACCTATTAACAACAAGGAAAGATATATTGAATATATTGGTGGAATACTTAACCAGGCACTTAATATAGAGGAAGAAGAAGAAAACCTGGAAGACGAAAGAGATGAGGTAAGGACAACAAACGAGAGGGAAGAGGAGCCACCAACGATTCTTTGAGTTGAACATGCAGTTAAAAACTAGCCAGAAACCAATCACCCGGAATAGATAATCTCCCAGCTGAACTATATAAAGAAGGTGGCCATGATACCATAATGGCATTACAGCAACTCATAAAAGAAATATGGACACAGAAATCCCTCCCCAATGATTGGAATGTTGGAATACTTTGCACCATACACAAAAAAGGAGATATCTTTGAATGCTCTAACCACAGAGGAACTACGCTTCTAAATGCAACGTATAAAATGTTTTCCACAGTACTATGTCACCATACTTACTTATACTATACTTCTTTCTTATTCTGTATTCTCTTCCGTTGTTGACATTTTGATGATTTTATCCATGATTAAATTGAAGAGTATAGGGCTCAATGAGCCCTCCTGTCTTATTCCACTGCCTATGTTTATATGTTCTGTAAGTTATCCATCTATTCTGACTTCCATTTCGTTTTGGTAGATTTTTTTGTATTTTCGATAGTTTTTATGATATCTGAGGAACTTCTCTTTATACAGAAGATGGATTACTTCTATGTTTATGTGTATATGTATATGAATCATTATGTAAAGCTCACATACTCTAATGTTACCGTTTGGGAATGACGTATGACGTGTATGCGCAGTATTACTGTCAATGTTTGCATTGGATAGTATGCGGACGGGTTACCTATTTTGACACACGTCGGTATCTGTATAGGTGTATAGTATGCATCTAAGAGACTTACCGGTTAGGTAAGTCACCGTTAGTATCTTTGAACTTTTCAAATATCTGTGGCTAATAATTATAGAGGTTAATACGCTAAAATTGTAAAAAAGGAAATGTGTGGATATGTTAAAAAGAATTAATAAAAAATATTTGTCCATAATACTTATTCTTTTGTTTTAGGCGCTGCGATTAAGTCACACAGCATTAGGAGACACTGCTTCTGGTAAAATAGTTAATTTATTATCAAACGATGTCAGCAGGTTTGACATAGTATCAATTTTTATCCACCACATGTGGGTAGCACCCACTTCGGCAATATTTATTTTGTTCTTCATGTACAGAGAAGCTGGCTATGCAGCAATTCTGGGTATTGTGACGGTGTTCCTCGTGGTACCTTTGCAATGTAAGTTAATTACTTTTTGTTCTTGCATACTTTTACTAAATTCTTTTTTCTTATGTACAATTTTTTAAATTCTTTGTGTTCCGACGATACATTTGAATGCTGCTAATAGAGCAAATACAATCATAAATTTGGAGATAAAAGAAGCTCAGAACCAGACTAAAGAATTAACATACCCACCCACAATACAAAAAATAATGGATGCCATTAAAGCACTGAGGAATAATAAAGCTCCAGGATTTGACAGTATACCAACTGAAATTTTTGAAATTCGAGGACACATACTGATAGATAAATTTAGAAATTGAAGCAATTATAGACCCAATTCACAAGAAGGGAGAAAAACTCAGCTGCAAAAACTACAGAGGCATATTCTTCGCTGTGTGAGCTATAACATGTTTACATAGGTCATAAATAGTAGATTCACTCATTTCACAGAGTAAATCATAGGAGAATATCAGGACTGTCTACTATTAACCAACATTAAACAAATATTAGCTAAGCCTGGGAGCACGATATAGATATCTACCAAATCTTCTGTATATTTTCGACAAGTTTATAACAACAAAAACTAAGATAAAATATATTTAATTATGCGAGAATTTTGTATACCAAGGAAATTGATAAAATTAGTTTAATCTATTATGACACACACAGAAGCACAAGTATGAGTCCAAAAACAACTGACAGATTCCTTACAGATAACTAGGGCTAAAATAGCGAGATGGGCTAGCTCCGACTTTGTTTAGTGTATGTATTGAATATGTTATAAAAAAATGTCTGTAACAGGGGCGGCTCGTGATAGTACAAGCTGGTGAGGCACACTACACTTAAGGAAAATTATTATTATTATGGTTAGCTTCTCTTTGCTCCAGTCATACCCGGCTAAGGAGGCATTGCTCGCACCAGCAAACAATGACTTGGCGTGAGAAGGACTTCTGACGATACGCGCGCGGATCAACAAAAGTCATCCTCACCTCAAAGCTCTCCTAAGCCCTCCTCCACCCTCCCTTATGTGCACTGAAGGTGCAACATAAGGGCTGACTGCTGTTTGAAAAAGTCCGCGATTGAGCTTTATTTATGAGCACCATGTGTAATAGGGTGCTCATAAATGTAATTTAAATCATACCCAAGGTGTCGTTAAGCGACTTACTCCCGTTTATCATGAAATCTCATATCGTGAGATAAAAGCGAACGAAAAACGAGGGAGCTGTAATCCTCGAACCTGCACCTTGGTTAGCGGCCAAGTTGTAGCCTCAAGGATCTAGGTGGCCTCTCCCGTGGCCTTTTTGTATTTTTATAATTTTTTTGTGAATTTTTTATTATTTTATATTTTTTTTTTGAATTTATATATTTTTTATTAATTGTTTTGGGATTTTTATATTTTTTTGGGGGTTAGTAGGTATTTTTTATCTGGGAGATTTGTTAGTAAGTGTTATAAATGGCGACTGCTAATCTAGTGCCATCTTCTTCACGATCAAATTTGGTAGATAAAAATTCAAATAAATCTTGAGCAGAACGCCCGGAACTTACATCGTAAAATCCTATGAATCGTTCGACTGGTTTATTGTTTATTACGTAACAAAAAATAACGGATAGTTGTGAATGGCAGCTTATATCAGTAGTCTCATCCACCTGCCAGGAAAAGAATAATGATTTTGAAATTTCTTCCTCAATTTTTTTATTTATAACAAAAGCAATTGAATCGATTAATTCATTTTGTATGGTTTTAGATGTCCCAGAAAAAACTGATCTAGAGTCATTATCATGTTCTAAAAATGTTTTTAAATTAGTGTCAAATTTACTAACAAGAACAACTAGCTCTTTGAAATTCCCGCAATTTAAAGATTCATTAGATTCATCATGCCCCCTAAACGGTAACTCTTGCATTCAGAGGTGTGACGTAATATCTGTAAGGCTTTTTAAAATTTGCCGATTTTCTTTAACCCTAGCATTGAAATTTTCAATATCTATTTTACGCGAATTGTCTAGTGCTGTAGCGATATTTTGCTTTTGTTTTCTCATAAGATTAAGCTTGCAATTCGATGTAATATGTTGAGAACTTTTATTGTGTAACAATAGACTCCGAGACAAATTTTTCAAATCAGTATAATCATTTTTGAACCAAACTTTGTCGCTAGTATTAGCTGTGGCAAATAAAATGCATGGCCAACAAAACAATTTATTTAATGTTATACTACCCGTAAGCCAGTCAAACTTTTCGTACCATGCATTTTGAAATCCCCGATTTGGTTTTCCGACGCCACCGATAGAAACAAGATGTTTACTTAAATCTGGAATAGGTCGTTTTACTACTTTAACTATATATAATTTATCTTCATATGAATGACTTGAAAAATTCTGCTGTTTGACTAAAAAATTTACGAGATTACAAGTATTACGAATATTTACATTTACCTGGGAAAGTTGTGACGAAGTGCTCGGTGCTAAATCCATTTTTCACTAAAACCGAAAATCCTGCAGACAAAAACAAACCCACCAAAATTATTAAAAAAACTTAATTAGAATTGCACTTATTATATAACATGTAATCTTACTGTTTTTTTAATGAAAAACAACACGAGATACGTCAAACGTGATCCTGCCGCACCAACAGGTCAACAGGAAGTAATTTAACTACTACTTACTACAACAATTTTGCAGAAATGTTCCAACATGTACCAAAGTTGCTAATCTGGTAAATGCATAGAAAAAAAATATTGTTTGTTAAATCGGAAAACAATAGAACAATATGTATAGTACCATCTACTAAAGGAAAATACTCCAATGTTGTTACAATTTTCAAATAAAAATCTATGTTTTATTTAAAATGTACTTTTATACCCCGAGTGAAAAAATGTAGCGAATTGGGTACCTTTGTACCAAAACGGCAACGCTGCTAATTAAAAGAACTACACCAAACGAGAGAGGCTTGCCTCTCCTGTTCGGTGAAATAGTGGGCAGAAAATAAATAAATCATGTTGAATTTCGCTACATAATGTAATGTCTAATATGCTAGACAGAGCAATGCCGTGAGACTTGCCTCGGCTATATTTTTTAAAGAGAGAATGAGATGCACAGATGATAGGTGATAGGCGCCGTTGTTTATTTAATATTTTGTGGTTTAAGCTTGTCCCTTGTCCGGCCCGTAGATTATGAAGAAATATACAAAGATAAGACATCAGGGGTGTACCTATTTTAATTTTTTATCATAATGAAAATAAAGTTATTTAGAAAATTCCAAAAAGTTAAATTGTAGTTAAAGAACGTAAATAGTCGATTAATACTGGTGAGGCACTGCCTCACCTGCCTCATAGGACCAGCCGCCCCTGGTCTGTAAACCCATAAAATATATTGTTTAATAAGTCCCAACAAATTATGATGTCCGCAGACGATGAAGCCGAGAGACATCATAGAACTTTATGCAAGACTTAAAGAAAATGTGTAAGAAAAAGGTGTAGCTGTCAACGTAGATAAAATTAAAGTCCTAATACAAACAAGGAACCTTGGAAAATTCGAAAATAGACAACGCAAATATTGAGGTTATAAAACACTTAGACAAGGAAAGAGAGAGGACAGGTAACATTCATTTAATAAACTTTCGAAATGTGACCGCCATGTTTGGTGCCTGTACGTTGCTTATTGCTACATCTCGCAATGTTACCAGGTCTACTGATTTGTCAGCAGATCTACTGATTTAAACTTCAATTTACTGATTTACTGAAACACTATATCGATCGACTAAAAAATATGTAATGATAAAATCACGTTTAAAAAGTGATCATTATGTCAGTGTTCAATTATAAATTTTGAATAAAATCTATTGATATATTATATCCATTATTTTCAATCTACTGAAGAAATAATATATGACCTGGCAACCTTTCTGATACTGGTTTGGTACCGGTTTGGCTTCAGTCAATTAAGTGAGGAGGAGGAAATATGGAGAAGGATAATGCATGCTAAAGATCGATTCAGACACATCAGTCACGTCTCGTCACAGTCCTGGCGCCGAACCGAACAATCCGTCATACAAAATATTCTTTAATAGAAATATGGCGCCGGCATTCACATTCATCAGTTGGCGAACAGTTTGCCAGCTGTCAGATAGTTGATAGTTCTGTGACCAAACAGGACCGGTTCGGCGCCGAGACTGTGACGGGACTGACGTGTCTGAATCGACCTTAACAGGGCATATTTATCTCTGTCGCAGGTGTTTGGATCAATATATATATATATATATATATATATATATATATATATATATATATATATATATCCCGTTTATAGCGTAATCCGCCTTTGGGTTCCCGTTCGCCAAGCCTGTCTATTCTGCCAGTCTTCTTCAAATAGATTTCTTGCTGACATGGCTTTTAAAATTCCTTGCATTCATGTTGTTGGTGGTCGTCCTCGTTTTCTTTTCTCTGGTGGTACCCATTCTAATATTTTTTTTGGTAGTCTTTCTTCCCCCATACGTCTAACATGTCCGTACCATGTCAGTTGTTGTTTTTCGATGTCTTCTATAATTGATCTTTGTACATTCATTTGAGTTCTTATGTCCTCATTTCTCACATGTTCTAATCGAGACTTTCCCGCTGCTCTCCTCCAAAAATCCATTTCAACTGCCAAGAGGTTACCTTTAAGTTTTTGTGATAGCTGCCGTACTTCTGAGCCATACACGATTACTGGTTTCAATATTGTGTTATATATTCTTTTTTTCGTTTCCGGTCTTATATTTTACTGCCATAGTACTGGATCAAAATACTAAACAATAACTAACCTCATACCAATCCAGGCATAAGTCTAGTATTTTTCCTAGTTCCATCTTAATGATTTTATCCAGCTGTTATGATGAGGTCTTCATTTTGTAACAACTAACATTTAAGTTGATTTTAGCCATCTGAGAGTTTTACAGAGGTAAATTAAATAGAATTCTTTACCAAAATCAAATTGAAACAAACTAAATAGTTTAAAAACTCTATGGTTCAGAATACAAGAACATCTATAGGGAAGAAAGTTCAAAATATATAAAACCATAATAATAATTATAGCATACACCATAACCAGGCACACACAAAAAAAGGAGCATTTTTACTGCCTTCATTAGCAAAGACTACAAGAAGGTCTTTGATTCAGTTAAGTGGAAGACTAAAATTCACCTTCAAATATCTGGTGAAAACAATATCGAAATTGAAGATATCCTAATTAACCGGGGCCTTTTCCAGAGGTATTCGCTTACCACTTTGTTTCTGTCTAGCGATGAACCCATTATCTCGGCTACTGAACTCCACTGAGTCAGGTTTAGCAAAAATAATAATATTGTTGTGGTGAAGCTTAATCATCTGTTGTATATGGATGAACCATCTAGATCAGAGGCTAAAAACTGTAGAAACTTTCTCAAATGATATCAGTATTCAGTTTGTACTAGACAAGTGCAATATGCTAAATATAACCAGATAAAAGGTTCAGCCCGGAGTTTTCGATATACAAGATGGCCACAACATCGAGGCAATGGGTGAAAATGATAAGTACAAATATCTCAAAGTGCAGCAAGCACTTCTAAATAGCAAGACAGCTAAATTGGCCATATTTTAGCAAACATTTGTTTAAGGCACTAAATATATACGTCTGTTCCGCGCTTAGCTGCTCATTTGGTAGTATAAACTGGTCAAATGCAGATATAGAAAGTCTTCAGCGGAAGGCAAGAACACTTCTTACAAAGGCACAAAAACCTCATCTAAGCAGTGCAGTAGAGAAAACAACATTACCGCGATATCCAGGGATAGGATTTAGGGTGGTCAAATGGATAAACAGGTTGCTAAATTAAGACTCTATTGTCAAACGCAAGCTGAAACATTTACTTTATATCGCGTAATTTGCGTAGTAGATGACACAACGCCAAAAAATACGCACCTGGATTAGTAAACCTCTGCATGGGCGACATCTTAATTAGATTAGCCAAGAATATGTCATCAGTACAGAGTCGAACTATTGGTCGACATCAGGAAAGATATTTCCCGAGACAGAGAATTTCCTACTGGCCATTCAGGATCAGGTTGTTCCAACTAAAAATTACCTGAAATATATTGTCAAAGACCCTCAAAGTCCAACACGACAAATGCCGATAGGGATACCAAGCTCAAGAAAACATCCAACATCTTAACGGGGATTTTTTGATCGTATTTTGAGAACGATTTCCGAAGTGGAAATTGAAACGTCAATAAACGTATTTTTATCTTTAATTGTGACTTATTCCCAGTTAAATAGTAATTAATCTTAACGGGGGTTGCCAGGCATTTGTTGGTACTATTTATAAAGAACCCCATGACTCAATAGGAAAGATTATTCACCACGAATTAGCCAACAAACTGGGACTTCACCAAACCGACCATTTTTCAGAATCTTGATAGAAAGCTTAAAAACGACAACTTTAAGCTATGCTGGGACCGCACTGTGCTCACAGACCAAACAGTGGTGGTTAAATACATCGTGGGATCGCCAATTATAGAGATCTAGAAATACAAATAAGGAGACAGTGGAGAATGGAAATTACCTAGACAATACCTATTATTCCATCTACTACTGGTGATATTCCGAAACAGCTCCTAGGAAACATAAAACAGCTGGTGGGTCTAAGTGAACACCTGTATAAGACCATGCAGAAAGCAGATGCATACGAAAATGTTTGGGAAATCGCCATCATAGCTTAATCTTTTTAGCGTAGTCAGGTAGATATCTGGTATGAGTGATTTTTTCCCATAGTGTAAGAAGGATATTGGTACCCATCTGCGACAATAGTTTGTGGAGAATAAGATTCCACCACGAGTTATATCAATATTACAAACAACCCTCTATAGCAAATTATGTAAAAATGCAGAGATTGCGTGGGCAGGTTACCTTATAAAAATGAATAATATCAGAACACCTTGTAGAAAGCGTGGTGGGACTTAGGCCAGTAGGAAAACCAAGGAAGAGATGGATAGACGAAGTGATAACCGATGCTAGAGAGATACTGAGGGTGGATAACTGGAGAAAAGCCGAGGAAGCGGTTGCTTGGAGGCGGATGCTAGGAGAGATCAGTGACCGAACTGGGCTATAGCGCCATTGGAGAGAGATACATTTAAATCTAACTTTTTTTGGAGAAATTTTAGAAAAAAGAAATGATAATCTTTTGATAATGATAATGTTTCATACTGATTATCGTGTTTATAATATAAAGCTTATGTAGGTGAAGGTAAGGTGGCACTAATATTTTTGTTGGTAACAGGGTTCCTACAGTTTATTTTAACATATATGTTCAATCACAAATTAACCCCTTAATTTGTAATCTCACATTATTCTTAACTTCTTAATCTTTTATAGTTTCACCGTGTATAAGTTTGCATTATATATATTGCAAAACCATATCGTATGATAATTTAATATTAGTTCATTTACCTACAACTAAATAAATTGCCGAATAATAATATTTTCTAATTGAACTTCGTAAGTGTCGCAATTAAGGCGTAGATTAAATTGTATTATAAGCAAAAGCTAGGTGGTGTGAATGAACGAAGCAATGACCTAAGGTGCTTATGTATCTATTATGTGTGAGATTATAAATTGGGGATTTGAGTTCAAATGAACACAGTCAATATTGAGTAGTTAACGAACGAACATCATATTGTGTAATTACGAGTTGCTGTCAATAAATAATCACCTTTACTCCACAACTTCAACATTTATTAACCCTACCAGCATCGATCGACGAGAAGCGGACAAAGGGGCATACGAACCGAACCGAACTTCAATACTAAGTTTTCGATATTTTTCCATATATTCTAATTAAAGATTATCCATCCAAAACAAATGTATACACAGAGTTTATCTTAGTTATATTATGAACTAATAAATAATCAAATGTCGTTTTTTTAGCATACACTGGTCGACTTTCTGCAATTTATAGAAAACAAACTGCTCTAAGAACGGACGAGAGAGTCCGATTGATGGATGAGGTTATATCTGGTGTCCAAGTAATCAAGATGTACGCTTGGGAAAGGCCGTTCAAACATTTGATTAAATTAGCGAGGAAAGCTGAACTAAAAATTGTAACAAAGTCGTCGTATGTAAGAGCTTTGTTTATGACTTTCAACTTATTTACAACTAGAGCTGCGTTATTTGCTACATTATTGACCATGGTATTGACTGACCAAAAAATCACAGCTACCAAGGCAGGTACTTTTAATTATAAATTGCTTTAATAATAAATTATATTCTATACCAAAACAATCATACATATTGGTAATTTTACTTACAAATAAGAGGTGTTACATAAACCATTATATAATGATGGCTAAAAAATGCAACGCATAAAAAGACAAATATTTTTTTAAATATTTATTTATCGAAATATATATTATAATTTCTTCTTCTTCTTCTCGTAGCACTACAACCCGGGTTGGGTCTTGGCTGACTGCATAACTTGCTTCCATCTTGAACGGTCGTCCATAATAGTTGGATCAGTGGATAGCCCCATTGTTCTTAGATCTGACCATATATTGTCTCTCCATCGCATTCGTGGACGTCCTAAGGGCCTTTTTCTTGTGGGTGCTTCCTCCCATATTAACTTGGCAAGGCCGTTATTAGATCGATAATTACGTGGTCAATTTGGTTCCGCATGGAGTGGTCATTAGAGACCCAAGTCCGTTTATGAATGTTTTTATGTTGGAACATAGTAGACTTTACAAGCATATTGTTAGCCGATGCTAGTCCTACGAGCCTTTGTCCATTGTCGTTTGACATATTGTGGATGCTGTGTTGTCCTATTGTCGGACTTAGGTTAGGTTATTTGCCAATTTTTGCGTTGAAGTCTCAACAGATTATCTGCATGTCTTGTTTGGGGATTTTCTCAAGCGATCTTGCGAGTTGTTCATAGAAGTAATCTTTAATATGTTTGTCTTTATCTTCTGTCAGAGCATATGCGGATGTAATTGAGATATTGCATTTTGCATTTTCCTTTCAGTCTAATATTACAAAGTCTTTCACTAATAGGCGTGAGACATTATAATTTGATAACAATCTAAACAAATTTGCAACGTCATTTTCGTCAAAAAATTAATCATGAGTGGCTCCTCTGATTTTCTGTACACTCACTTACTTTGTGGGGCATTGATCGAATTAAATGGTCTATATAATATTGCAAAATACTCATCCAAATTCTTTTTATTACATGCCATACGTTTCCAAAATTTGCTACAGAACGGGGCAATCGATTTAGGTCCAAACCCATTTAAATCATACCCAACACATTTTCGATGAGGGACAAATCAGCCGATCGTGATGGCTACTCCAAAGTCTCTATACCAGATTCTTGTATGAACTCCATGGTTTCACAGTAAGTATGAGGTCTTGCGTTATCTTGTTGAAATATCGCATTTGAAATGGTTTGTAGGTAGATATCTAAAACCGGTTGCGGTACTTCACCAATATATAAAGATTATATAAAATTATGGCATATATAAAGATAACGTTGGGTCAGTGCTTCTCTGGTACAAATTGGCTTTGCCTAAAGAGCGCCACAAAGTAATTCACGTCTGTCACAACTCTTTTTGAAATAAAATCGCAGACAAAGATAAGCCCTTCATAATTTGCGATGTAGCCAATAGTAACAAATTTCTCGCGGCAAAAAATATTCCCTTCTACATATTTACTCAGAATTTATTGAGACTTAGTGACCGAACTCAGCGTGTCCCGTGTCGGTCTTAGCTTTCGTAAAGAAAGGACTCTGAACTTAGTATGAGTTCCTCAGTACTCTACGCAAGACAGACTGGGCGGCGGATTCCACAACCCCGATACGGCGCATCCCAGTGGCTGATAGGGAAGTTCCTGTAGATATGTAGGACAGGTACGACTAAGACTTAGCCAAATAAGTATCCGCGGATCAACTGAGGACATGACAAAGGTCAGCAGCTGTGTCATTAGTGGCCCGTGGCTGAGGAATACCATTCCTAACCACAAAGTCACAGGCGGCAATAAAGTTGATTTAACCGGCTGTGATACTGCGAACACTCACCAACCCGTCTGGCAACTTAATCAAGGCAAGTTAATTACTAAATTAAAATCTAAAACAAAACGAGTTGAACACAATTTCACGGTAGCGAAAATTTCTTAAACTGACAGAAAATTTGACTATTAGGATGGCACTGATAAACGAGAAATCATAGAACTGTCAAGGTCACATAGCTATACACAGAAGGGATAATCAGGCTTTCTCACATTCTTGGAAGGAAGAATGACACAAAGCACTTTATTCTTCATAAAATAAAAAACGACAACCTACTGTAAAATTGTATCGCTATAGACGAGGCTTACTTTATTTTTAGCCAATAAAACCGGGTTTTTAATAATGTTATCGAATAGTTTTTGGCCGAACCTATTAAAAATTGACGATACAACCGAGATTGCATAACTATCGAGGCCCTAATAACCAGGGAAATTTTTTAATATTGTTTCGATATTTTGCCATTATACTGACCTAATACTAGTAGCAAAAAGAAGCCACTATATATTTTGATTGTTCTAGGTATTCGTTTTCATGTCCTACTTCAATATACTTTCTCAAACGATGTCTGCCATGTTTGTTAGAGGTATAGCAGAAATTGCAGAACTAATGGTAGCAATCAAAAGAGTCCAGGAGTTCATGTTAAATGAGGAATTTCGTCCAGTGGTAAAACACCAAAACAATAACGACAAAATATTCTTCAACAAAACCCTTATTAGCTTAAAAGACTTGACTGTTAAATGGAATTTAGCCACCAAAGATGACGCTCTAAAGAAAATAAATTTGGATGTTAATGAGGGGAAATTGATTGGTATCATTGGAACAGTCGGAAGCGGAAAAAGTTCGCTGTTACAGGTAATTCCGTTTGCTATTTTGCCATTTCCTCAAAGTATTAATTTCTATATTTCTTTGCTGGATTAAACATCCGTTTTGTTTTTATTTCGATAGCTCTACGTAGTTACGTACTTCTCATACATTAATCATAATAATATAATTAAAAAAAACTTGCAATTAAGTACAAAGCTTGTAGTGTGCCTAATTGGTTGGTGGTATATCTGTAAAATTATTAAAATACTGAAAATATCAAAAAGGGTTACAATTATTTTCAAAATGTTTTCTGTCCTATCAGACCATTATCAGTGAAACCGGCAAGTAATCCCACCTTCATTAAATGAACGAAAGAGTGTAAAATTGTGACTGTTAATCTAAAAAACATGTCGTATTTTAACAAATTGTCAAATTTACCACGTGCCTAACCAAGGGTTAAAGGGTTATAGAGTTGTTGGAACGGGATTTGTAATAATGGTTGCCTATACCTATCTAGTAACTGGGGTTCTAAATATAAAGAAGAGCTTTGAAAAAGAGTGTAGGTAGATATACATATAATAAAAAATATTGAACGGGTATAAGTTGGACATAATAAAATAGAGGATCAGAATAACAACCTAAGGAGTCCATTATATGTTTTGAAATAAAGCTTATTATTTAAAGAATAACTAAACATATTCAAATTTGAAATTCGATATTGATTGTTGGGTCTGTACCTAAATAAATTCTTTACTTAGGAGATTTAGACTTTTATATTTTTCTTTGAAAGTAGGTAAGCAATGTGGAAAAAGTAACAAACAGGTTAGTCTTTTTCTAAACCAATATATAGATCTAAAGAAACAGAATCAATTACACTTACCTTATATTATGCTCTTTAATAAAAATTATTAGAATTATTTATTTACTATTCAAGAGAAGGGAAGATTATTAGAGAAATAAAAATAATATAGGGTTCACTGATTCACCAGACCATTCCTAACCAAAGCGTTGGACGTTAGACGTCGAAAATCCGTTGTATCGGTTTATTTATGTTTTTTTTTGTTTTAGACGATTTTAGGAGAGCTCGAAGTAATTTACGGCAGTATTGAAGTCAACGGCACTGTTTCTTACGCCTCCCAAGAAGCGTGGGTATTTGCAGCTACCATTCGACAAAACATAGTTTTTGGTGACAAATATGACAAACAACGATACAATCAAGTGGTCAAAGCGTGTGCGCTAGAAAAGGATTTTAAACAATTTGACAACGGAGACCTCACCATCGTAGGAGAACGAGGGGCATCTTTGAGTGGAGGGCAAAAGGCTAGAATCAATTTGGCGAGGGCTTTGTACCGGGAGGCTGATATATATTTGTTAGATGATCCATTGTCTGCTGTGGATATTCATGTTTCGAAGCACCTTTATGATGAATGTATTAATGGGTATTTAGGAAATAAAACTAGAGTATTGGTTACCCATCAAGTTCATCACTTAAAAGATGCTGATCATATTGTTATATTGAATAACGTAAGTAAATATTTTTTTATTCAATATATCTGATAATAATGCTTATTTAAATTTTAAATCTTTCTAATTGTCTCCTCATTTTTCTATTCACTCATCAAAAGAAATTTAATCACAGCTTTTTTGTGCCAGGCAATTTGATTAACACAGTCCAAGAGACTTGCACACCCCTTAGAATGACATTTGGGTGTTACAATTCATTGGAGCGAGGTCTATTGATTTGTGTAATCAGAAACCACTCCACCCGTTCCAATGCTCCAGACTATCCGTTTCGCCCCTGCACGTTGATGAGAGATAGAGCCACAACTATCAGCCAAATGCTTTTCGTGTGGAAGTCCTTGGTACAACAACTCCAACATGATATCCTAACCCGATCAATGCAGGCTAGCGTATTTCCTGCTTTCTCTAGTGACGTATCATCCATAGCACACTACCGCCTAGCATTGAAACTTTCGTGTTGACGAGTAAAACAATGATTGGCGCATCACCTAGTGACCGGGCGCCTAACTATATATACATGGCGCGAAATTTAAAAGTTTAGTAATATTACCTAGGATTGTAAACTCATTTTAAAGTAAAAGAAAATCGATATAATCCTAAAATAACAAGAAAAATCCTTATCCTATACGATAATAAATATTTTTTGTATAATTTTTGGGTTTTCTTGTTATGTTGAGACTATATTTATTTTACATTACATTAAAATGCCAAAGTGGTTAAAAAAAATTAAAAAATAAAATATAGAATAAAATCTTTATTTATAAAAATGTTACAAGAAATGTTATATGTGTTACAAGAAATATTAATAATAAAAGCCAAGTGTGCTATAATTTAGTTTTCTTAATGTTGTGGCAAGAACTGGTCAGTATTTAAATAATTGTTTTGTCTTAGTATGTCAAGTTTTATGTGAATAAAAGCCTAATTCTGCAGAAGGCACTTTAATACAATTTTATTCTCATAATTCGCAAAGAATTCAAACATTGGTATATAACATTCAAGATTTTTTTAGAAAGCAATGAATCTAAAGAAAAATCCCTAGAAGACAAAGATAAGTACATGCTTTTAATAAATTTAGTCTATAATTACATAAGCGAAGCAATCAATGGGGAAAACCAATTGCCTTTTTTCACACATACTCTCACAGATTCTGAATGAAAACATGCAATTGAAAAAATGCAAATGCATTGAAGTATTAAAAAAATGCAGACATTATCTGGTAGGAAAGCAATTCAAACCAATCACAGATTAAATCACTATTTTTTGTATATAGAATGCTGGCATATATAAGATCTGACAAGGAGAACTAGCTTTACTTCACAAGAATTTATTAATTATCTACACTCTAAAGGAATATTTCAAGTAGAACAACACCATATAACCATGAAGGAAATGGTTAAGTTTAAAGATACTCTTTTCTTCATGATGTTCTTTTGTTGTGAGATGTGATTAAAGTATCTTATTTTATTTTTAGGGAACTATAGAAAATGAAGGCAGTTTTGAAGAGCTTTCGGTTAGTGATAATTTATATGCCAAATTGCTGACTTCCGAAGTTGAACTTACGGATGAAGAAAAACAGAAACAGACAGACGTTGCTAAAATTAGTAGGAAAATATCAATTAGGGTAAATACATCTTTATTTTATTTTAAAAAATAATTGTGCTTTATAATGGAAAAAGATAATGAAATTCTTCAAACCAAGATACATAATTTGTTGTTATAAGAAAGTAAACAAGATATTTTTTACAATGAAGACAATTATTTCTTATATTAAATTAAGAAAGATTAAAAATTATTTAATTTGTCAATACTTATTTATGATTCGTTTTCCTTCTTATAGAGGTCACGAACGTCGTTAGTCAGCGCCGCTAGTGAGCTTAGTCTCACCGATGCTATTTTACAAGAAGCTGCTGGAGATGATGATGATGAAGAGCCAGAAATAAAACTGAAAGATTTGCAGGAAGATTCCTCGAAGGGTAAAGTAAAAGAATCACTGTTCTGGAGCTATTTAATTCACGGAGGCAATATATTCTTCGTGGCATTCGTTCTTCTCTTGTATATTCTTTCGCAAGTGGCGGCCAGTGGTGTAGACTATTTTGTCAGCGTTTGGGTAAGTATTTGTTAACAATAACAAAAATGTTAAACATAGAAGTTCTTGGGGACAGTCTCATGCGATTAAAAAAAAAAGACGTATTTTAAAATTAAAGCAGAAAAAAAACTATAATATTTATTAACGTAATTCCTTTTGGAGATGATTAAGTAGGTCTTGAAGAACATAATAAAAATTTTTAATAGCGATTTTAACTTCATTGGTGTCCTGTAGATGGCGTGTAGTAAAAAGTGCGTTTTTGGTGGTAAGACACTTTGTGGGTCACCTATAACAGATATTCCAAAAATTCAAAATAAGTTGTATTTGTGAGACTAAAAACTAGATGATAAACCTTTAAAATATGCAAATTATATTATTTTAAAGAGTTTATACGAATTTTTTCAAAAAAGTCGATAAATCACTATATTTTTCGGTGGATTTCCCCATATATAACAAAAAGGGGGGTGGTTTTTAAATAGTTTAAAGGTTTATCATCTAGTATTTTGTATATACATTCGAAAAATTTTTGGTTTTTTAAAATCCGTTAAGAAGGTTCGGAGAAAAGTGTCTGACCAGTTTGAAAATGTTACTTTTGAGAAAAAAGCATTTAAAGTTTTTTTTACATAATTTTCGTGAATAAAAGGCTGATAACTTTATACTCACGTTTAATCGGCCATTCCTGGTGAATATTGAGGACCGTCTTTATCCAACAGTTGTTGTAAATGGCTTTGTAAAGCTGTAAATTTCAATACAACGTCGCGATGTTTTATAATTAATTCATTTGTTTGACTGGAGTCTCACTATTAATTCACGCCGCGATGCTTCCAGTGTAAGTGTAAAAACAGAACATACCTAGATCGCATGTCAATTCAACGAAAACGTACTTATTTATAAATGTAGATATGAAAATATTTTATAACTAAAAAAATGGTTATGTTTTATTGCCAACACGGCTTGAAAAAAAAGTTGATTTCTAAAATTAAAAATAAAAAGAAATTTTAGAAATAAAATAATTATATTACAATCTTTTTAATTTGAAAGTATAACAATATTTGGATTAATAAAAGTATTTAAGTATAAATTTTATAACTCAAATAATACCTAATGAACACAAACAAAATTGATGTTAATAAAACATTATTTAGTATCTGCACAAAACCGGACTTTCAGGAAAAATCGGTAGACGGAGCAACACTGTCGGCGTGCCATATACGCTACTACAAACCGCTGAGGAGAAGTAATCCAGTGGAACAAATAAATTAGTTATAAAACATCTCGAAGTTATAAAGAAATTTACACTGGTTAATTGCAACGCAGAGAATCTTAGTATTTGTAAAAATCCTATGTTCTGGATTTAAAATTCCAAATGTGTATAGTAACTGCCAAACGTTATACTGATATACATACTATATAAAAATGAATCACTAATACATACCCAACGTATATACAACATATATACAAAAGCAAGAACAGCTGGAGCCTCGCGCTCGCCGCGCGGAGAGAAACCGGTTTTCATACGTGCGTAGATGACGTAAAGACAGTTTTACATTATGGTATTTTCATGCTAGGCAAGAGCCATGCAAGACAGATCATGGAACTGCGCATGCCCACGGGCTATTTCCATGCAATTCCTGTGCTAGACGAAAAATTAGAACATGTTCTATTTTTCATGCAATTTTCTTGCAATTTATCGTTAAAATTCATGTTGCCAACATAACAATTTATAATAGATTACAGAATAAAACATAACCTTATCTCTATCTTTAACCCACATGTGTATTGCTGTGTTTTGATTTAAATTAAGTTTATTAAGTGGTGATAAATAGATATACTATGCCTAAGTTAATGTAAAAATGACTGGGTGAGTCGTTGACTATGGATGATTGTTGCTACAACAGCAATATTCAACAATAACAATGTTTTCTTTTCTTTGGTTGACATCCTTCACCCTTTTAATAACCATAAATAGTGTATATTTATTTATTATATTATTTATTTTAGTACTTAATTATATTTTTTATTTAAAATAAAATAACCGTAAATTGATAAATATTTTCTCTGTTGGCAACAATGAAAGTAGGATCTAAAATTGCACAGAAATATCTCTGATGTAAAAAGGTCAAGCTAGGCAAGAGATGTGCCATGCAAGACGGACTTGCATAGCATGAGACTTGCATAGCCTAGATGTAAAGCTGCCTTTAATAAAATAACTATAACTTACATTCTAGTGGGAATTTCTTTTTAAAATTTTAGGAGGGAGTTTTTGAATGTAAATGGAAGCGATTTATATAAAAAAAATAAAATTGATTTTTTGAAAGTTTCGCATGACACTGTCCCCTTGATGTATTAATACTTTTTATGGATTTTTTATTGTGTCTGTAATTCAGTGTTTAAATATTTTTAACTTCATGCATATGTTATAGGTAAATATAGAAGAATTTAGAAACCAAACATTATATAGAACGAGTGCAAACAAAACAGAAGAAGTCAGTATTAGATCTACCGTAGAATGGTCAACGGAAACATGTATTTACATATACGCTGGAGGATTAATCACTCTGTTCGTGGTAGCATTCGCTAGATCGATGCTATTTTACAAGCTAGCCATGTGGAGTTCTCAAAAATTACATGATGTCATGTTCAATAGTGTCATAGCAGCTACTATGAGATTTTTCGATACGAATCCCAGTGGAAGAATTTTAAATAGGTTCTCGAAAGATATAGGAGCTATAGATGAATGGTTGCCTAAAGCTATATTGGATGCTTCGCAGGTATATCTTCATTTTATACAAACATTTTACACAAAATTAAAAAATCGAAATTTGCAAAAATTCACGCTATGATATGCATTACTTTATTTTATCAGGTAATAAATAATGTGGTACTTACTTTTTATTTATATTTGCAGATGATTCTAATGATGGTTGGATCGCTGATATTAGTTGCAATAGTAAACCCATATTTCCTCATATTAGTTTTCTTCATGGGTATTTTCTTCTTATCAATGAGACATGTGTACCTGAAATCATCGAAAAATATCAAAAGACTGGAAGGAATAAGTAAGTAAAGAGATATTTACAATTTGGTATTTTTTAATTCGCTCTCTCTCTCTCTCTCTCTCTCTCTCTCTCTCTCCGTCTGTCTCTCTCTAATGGAGCGCAGAAACCCTAATTACCGCATATCATCATAGAAGATCATCCAGAAAATTGCGGACACAATGTAAAATGAAACGATCAATTATTGGAGTAACCTTGAGAAATAGATAAAAGAGACGAATCAGAGTGCTTCTAAGCCTACGGAAGTTCCCAGACTTTGACCTACCGTCGAAGTAATCAAATACACCCTCCACCACCCGCAAACCGCACACGCTTGCATGGTAGGTTATTGACCAATCTTCTGCATTAGTTTTCAGAATAAAGAAGTAAGGTACTCATCTAGGGCACTTCGGAATTTTGGTAGTAATCGGATAAAGCGAAGAATGGGAGGTGCTTAGAATTCTCGAACAATATTAGACTACTATAGACGACGACCATTGCAGATGCCAATACAATATAAGAAATTTCATCAAAAGAAAAAGTGTAGAATTCCAAGAAAATCTCCTTCATATATAGAGGAATGTAGTTGGTAACAAGCTCAATACCAATTGAGCATTAGGCCCCAATTGTAACGTGTGCTCCGGCTAGCGTTGGTTCCATTGCTAGGATTTAAAGAGTCTTCTTCTTCCTCCTCTAAAGAGTATATTGGGCCTTAAAGCCTGTTGTTTTCGGTCTGATTTAGCAGTATTTGAGATGTTGACTGTCAACTATCTTTTACCTTCTGATTTTCCATCCCTTACTATTCGGGCCAGTCTCTCTCTTTCCATTCGGTTAATGTGTTGGTTACATTCTCGTCTTCCTTGGCGCCCCCATCTGACGATATAATGTAATTTACAGATGTCTCCGATTTTTGTATTAGAGATTCTATCTCTTAAGAGCGTAGGCGCAAAATTTCGGGCCAATGCTTTTTAAATGCATTCATTTTTTTTTAATCCTGAGAAAACTAACAAATATTTTTGAAAAATTTAAACGCAGAATGAAAGATTACATTATTACCGAGGGCCGAAAGTTCCTTGGAATAAACAAAAAGTTTTTTTGAATAAGATATTTGAAATTAAAAATCACACTAAATATTCTCTTTTTTCCACGCCTGTAACTTAATAAAATAAACATTATAGAAGTTTTCAGGGACTTTCGGCCCTCGGTAATAATGTATTCTTTCATTCTGCGTTTAAATTTTTCAAAAATATTTATTAGTTTTCTCAGGATTCGAAACAAATGAATGCATTTAAAAAGCATTAACCCGAGATTTTGCGCCTATGCTCTTAAAGTATTACCTGCTATCGCCCTGAGTGTTTTCATCTCTGTTTTCTTAAGATTTTCTTTGTAATTGTAGTTACTGCTCTTGTTTCTATAGCTAGGTTACTATCGGTCGTGTTCAAGTCTTATATATGCGTGTTTTCCTTGTATCCTCATGTTCTTATTTCTCGTACATCTTGACTCGTCCAATGCTTTATTAGCTTGTATGCGGGTTTCTTTTGAGATGTTTCCATAATACGATATTTGCATTCCCAAATAGTTGAATTTCGATACTTGTTCTATTAGTTCTTCGTTTATTAAAATTTTGCATCTCACTGCCTCCCTAACAATAACGAGGGTCTTTAGGGTTCCTATTTTTATTCTTGTTTTGTGATCAGAGCTAATATCCTTTATTATCTTATTATCTGTGTTTATAGTGACTGTTATAGTCTCTCTGTTTAAAAGTTATAATCCGAAATTGCCCTAATTTCGGATTGGGCTTCAAATCGATAATTTAAATCGAAAACATTAATATCACCATTAAAATTCAGTAGGATTTTTTCTGGGGTATTAAACCAAGGATCAGATTTAATGCCCGATATAACAAAATCAGAAATCAAAGAAGCCCTGAAGAAAATGAAAAATAATCGAACCCCGGGTGAAGATGGAATAGTATCAGAAGCACTAAAAATTGGAGGGGATGTATTACTTGAAAAAATTAAACAACTTTTCAATATCTGCCTTCACAACGCCAATATTCCAACAGACTAGAACAACGTTACTATGATTCTATTACACAAAGCAGGAGACAAAGCAAATTTAGAGAATTACAGACCGATTAGCCTCCTCAACCATACATATAAGTTGTTTACGCGAATACTAGTTAAGAGAATGGAAAGAAAATTAGAGACTTATCAACCAAGGGAACAGGCAGGATTCCGAAAAAGTTACGGAACAAATGACTATCTACAAAGTATAAAAACCCTAATAGAGAAAGCAGTGAAATACGATAAACCTCTAGTTCTAATATTTATTGATTTTCACAAAGCCTTTGACACAGTTGAGCTAAGAAAAATATTACAGGCACTTAAAGAATGCAGGCTAGATTATAGATATACTAAATTATTATACAAAATATACCTGCAGGCAACAACCACTGTCAGGTTACATACTAACAGTATGTAACCTGACAGAATAAAAATAGAACGGGGGGTTAGACAAGGAGACCCAATGTCACCTAAACTTTTTAATACGGTGCTAGAACATGCTTTTAAGAATTTGGATTGGATGACAAAGGAAATAAAAATAGATGGAGAATATCTAAAGAACTTACGTTTCGCCGATGATATACTTATAATAGCTGAAGATCTAGGTATGGCAAGAGAGATGGTACAGGAACTCGTTGTGGCTACAGAAAATGTAAGTTTAAATATAAATATCTCGAAAACAAAAATCACGACCAATTTGGTACCCAACGAGAACATCAGTATTGGTGGGAAAGAAATAGAACTCGTAGATAGATATAAATACCTGGGACATAAAATTATGATTGGCAGGGATAACCAGACTCATGAACTGCAGAGAAGAACCGGCCTTGGGTGGGCAGCATTGGAAATCTGAGAGCAACTTTTAAAAGTGAGCTGCCCACATGCCTAAAGAGAAAGGTATTTGATCAGTGCGTCCTCCCAGTCTTGACGTACGGAGCAGAAACACTTACCTTAACAAAAGCCGCAGCTACCAAACTGAGAGTCACGCAGAGAAGAATGGAGCGGTCCTTGTTAGGAATAACTCTGCGAGACAGAATAACCATCGAAGACATCAGGAGAAGAACAGGAGTGACTGACATCATCGAGAAGATAGCCAGACTAAAATGGAGATGGGCAGGATACATAACCAGAATGACAGATGGGCGATGGACAAAGAGGTTATTGGAATGAAGGCCAAGGGAAGACAAGAGAAGCGTCGGTCGACCACCTACAAGATGGACTGGCGATTTGAGAAGACTCAATAAAAACTGGATAAGAGCTGGCAAGATAGACGGGGTTGGAAACACGAGGAAGAGGCCTATGTTCAGCAGTGGACTCTTGAGGCTGGATGATGATTATTCGTTTTTGCACTTATATATATTTCTACATAGTGTAATTTAGCAAAATGAACCGATATTGGCCACTAACGAAATTTTCGTAAAAAGTGAATTTATTCGGTATTGCTTAAAACCTCCTCATATATTGTAAGATACTGTATATTTTTTAATTTCAATTTTCTTTTTAGTGAGAAGTCCTGTATTTACCCACTTAAATGCTACTCTCCAGGGATTAACAACGATCAGATCATTTGGTGCTCAACCCATTCTAATGAACGAATTCGATAAGCATCAAGATTCCCATACCAGTGCCTGGTTTATGTATATTGCTGCAAGTTCGGCGTTTGGATTCTACTTGGACATTATATGTTTCATATTCATAGCCATTATTACATTTTATTTACTTAATTTTGGAGAAGGTAAGGATATACGCACTTTATACAACTAAATAATATATAACTTATATTGAGCTTTATCGCTTAATACTTAGGTTATGTTGCTTCAGTAAAACCACATTTTCATATAAAAGTTCTTTCTCTTGTACCATCCACGGAAATGGTCTGTTCACGACCTTAATCATGATCAAATCACGTATATAATTTTACCACTGTTCACAACTTTGTTCCAGGTCTCCAAAGATGTGACAGTTTGAGGATAGGTTAGGTTCAATATGATTGACTGACTCATATATAGCCAGTACATCTGTCTTGGTTTCATACCCCATGTTTTCCCACATATCCTTCAACATGTTCAAAGAAAAAGCTTTGCTTTGATAGTTATTCTTTCCAGATACTCCTTCCACACAAGCCACTTATCTAGTATTACTCCTAGGTATTTTACCTCAAGGCTACTCTTTCACAGTTTCTTCAAGCACAGCGGGCATGTAAATATTATTTAGATTCCGTGTCCTTGTGAAACTGATTACTACACTACCACTATTGTATTAATATTGACAGCAAGTATGGTAGTTTGAACCTCTAAATCGCTTTTCCCTTTTAACCTTCGGGTATTACTTTTATTAAGTTTTTTTTTGTAGATATTAAATCACCATCTTCATTTTCATGAATGATTTTCGATGATGCTCAACCATCTTTCTTGAGTTATTCACTGTTGTTTAGTCGTTATTTTTATTTGTTTGTAATGTAGGTTTGTTTTTAATTGATTGACCAATAGTCAGAAATACGTATATACAGTTGCCTTCCATCGATATACCTTTTTGGTTTTTCTGTTTTGTGAGACATGCCACTACATTTTACTCTTTTATTTCACATAGATGGTGGTTCGAGTTTAGGTCAGTGCTAGAGTATGTTTTGTACTTATTCTGAAATGTCCACTTTATCATAAAGAAATTATTTGGTTTCTATGTATATAGACGACGTAATTTCCATATAATTTTTACTCAGAATAAATTTATATTTTTCAGGGTTAGCACTGAAAGGTGGTGAAGTTGGTCTTGCTATAACACAAGCAACAGCACTGACAGGTATGGTTCAATGGGGCATTCGCCAGTCTGCAGAGATTACTAACCAGCTAATGAGTGTAGAAAGAGTATTGGAATACAAGTCCCTACCTGCCGAAATACAACCAGTGGTTCCTAAAAAACCATTGCCGAAATGGCCAGAAAAGGGAAATGTTTCATTTAGAAATATGGGATTGAAATATATAGAAGATGGACCATTGACACTAAATAATCTAAATTTGTCCATTAAGTCTAATGAGAAGGTATGTTTATTATGTTTTCAGTAATAATGATGTAGCGATTATTGTTCATTTCATTTTATTAATTACCTTAATCACTTGTTGTAAGATTCTTCTTTTTTATTATTCTTTCATCATTTTGCTAAAGTTTTCATATGTGTAATCACAAATTCCCTTTTTATCTTACGAAACAAAACTTTTTAAAGTATATTATACTATCTACATTTCTTTGTATATACCAATCATAATATGTCGGATTCTAATATGTATTAGTTTTGTTTTTAGGTTGGAATAGTGGGCAGAACAGGTGCAGGTAAATCGTCTCTGATAGCAGCCCTATTTAGACTAGCTAAAATCGATGGGGAAATCAACATAGACGGAATAGACACAAAAGACTTACTTTTGGAAGATCTCCGTTCAAAAATATCGATCATTCCCCAAGATCCTGTCCTATTTTCAGGAACCTTAAGATATAATTTGGATCCTTTCGAAGAATACCCTGATGAACTTTTATACAAAGCAATCGATGATGTTGAACTAAAGGATCCTGCCAATATAATAAATAGATTAGAAAATAAAGTGATGGACAGAGGTTCCAATTACAGCGTTGGTCAAAGGCAGTTGATCTGTTTGGCCAGAGCTATTATTAGAAATAACAAAATTTTAGTGTTGGATGAAGCTACTGCCAATGTGGATCCACAGTAAGTATCTTATATTATTTTAATCAATTACTTCATTATCAAAAGCGCGACATGTATGGCAAATAGCAGTTAAAGAATAGTCTTTCAGAGTAGTATACCTAATGCGACGTTAGTTTGAGCAAAATCGAAAACTTATTAAAGTTGACGAATGAGAAACTTGAAAATAGCAATAGAAAACTGTGGATAATTTTTGTACTACAGTCATACGATGATAGAATTGAACTTACAGGGAAAGAGCAGAATATAAAGTTATTATGGAATAGTATAAATTATGATTAAATTCTTACACAAAAAATAGATGAATATTTCTCTTAATAGAAAAACCAAAATAGAAAAAAATCTTTTCTTTACACATAATCATACGAAATTCAAGAGGTGGGTTTTTTTTTATAAAAAATCGAAGCAGTTTTAATCCAGCTGTAGATTTTACTAGAAATATGCTGTTTGAGTTTTATTCACAAATGTTTTACAAATTGTGTGAAAGCCGCTGAATAAAAGCCATCTCAAATAACAGTGAATTCGAGTTTAAAATTTTTAAATGGAAGAACCTTCCAGGTCGAAGAAAAGTCATATAATATGTCCTAAATCTCACATAATTGATGTATGTATGATTTAATGAAATCGTAGGCTTCCACGGCCAGAGTCAAAATTATAGTTTATTCGTCTTCCGGGTTTGGACCGTGTCATTTGTGAGTGACCCAAAAGTGGGTTCATCTCGACGTTTTGCTACAATTGTATGTAGCTTCTTCAGGAGAACAAAGAAAAAGAAAAAGAAAAAGAAGACAGGAAGATGGGTAGTTAGCAACGGTAACTCAGTTACTCAACGCAACCAGAGGCGAATACTAACTACCAAGATGGGCATTTGGTCACAGTAACTCAACTACTCAACGCAGCCAGAGGTGAAAACCAAATGCCAGGACAGGGACTCACGTCCAACAGCTAGTCCAACACTAGTGTTCTGAGCTGTTTCACCTCTGGCTGCGTTGAGTAGTTGAGTTACTGTGACCAAATGCCCATCTTGGTAGTTAGTATTCGCCTCTGGTTGCGTTGAGTAACTGAGTTACCGTTGCTAACTACCCATCTTCCTGTCTTCTTTTTCTTTGTTCTCCTGAAGAAGCTACATACAATTGTAGCGAAACGTCGAGATGAATCCACTTTTGGGTCACTCACAAATGACACGGTCCAAACCCGGAAGACGAATAAACTATGTATGATTTGGTTTTCTAGCGCTTTAACGCGCCTTACGGTAAGGATCAATGAATGAACGAGAGCTCCTCTCCTACCATCCGACTCATCTACTCGATTCACTCACTAGTTTTATTAAAAAATGCAGATTATAAATATTTGTGATGAACATGGCTTGCAGAGTTTTAACATTATGGGGAGGAAGTCACAGCTCTGCTCCTCGTTATTTATAAGTTTCTCGTCGAGAAGACTTCTGATAAACTAAGTCCACTGAACAGACTATGTATCAGTTTTCCCTCCAGGAAAATGGCAAGGTTTCGTAGAATAATTGTCTTGGTAGTGTCAGCACACCCCTTACACATATTCCTGATCTTCCTTCTTTGAGCTGAGGATAAGTACCGCTGAAGTACCTTAAGTTTCGTGTTGTTTTATGTAGTAGTACGCAAATCATACTTTACTGTAGTTTTCTGCCTCGATTTTGTGAATATTTACAACTGTTCCTTAATCTGTTGGATATTTTTTATAGAAGTAATTATCACTTGTTGGATTCTGTTTACCCGAGTATAAAAAAATGTTTCTCTACTTACAGATACTTCACTATAGATTTTATCAGTATAAAAAGAGATGCAGTCTTGGCGTTAGTAGGGTTTGCAGGTTACCGTAGTTGTTGTGTATCTTCGATAGAAATTTAACTCCACAGCGGAGTACTTGAATTGAAATGAATTGAAAGAGGCTCGAGTAAATAATATCCACCAATTATACTTGACAAATAAGATTTAACTTTGATGGTATACAAGGCAAATATCGAACACAGTAATTAATTAAATCTTGCCCAAGCACTTTCGATCACTAGATCATCCTCAGGGGCATTTCGTCAGTTGTGGCCTATCCGACATGAGCAGAATGTCATACATGTAAATCTGGACATAACAATACAATACACAAAGACAAACAAACACGTTTCTGCTTAGTTAAGGACAGAGTATGATCCTCAATGCGGATATATCTCCGTCCGGGTTGGCTCGCCAGTCCAGTACACTGGCGAATCGAGGAGCCTAGAGCGCTAGCTGCAAGACTGACTAATGCCGCTACTCACATGCCTTAAATAGCCGCGCCGAATCCCACTCACCATCTCGCTGAAGAGGTGGATGCGTCAACCTTGATACTCCCACGGTTCAAACTGTTAAACGATGAGAACATCGTTACAACTTCGTTGAGAAAGTTTTTTTTTTTTTTTTTTTTTTTTTTTAATAAAACTCCAACAGGAATCTTATGACTATTGCTATCTGATCATTCACTATGATCAATAAGCAAGTTAGTTCTATATATAAATATTCATCAACTAGCCTCTAACGTCCACTGCTGAACATAGGCCTCTCGCATGCTCTTCCACTTACTCCGATTTTGCGCCATCTGAATCCAATGTATATATAAATATATAAATAAAATATATAAATATTACAAGGAACTTATCTAAGGTTATATTCAGCAATATTCCTTAGGCTCTAATACATTATAGTACTACTAGCTAACGTGTACACTTTAGCCGCACTTTACTCTGCTTTTTCACTTTCACTCACTTATAGCACTAAATCAAACGGCTTCGTTCTCTTTAGTCTTCTTATCTGGTTGGCGTTGTCTAGGAGTTTGATGGCCTCGACGTTCACGTGGTTGGAGAGCCTTTGTTCATGACTCTCGGCAAACTTACTTATTGTCTGGATAACTGTATCCATCTGGAGGTCTCGATGAAGATCACAGTTTCTAAAGTACCATGGAGCGTTAACGATGTTCCTTAATACTTTATTCTGATATCGCTGTATATGTTGGATGTTGCTTTCTTTTGTACAGCCCCATAGCTGTATTCCGTATGTCCATATCGGCTTAAGGACTTGCTTATATAAAAGCAATTTCTTGTAAATAGACAGAGTGGATTTTTTTCCCATCAACCAGTACATCTTTCTGAACTTAATTTCTAATTCCTGCTTTTTTTTCTTAACATGTGCCGTTAGATTCCAATGTGTAACATTGGAATCTAACGTCATACCCAAATATTTTGCCGTATTTGCATAAGGTATTTGGTTTCTATTTATATGTACTGGGATATGTTGTTCTCTTTTGTTAGTAAAATTGACATGAACAGATTTTGTTTCATTCAATTTGATACGCCATCGGTTGGTCCAGATGTTAATTTGTTCAACAGAGTTCTGTAACATGGTAGCTGCATCCTCGTGGTTTTGTCCGACTGCTAGTATGCATGTGTCGTCTGCAAATGTCGCAATTGTGTTAGGTTCTAATGATGGAATATCGCTGGTATAGAGCAGGTATAGCACTGGCCCCAGGACACTTCCTTGTGGAACTCCAGCTTTAACTTCTCTTAATTCTGAATATGCTTCCTCATATTTAACTCGAAAGTATCTGTCTGATATATATGATTCTAGTAGTTCAGAATATTGTTTTGGTAAGTAGCATCTCATTTTATGATATAGTCCATCATGCCACACCTTGTCAAAAGCCTGCGCTACATCGAGGAAAATTGCGGAACAAACTTTTCCTTCTTCTAGAGCTTTTTCTATGATATCTGTTATTCTATGCACCTGATCTATCGTTGAGTGGCTTGCTCTAAACCCAAACTGATAATTAGGAATTAAATTTTTTTCCTCTATAATCGGTTTTAGTCTCTTCAAGAGTAATTTTTCGTATAATTTAGACATGACAGGTAACAGTGAAATAGGCCTATATGAAGAAGCTTCTTGTGGAGGTTTTCCTGGTTTTAGTGTCATTATAATTTCTGCCACCTTCCATATCTTTGGTACGTACCTCAACCTAAAGGAAGCGTTTATAAGATGTGTTAATTTTATAATAGCTTTCCTTGGAAGTTGCTTTAACACTTCCCCAGTAATTAGATCAAATCCAGGAGCTTTCTTTGGATTTATGTTTTCTTTTATTTCCAAATATACTTCTTTTGGAGTTACAAGGCTAATCTCCATTTCGTCTTGATCAGGGAGCTCCCAGTTTATTCTTTCTTGTTCTTCATTTGGTTGAAAAGTATTTTCTAGGTGGTCAGCAAACCTGTTGGCCTTTTGTATATTGCTTCTTGCCCAGCTACTATTAGTATTTCTAATTGGTGGATACTGTAAGATTGGCCTTTTTAATCGTTTAGTAGCCTTCCACAAAGAGTAATCAGTAGCGCTATCATTTGATAGTTCACTTAGGTAAATGTTAACCGATTCGTTTTTAATTTTTTGTATTTCTCTTTTTAATTTTTGTGTGGCATTATTTAATCTAGTTTTATCAACTGGTGCTCTAGACTGATGCCACTTGCGTCTTAGTTTTCTTTTTTCGGTTATCATTTCTCTGATTTATTTCGGGTAGTTATTACCTTTTATTCTTTCGACACTATTCGTGCTGTTGTTCCAAGCAGCTTGTTGTATATTTTTATCGAGTAATTCTACTTCTGCTTCTAGTTGATCAATGGTTCTTAATGGCACTGAGAGGTTAATCTTCTCTTCAAGGTCTATCTGGAAACTTTTCCAATCAGTATTTTTGTTAACAAGTCTAGGGGGGCTTTCTTTTTTGATAACAGTGTCACTGAGTGTGAGAATAATTGGAGAATGGTCCGAGGTCATATCCAATGACTCTTCTATCTCTATGTAATTTGTAGAAATATTTCTAACTACAAAGAAGTCGATAAGGTCTGGAATTTTATTTGTGTCAGTAGGCAAGTATGTTAGTTTTCCCGTTGATACTGCGTCGCATTTTATGTATTTCATCGCTTCTAAAAGTTCTTTCCCTTTGGTTGTAGTCAGTCGTGACCCCCAATGCGTATGTTTTGCATTGAAGTCTCCTCCAAGGATAAATCTATGTCCTTGACTGGTCAGGAAATCTACGTATTGATTTTTCTTGATGGTATGTCTTGGCGGACTGTAAACTGCTGTGACGATTACCTCATAATTTTTACATTTAATTTTTACTGATGTGGCCTGAAATTCTTTTGTTCTGTACCCAATTTCCTGATAGTGCATAATATTTTCCTTGATTATTACTGCACTACCTCCTTTGGCTGCATTATCAGGGTGAATAGTATGATAAGTTTTGTAACCCCTAAATCTAATACATGACTCATTCGTAAAATGGGTTTCAGAAATGAGGCATATGTCTATTTTTTCTATATCTAGTATCGCTTGTAGTTCTTGCTGATGTTTCAAGATCCCATTTGCATCCCATTCTAGTATTCGTAAATTACCCGCCATTACCAAGTCTTTTAGGTATAGCTCCTTTGGTGCTATATTCTATTCTGGTTATACGCTCGTCTAGGTTAGTTAATCTCTCTAATATTTTTTGTAGTGTTTGTTCTATTTTCAGATCTTTTTGACTACTATAGTTTTCTTCGTTACTTTTACCAGCTGCTACCGTTTTGTTTTCTTCTTGTTTTGGATTTTCTACAGGTTTTGGATGCATTTTTTGAGGTTGTCTGGGTAAGGTCTGTTTCTTGTTATGTTTATCTTTTATTTTTTGTATTTCCTTTGCCACGATACATCCTCTATAGTTAGCCGGATGCCCTTCTCCACAGTGGACACATTTAGGTTTTGCGTCCTTGGGTTTCTCACATTTGGCTGTTAGGTGTTTTCCTGTGCAGCGGACACATCTCGGTTCTTTCGAACAGTAACCTTGTGTGTGTCCATATGCCTGACATCTCTTACATTGAGGTACCAATTTTGATTTTCTGAGCGGAAGTATTTGTACTTTTACGTTCATGATATCTGAGATCTCATAGATTCTATTGATATTTTCGTCATTTCTGAATACCAGCATAAACATATTTAGTGGTTGCTTTGTTTTGTATTTTAATTTTGGTATGACATCTATTATCTTGAATCCTTTATTACTTAAATCGTTCATGATCGAATCCTTACTGGCTGAATGATGTAACTTATTGACCATAACTTTAATGGGTCGGCTTTGCTTATTTTCATACGTATGCCATGGATAATTTACTTCAGTCAACTTTTTCGTTAATTTTCTGAAGTCTTCTTCACTATCGACATTAATTTTAGCGCTCTTGTCTCCAAGTACTTTTATCTGGAATTTAGCAGTATGTAGTCTGACTAATTCATGAAATTGGCTAAATTCGGCAATACTCTCCACAATTATTGGAGGTGGGATTTGTGTTTTTCTGGTTTTTTCTTCTCTTTGTTGGATATATGACTCTTTTTGTGGTGGGGTCAATGATGTATCCATTTTACGTTTTTTAAAGTTTTTGACACGTATCCACTCTGTCTCCTTAGCTAATTCCTCATCGTCAGTATGAAACTCCTCATTCTTAGGTTCTTTCTCTTTGGACAAGTTTTTCTCTAGATCTGCAAATTTTAATTGCAAGCTTTCATTTAATTTTTGTAAGGTATCTAACTGGAGTTGGAGCTGATTTATCCTATCCTTAGCGTAAATCTTTTCCATTTCCGTCTGTTTCCATGCCGTGTACAGCATCTGTTCATTCTGGGACCTTGCATAATTTTCCTGAAAGAGTGCACTATTTTGTTGTATTAACAGTACCTCGTTAGGTGTTTGCGGACCCGCATTTTATTGGATCATTTTAACGAGAACCAACAATCCTGGCAGTCACTAGGTGCCCTTCATTATTTCTAACCAAGCGCCCGGACTATAAACAATTCAAAAGTAATTTGGATTATCTTACCAGTTTTTGTCACTTAACTATTTTCGACTTAATTATCAAATGATAATTAGCAAACACGGAAACACACAACCTTTATGATACGTGGTTAAATGAATCGTTGAGAAAGTAAGTGGATTTTTATTTACTCTGCGTAGATAGCCTATTTAAAAACTCAGTATTTGTTTTGAAATCTTTATAGGCGACAATGCGAAAAGACGCATTGAAGAGAAAGGCAGGCAATATTTCCTTTTGGAAGCAACGCTCAACAATTATTAAAAGTTTCTTGAAGTTGTTTAGTCTAATATTTTTAAAAGAAAAAAGAAATGAACTATTTTCAAGTTTTGGATTTAAAAGTTGAAAACAAAATGCTACACAACCCCCACGTAAGAGCGAAAACTGGACAAGTAGGAACAGTTATTGTTTAGGGTAAATAGAACTGAATGTTGGAAGAACAGTAGCATTTTCTGGCTATCTAACAGTGCCAGTATTAGAAGGTAGCTAGTAAGATGCCAGCACTTAAAACACATCCCGAACCTAGCAACTCAAACAAAACTTCTATGAGTGTAAACATGCTAAAGTGTTGCACATATTCATATTATTATTAAATAAAATTGAAAACTCAACTTAATGAGTTGACACCAAGTACAGTTCGTTGGCTAAGACAGTCAGTCAGACAATACAAAAAAGAAGAAAAAACAGGATGGCCAAAAGTTTTCTATTCATTAACACTATTCATTTTTGAGTTAGTGATATTTTGATTGGAAAATAGTGAGAAATAACCTTCATATTTCATGTTTTAGCTATTTTTTCTAACGATTCCATCTCATAAAACACAGGATCCTTTGGAGAGCTTTTATTATAAAAAATATTTGAAAAATAAAAAAAAATAAAATAATTTAACTGAAAAATAGACCGTTTGGTCCCATTTTTCAGTTGCTGGTTAGGCTCCACATCAAAAATGTCTACGATGTCTCGACAGATGAGTAGTTTCTTACTTCTAGTCTGTTAAATGTTTTAGATCTCGCACAAATATTTAACAGTTCGCCCTGTTAAATATTTTACATATCGCACACGCCTGATCGACTTGGCAAGGGTTTCCGATTGTACTACATAACTTATTAATGCATATTTTCTTTTCAGGACTGATGCTTTAATCCAGAAAACTATAAGAAAAAAGTTTGCAGATTGTACGGTACTTACAGTTGCTCATAGACTGAACACTATTATGGACTCGGATAAAGTACTCGTAATGGCATCGGGCACTATGGTAGAATTCGATCATCCACATCTACTACTTCAGAATCCTAATGGTGTCTTTTATAAAATGGTAGCTGAAGCAGGCAAGGGTCTTGGCGATCAACTTAGGAAAATTGCCAAAGATAGTTATCAAAGGACCCTTTCACTTCCTGAGTAGGGATTAGTTTTAATATCTTGAGATATATTCGTTTAAGAACACGTTGAGATTTCGAAAATAATTCTTGGTATATATACCAAGGTATAAGCAAACCATTAATTTTGATTACAAATTTATTTGTATCTTATGATGATGTATTTGATGTTGGAAATTATATATCACCTAATAAATAACTTGAGGTACAGCAAACGTTAACTATGGCCATGTTCTGTGATACGTAAAACGTCGTATTTTCGCCTCGTATTACCATAATTGGCGTTTGTTGTATGCAGATGACATTAAAGATTAACGTGGTAAAAGATATGTGATCTTAAAATAAAATAAGGCCACGTTTTACTTAAGGTTTAGTACTACATATCGGTTAAAAATTTGTTAAAAATAACTCAACTTAAAATTAAATCACGCTTTTATAGTACATTCTGTAGATATTGAAATCAGAACATATGCTCCATAATCAGACTGCACTGTATCATTTTCACATTTATACATATCTTCGGTAAGAAAAACAAAATAAATGATCGAGTACAGTAATTTAAGTAATCAAATTATGCGAAGGCACTCCCGAGAAGCAGTTACTAAAAGCATATTGACTCCAACAGTATATTAAAACCAATGTCATTTCTACTTCACAAGCCGTGATATTAGAATTAGCTACGTTCCCAGCAGCACTGTCATATAATTTGACTGATTTAAGGTCGATTCAGACACATCAGTCACGTCTCGTCACAGTGATTGCGCCGAACCGAACAATCCGTCATACAAAATATTCTTTAATACAAAATGTTGCCGGCATTCACACTCATCAGTTGACAAACAGTTTCCCAGCTGTCAGATAGTTGATAGTTCTGTGACCAAACAGGATCGGTTCGGCGCCGAGACTATGACGGGACTGATGTGTCTGAATCGACCTTAAATCAGAGGTCGGCAAGTCATTTAATGGGGGGTCCGGTTACTAAAAGAAAATTTGAATAAGATCCAGAAAAAAAAAAACAAATGATAACATTTGATGACAAGATGTTTATTACTTAGGTACATTCTTAATGATAAAACACAAGACTTTAAATTAATGCAAAAAATGCACCGACGGTTTTGAACCATTGGACGTCACATCTGTCATATTGCTGTCATTACTTTCCAAACCAAAGTTGAAATGTCAAATCTCAAGACTTTTTAATTTCTATAAAGTTAATATTTTGCTTCCTCTGCTACTTTTTCTTTTAAGTATAGTGTTTTTTACGATAATACCATCACAATTCAGTGTTCTATTTCTATGAAATATAGTTTAAAAGTATACATTAAGGAAATTCTAACCTTACTTTATTGATGCATGCATTGTGTTGCTATTTTTATAAAACAACATGCTTTATTATTTACACAACCTTGTAAAATTGTTGTAGTAACTATTAGAATACTTAGATATTGCAAAAAGCGGAAAGATTCTGTAAAAAAATTAAAAAATAACGAAAAATACAAATTATCCACACTAAACAACTCTTGTTTGGAAAGTGAAACTGACAGATGTCAATCAAATCTACGTCATCACTCCGGCGGTCCATTCGAAGCATGATACTATGATAAGAAGATATTGCGCATAAATCGTGACGTCATTGGAGAGTTGCACGTTAGAAATGTCAGTTTTTTTTATGTGTCAATAAATAATATTTAATAAATAGTTTGGAGATATCCTTATGTGTACGATTATTGTAATTATTAAACCTCTCAACTTATTTTCGTCTAGTAATTTCATCACAGAATGCATACAAATCCCATTTAACTTAAACAAAAATTCAAATTCTACTCTCCAATGACGGCATGCGCGAACACGACCGATTTTGGGCTACGGGAAGATCCTATCTTGTTATTCATAGATTCGAAGTGTTTATTCGAGGTCATCATCATCATCATCAACTAGCCTCTAACGTCCACTGCTGAACATAGGCCTCTCGCATGCTTTTCCACTTAGTCCGATTTTGCGCCATCTGAATCCAATTTGTAGTCACTCTTTTTATGTTATCTGTCCATCTCGTTGGGGGTCGACCTCTATTTCTGTTAGCTTGTATTCGGGGTCTCCATTCCAAAATTCTTTTTGTCCTCCGGTCATCAACTGATCTTGCTACATGACCTGCCCAGTTCCACTTTAGTGTTGTTATCCTTTCAATAACGTCTGCTACTCCTGATCTTTTGCGTATAGTACATCGAGCAAAAAGATAAAAGAGGGAATGTAAAGGTAGTGGGGACAAAAATATTGTTAGACAGGAAGTGCTATCTTGAGAGGCCACTTTAAACAAGGAAAGATAGTCTCTTTCCTTGTTTAAGAAGTCAAATTTAGTTTGGTTATGTTATTGTTTGTCCCAACTGTCACATGAAATTTTATTTATATTGAAGTTTTTTACCAATTGTGTCACTTTTTAAACTATTATCGTTAATATTTAATTAAAACTTTCTTGTCTGAAAAATATTTTACAGCTATTGTTAACAAGTGTTGGAAAATTTAAATTTAGCGCCTTTGCATTTCCGGATATGTCCGCCATCAGAGGCCACTTTTTTGGTCTCCTTTTCATAACGATTAGATTCCCTCTTTTATCTTTTTGCTCGATGGTATAGTAGCATTGGGTATTCTATCACGTAGAGAAATCCCTAACATAATTCTCTCCATTGCTCTTTCCGCAACTTATAGTTTACTCACTGTTGTTCTTGTGAGCGTTAGGGTTTCTGCGCCGTAGGTCATCACTGGCAAAATACATTGATTAAATACTTTTCTGTTCAGACACATTGGAATCTTAGACCTAAAAATATCCTTCATCCTTCCAAATGCAGCCCAAGCGAGGTTCTTCTTTTCAGCTCGATTGTTTCGTTGTCTCGACTTATTCTGATCTCATGGCCTAAGTATTTATAGGAGTCAACTGGCTCAATATCTTTGTCTTCTACTGGGATGTTTTTGTTGTGGACTAAATTTGTCATAAATTGTGTTTTTGAAAAATTTATTTTAAGACCAACTCTTTTTGTGGCAGTATGGAGTTCTTGGAGCATTATCTGTGCCTGATCAAAGCTGTCTGCAATAAGAACGATATCATCTGCAAATTTAAGGTTATTTAAAAATTTTCCATCTACATTGATGCCCTTTTCGTTCCAATCTATTGTTTTACAAGCGTATTCTAGCACAGTTGTAAACAATTTAGGAGACATGTTGTCTCCATGCCGAACGCCTCTTTCAATACGAAAAGTCCCAGTACTGGGACTTTATTCGAGGTGAGCGTCCATTAATCGGGAGCGATATTTGTTTTTCAAAAAATTCATTTTTAAGAAAGTCGTTTCGCACATATACGTTGAGGCAAACATAGTGATCAAATTGATTGATTTTGCTGGCACATGTTTGACCTAAAATTCTTCAGCGTATACCGATTTATAAACATGCAAGGACCAATCTTCTTGTAATTCAATAATCTTCATTTGAAGTAATGCTTTTGACAGATTAAACAGCTTAGCAGACACATCTGTCCATTCTGCCGCTGCATCAACTTGAAAAAGTGATTTTAGAAATGAAGATAGTTTGCTTACCTGTAAAGTCTTGGAATCTTAAAGCAAATTCGTTCCTAAGATCACCCAGAAATTTTACGAACACTGCAATGTCTTCTTCGGAGTACTCCTTATTTTTATTGTATTCAAGAATCGTTGAAAATGAATGCATTCTTGTTGTGCAATATCTTTTTCAAAGATATCCAGCTTACAACGAAAAGCAGACACGCTTTTTATCAGATCACATACTAATTTTTCATTTCCTTGTAACTCTGTGTTAAGAGCATTCAAATATTTTAAAATATCTTTTAGAAAAGCCACAACTAGCATGTTACGCCTTTTTGTAATATATAAAACTGAGTTTATTAATCTTGATTTTTGTCGATAGGACACTTGCATAAAAAGATATCGACTTTTTACCGTCAAGCTGATACAAATTAAATTGAACATTGGTTGCGCGCGAGTAACTGACATGCAAATCGACGGTGACTACAAGCGTTGTTTCTAAGAAAACGGTTCATTCTACAAAACAAATACTCATAAACATTTTTGTTTAAAATTATCGTAGTTACATTTTTTAATTGAAACATTTTTTTCTACGGTGTTCAGATTCTTAATAAATGGATTTTTTGCGTTTTTATCCCTCTGCTAGGAGGATTAAAACATTATCATTATCAGTTTTAGAAAAGTTTGATGTATCAACATTATATTGTACTTTGGACTTTTTAGAAAAAAGCTGGATCATTTAGTTGTAAAAGAAGCGGTTAAAGCGGAAATAGATACAGAAATATTGATGATATATTCGAAATCAGCATTCAAATTATTTGGAGGTAAATTTAAAATTGGAAATTTTTTTCTGGTTCTTAGGAAACTATAAAACAATTCGCAGATTGAAATCAAAAGTGGCACTATATAAAAAACCCAATTTTACAGTATAGCTGTTTAAAGTTTTTTAACATGATTTTTATGCCCAGACTTAAAAATAAATTGAAAACAAGCAATGTGATTAGTTTAAATAATAATTTAATTATCTCTTTTTCAGTATAAAATAACTTTTAAATAAATTAACTAGTGTTTGTTGAACAAAAAGGTATTTGAAAAAAAATTCAGTATAGTGTCACTTTTGTTTTTATACAATCAAGTAATTTTTGTTTAATGGCATATTTAATTCATTAACTCTTCTACTATTCTACTACTCCAAAATAGTAAATGAATGTCAAGAATAAAATAAAAACTAATTTTAGATGAATAAATTATTTATTTTTATGTACTACAAAAGAAAGCCTTACTCGAATCAGTCACGACAATATCACGCAATGGTTTAATTAAAATCAAATATTTTAAGACTATCAAAATAAACTAAGAAAATAAACGAATCGTAACAAAAAATGCAAATAGGCATTTGTATAAATGTGATAATACTTAAGAGCTATTACATTTTCAATTAAAAATACTTTCATAGTAGGATCGGTAATATCCAGGAATCAACCCCGCATCCACAAGACTCCTCACGTCATTTTTCTTCCTTTCGGATATATCCAATTTTTGGTGGTACAATGGTTTAAGTTCTTGAGGTCGGCTGTTTCTGGATGTTCTTTAAACCAAATCAAGTTCCTTGAAGTCATTAAAATAAGACGTTTTATAGAATATTTTAATCTCATTCATTACGTTCTTTTCAATTTTAATGACTTTTATATCAAACAACTTTACAACCACACCATCAACACTCCTATTTAGCTTAATAACTGGCAGTTGTTTCAAATCCATAAAATCTTCGTATCCCATCTCATTTACAATGTACGGCGTCCCACGTTTTTTCGAACTTCTGATGGCACAAGCGTATTGGGAAGGTACGTAAATGGGTCCAGATTTAAGACTTTTTTTTTACTTCGTTCTCAATCGTTGAATGTACTGCGTCCCCTTAATTTTGTGTGTGGCCTCGGATTAAGAACTTATGGGCTATTAATTTTACTTTGAGATTTAATACTGCATAGACGTACATTCCAATGATAAACTGGTTCTTCTGTTGGCCACAGCAGTTATCAGAATAGAACACTATATCAAGATCTTTATTAGAGAAAGAAGACTTCTTTTGCAAAAACTTCAAAACACAGCTACCTATTTCATTGGCTCCACGGTTGTCTTGAGATTCATCCCAAAAGTAACATTCCACATTGTCTGTTTTCAATTCCGATATGGTAAAATGCAAACAATTTATTTTGGACTTATAATAGAAGGTTGATACGTCTCCTTTAGGAACGGTTATTACCGCTTGTAAGTCATAGCATGCAACGATAAAACAATCTGTCACTTTCTCTTTGTCACTAGCTTTTTCTTCGCGACTTTTTTGTTTTTCTGCTAAATGGCGGTCATAATCTTCCTTCAAAGCTTCCTTTCTAGGATCTTCAGCCAGCTTATATATTGTGCATTGTTCACATTGTTCCTTTTTAGGTACGAACAAACTAATATTAAATTCTTTTGATGTCGGTGTTTAATATCCTAATTATCTAATTAAATATACATTTTTAAATAAAACAATGACACTTTACTTAAAATGACGTCTATTTAATATGGCAATAAATTAAAAATATGACATTTAAACCACAAAAATGACACTAAACACAATATGCCCCTTATTTATTCTATATAAATACAGTTATCTGGAATAGTTGAGTAAAATATCGGTACTTTACAAAATATGCCAATAATGAAATCATAATTTGTTGTATTTTTACTATCAAGTAATTAAAAAAACGACATTATACAAAATATGTCACTTTTTCACTCACCTCAGCTCAGACTCGTTGCGGCAGCTGGACCTTTACTGGTTTAGTGTCGGTTTATCGGTCACGACCCATGCTCGCGACAACAAAGTAAGAAGTGACATTAGCGACGTCTACAGAAAACCGAGCAAGCCATTACAATGGAGATCTTTGCAACAGACGTAGTTTTGCTCGTAGATTTTAGATGTTGCTGTAACTAAAAACCATCGAATTTTGTATAATGCCACTTTTGATTTCAATGTGCGAATTTATTAAACAGTCTCTGAGTTAGTATATGAGGAGATACATTATTTATTTTTTACCCAGGTGCTCAAATTATTAATTATTACAAGACATAAATATTGTTATTAATCTGTAAAATTCAAACGGACAACTATTAAAGTTTGAGGCAACCATTTCTTGGGAAATCAACATAATAGAACATTTGTTAAACGTTAAAAATATACGAAAAATTTTAAACGAAAAATGATTTTTAACTCTATTCGCTTTTTCGTGTATCAGACGGAGGTTATTAATACAAAGTAATTAAAAAGTCAAGTAATAGTCAAATCAAAATTAAAAAATAGATCGTCAGATGATATTTTAAATGAAGTTAGATTTTAGATATTTTGAAATGATACTGTTGAGAAATATATTGCCAAACCAGTAATTTTCCAGTACAATAATTATATACTTAATTAAAAATATATTTTAATATTCTAAAAACTATGTATTTTTAAAATATAAATCGAATCATATATGGACGTTTTAAATAATATATTTTTGAATTTTTATATACATATGGAAGTGTTATCTACTTGTAAATATATTTAAGTATGTATATTTTTACAAAAGTGAAATTTATAGGTAAATTTTAAAATATTGTAATAGGTTGTTTATATATTTAATAAAGTACTTAAAAATAGTAAAATAAAAATAGTTTGTTTTATTTATATAAATGGTTTTTATTATTTTAGTTTATTATGTTCGGGTGTTTATTCAGTTGTCTTTCTTTTAGCAGAATAATTTAGAAAAAATAAATAAAATATTAAAATGCAGTCGCCACATTTAAGTTTGTATACACCACTGTGTAAGTGCTCACGGTCCAAGCAACTGCCCAAAAACTTACATCAGTCAAACTGGTAAAACTTTTAACAAACGTATAGCAGAACATAAAAGGGCTTTCAATAATAGAAAAACAGATTATACGTAAGCACTTCACCTTCTAGACCAGAATCATTATTTTAATGATTAATTTCAAATTCTTCACATCCAAACTAAAGACCTTAAGATATATTTATTAGAATCTATGGAAATCAACAAAATTTAAAATACAGACATAATTCTGAATTAACAACTTGCTACAAACATTTCTCCCGTCCTCAACCTCAACAATTACACTATAAAGTGTAAACACATACCAAAAATAGATACAATATCAAGAGAGACATAGACGACTCGCTACCCCTTGCGTTCCACATGAACATCCGATTTCTGCCAAATCGGCAATTCACCAAGGCCTGATAACATTGCCAGGAATTGCGTGAAGAATCTTCCGCCGAGCGTCACACCAAAGAATATAGACGCTTATCACACTCTACTTGACAAACATTTGTCAAAGCCACTCTCAGACTCTGCTACTTTCCATCAACAGAGAGTTATCAAGTGAAATGGAGGTTGAGTTTACCGAAAGTACAAGCTGATCATAGCCGCAAATGCCAAACATGGAACAAAAAATTTCTGTTTAACCACAGAATAATAGACAAGTGTTTATTATTCTGTGGTTTAGCAGTATTGCCACAGAATAATAAACAATCAGAACGGCCACTCTCAGATGCCGCCTTTGAAGTTTTTCAGCACGCGCGCCATGTTTTAGGAGGACACAGACATATGATTTGTGTGGTATGTAATTGTTTATATTTATGTTTAATTATATTATATTTATGTTATTATATTTAACAATGTTAATATAATTGTATAGTATGTCTATGATTGCCGTAAGTCAAATAAACCTGGTTAATTTTTCCATGCACACCACATAAACAACACTAATTTCTTTAAAATCCTCCTAAAACATGGCGGAACGTCTGCGCGGAGGAGATGCGCGTACTTAATTTTCCGTGGATAGTGGGTATTCTGTTTGTTTATTATTCTGTGGTATTGCCATGTTTTTAAAATGTAAATGTATGCTTCAAATATAAATAGAAAAAGTTTTAGAAAAGTACAGTTTGTTTATATTATGTTATGAATTCTGCAATTTTTGATTTATATAAAACAAGAATGAGTAAATATTTGGGTTGAGTTTACCGAAAGTACAAGCTGATTATAGCCGCAAATGTCTAACATGGAACAACAAATTTCAGTATAGTAGTGTTGGCATGTTTTTAGAATGTAGACGTTGTATACTTCAAATATAAAAAGATAAAGCTTTAGAAAAGTACATTTTGTTTATATTGTGTTACGAATTCTGCAATTTTTGATTTATATAAAACAACAATGAGTAAGTATTTGTTTCTTTGGAGATTAATTGCAGTTAATTATTAGAAATTTTTTTAGCAGTTACCCTTTGATAAATTAGGGGATAGATTTGGCAATCGTCAAATCAGCAGTCATAGATAAATAATATAGTATATACAGATACTATAAAATATATAGTATATGTCAGCAGTTGCCAGATTACAAAATATGTTTGCAATTAATCTCGAAAGAGACAAATATCTACTCGGTATTACTTCATATATAATAAAAATTGCAGAATTCATAAAATAGTATAATTAAAATATACTTTTTAAAAGCTTTATCTCTTTATATTTGAAGCATTGAATATTTTAGCATTATATAGTTTATACAAATAATGAAATCCCTTAGAAAACATATAGCCTTTACAAAAAATTACAATAGCAATTAGTCCAATATATTGTATCGTCTCAGTAAATTTTTCTCTGCATTTTATTAAAATGATTGATTCTCTATCGTAAAACTCCTTCCCTGGTTCTGCTTATAAAAACAGTCTTGTCGATCAAAAATAAACGCCCTGACTCACGTTTCTATCTCCTTTTGAGATTGCCCTTATCTGATTAACTACAAATCTCTCCGTGAATAATAATGCATTGGTACTTACAAATTTTGCACCCATTTCATCCGGCAAATCAGCTTTCAGAACTTACTGACACCACTACTTTCACAAATTTTATACTTTTACTAATTTTTTTATAACGTTTAAAAAAAACAAACACACTCGTCGATTTAATCTTTTTTATCCTTCCCGTCCAAACAGCAGATCTCACCTTTTTTTCTTTCAAAATCCTTCTCGGCTCTAAATCCCTTCCCTAATTTTCTGTTGACCAATCAAACATCCTCGACTCAATTCTCCAAAAACGCCAATACTTTCCAATTCCCAAAATTTTGGACAAAAATATCAGACAAAGACTCTCTACTTTCTAATTATACCGATAATGACTTGTTTCGTGGTACCCGAAGTTAATCCTTGAAAAAATGCAGGTAGATGTTTGGTGGTGATATTTCAATATAACATTTTATTTACTTAAAACTAATCTTAAATAAAAAGCTAATTTGAAAAGTCCGAAATTTACCGTAAATCTAAAATTGAAAAAGTCTCTATTCTTCATAAACAATATAACTTAACAACACAACAAAATCAAACCGTAATCTAAATATGATATAACTATAACATGATCTTACAAAAAATTTTGTGTCTTCTTCTTTTTCTCTAATAATTTTTCATTATATATCTCTTCGGATCATATCAATATATATAATTTATATTCATTTCACAGTAGGTACTTCTTCTTAGTAGCTTCTACTGCTGCTTTGCAGTTTGCATCTTTCTTTTGCTTCTGCTTACAACAGAGTACATAGCCCCAGTGTTGCAAGGTTGAATTTATAAAAGTGTCTTTCTAGATTTCATTGACAAAAATCACTAGATTTCTCTAGATTCAAAAAAAATTTCTATGTACTAACATAACAAATTCATGCAGATAGGTAACAGTGAAGTCCGCGTGTGAAAGCAAGCCACTCAAGTAGAATACCTTCCCGGCTTCTCCTGCTTGTCGTAAAAGACGACTAAATGGAGCAGCTGTCCGCTGTCCACTACCCAAATTCCTAACCTGTCCCTGTGTCATACGATCCCCACCCCTACCCATCATACATGTCCTGATACCCAAACCTATACCCGAGGAGAAAACCTCCACTAATACAAAAACCAGTGGAAAAAACCACTGAGAACAAATGGATATACATAGAACAGGCGGCTACCTATATATCGCCACCCTAACCTCAAGGTGTAACACCATCGTGCCAAAGGGGTGCATGGCCCAAGGGGAAAAGTGGGTCTCAAGCGAAGCCCTAAGGAGGAGGCGAACCGAAGGGGATTATAGCCTTGGCAGAGTATGGGCGCACTGCCCCCCTGGACCGAAGAATCGACCCAACTCGTGGGAAGAAAAATGGAAAAATACTCAATAAAAAAGAAGGTAAGCATAGGGGTAGGAGAGTCTATGGAGGATATAGGCGAAGAGAGGCTGGCGACATTAGCAGAAGAGGAGGAAAAGGACAGCCGGGGGGAGAAAAATGATGAGCAAAAGGAGAAGAAAGAAGGAGAAAACGAGGACATATGTGAAACAGTGGAGGAGAATGGCAGGGAAAACGAAACGGGAGATAGTAATGACGAGAGTGAATGGACGACCAACACTAACAGAAAAAAGAAAAGGAAATCGTACGGAGAGAAAGGCATAGGAGATGGCGGTAACAAAAATGAAAGTAAGATAGATTTAAATAGAAGTAAAACAGAGAAAGGAATGTCAAGAATGAAGGGATATATCGACGAGTTAGTGAACCTAACAAAGGCGGTGGCAAATACAAAGAATGAAATAAAACAGGGAGCCGCAAAGGTATGGCAGATTTGGTGCGAAATGGAAAAAACATTAGAGAGCTAATGTATAGTGCTAGAGAGGATATTGACAAAAGGGAAGGCATAAGAAAATGTGTAACAACAATAGGGACGCAAACAAAAATAACTGTAGCAACAACTACGAGGTGCGTAGGGACCCAGGTAGAAGTAAATTGGGAAGAGAACCCTGAATTACAAAGAAAAAGGAGTGAGGATTTATATAAGAAAATGGACACGGCAGAAAGCACCGAAGAAATAAGTGAAGTACTAGATCAGGAATGGCAAGAGGAGGTTTATGAGAAAGTAACCATCTGTGAAAAAGGAATTGTGGAGGCACCGGACGATGTGGCAATCTTGGTAACAGAGGATGCTGCTGACGCAAGAGTGAGAGGGGATTTTAGTGCAAGGTACCCAGACCTCTCCGGATTATACGGATAACATGTACAGTAGAGGAAAATGGGAGAGAGAGAACATCAAAAAAATTTGTTCACAAGGTGAAGCAAAGGAGAGGAGAAGAACCAATGGTTATTAAATTCTTGGCAGCAGCCAGGAAGCTATTCGACCGTATGGAAAGAATAGATAGGGATAGCAGCACTAGTAGTGGAAAAATCAAGAAAAAAGCTAGAGTGGGCAGCAAGAGGAAAGCAGGTAACGGCAACGATACACGGCAAAACGTTTAAGGAAAGGCAAATAGTAGCCACAGAAAAGAAAGGGATGGTAATCATTACAAAACCGCAGGACAAGCCCTATGCTGAACTTGTAAAAGAGTTCAGAGAAGAGCTAGGAGAAAGAGAGGATGTCGTCATAAACAAGGTGAGATAAACCAGACAAGAAGGCGTGGTCCTGGAATTAAAAGGAGACAGGAAAATGGCGGAACAAGTTAGGAATTTAGTAGCATCAAGACAAGGATGTGCAACAAGAGTAGTGGCAAAAGGTGGAAGAGTAAAGAAGGGTTTAATGCTGGCCGACATGGATGGCCTAACCACAGAAAAAGACATTGTCGAATCGGTGGAGAAATTTGCTGGTAGGGAGGCAGCATGTGAAATAGTGGGAAAAATAAGGACAAACAGGTTAGAAAGCAGAATTTGTTATGTGGAGGTGGATGAGGACATAGCCAGAAAGAATAAAGATCGGGATGATACACGTCACGGTAAAGGTGACACGATGCTATAGATGTCAAGCACATGGCCACATAGCAAGAGACTGTGAGGGAGAAGCAAAAGGGAGGTGCTGGAAGTGTGGGATGGAGGGCCATGTGCAATCCCAGTGTCAAAGCAACACGGTAAAGTGCTTTAATTGTGACGAGTAAGGTCATATATCTACGTCCACTTGGTGTCCCAAATTCAGGGGAATTATCAGAAGAGCAAGAGGTGAAGGTGGAAGAAGGGTAGGGGTTACTGACTAAGCAACAAAATGGGGAGTAAGCGTGAAAGAGTGTTAAGAGTGCTGCAAACAAATGTTGGGACGGCTAGGCTAGCTCACGACCTCGCTGTGGTCTCCGCAACCGAAAAAGAAATTGACATCCTGGTAGCAGCGGAGCCAAACCCCACGTTAGTATGCAGTAGGGAATGGTTCGTGGATACGTCGGGCGTAGTAGGAGTGCGGATACTTAATAGAAAGCTGAGAGTGTATGGTATTGATACGCATGAGGGATTTGTGACGATACGTGTGGAGGGAGTAAATGTGGTATGCTGCTATATTTCACCGAATTGTACAGTGGAGAATTATGAAAGTAGACTGGATGAGATTATGAATGAGGTAAGATTATTGGGAAGAGAGTGTGTAGTGCTGGGGGACTTCAACGCCAAAGCAGTGGAGTGGGGTTCTCCCAGAACGGAGGCTCGCGGACAAATGCTTATCGAATGGATAGGAACTCTGGACGACTTAGAGGGAGGGACGAAATAATGTCCAGGAACCAACGTTCGTGAGGGGAAATTCGCATTCATATATCGATGTCACCTGTGCTACCCAGAATGCGGCGAGGAAAATTAGAGACTGGACCGTGTTGCCAGATGACACCGCTACATTGGCTTTTCGATCGTCGGAGTAGGGACTACCAACGTGGAGTCATCAGCGAACCAAACAGGAAGCAGATGTGGAGATAGAACGGACTGGCTTGCGTTCGATGAGTATTCTAGATGGTTGATAGAGAAGAGAAGATGCCAACCGCCATCGGCAGAGGGACTTGAATCAATAATAAGAGAGACTATGAGAAATTACATAAACGGGGTAGATGAAAAAAGAAAAATGCCTTATTGGTGGTGCGAAGAGATCACCAATAAGAGGAAGTAATGCATTGCCATCAGAAGACAGGCTACGAGGGCAAGAGGTAGAGGAGAAGCAACCGAAGCTAGCAGAATGGATATGGTATACAATGCGCGAAAGAAGGAACTGAACAGGATGATCCGAGCCGAGAAGAAGAGGCACTGGAGAGAACTGTGTGACGTTGGATGAGGACGTCACTGGACAGGAAGCTTGAAGTTACCCGACAGCTATTTCCACCCGGCCATTGACATGGAGTGCAGTGGGACGCCGAAGCTGAGCGAGCTGTACCTTTTACCATAGACGAACTCAACGGAGCGTTGAGTGCCCTAAAGACACGAAAGGTTCCGGGACTCGATGGAATACCACCAAAAGCGGTGAAACGCATTGGCAGTATGGAGCCGACGTGGCTTTTAAACCACATGAATGTACTGCTTGAAACTCAGCGATTTCCGGCAAATTGGAAGAACTCGAAGCTCGTGCTACTCCCAAAGAGGGAAGACAAGTATCGACCCGTTTGCCTTCTGTCGTGCATAGGTTAAATTATACGAGAGACTCTGAAAAGGGAGAAAAGACACAGTGATTAAAGAGTCAGGCGGGCTGTCACCGAGGCAGTACGGCTTCAGAAAGAACAAGAGCACGGTGGATGCGCTAATGGAAGTCTTCCGGGAATTACGCGGGGTCGGGGTTAACCAGAGGTGGGCAACCTTACTGTTGTTTGACGTCCGGTATGCTTTCAACACATTAAAATGGAAAGAGGTAATGAAGGCCCTACGAGAGAGAAGGTATCCGAGGTACTTGATGAATTTGGTCTCCGACTATTTGTCAGGGAGGAAAATTGTGATTTGTGATGAAAAAATTGTGATGAAAAGGAACAAGAAGAAAGGCGACCCGAAGATAGGCAGGGTGCCCAGGACCAAGCAAGAAGATAATGCAGAATGGGTGAGATTTAACATGAATAGGGAGGAATAGAGGGAGAGAATTCCATCGTAGTGAGAAAGTGCTAGAATGCGTGAGAATTGTGCGTGAATGAAAGTTCGGGTGAATGCCGTGCCGAGGTTGCGTCCCAATCAGGGCGATCCGGCAGGTAATTCATCGCTGAGGAGGGTGTTTTTTTAGCAGGTAGGTCTCTGGCATTGGCGGCGATGGTGTCCGAACAACCCGAGCGAGCGGCCTCGGATATCATTGTAGCCACGCTGGAGGAGTCCTGCATAACCGAGGCTGGAGGGCGGTTCTGCTCGCCTTCTAGGACCGAGGTATGTTTCGAACATTTGGGGATCACCCCCCTCATAAAAAAAAGGTGTGAAAGTGTGAGAATTATATGTATAAGTAAAAAACAATGTAGATTGCACAAAAACTTTATGTCAATAAAAACAGTATAACAGGTAAAAATATTGAAAGATTATCAAACTATTCTAAGATACACATATACTATGTTAATATAATAATGTATTAGCTATAGGTATATAATCCATTCTTAACATTTTGTTAAGTTTGTTTTACATTTTTTTTTGTTAACTGACTGAATTGCTTAAAGCGAATTTCACACTTGTAAGATTTTTCTCCAGTGTATACTCTCAAATGTTTTTTCAGATTACTTGCTTTACTTAATTGCTTAAAACAAATTTAACACTTGTTAGATTTTTCTTCAGTGTGCACTCTTAAATGTGTTTTCAAATAAGTGGCTTGACTAAATTGTTTAAAACAAATTTCACACTTGTAAGATTTTTTCCCAGTGTGCACTCTTAAATGTCTTTTCAAATAAGTGGCTCGACTAAATTGTTTAAAACAAATTTCACACTTGCCAGATTTTTCTCCAGTGTGCACTCTCAAATGTGTTTTCAAATGACTGGCTTGTCTAAATTGTTTAAAACAAATTTCACACTTGTAAGATTTTTCTCCAGTGTGCACTCTTAAATGTGTTTTCAAATAAGTGGCTCGACTAAATTGTTTAAAACAAATTTCACACTTGTAAGATTTTTCCCCAGTGTGCACTGTTAAATGTGTTTTCAAATAACTGGCTTGACTAAATTGTTTAAAACAAATTTCACACTTGCAAGATTTTTCTCCAGTGTGAACTCTCAAATGTGTTTTCAATTGAATGGCTTGACTAAATTGTTTAGAACAAATTTCACACTTGTATGATTTTTCTCCAGTGTGCACTCTTAAATGTGTTTTCAAATGAATGGCTCGACTAAATTGTTTAAAACAAATTTCACATGTGTAAGATTTTTCTCCAGTGTGTATTCTCAAATGTGTTTTCAAGTTACCTACCTCAGAAAACCGCTTAAAACAAATTTCACACTTGTATGATTTTTCTCCAGTGTGCACTCTTACATGTGTTTTCAAATAACTGGCTTGACTAAATTGTTTAAAACAAATTTCACATGTGCAAGATTTTTCTCCAGTGTGCACTCTTAAATGTGTTTTCAAAGAACTGGCATGACTAAATTGTTTGAAACAAATTTCGCACTTGTGAGATTTTTCTCCAGTGTGCACTCTTAAATGTGTTTTCAAATGACTTTCTTGACTAAATTGTTTAAAACAAATTTCACACTTGTAAGATTTTTCTCCAGTGTGCACTCTTAAATGTGTTTTCAAAGAACTGGCTTGACTAAATTGTTTAAAACAAATTTCACATGTGTAAGATTTTTCTCCAGTGTGCACTCTTAAATGTGTTTTCAAAGAACTGGCATGACTAAATTGTTTGAAACAAATTTCACACTTGTGAGATTTTTCTCCAGTGTGCACTCTTAAATGTGTTTTCAAATGACTTGCTTGACTAAATTGTTTAAAACAAATTTCACACTTGTAAGATTTTTCTCCAGTGTGCACTGTTAAATGTTTTTTCAAATAACTGGCTCGACTAAATTGTTTAAAACAAATTTCACACTTGTAAGATTTTTCTCCAGTGTGCACTGTTAAATGTGTTTTCAAATAACTGGCTCGACTAAATTGTTTAAAACAAATTTTACACTTGTAAGATTTTTCCCCAGTGTGCACTCTCAAATGTGCTTTCAAACTACTTGCTAGACTATATTGTTTAAAACAAACTTCACACTTGTAAGGTTTTTGTTCAGTCGCAACTTCCATATTTTTATTTAATGTGTTTCCTTCAGAGTGTTGACTAGTGTAATTTTCTGCGTAAGATGAATCATCAGTTAGGGTCTCCATAATTTCCAGTTTGTGTTCGTCTAGGTCTAGGAAATAACCTAAAATACAAATTAACTGTAATATAAATATCTTATCTTAATATAAATATTTTATCAAGTTCATTGCTCTCACTATAAAAAATTGTCCCATAATGCACCAATTCAAAGTTTTAAAAAATAAATTGTTTTTAGATCATCTTGAGTTAAATGTTGTGATAATACTCATACAGTATTCGCTGTGAGCCGATGAGTAGAGGGGATTTGACAGTTTTCACCAACGCTGTTAGTGACAGTTTTGTGCATTTAACTTGTAAATGTAAACATTCAAATAATGGCGAATATGGATTTTTCAAAAAGAAAAGATATGATACATGTAAAAATACTGGGTATAACAGTGATTGTAAATTTTATTCATTTCCTGTTGCCAAGCATAAAATAGTTCAAAGAGAAAAATTGATTATTGCTATCAATAAGAAAAATAAGTAAATAACCTACAGTGCGTTAAATTTTTGATTAGGTATTGCACACTATACGGAGCGCTAAAATCGGCAACGTTGCAAATGTTCGTTCTCCGACCCGAAAATCTACACCGACATAAAATCATTTATTTTAGTTTAGTAACTCACAACAACGTTAGGGATGTACTTCTCTGTCGTCCGATTTCATGTTTCATTACGTAAAGCCGATTTTAATAGTAGGAAATTCGATAAAAATGCACTGACCTAATCGATTAGATGCATTGTTATCGATTTTTATTAATGTGAAAATTTTTTTGTGGTTGAATTAAAAATAAAAGCGTATTTTTTTAAAAAGTTAAAACAAAAAAAATATACTCTTATTGAAAATTAAAATATTATTCCTAATAAAATAAAAAAATAATTCTTTATGACCTACAGAAATGGTTCAAATAGTTGACCTTCTACGGCTGAACAGTACCCCAATCTGTCATAAAAACTTCTGCGAACAGATGAAAGAGTTTCTGCTGTAACAGAATTGGAGACTTCTCTTATTCGATTTTTTAATTCATCAAAATTTTGGGCTCTAGCCTCAGGATGAGCGTAGATAATGCTTTTTAAATGTCCCCAAAAAAAGAAGTCCATGGGTGTAAGATCTGGAGATCGCGCAGGCCACTTAATATCGCCTGTTCCACTGATAACTCGATTCGGGAAAGTATTGTTTAAATACTCCCTAATAATTCGAGCGTTGTGAACTGAACAGCCGTCTTGATGAAACCAAACATTCTCCAGATTTACATCAGGAAGATTGAGAATAGTGGGAAGAACATGATTCTGTAACAAATCGAGGTATACTCTACTATTCAAGTTGCCCTCAATAAAAAATGGACCTATTATGTGGTCTCCTAAAATGCCAGTCCAGACGTTAACTTTTTGAGGACGTTGAGTTCGGTAAACAACACTTCTGTGCTGGTTTTCCCGCGCCCAATACCTCGTAATGGAAGGATTGTGTCTCCCTACTAACGAAACAGAAGATTCATCAGTGAATAAAATGTTTTTAATAAAATTTGGTTCACTATTAGCCTTCGTTATTAGAGTTTCACAAAACTCCATTCTTCGAAAGTAATCGTCTGGATAAAGTTGCTGCGTTTTCGAATATTTAAAATTCTTGTAACCGTGCTTTTTCAATACTTTCGTTACAGTAACATTGCTAACATCTAACTCTCTAGCAACGCTTCTACTTGAACGTGTTGAATCTACCTCGATTGTTGCACAAATTTGTGTATCCCGGTATTCTCTTTCCTCAACTTTTTCTGGTAACACTTCTCGAGCGTGACATTTTCTGCAATTTTTGAGGCAATAACAACTCTCAAAATTTTTAACAATATTATAAATTGACTGTACACACGGAATTGGTCTTCCCTCAAAAAACACAGAAAATAAATCTACACACTGTTACGCAGAATTGCCACTATAAAACCATTTTATTATTTGAGCTTTTTCCGCGGCCATATAAACAGACATGTTTACAAAAATAAATTAAAACTCTACGCGTTTTAATTTATTTTTACCGCTACCTTTAAACAACCACGGTATAATGACAATGACAATATGACAAAGCCGACGGGCGACGTGCAACGACGAGTCAACGAAGCAGATATGTAGTGCAAGTTGACGACGCGCAGTGCTGCCATTGCGTTGACATGTCCTGCATCAACTAAATCTTTCCCCTTTTTTGGTGTAGCTGGTTGAAATGGGATATCATGTGATATAGACTTAAAACCAGTATAATGTTTAATATCCATTTTTATAAAATTAAAACAAATTGGTACCATTAGAGGTAAAAAGGTAACCTTTAACCATTAAATATTTTCACATAAAATTCTTCTTTTTCTCAATGGCCTCTTGCATAAGTAGTCATCCAGTCGCAGGAACTTATATCTTAAATATAAATTATAATGAATACAATAAAAAGGCGTAATTACTTTTACTATTAATTCTGTGTATTAGTTCAGTAATCAGTTTACAATAATATTTCAGTTCATAATTTTGTATTTTTAGATAAATATCTATTTTTCTTGTTTTGTCATTTTTCATTTACACTGATTTTACAAGAAAAGTACAAGTTTCAAACAGTGAGAGAGCGCTACCAGTGAAACTCAGAGCGAATAGCATAGTGAATTCAACTTTTTATTAAGTTGCTGTATGTGACTTTCCCATGTTAATGTTGCATCCATTGTCATGTCTAAAAATGCAATTTTAGTGCCAATTTTATTGTTTCTATCTACTAACAAAAGATTATTTCGACATTCTATTTTTGATCTGGTTGTTTTAAACACTAAACAATTCATCTTTTGTTTATTTATAATTAATACTTCACTGGAGAACCACTTTAACAGTATCCTATAAATATGACTCACAGTATGGCATATTGTGTCTGTACCAAATGAAAATTATCAGTCCAATTATGCTGCCCTGAGGAATGCCTAATTTTATAGGTTTAATTTCAGATTTAATATTCATATTATCTTTTGTTACAATTACCCTTTGGAATCTTCCTGATATGAATGATTTGAACCCATTATGAGCTACTCCATTTAAACCATATAAACTTACTTAGTTTTTTCAGCAATAGATTATGGCCCACAAGTAGTCATTACAGGCACTGGACAGAACTTTGAAAGATATTCATGACAATCAAAATATTTTTGAGGGAGCCATGATTCTATTGTCATATTTTTTAACCAGTTTTTAGACACTGGAAATGGTATTAAATTAAAATTTAATTACATAATTAAATGCAAAAAATTGAAATTTAAATATAAGAACAATGTGGGGAGTAAAGTTTTATTGGTGGTCTTTTATTGGGTTGTGATTGATCGGTTTTGCATTAAAACTAAAGAAATCTTAAAAGTTGGATAATGCTGTAACTAAAGTGAAAAAATGCTTTACTAGAGATTTCTTACTTAACAAGATTTGAATGTGGTGTCTGTAAATTGAATATCATGTCTTATTTTAAAGAAAAATGTTAGAAGTGGGAAGGTGCTGTAACTAAAGTTGTCTATACTTGGCACATAAGACATATTGGGACCATGTTACTAACCTTTCTCAGTTTTTTGGTTTTCTTCAAATGAGTTAGGTTTATTTCCATGTTGTTCTATTTCAGTATCTATGGGACATTTCTTCAAGTCTAAATATGTGTCATGTGTACAATTCCTATTGGATTCCTCCTGAATTTTAAATTTAAAGCCATCCAACAGAACATCATCCAATTCTTTATACTCTATTTCTACTTTACACGTTTCCTCGCTAATTTCTTGCTTTCCTTCCATTTTGTTACACTTGATTTTTATGTACAAAATAGTTTTAAAACAGTTTTTAACAGTAAATAGTAAAATGTCAGTATAAATAATAAAATTTAAAAGGCATTTGTTGCAATCTGACAGCTGGTAGTTTTAGGGTTCTGACTCTATTGCCAAATCTATCCGCTAACCTACCAAAGGACAATTGCCAAAAAATTTTTATGATAATTTGTTACAACTCATATCAAACGAAACAACTATTACTTCATTAATATTTTATATAAGGTATAAAATTGCAGAATCCATAAAATAATATGATAAAAATGTACCTTTTAAAAGCTTTATCTCTTTGTATTTGAAGCATATAACATATACATTATAATAACTTGGCAACACTGCCAACGCATTATTTCGTTCTGTGAAACTTAATTGACAGCTAATTTGAGGCTATCTTCAATGGGACCTAATGTGAAAATCGTCCCCAATAATAATTTTAAACACAAGTGGGACGATTTTATCACTTTAATCACTATAAAAATGGGCGGACCAATGGGACCAAATGTGAAAATCGTCCAAATTGGCAAAAGTATCAAATGGTAAAATTATATAGAAAAAGTGAATAGAAAAAAGATATACTCCATTCGCTTAGCTCGGGCACAGATTCTGTGGCTCGGGTATATTTTGACAGATTCATTGTCGGAATGAATTCATTCCTACTTCTCGGTATTAATAGCTCAAGTATACTACTATTTCAGACTTCTGCCTTTGAAAAAAAGAAGAATTATTCCAAATAGTGGAAGTGTATACTAAACCCATAAAATTTTCCTGTATATTTAAAATATAATATTTGAGTTGTTACAAATTAATATATTGTAGTAAATATTTGTACTATTCGCGTTGTTTATTTTAGCTAATATAGTTTTATTGTTCTATTAGTTTTGTTTAATTCTTTGTTAGTTCTATTTAGTTAATTAGTTCTATTTTGAATTTTATTATTAGGGATAGTCAGTTTTCCATTTGTTCTATCAGATAATGCGTTGGTAAGTTTTTCTTAACTAAATATAATAAATGTTCTTTAAAAGTTAATATTTTTAGATTAGCAAGGATGCTGTTAAAATACAAGGTAATCATATTGCACAAAGATTTATTCAAAACACCAACCATTTTTTAAATTATTTGCTCATTAGGCGTAGGTTGATCACTATAAGATATATTTATGAAATTATATATTTCTAAAAATTCGCTTGGAAATTTATGGCATGTATAAAGAAAGTTTCTATTATATATAAAATATATATTATTTATAAAAAAATATATTTTTTAAAAAAGTTACAGTAATTTAGTTTATATCGTTAATTGCTCCAAATGTAGTTAACCAACTTAAACTTTTTGTTAGCATTTAGCTATTTCTTGAGAATATTTTTAATAAACGTTTAATATTTTTCAGTTAATTTATTATTTTTTAAAAGTGATGATAATAACGAGTAATATTTTAAATGATATTTAATCACAAAACGTACTTAATATTGTGTTATATAATCCTCATAATAAAGTACGTTAGTTAAAAAGGTAAAATCTCGGGTCGTCCAAAACTAGTTTATGATATAAATAATAGAATAATATGATATTTTTAAATTATATATTTGATGATATTGGATTATATTTTCGATGAATAATATTTTTTAATTTTAATATGAATATTATGATATTTTTTATCTAACGTACCTTATTATGACGATTATATAACACAATATTAAGTACGTCTTGTGATTATATATCACTTGAAATAATGCCTATTCAGCATTATTATCACTTAAGAAAATAAATTAACTGGAAAATATTAAACGTTTATTAAATATATTCTCAAGAAACTTCAGCTAAATGCTAACAAAATGTTTAAGTTGGTTGCCTACATTTGACGCAACCTAACAATATAAACTAAATTATGTTTTATAAAATATATTTTTCATATATAATAGAAACTTACTATCTTTATACATGCTATAAATTTCTCAGTCGTAGTATAAGTTTGCAAGAGAGGTCAACGAAATACTCTAAACGAAATGTGCTATGAGCACGTGTGCTTGGTTGTATAGTAATTTCCAGCCACTTCTAGTCTGTCAAAAAGTAACTCTGTCTAGTGATTTTAGTAATTATTTTTTTTTTCGAAGTTAGTAACTTTTTGACAGACTCGAAGTGGCTGGAAAATACTATACAACCAAGCATTCGTGCTCTTAGTCAATATTAATGTAAACAAAAGTAAATAAAATAGAACTTTGCCGACAATCAATATTTATTTATTTACACCGTATAATGTATTGATAACAAATAATAAAATTATTTATTGTACAAAATAAAAAAGTGGGAATAAATTCTACAAAATTAAGAAGTCAAAGTGAGGTTAAATAAGAATAAGACACAGCAAGTTCCTTATGTATTTACAACATTTACAGAATTCGATAAATACATTTTAATGATCAACTTACCTCAACAGGGTTTTCATTCGGTAAAAAAAAATGGTAGGCATTTTGAATAAACATTTGTGCAGTTTTATTACCTTGTAATCTAGGAACAGCATCCTTACTAATCTAAAAATATTAACTTAAAAAAAAACTTTTTAAAAAACATTTTATCATATTTATTAAGAAAAACTTACCAACGCATTAGCTGATGGAACAAATGGAAAACTTTGACTATCCATAATAATAAAATTTAAAATATAACTAACTAATTAACTGAATAGAACTGACAAAAGAATTAAACAAAGATAATAAAACTATATTAAATTAAATAAACAACGCGAATAATACAAATATTTACTACAATATTTTAAATTGTAACAATTCAAATATTATATTTTTTAAATATACAGGGAAAATTTGATGGGTTTAGTATACACTTCCACTATTTAGAATAATTCTTCTTTTTTTCAAAGAAAGAGGTCTGCAATAGTAGTATACTTGAGCTATTTATACTGATAAGTAGGAAGTGTTGTGTTGTAGGTTTCCTACAACGAGTCTGTCAAAATATGCCCTAGCTAAGCGAATAGACCAGAGATATCTTACATATCACTGGAATAGACAATAAAAACATAATTATATTATATATATAATTCTGATTCTGTATCTCTGACGTCAACAGTGCAATTTGTCAAGGTGTCAAATTGTCAAGGTGTCAAATTGTCAAAGTCAAAGTGTCAAGACTGTCAAGTAGTGTCAACAATGTGATCTTAAAATTTAAAATATTATTAATAAACTATAAATAATTTAATAATTTCAAGAGTACTTATTTTTACAATTATTACTAATATAAACTGTGTAAAATAAATCATGAGTATTGCAGTTAAAGAAGATATATAGACATATTTTTTATATATAAAACGTAAAGCACACAAATCTCAACATATTTTCTTAGTGAAAAATGTAAGTATCTTATAAAGGAAATATTTGATTTGAATGTTCTTACTGAATTTCAATACAATAACTTAATACTTCATTAACAGTATAATGAAAAACTTTGTTGGTCTTTTCTGTTAAATTTCACACATTAACTCACATATCTAAGTAGGGCTAATTATTATACAACCTGAAATAACCAATACAATAACAGGTCTCCCTTGATGGCTTATGAAGGATTAACTAAGAGTTAAAATATAGTAACTTGTGGTAGAATGAATATTTTACTTGTTTATCCTTTATGAATTTACTCAAGTCTTCATATTGTTGTCAAATTACAATGTACTGAATGATATTCCTTTCTTTATTGTACTTGTGAAGAATTTGCACCTAAATTTGCTTTTTAAAAATTGTAGGTTCAACCTCTTGATGACAATTTATAAAATGTTACTTCCATGTAGAACCTTTTGGAAATACTAGTTTTGAGGCAGTCAAATTACTCATTGAAAATAATTTGCTCATCTCTTTGTGTTGCAGCTGTATAGTAATTAGAATTTGAGAATTATGAAATTAGTGATGGGCGAAATGACTCATTTGAATGTTTCGAATTGTTTGAATTAACTCACTGTGATGTATTGAAACATTGACACATTTTATCCAATACTGTAACTTCATTGTTTCATATCATAACAGTTCATTATCGGTCACTGTGCAAAGATACAATATTTCCTACAGATTCATTTTCTGTAAGGCACATCACAGCAATGTTATTGTTAAAGTATTGTTATGAGTATTGTTGAACATTTAGAAATTTGAGCTTGCTAAGCACAAATTTATCGTTTAAGGTGTAAGTTAGATATGTTTAGTTTGTTTTTAATAATTAGATTTTTATCCTCGGTAGTATCGATTTTCATTACTATTTTAAAATGAATACTTATCATTATCAGATATGACACATACTGACTCGATGTTTGGAGACAGTAAACATTTACTGTATCAAAACATTGAAACAGTTCTGTGACTCAATTCATTGCTTCGAAACATTGACTCACTAGCCAACACTATATGAAATAGATGATGAAAATATTTCATGATAGATGGATTGGTAGTGGACAAAAGTTTTAAATTCTTAGTTATTTTTAGCTATACAGGTTGTTCAGAAATATACTATGGTTATTATTTAAAGTTGTAAACCTTTTTTAATGTTGCCCAATATATCCCTATATTTTTCAACAAATACAAATAGTTAACAAATATATTTATTGTCTAAATGAGAATTAACCTCAATTTTAATTGAAAATATGTTTGTTTTTAAGAGTTCCACTTCCTAAAACATCAAAATAAATATATTTTCAACTAAAATTTAAAGTTAGTTAATAACATAAAATAACTTCTGAACTATCTTCTGTAGTACAGAAAGTAAGCACCACTTGCACAACTAAGAGTGTATTTCTCAACTTCTTATTAGAGCCTGTTGAAGAATTTTAAAGTATTTTTTCTTCCAGAAACAAATTTTATGTTAAGTACATATTTATATATAACACATCTACATCTTTAATACAAAAAGCATATATATACTAAAAAGATTGATTAAGTAATATATCTGTGGTTCCAAGAAAAGGGGCATGAGTTATAGTTTTTCTTAAAATTGTCAAAATAGTTTAACCAAAATTATTTTAATTTTTCTATTTGGTAAAAGGGCACATTTCTGAAAAATGTAATGCATTTGTTTATTAGAACCATCAAAAATTAGGCATGAGTCAATATTTTGGCGATACTAATAAAGAACAGGTGCTCGGCTTGAATTATGCCTATTAAATCGACAGTTGCGCAGGGTTTTGGTTTCGGAATAAGGTATACAGTTGAGTTAGTTCTGGAATGCACTACCAAATTACTCAGAACTTGTTGGCGCCTCCCACAGTGACATTGTTTGAAGTGTTTTTCTGTGTTTATTTTGTGCCTTTGTGTAAATAATATAGGTATTTAAGTGAAAATTAACTTAAATTCAGACATGAAGTAGATGTACATACATATTTTAACTATTTTCTAAATGTTCCTTCTTTGTTACACTTTATCTACATACATTACACTTTTCATATCTGCTTAAGTATGTGTTCTTATTTCCTCTATTGCCAATATTTTTCCTAAAACCCTCAATCTTGATATATTATTTTTGAATTCTTTGGCCAAATAATACTCACCAATATTGTGAGTGAGTATTGTGAGTTTTGTCTACATATTTTAACAATTTTTATTTTGGATTTCCAGGTAATCAATACACCATCATGTGTATTAACACCTTCAGTTGAGAATTAGGAAAACTAAATGACATTTTCGGCCCTTCAGGAGGACAGCCGTTCATTCGAAAACATCCATAAAGAAGATAGCGATGGTAGCGTAGCTAACACGGTTTATGTACCTTTAGACGAAAGCAGCGATAACTCTATGATTGCTAATAAAAATAAGGTTATTTCTCATAATACTTCATTCAGCTTAGAACCTTATTCTGACTCTGATACTGAGCATGAAGATATGGTAGGTGTTAATGGCGAACCTAATAATTACAAGTAAAGGAAGTCTTCATACACAAGAGCTACAATAAAATACAAGAGAAATAGAGGATTGGAATATACTAATCAAAAAGGAAAAATAGTTAGAGCAAGAAATGTAGCAAGCCTTTGTAACCATGTAGAAAAAAATGTGTGAACAAAATTAATCTTGAAGAACAAGAACAAATATTTAAAGAATACTGGAATCTTGGAGATTTTAACAAAAGAGTGTTATATTTGGCCCGATTGATTTTTCAAGCTCCTAAAAAGACTGTTTGGATTAGAAACAGCGGCTAAGGTCCTAAATCAAGAAGCATGAAGTATATTTATTATGTAAAACTTCGTGGAAGTTGAAATTTGTAAGGAATGTTTTAAGAAAAAATTTTGTGAGAGCGACAAATTCTATGCACAGTTATACAAAAGTCAGTTGTAGGCATATCTGGTGTAACAAGTAATGACTGAAGGGGTTCTAGTATACAGGCCCTTGAGCATAAGCAGAGAGAAAAGGGAGGTTTTATTAAGTATTTTGCATTTAATAAAATGTTATGCATTTTATGAAAATTTATCAGACGGCAAGAATGTTAGTGATGTAGAGTATGTTTGTGATTGGGACAGTAGTGTTTAAATCATATCCTATACAAAATTGGCAAATACATACGTAAAAAAACCTGTCTTTGATTTACCCACTGACAGTACAAATGGGCATAAGTATAGATAACAATTTTATGTTACCTGGTTTTATAATTTGGAAAAGAGGCATAAGTAACAAAAATATCACACAAGCATATTATTTAATAAATCATTCTTACTCTGGTTACAAAAGATTTATATATATTATTATTTTGAAACATTTAGTGCTTGTATAGCTCATATTTTACTCTTTTGCTAATATTGGCTAATACTAAAAATAGGTGCCTGGTTGACCCATGTTCGTTTTCCTTTGAACCACAGATATATTAATACAAAAAGGTTTTTTTACATTAATTCACAATATACAATGAAAAATTAAATGATTAAAATCGGACTGACCTTAAAGTAATTAGCAAAAAGTGATTGTTTTAGTTCTAATGTAAGTTTTCTTAGTTATCGGAAATCTTTTATCCATGTCCTTTAAAAAAACATTCCCTGTAAATGCTCATAGGCAAAGCAAAACAAAAATCGGATTTAGGTTTGATTTATTTGTGGTACTTGTATATATCATTCATATTAAATATTCCCCTGATATTTTCAGTCTCTAAATGTTCTAAACAATAACTGTTGATCTGATTTTCATTCTGCCTCCTATATGGGCCTTCTAAAACTTCTAATACTTTAAAGCCCTTACCAATATTTTTTCTCTTGCTTCAAAGGTAACTGGTCTTCTTTTTCTTTGTCTGGTTTGCCTTTAAGGGGCATTTTTCTCCACTTCTCTCTTCTTCACTGCTTCTTCCCAGGGTCGGGGTGTTGTTGTCCCTTTCATCATGAATACAGGTGCCTCTTTTGTGATCGCGTGAGGGATGAAATTTAAATACTCTTTTATTTACAACACTTTCCTATCCCAATGTCTGCGTGGCCATCCAGTATTATGCATAAAAAATTTGTGATCTCTGGTATGAATCTCTCTGAAGGGTAGCTCTCTGGATGACGTTTAGTCACAAATTTGTATCGATCCTTTGTCTCAACTGTCCTTTAAATCTATCATTTGGAAAATATGTATCATTGTCTAATAGTATGCTTCTGGGTGTTCTGATTTCTTCTCTGAATTGTTCAATCTTTCTAACTATTTCTGTACCTTTTGTTATTCAACAATAATATAATTTTATGTATTTTTAGAACAGCTCAATCATTACCAAAATATGTTTATTTCTTCATTTGATTTGGATTAGATCACTTAGCATATCTATTGCCGCTACATTGAGTTTCTGTCTGGATATTAAAACTCAAGGAATATTTGCATTTTTAAATGTTCTACTTTTATATTTCTGACATATATCGTATTTTCTCTTGATATCTTTAGACATTTTATAGTCTTCTTTGCTAATATAATTTTTCCTGAAAACCAACCAAATTAGTGCTTCCAAAATGTCTATTGTGGCGAATATTCTTTATGATTTTGCCTGCCAATTCGTTGGTTATCACATCTCTTCCTTCCGATCTCTTAATATAAATGTAATTTTCTCTTTCAGCCGTTCTTCAATCTGTTTCATCCAAATTTTTTGGTCTCTCATGACTTCTATCATCGAATAAATCCCTTCCTCATAGATCAATCGATTGATTCCTACTTGTAGTATTTTCTGGTCTTCCTTCATAAAATTTTCATCGCTAGTCAGAGCGTCCGCGATGGTGTTATCTTTATACATTTATATATTTGAATTCGAAATCATATTATTGCAACAATAATACGCTGTGATGGATTCTGTTGTTAACCAATCAATTTTTCATTATGTGGATTAAAGCAGCATCAATTTCGCACCTAATAAATAAAATCTTAATTTGTTGACACAGAAAAGCAAATTCTATTTCAGCAACGGTGTATTTCCTTTCATGAGTTTTTGTTACTCCGGAGAAAAGACAGATTACTTCAATTAACCTTGATTAAATAAGCAACATACGGACTTTTGTAGAATTTCTAACTTTTTTCCCAATTCCATGGAATGCCAAAAAGGCCTTCTGATACTGGAACTTCTTGTGTCTCGTCATTTACATTATAACGGATTCTATAAGTAAAGGCGGCATGATGATGACGTGCAGAATCCTCTGATACTCGTGGTCTTCGTTGCTGTACAGTAACTAATCCGCATAAGTATATATTTTGGGCACCTGCCGACTCCGTGAGGCTGAACTTTCTAATAATTTGAATTCTTGCTTGTTCCGGTATTTGTAGAAAACACTTAAACCTAACGCACTTACAATCCGGTCCTATTACATGGCTTTGTCTATTTAATTTTTTATTTACTTCATGAATTCGTCCATAATTTCTACGTTTCTTTTCATTATTTTCCCGCGTGGCCATAACATCATATTTCATAAATTCGTCGCTCTCTTTAGACATATTTACAATTTGATAACTCTCCTTTCAGGTTCAGTAAACAAACATACATAACCTCTAAACACATCTGAACCACGTACAAACTAAATGTCGGCGGTCACATTGACATCCCTCCTTTTTTCCTTGTAGCGCTCGGACACTCTGTATAACAAATATAAAAATATGTGTTACATCTTGATTAACCTCTTTCATCAATGTAAATTTTTTACATGAAATAGTATACATTTTATGTCACTATAATGGTCTAATTATCTCATTTTCGCCCGTCATTTGACATATACTTCATCTAATTTAGATAACGACTTACGTCATTATCTACGCCAGAGATCGAAGTTGACATAGTTGCCAAAGTATAAAAAAATCCTGCCTGCATTTTAAATCAAATAGGTCACATAATTATTGCAAAAGTATTACCATCTCTTTACAACGACTATTTAAATTCTTACGTGACATTTTTGAAATAAAACACACTAATTTTGTTCTAAAAAGAACAGATTTTATTAAATAGTTAAAAATATAAAACAAGAGATATTCACTTTAAAATTCAAAATAATGAAGTACAAAAAGTGTCAACACCGCAACTGTCAAATAAGTGTTACCAATTTATGCCAAAATTTTACCTTCGTTCGATTACAGTTACAGTGTGTCCGAACAAATGTTCTTGATAAAAACTCTTTATAATGGATGTATACAAATTAAATGAAACATATTATTGTGTATTTCTTTAACCCTTTCGAGACGGTTTTTTTTTAACGAGTTTAAAAAACATTTTTGTGGTTTTTTATTTTTATATACACAAATATACCTTTTTTTAACAAAAAATGTTAATGAAAACGTTAGGGTGTTCGTGGTCGTAGTGGTACACATATGTACCATTAGTCTTGTGTATTGGTACATATGTGTACCAACAGTCCCACATAAAAATATTATTATATACCACATAATATATTTGTATTACTTTATTACTCAAAAATACAAAACAATTACTCAAAAATACAAAATATTATTTACGGTGATATACTGCGAAACAGTTTTTACATAAAGGAATGTTACACTCTTCGCAAAGGGTTTTTGTACGTGTTTGAGTTTTATTATCAGTGCACATTTTACATCGTCTTCTTGTGCTTCCTTCAATTGGACACAACATACACACATACACTCTCGAAACGTTTTCTTTTCATTGATATTCTTCCCTTCTTCGATAAACGTCGTATAGCAGCTATTTTTTGTCCTTCAGCTATCATTTCTTCTGCCAGAGGTACCAAAAATTGAATCAGAGGAATTTTTTTCTTATTTTTTTCATTATAAATAATCCATGAGTTTACAACTGACATCATAAGTAAGCGATGGAATACTTTTTTCCACCATTTGTTTGATTTACGATCTAAAACGTACAATCCTACCATTTGGTCTACTAGATCAACCCCACCCATAATTTTCCTGTAGCACGCTATCATTTCTGGACAGGACACATTTACTTTCGAACCATCTCTCATGGTTTTATTGATAGATGAAACACTGTCATTATGACAATTACTCAGCATCAAGACTTCCTTGGTGTCCTGCCATTTCACAAACATTAGTCCGTTTTCACTGCACTGAAATACGCATTCACCTCTTTGCAATTTATCTTTTATTTTTGGCAAGTTTTTTCTATTTTGGTTACAGGTCCCTATTGCTGCGTACTCTATATTTTCCAACAGACAAACCGAAGTAAAAAAAACGATCAAAGCAAAAGTTTATATCTCTTTCTTTTGCTGTGGAAACAAGTTTGTTCACTACACGTTCCCCAAGAGTTCCTTCTACATATTCAGTTTCGCGACCTGTGTAGATGTTGAAGTCGTAGGTATATCCAGTAAACGAGTCTGACCTAAGCCACATTTTGATTCCCCTTTTTACTGGTTTTAGCGGCATATACTGTTTGAGTGACGATCGACCTTTGAATTTCGTCATGGACTCGTCGATACTTTGACAACTGCTGTCTTGTCGATATTTTTGAAAGGTACCTTTCAAGCATTGTACAACGTCATCAATGTAATACGTTTTTGAGGCTTCTGTTGGTTTCTTTGGTGATGCAAAATACATTTTTGACGATATAACTTTGAATCTGTCACGGGATATTGCATTTTGAATTGAAACGTTTCCCAGTGAAGGATGAGTTGACCAATAATTACTGATTTCTGGTACACGGTTGTAGCACATAACTAGCATACAACCAAGAACTATTTGAATTTCTCCTAAGTCAGTTTCTTTCAGATGAGCGTTTCTTCTTGACTGCTTACATATTTCAATCCTTTCATTAGTGCATTGAGCAATATACATATACAAAGAACGTGGAAACAACTTTTTGAAATATTGGTATGGCGTCAAGTTAGATTGTATGCCAGCATCCAATGTACAACTACGTTGACTTGAAATTTGTTTTTTCGGAGCAAAACCTTCATTTGGTGTTGACCACAACACAAAAGAACTAATAGGTGTGGCAGTTTCTTGTAAAGTTTCCTGTGTATCACGAACTTCTAACTCTGATTCTGATTCTTCATCAGAAGTTTCGTGAAAATTATCTTTGCAGTCCTCGTCTGATTCCGATTCATCATCAGAAGGCTTATACATGCCATCACTACTTCCAGACTCGGAAAATGATAATTCTGCATAATATTGAAGTTCTTTCTGTGTAAGTGGCCTTTTCTTATCCATATCTAAAAACGACATGAATAAGACTAATGGTACACTTACATACCGTACTATAAGACTATTGGTACTTATTAGTACCATAGATTTTAAAAACAGTCAAATGTTTATTTTACTATAAATAAATAACAATCTAAATATACTTACTATAAAAAGACACAAAAACAAACAGTCTGTAAAATGATATAATACAATTTAACTATAATTTGTATCAAAAAACAATGTATTTGTGCTGACTGTAGCAACCAACACATCTAAAACTCGCAAATTCTAGGTTAACTAAAATATTTTACGCGGCTACACGTGAACGTGACTCAAACGATGCAATGGAGAACTGACTGGTACATTTTAAAATAATATTTAACGGTAAAATATCACTTTAGGCTTGTATGCAAACATAGTGGTACACATATGTACCTGGAGCCTCGAAAGGGTTAAGTTAACATTAATAGAAATTTTTAAATATTATTTCAACGCGTATGTAATAAAATATGTCTAATGGCTGTAATGCCAGTGTACTCGGTAAAGTGATTCTAAAAAGAACACACCTAAACCCTAAATATTTCGTGTTGGTATCATATGACGTCACAGGCTATGACGCCGATGACGTGCATCGTTATATAAATTAGATGAAGTGTACCTCATTTTTTCCCTGTACCCTTCATATAGTTAAAAAAAAATCGGAACATCGAAGTAACACACTTCAGTTTTAAGTGGTATATTTATTTAAAATTAAATTTAAAAATCCAAAGGATTAAAGGTTCAGAAAGTTTTTGGACTAGTCAGTCAATATTCAGTGAACCTAAAACCAAGTAATCCGATTTTGTAGTACTTGCGTAAAGATAAAACAGTGGTTGTGTTTACATTAATGAAACCGTACTTGAAAGAAATAAATTACACGGCAGTATGCTGATGAAATTGAATTACTAACCGGGAACATAAGTTTCTACTCGAAAAAATTATTTCTACAGTTTGGATGTAGAAATAATTTTAGAGTTTGTCATTTGGAGATCATGGAAACAACAGAAGATTGGAGATGAAACCTGAATGAAAAGTCAAATCAGCCAGGAAACAATATTGCACGCATATAACTTAATCAAAGTACAAATGGAAATGGAAATCAGCTATAGGGGAAGGTGGGGGAATGGTGCGCACCTAAGCGAGAATCGTTGTGGTGGTCAACTCTTAAACATAAAAAATAAAATAAAAACGTTATCTGATACCCTAATTATTCTACTTTCAGTATGCACTATAATAGATATTGAATTTCTTAACATAATCATATATAATTAGAAAAAGTAAAAAATTGCATTTGCGCACCGTTCCCCACCCCATGGGGTAACTGTGCGCACAGGGTGGGGAACAGTGCGCAGTAGTTTGGAATATACAAGTACCTAATAATACAGTGGTATAAAAACAAATTCACATGCAAGAACAAATATTTATTGTACGAGTGATTATATACCTATAATGTTAAGTAGGTATCTGTTTAACCTTGACAAAAGTCGCAAATGTATTGTTCGGGGGCATCTTTACCGGTACATGCCGCGTGGTTCCATAAGCCACATGCAACACACCGGTACCATAGTTCGCTTTTTCCATGTTCTCCACATATGCCACATAATTCAGTCCGCACGTCAGGTTCTGCATCAAATGGAACATAGTTGGGGTTGATATCGTCTACTTCATCATCGTCACAAATGTCACTATCGTCTATGTCAGATACCTCTGATGATTCAGGCGTTGCTGGTTTCTTATTTCTCCCTCTTTTAATTTCCGGAGACTGACATATGCGTTTTTTTACTTTTTTTGCAACATTCTCTTTTGCCGTTATTTTTCTTGTAGTGGTTCCGTAGAAGGAGTGAGGTGGGATCGAGAAATAAGCATTCTCGATTTCATCTTCCTCGTCACGTTCTTGTGCATCAAGTTCAGGTGTTGGAGCCCTCTTCATTTTCTTATTATCTTTCTTAATATTGTTCTTTCCTAATGTTTTGACACTTTTTAATTTCATGTTTTTTTTCACGTCTTTTTCCCTTTTCTTTGCTTGAGCTTGTTCTAATCGTTCTTTTAGGGGTGTGCTAGTCAATATTTCAGAGTGTTGTTTCGAACGAGACACTGTTTTTACTCTTCCTTTTTTCTTTTCTCCTTGGAATAGGTGCAAATTGGAAGAATGAATTATTTAATGTAGATGTCGATGGTAGATGGTTGTGTCCAGACTTAGATGTAGATGGTAGATGATCTTGTTCAGCGGTAGATGTACATGGTAGATGACCTTGAATAGGTAGATCCTGCTGCTGTTGTTTTGGCATATGAGCTGTCTGTCTATCTTCACCGTCTGAATTTTCACTAGGTTCGGGTGTTGCCGGATTAGGAATTTTTTGTAGATTTGGCTGAGATGCAAGTGTTAATAAATTAGCGCTACGTTCGGGAGAACCTTCTACTACAAACTGTCTCATTTCGTTGGCCGGAGCGAAATCATCTTCGTTGAATTTGTTAGGGTCAAATGGCCTTATTCCAGCAGAACGAAATCCCGAAACTGCTTTCTCCATCGATGCGACTTTTACGAACGCTTTATTTAACAGCTCAGCTACGTCATATTCAGTGATCTTTTCATGGCCTGTTGTAGTTAAATAAATATCATACTCCCTGTATAGCGCATTTTTTAAAGGACCAAAGAAGGATAGGTCAAGGGGTTGAAGGTGATGGGAAGTATGTGGCGGAAGGGACACCATATGAATATGATTTGACTTACAGAAATCGTATGCCTCTATGGATATATGGCTTGAATGGTTGTCAAGGATAAGGAGAATCGGGTCATTTAAAGTGGGATTTGCCTGTTTTTCGAAGTGCATTAACCAATCAAGAAAAAGTTCAGAATTCATCCATCCATTTTTTGAACATTTATAGTTAGCACCAGTTGGCCCATTTTTCTGCAGCGCAGGAGCCATTCTCTTTCTGGGATATATCAGCATGGGCGCGATATAATTTCCTGTGGCACTCATGCAAAATACGGCTGTAATGGTCCTCCCTCTTTCACCTGAAATAGCAGCTCCTACTTTTTTTACACCCTTACGTCCATAAACCTTCGGGCACTTCTTCTGTACAGTGGTTACACCCGTCTCGTCCATATTATATATCCTGTTTGCTTCAAATTTAAATTTTTGTAAAACTTTCTCGAGATTTGAATAAAAAAGTTTTAACTCGTCCGCATTAAATGCAGCAATTCGATTAAGACTAGTCCCCTCAGGCTGTCTCAATGATATTTCAGGATTTCGCTTGAGAAACCCATACAACCAATCTTTGCCTGCTAACTGAGTTTGTTTATTGAAATTATTTGGAATATTTTTCTGTTGAGCATAATTAAACGCTAACTGCCTCAGTTGTCGGGGCGTTACGCCGTAAAACAATTTTGCGAGTGTCAGAATATAGTGGGTTAATTCAGCTTCCACTTCTGCTGTAAAAATCGCCTTTCTACCGAGATGGGGGATTTTTAGTTGATTTAGAGAAAGCTTTTTTCTGAGTGTTGATTCAGGAATACCAAAAGACCTCCCAACTTCTCGTATTTTCCTCCCATCGTTTCTAATTGCATTCAGTGCAGTCTCCAGCAATTCATCACTATATTGATGGATTTCAGTCTTTCGAACGTAATTTCGTGGCATCTGAAAATAAAAGACGGATTTTAGTACCCAAAAACGATAACAATATTGCTTCATATTTAATTGATTAGTGGGTAACCGTGCGCATTTTCGCGCACGGTTACCCCACTATGGTTTAAAAACGTAATTACATCATCCTACAAAAATTACTTATCTAAATGCAACCAAATGGTGTGCATATATGCAGCAGATGATATTCTTTAAGAATATAATTATTTCAAAACAAGTAGTTAAGATTTACGGACTCACCGTCTTAATTTGTGCAAGTGGAAAATAGTAACAAAAACCTCAAATGCACACTTTCGCCTTTCACTAAGTACACAACTCAACTGCAGTGGCAGTTAATGGCTTCAGAGACTCTGTGCATGTTCCCGCTTAAGCCTGTTCGGGAGGGGACTCTCAGTATGCCGCGTAATTTGAATTTTAATGGTGCGCACCGTTCCCCACCGCGCACGGTTCCCCCACTTTCCCCTAAATGTAAACTAAAAAAATCAACTTTTTGAGTACTTTCTTCTTATTGAAAATTGAAACTTTTATAATAAAATTAAAATTACATTTTTAGTAAGTAATTTCTAATTATTGCATTGTAATTATTGTATTGTATAATATTTGAATATCATTGAAAGTACTTGCAAGATAAAATATTAGTCATATCTCTTTAACATCCAGTTCCGTTTGTTCTTAACACTTGAACTAAATACAGTTTAATCTCTAAATAAATCTATGAATTTAAAAATGTGCGTCATTAAGATAAGATGAAAATCTGAGTGTCACCGACACTTGTTAATCACTAATTTTATTTTTATCGAAATTAAATTTAACAAATTATATCTATTACAAAGTACTTGTATGTATCAACGATAAACAAAACTTTGCATTAAACGTATGTAACTTTCTTTTGTGATTATAAATCACTGTTTATTTAGTAATTGTATTGTTGGACTATTATTATAAGAGGGAGTATCTAAAATTAGAACTGACAATAAACTTAAAAAAATATTTTTATGGAAAATAAACAATCTTATGAAGCGATGAAAATAACAATATTACAACTATAGATAAATTAATTGCAATAGATTGCAATAAAATTTTGTGGAAACTTTTTTTATAATAAATCCAGAACGAGTCTATTAGTTGAGAAAATATGATGAAATATATTTTCCCATACAAACATATACTCTAATCACAGAATACACCACCCAACAAGAAGCGAAACGAAGTGCCTTTTCACAATTCAAATTTCTGTGAGAATCCGCCATGTTCTAAATAGTTTATCTGCCAATCTATAAAAACTGAAGTTTGTTTACGTATTGAGAAGTGTTGTTTCGTGTGTGTGTGTTTTAATAGTAAGAAAGAATAATACTGTTATACATATTTTGTATATTCGCGAACTCAATCGACTATAGGTGGCAGTGCAGTTGTATCAATATGGCGGATGTAATTGGGATAACGTTTGTTGATGTAATTAATATTGCGGGCGATTCAAAAAGACCTTTAATTGAAGGACAAGCAGTGCTCGATGCCAATCACATAATAATGTGCGGGATAACATCAAAAAGTGAAGATCAGGTGAAACTTGAGGCTTTATGTTTGCAAACCAGCAATCTGAAAGGATTACCGCATCAAATTCAAATCCAAATCAAGTCAACTGATTCGAAAAAGACTTTCAATTGCAAGTGTACCTGTAAAGCTGGAGCCTCTGGGAAATGCAAACACGTTGTTGCTGTTTTGCTCTTTGTTTTTCGGTAAAAATACATAATTATTTTTGTATATATGTTATAGAATTGACATTACCTGTTATTTTTGTTGTAGATGCTCCATTCAGAACTTAGAAGACCTAAGTACTACAGATACAACACAACAATGGGGAAAATTGAAAAAAGAGAATATGGTATATGAAAAACCAACTCCTATAAATGGTTTCTGCCACATGGGGAAAACTTATACTCAAGCAGCACTAGAAAGTCGTCTCGATAGTAATGCTGAGGGAAGTGTTTTAGACATTCTACTTTCTGGTGCAGAAGGATCAGAACTGCAATTAAGTTTATCAAACAGTGAAACCCCTAATTTAGTAGAAGTGTCACAAACTAATTTATTACAATTAGCTATGTACCACGACATTTTTAGTAACAATAAGTTGTTACCTATGTTTGACAATATTATGAGTTGCACAATAGAACTGAGTGATAATTTAGTGCACTTCTATAATAAAGAAATATTTGTTAATCATGAAAATAGTATAAATTTATGTAGGGCAACTATTTCTCAGTCTGGTGAAGTGTGGCGGAATGCTCGAAGAATGAGGATTACTGGAACTACATGTTACAATGTTTACACTTATTGTAAAAATAAAAACCCAAACTGGGTTTTGAAAGTAAAGTCACAATTTGACACTCACTTTAAGGGTAACATTGCAACTCGTCATGGAAAAAAATTTGAAAGAGAAGCTCTAAATGCCTATCAACAACAATCAGGCAACAAAGTTGACCGTATTGGCATTATTGTACCATCAAGTGCTTCATGGTTGGGTGTAAGTATTGATGGAATAGTTGATAAAAAATGTTGTGTAGAGGTGAAGTGTCCTTTAGCAGGCAAAACCCGAACTTGCTGTGATGTAATAAAGGAGTTAAAATACCTGACTAATACTTTACAAGAGAAAACGTTAAGTTTAAAAACTAACCATCAATATTATGGCCAAGTACAATTGCAGATGTTATTAAGTGGATTAGACCTCTGTCACTTTGTCATATATTGCTCGTATGACAAATCCAGTGCCATAATTGAAATACCATTTGACCCCCACTTCACTGGAGAGATGTTAGCAGTAATTAAAAATGCATATTTTTATAAAATTTTACCTGTTTTATGTAATATGTATGATTAGGATAAATTTTAGTTATATTTGATTTTTTTAGCTTTTTATTAGAGTATAAGAAATACAATATTAACAAACAATAAAAAATATAAAATATAATTTTAAAACAACTTAAATTGTGTATTTATCAAAATTAAGAATTGGTGTGGAAAGATTTACAATTCCTGCAATAATATTTACAATTGAATCCATATATGGAACCCTATATAAATTGATTCGTCCTTTAAGTACTTTAAAAACCTTCATACGTTGAATTGTCCTTTCAACATGAACACGAGCTGCAGCTATCTCAGCAGTTGATAATGCATCTTGTGCTGAGAATTGCTTGTTTTTGCCTAGAAATGGTGGACGTATCAATTTTATATTATTTTCCAAGCACTCATCTTCAATTAAGAATCCATTATTGCATCCACATTAGGGATTAACTTGTCCATTATATTCGATTGCACAAAAACTTCCTTATCTGAAGTTCTACCCCCATATACCTGGCTTACAAATGTGATCAAACCTGAAGGTGCAATACCAATAAGTACTTTCAGTGTGTGATCACCTTTATAATATGAATAGGACATTATGCGGCACTTTAAACACTTATTTTTTTCCACAGGAATTTCTGTGCAATCAAGTATTATTCGGGTATTGGGATACTTTTCAAAACAAGTTGGCATTCGTTTCAAAACTGTTTCCTGTGCCAGCCATGGTACAGCAGGTTGTAATACTTTATGTAGTACTTCAACTGTCACATGAAAGTAATTTTTGCAAGTATTGGCTGATACGCTGAATAATATAGATAAACATCTAAAAGAAAGATTAGTTTTTATCTTTACAAATACTAGTATTATACGCTGCCGTAATGATAAGTGCAATGGTTTGGCATCTTTCTTTTCCAGCACACTGGCAGCTAAACATATTTTATCTAGTAAAACAATTGATTGAAGTCCTGTGAAAGCATTTACATCTCTATTTGTTTTTAGCATATCTTCTAATGTGGATTTTCTAGATTCGTTTATTATTGATTCTGTAACTTGTACACCTTTATCAATTAAATAAGTCTTAAAACTAGGATCATCTTCTGCAGCTGTAAAAATTTCCTCCATTACATTTATCTCTTCATCTTGTGCAGGTGATGTAGATATTGTACCTTTTATACAAGAGTTTGAGCAGCTATTTTGATGTACAAGGGCTTGTCTTCGAGCTAGTCTTGCAGCTCTAGACTGCTTCTGAGGTGAAGTTATTGATCTATCAAAGCTCCTTGTTGGTAGGTTCCGGGATGGAATACTACCTTTTTTTAAAAATCTTTTGTGAGTAGCTACACCTGAAAATAAAACCACTATTAAGCCCACAGAAGTCTAACAAACAAATATGTAACTCATATGTTAAGTCTTGTATTAAAATAGCATGCAGGATTGAATATACATTGGCTGATTATTTAAATATTTACTTACTTGGTAGAAAATAATCATTTTCTGTAAAATGTAGACTGCATACATTCATATATTTTGATATTTTCTTTCCAATGCGAAGTACACGACCCCATTTCTTCTTTTCCATTTCATTTCGGGGAAAATAATGCAAGGAAATATCCTTCGTTGCTCTGGCAGAACACTGCGGAACTGAGCACATTCTGTTACTAGGCTTTTTGTTCTCCATAATTAATATAATAATTACAAACAATGTAAACAAATCGTTCATTAATTGAAAAAACTCCACAAGCATTCAACTGACGTTGAGAATTGAGAAATAGGTTAACTAGCAATGATTTGTTTACATTTTTATCCCAATTCCTCTAGTTCCAAATAAACGGCAGCACTGTCGCTTGAGTTCGCGAATACATACATATTCTTCTTCTTCGCGTGCCATATCAGATTTATCCGACGTTGGCGATCACCATTGCGAAGGCTTCTCGATCTTCTGCAATATGGAATAATTGTCCTGAATTTGGTATCTGAGACCATTCACGAATGTTTTTTAACCAAGAAACTTGTTTTCTTCCTACACCTCTACGGCCCTCTATTTTGCCTTTAAGGATCAGTTGTAAAATTTTATATCGACTTCCCCTTACTATATGTCCCAGATAAGACATTTTTCGATGTTTAACAGTCTTTAGCAGTTCTCTATCCTTGTTGACGCTCTTTAGTAATTCTTCATTAGTTTTTCTGGCTGTCCAAGGTATTTTCAGCATTCGTCTATGAACCCACATTTCCAATGCTTCAATTTTGTTCATGATCGATACGTTTAGCGTCCACACTTCTGCACTATACAAAAGTACGGACCAAACATAGTACTTAACCATTCTTTGCCTTAGTTCTAAACTGAGATGGTTATTGCAAAGAAATGACTTCACATAATCACATTACGTAGTTCCCCGTTGATTTTTATTCCATATGGTTGTCTCTCAAGTACCCTTTTAAATAACTGGTCCGAGTAAACATTGAACAATGTTGTCGACAAAATGTAACCTTGTCTGACTCCTCGTTGTATGGGGATTTCATCGTTGTAGTTATCTCCAATTTTTACGATAGCAGTTTGATTCCAGGACAAATTTTTAATGACACGAATATCCTTGTCATCTATTCCGATATTTTTTAGTATTTGCATTAATTTTACATGCTGTACTTTATCGAATGCCTTTTCGAAGTCCACGAAACATGCAAATACATCTTTTCTTTGGTCACGGCATTTTTGTAATAGGATGTTAAGCGCAAAAAGTGCCTCTCTGGTTCCCATAGCATTTCTAAAACCAAATTGGTTATCTTCAAGATCTTCGTCGCATTTGCGTCTAATTCTGTTGTGAAGTATTTTGAGGAAAATTTTAAGAGTGTGGCTCATTAGGTTAATTACATATATGTACATATTTTAATAGCTTAAAAAATCACTTTTTATCGGTTTTTTAACGTACTAAAGTACGTTAATTTGTTTGTAAAAAAAACAAATCGATATTTTTTACTTAAGACCTTTTTACTTATCAGTACAGAATTGATATATGTATTTATTAAATGTTAACAGAAAGAAATACAATTCGTACAAAACAGATCTACTTAAAAAACATTAGTTTCAATAATTATTTTTCGTCTTCACTTTCAAAACGTCTTCCTCATCACTTTTCTTAGTGTACTAAGTAGTGTAACTGTCATTCTCCCTCCAAAATTTCTGTCCTACGAACATCAAAGGTACCGACAAAGCTTTCGCTTTTTGTGGGGTGGTGTATTCTGTGCTCTTATACAAAATGTTTTGTACGATTTACTGCTAAAGTACATCCCAGAGGTACTTTTCAGTGCGTCATTAATTATGACGTCATATGATGAATTAGGTGTGTCGAGCATTATTTCATATAATTATTGAAGAATCTGACAGATTCCAGGATCGTACTTAGCCACAGGGAGTAATCCCGTATATTAATAAAAATAAAAAGTAAACAATATTGTTTATTAAATTTATAAATATGGAAACATTCGAAATTGACGACAAAATGATTCATTTATTGAATTTTTGTATCTTCTTCTCAAGGGGCTGTCTGCGCGTCGAAAGTTGTCAATCATCACAGCGATTTTTAATTTTGAGACAGCGGCTCTAAATGAGCCGTTATTACATGGGTTACGTCTCCTTCCTATGGATCTTTTTCTCTGGATTTTTCCTTGCATAATGATCTGGAGTATTAGATATTTATCTCCTGTCATCACATGACCCATATATCCCACTTTTCAGATCTTAATTGTTAGTACTTCTCTTTCCTTATGCATTCGTCACATTACCTCAACGTTGGTTATTCCATCTATACATGAGATCTCTAGTACTCTTCGGTACATCCACATCTCGAATGCCTTCAGTCTCCTCACGTGAATTTTCTTCAGTGTCCACGCTTTCATCCCGTATTATAATACGGATAGCACGAAGCACCTCAACAGTCGTATTTTAACTTAAGGTTTAAGTTTCTACAGCAGATAAGCCTTTGTTTTCTTGTAAATGCGCTTCTGGCCTGTTTGATTCTGATTCGTATTTCTTGAGAGCTGTCATTGTTTTCATTAATAGTTGTATCTATGTATTTGAATTCTCTTACTATTTCAATAGGCTGATTTTGTACATATATCTCACGAATGTCCTGAGTTGTCTTTGTTATTATCATATATTTCTTGCTCTGTTGAGTGACGGTCCATATTCTTCTTCGCTTACTGCGGTCACCTAATTAAGAAGTATCTGTAGGTCTTCATGTGATTCGGCTAAAAGAACTGTATCATCAGCGTATCTCAGGTTATTTATGATCATGTCATTAATTCTAATGTCTACGTTTCGTTAATCCATTGCCTTACTTAATATGTCTTCCGAGTATACATATTAAATAATACTGGTATATGTATACACCCTTGTCGAACAACTCTTTGTACTTCCATTTCTTCTGATGTTATTTCTTCTATTCTCACTACTGCTTTTTGATCATAGTATAAGTAACACAAAAAGACTGTTTTCAAAAATTTATTAGCTAACTTCTAAATTAAGTACATAGATAAAATATAATTCTAATCATAAAAACTATTTATTCACTAATGTGTAATAATAATAGTTTATTGACAACACTGAAAAGTAGAATTTGAATATCAGTGTAATAGAAAATTATAGAAAAATACTTTAACTTACCTTTACTAAACATTCCGTATATACGAGTCCTAATGGTATGTTGGTATTTATTTAAAATCAAGTTGGGTTCACAACTAGTGGCTACTGATTCGCTTACTTTATTGGTATAATCAGAATCTTTTTGTATTTCTTTATTTGCTAATCGCCTTATGGTTGGCAAAGAAATTTCTAACGTCTCAGCAACACGCTGAAATAAACAGTAAATAAAAAAAATTTATTTTCAGGGTAATTTTCAACTTACTTCACGAACAGCAGAAATTGGTAATAATGTTTGTCCAGCTTCCTTTTCCAATTGAAAATATTTAAGTAATTTTAATATTGGAACTTGTTCTTTTTCCGTATATCTTGTCATCTTGTACAAATACAAATAAAACCACAATCACAATACTATGTAAAACAAAATACAAAATAAAATTATACAATACAAATCTCAAAGAATATAATTATATTATATAGCGTCTATATTCTTTGCAAATACTGACCTGAACGACAGCCGTCACTTGCTATTGCAACAATTCGAAAGAATGGCCAGCATAGACGAAGTTTTACGTCAACTGTCAGTAATAGGCGTATTTGATTGGCTAGAGAAAGCGCGCATCTAAATATTAACGAATCAAACGTATTTTAGGAAAGAACCGCTTATGTATGTAATGTGTAAGCTTATTCTAACGCTGCAATATAGTTCTGTTTAATCACCGAACTGCCGCTTTCTCCGTCACATCCAACTTAATGCATTAGAAAGAAATCGAAAAACTGTGACTCACTGAAAAGTACCTCTGAGATGTTCTATACAGTGGTAGTTCATTTAAATATAAAGTGAAGTTTAACAAGTCCACGTCTATTTACTTTTTTCGTTTTACTTAAACTGGAGAAAATATGATGAAATTATAAGGAAAATATTGGAAACGGTAAAATAACACTGCATCCAAATACTTACTGCATCAAACTTCTAGAGAATTTCTGCAATAGTGTTGAGACCAAACATGAATTACTTGCAAGTGTCTCCGGCTTTACTGAATAATTACTTGAATCATAATTGGCTCAGTGAGCGCGCAATTGTGGTGGAGAAAAATGTTGATGTTAACGAAATTAAGTTCCAGATTCAATAATTGTGAGCAGCTGCTCTGGTATCTTTTAAATCAATTGGTGGTATTGTTAATGAAGCGAAGTGTGGTGCGCCATAACATTTCATGGAATTTTGTAATTATCCAAGATAGACATTTGTACATTACAGAGAACTTAATCCGAAGTAGTGAGTTTTCTAAACTCGACTTCCTGTTTAGTGTAAGGTTATAAGGCAATGGTAGCAGTAACAAAATAACAGTCCGGATTATCGCCATAGATCTATGTCTGTTCCTAAAGGATTGCTTTAGCCAAAACATTTAGTAAACCGTATTTCTCACCCAATTTCTCGGTTTTTGTCCAAAGACCAAAAACCACTTGGATAACTGTAATTATTGAAATGTCCGATGCGTTGTCGAAATTGAATTTCACAACTTTTCTTGTTCTTTTTTAGATGAGTTTGGAAGTGGTGCCTGTTCACAGACATCCAGAATACCTAATGGATTGTTGCAAACTTTTAAACCAAGAATGGAAGAGATCAGATACAGCCCGCTTACACAGTTTACAACAATCTTGTGATACCTTACCTACCTCACTGGTTCTTCTTAAAGATAAACTTGCTATTGGACATCTTAAACTATCCATAATTCCGAGCATTCGAACTGCCTGCTTTGTAGAATCAGTAGTGATAGAGAAAAGTCTTCGAGGAAAAGGTTACGGCTCAATTCTAATGAAGGAAGCAGAAACGTTTTGTAGAAGTTTAGGATTGGATATGATATATTTATCGACAAAAGGCCAAGAACAGTTTTACCAGAAATTAGGCTACAATCAATGCGCTCCCATTTCGATATATGGAAGTTTTGTGCCTAAAATTTCTGAAGTGCCAAAAAATATAAAAAATTGCAATTTAAAATTAACATCGACGCTTACTAATGAAATTAATAACAGCTCTCCGCTACCCATCACTCCCCTTGCTCCTCCACCACCCCCATTACCATCAATAAACAGCATCACTAAAACAATTGCTACTTATATGAACAAAGAATTATAGCGTTAAATATGAGATATAAACGTATATTTTTGAGTGCTTGTGCTTTATGAAATCTTTGTTGTGTTTATTAAATTTATTTTACAATTGTATTTATTTTTATTTTTGCGAAAGAATTGATAGTTTTTTCGGTAAATTTTAGGGATGTGTAGTTCACCATCGAAATAGTTCTAATGAACGATTCTTTCAACTGAACTAATTGAACTAGTTCATTAATTTTCATAGAACTAGTTCACTGCGAACGATTTGCATTATAAATTATGTCTCGACTTCTCTAAAGAAGAAAATAATGACTGAATGAATTAGAACATATATTTATTATTTTGTGAATGGATGGACTAACTAGTTTAAAAAAAATGCCGATTAGCTTCAGATAACAGATTCATAATTCTTATGAATGTGACAATACCATAAGGTCTTATCTTAATGTAATAATGGTTTGGATCTTATGCCCATGTATTGGCTTGGATGTTGCCATGCTGTGTTGTTTCTTGTATTGTAATTTTGAAATAAAAATTTTAGTTGTGGTTAAAATGATTGAGGCATTTACATAAAATATAATTTTATGTAAAAGTGAAAATGAAAATGTGTTATTTAATGTTCCTAGAAAATTCACTGATTTTTTTTGTAAAGGTTCTTTTAGAAATAACCTAATTATAAATACCTATGAGTTTAAATGTACGTAAATATAAAAATAAATCATACTTGAACCATATTTATATTTAAAATGGTTAATAAAAAACAAATCTTAATAATTTTTTGCAAATAAAAACTAACTAATCATATAATAATTTAAACCATTTAAATGTAAACATACGATCGAAAGAAATAGTTCCGAACTACTTGCACGGTAGTGAACTAGTGAAAGACTGACTTGAAAACCGAAGTAAACGGGCGGCCAGCGCCGAGCTTGTGTGATGATTGAGACGAGACATCTGACAACCAGTTCTGTTAGAGTTGGATTTCGATGTCGTAGTTCTTTCGCGAACTAATTCACTGAACTCGTTCATTTTTGTGAAAAAGTTCTGTTGAACTAGTTGGTCTAAAAGAACTAATAAGCACACCTCTAGTAAATTTACACGGGTTTCGGATTAAGTATATAAGCAACGATGAAACTGACCATCTGTACGTTTTACTGTATGTAGGTAGTTATCTTTCAGTGGGTAACGACCGTAGAAGACTAGACGTTAGTCTAAAATAAATATTTTAATTTAATCACTTGCTGCAAATACCAATTAATCCCTTAGTGGCAGGGCCGAGCCTAGAAGTTTTGCCGCCCGGGTGCAAGAACCAAATTTGCCGCCTCATCAGCAGTTTTGGAAAACGTGTATAAGAAAACATCGCAAATTGAGGAAAATTAATAAAAACACAATTTTGAACATTTAAATCACAAAAATATATTTATTAAGTCATCGAATATATACATATCTATATATAAATATGAGCTTATACAACATATCTACATAAATATAATTTGGTGTAACCAAAATACAAAAATCTACAGTTATTTTACAAAAAATAAATACAACACTAGGTAGGTATACACGTCTAAATACTAATATCGACTTTTCTTGCCTTACAAATTCCCTAATTAGGTCAGTCACATCTAAATTAAAACAAACATGTTTCTCGATACTTATTGTAGCTAAATTTGCAAGCCTGGAATTGCTCATGGTAGATTTTAAGTAGCTTTTTATTAATTTAAGTTTTGAAAATGATCGCTCCCCATGAGCTACATTGACTGTTATAGTTAAAAATATTCTAAGCGCAACAAATAAATTGGGAAATATTCCTTTTAAGTCGTTAGCAACGAGATGGGCTAACACTTCTTTGGCCGACATAATATTTTTATTAGTATGGGACATATACAATATATCAATCGCATTGTAAAGATCTATTGCATTTATATCTACTTAAATTTTTTGTTTGCGGGTCAGTTAGTTTAGTTTCTAAGTGTGTATAATATTTCATTATTTCCTCTTTAGAAAAGACACTTAAGTTATTTAAAAAACCAAAAGATTCAACATGTGTTTCTAAATCTTGAAATCTGTCATCTAATTTTGAGATGGTAATATCAAGAATATAACAATATAAATTTAATGAAGAAAGGCAGCAAATATTTGATTTCACGCAAACAAATCCTATGTATCTCTTGATACGTATTTCGACCTAATAGGTCTCGTCAGAAGATCTATTCATAGGAGTCCTCAACGTGAAAAATCAATATTTTCTGCCTTTTAAGAAGCAACAATAACGTGGCATCAATACGGACGCACTAGCGACATCTAATTACAACAATCGTAAAATATAAAATATAAATTTACTTTAAAATGTAATTCTGGACCTTTTGGTACCTTTTCAGATAATTTGTCAGTAGGTGAGAAAGTTGTACCACCGGTTGTCTTAAAGTGGGTCCAGAGTTGAACATTTTAGCCCGAACGAACTGAGCGCGCTTATACAAGCAGAACGAACAGTACAAACAAAAAATCCTGCGGGATGTGAGAATTGCGTTCTCGTTAAAAGTTCCAGTTGCTTGCAGTGTTTGGAGTATCTTTTTCTCAAAAATTCGAAGTTTACTAAATAAAAAAAATGAACACTGACTTAGCAGCAGCTTTTAGCGTCTTTTTTTATTATTTGCAAATAGAACAATACGAACGAAAATACGACAGTTACAATATGCACAAAAAAAATAAAATCAATGACAAACAAGAGGAAATTCAATAAGTTACCCAAGAGCATAAAAGATAGCGATGGAAATCTTATCTCGGAGCCATCAACGATCTTAGAAACATGGAAATCATACGATATCATCAGTCATTGAAGACAAAGCCATGATCATATCATGACTTTGTCTTCTACACGGCTTAACTTTTTTGTTCACCTAATCACCCTGATTTAACCTATTCCTTTTATTATATAAATATAAATTATTTATAAATTTCGATAACATGTAATAACATTGACGCTTATTTTTAAAAGCGAAAGAACACTCATACAAAACCTGTTAGGATTTTGTTTAATTTAGTTTTAAACATATATAATTTAATTAAGATTTAAACAGTATTTTGTTATCTACTGAACAATGACGGTGTTACCATAAAATAGTACGACACAACCTAATATTTATCATACTATATTAATTATCTATGATATTTATCTTCTTAAACATGTTTAATGCATTGATAAAATACGTCTCATTGAGATAATATTTAAATTAATTTTATATTTATAAATAGTAGGTAATCTAATTTTATTTCCACTTCTCTGGTACACTTCGGATGTATTTGAGCCCATTTTTTTTTCTATTGCAGCATTATTTAAAATTAAAAACAAAAATCTCTTTGCTACTATACTTAGTACCTAGTACATACTTAGGAGAGTTAATAAGTAGCAAAGATGGAAATTACCAAAGAGAAATATAATCCCCATCCACGGGAGAAAGCGAATATTTTATCAGTACTATTTTTTGGGTAAGTTTTAATTTTTTTGGCGTTCAAATGATAAAACTGTGTATGAATCCGTAATACGTGGGTTATAGAGTATTGTTCAAAACTACCATATTCGGTCAGAAACTGCGTCAGGAAGTAGTTTAGTTTACTGAACTTACATTCCCACCACGGTCTCAGATCGGAAATCAGCTCCTTCGTCCACCTGGCCTTTCCGCTATCATTCGTCTATTCTCTCTGTCATACTACTATCGTTCTTTCTCCCTCATTCTGATCTATTTTTACATCTATCTTCCTCGCATACACCCTAGCTCGATCTTTGCACAACAAAACGATCGGTATCACCGCTCCAATGACATATAGAGCCTCATTTGAAACTGTCTTATATGCGCTAGACACCCTGAGGAGCATTCGCCTTTGCGAAGTTTCCATCAGGTTAGCGTATTTCGCAGTGTTTAGTACGCTACACCACACGGGGGCAGAGAAGTCTTGAAGGTCTTTCAAAATAAGATTCCCTCTTTCGACCTTACGATCATTTATAGTTATGTTTTGCCTTATTTTCTGTCATTTTTGTTTCGAAGCGACCATGTATTTTGTTAATTTTATTTATTTTTAGACCGATATTTCATGCAGCTTCAAAGCTTGAGAAATATACTAACTTCTAATGTTAATTGTGCTACTTTATCTATGTCATCGGTAAAGGCGAGAAAGATCTTTGATCCTCGAGCAGCTGTGACTGGTCTGGTTTTCGCATAAATTTTTCGCATGACATATTCTAATGCCAGTTAAAGCAACAATGGGAATATTATATCCTTCTGTCTTAGTCCAAAATTTACGTAGAAAGTATTTGGTGTTTTCCGTTCTATTCTAACTTGTACAAAGTACTTACTTAGACACATTCTCGTTAACGCAGCTATTTTCTTAAATATCCCCAGCTCAGCCATTGGATTCCATAGTTTTAGATGATTAATTAAATCGTAAGTATGTTTGAAATCTATAATGATCTAATGTACGTCTTCGAAGGTGATGTACGAAGGTTTTGGTCTCTTCAACAAGTCTTCATGTCTACAGTCGCTTAGACGCATTTAACAATCAACCGACTTGCATAGCTCTTAAATTCTCCTTCTCGTCCTATAGTCACTGTTTTCTTGCCCTTCAATTCTTTTTTACAAAATTTTCTCTACCGGTCCGCAGACTCTTCGAAGTAATTTCCTTGAAGTGCATTTGACATAATTCTGAGAGGGAATTCATTTGATTTTCAAGGTAAAGCAATGTGACTTTAGTAACTAGGTACATGTTACCAATAAACGACCTGTTTCTCGTCATAATTTTTTCTGAAATTTGGCTTAGTTTATTGTAAGAGTCAATATGCGTTCCTGGATACATTAAACCTTTTAAAATATGTAATAGACATACATGAACAAATTTTTACTTGTATAGAAATACAAACATAGTGTTAGTGACCAAAATAATTTTAAACTTCTTTGTTTTCCTTAGGTACACATATGATTTGTTTAAAAAAGGCTTTTCAAAGACGTTGGAAGTCGAGGACTTATATAATCCGCTGAAAATTGATAGAAGCAAAGTTTTGGGAGACAAGTTACAAAGGTTAGTACACAATTTTTCTAATTTACAAGTGACGTGTAAGTAGAAATATATATGTTCCTGATCTGATGTTTAAGTTGATCACAATTTGTGATCTGCTTTAATTATACTAAGATTGAAAATTATTCTGGAATAAAATACAAGTTAAGAATCGATACAGGACAGATGTATCTATTGAGAGATGCTGAAAGTCAGATTACCAGGACAAGTGGAAGTGGCGTCGTTTCGTTCTTTATTGATAACTCAACATTACAATCGTACCCTGAGTCAGTTGACTACAGTCTACAGCGTAAACAAAATACGATATCTAAACTCTACTACTAACAACAATATTAACAATAATAATATAGTAAATCCAAAAGTTGCTTTTAAGTACAAAATCTATGAAACATAATTTCTGCTGACTCTACAGGGTCGCGCAAGATGGTTTTTGACTGTTATCGCACGTATTTTTGATTTGAAATTGAATTAAATTACGTAATGATTTTGGTTATTACGTTATTTTCAAGCTTCTATTTTATTAATTAAAAGTAACCTGAATATTCCAGAAAACCCGTGTTGGAACTGCATCAGGTAAAAAACTGACGGCTAAACCTTAGGCGACAGATCTAATTCTTTGATCTAATTGATTAATTTCAGTAAAAAATGAATATAATTGAACACTGCATTAAAAAATTACGGACATTTTTAGAGACAGAACTTAAAAAAGAAAGCACACTCGAATAATTGCTATATATTGGAATATGGTTTCTTCTGTTCAAACTGATGAAAATCCAGAGAATAATATAGGAAAAATACGTATTTTAAATGGAGTGGGCCAGAGTAGTTTACTTTCGCTGTCGTTGTTCGGTGTATAATATTTAGAATGTATATGAGAGTACAAATAGAGGCTTTCAGAAAACATAAACTACTACCCCATTGCAAGCGCTGCCAGGAATACGGGCACACATAGAACTACTGCAAAAGGCAACCAACATGTGTCAAATGCATTGGAAAACATCTAATCCAAGAATGTAAAAACCCAAAATTATAGCTCCAAAATGTGTTCACTGAGGCAATGATCATCCTGCTAATTATAAAAGATGTAGAGCACTGTAAAAGCTCTACAAACACTGAGAAATAAAAATACAAATAATAAGACTCCTGAGAGCCGACTGAATATAGGATATATGGAAAATAGACATCGAAGTTTAAGAAGTGCTGGAGTATCTTACGCGCAAGTAACAAATCCAGAAGTAGAAAATACTACAGATACAGTAACTGAAATTTAACAAGAAGAATTTAACAAAAAAATACTTGAAAGGCTCGACAGACTTAAAAAGATCAGAAGCCGATCTTAATGAGACTATTATGCCCTTGGACCTGAATACTCCAATGGGATACAAATGGAAGGAGCATGTTAAAAAGAAAACTGAACACTTGAAGATAAAATACAAAAATATGCATTGGCTGATTGGTAGGCACTATCAACTTTACAACCAGAACAAAGTACTGGTATGTATGTTGGCATGTTCGGAATGTTGATTTACGTAGAGACCTTGAAGTCGAATTTATTCCAAATGAAATTAAGAAAGTCGCCAGGAGATATGAAGAGAGGCTCCATGAGTATCCCAACCATAAAGCACTTCAGCTTTCAGCTTTTTGTCAATCAACCCCAAATGCGAAGGCTCAAAAGAACTAAACTGTTCGAGCTTGTGTAATGTGTGAAGTGTTTTATTAATGAGCAACATGGAATATCTACAAACTGGGTGGTAGTAGCAAGAATCTATATAATAAGTCTAATACTACTTATTGTATGAGTAGAATCACAATTGGTAATGCTACTACCATGAAAGTAACGATTTATAAATATCTTGGTTGTTATTTAACTGCACACTGAAACAGCACTCAAGTAATCGGTCGCAGATTTGAGCAGAAACAAACTTTTTTTTAAAATTGAATCAAGTGTTAATAAGTCATTATATAAAATTTCCAGTCGCGTGTTATTTGTTCAGTAATCTCTTGTACTAGACGATGATGCTATGGCATATAGATCATACAAACATTGATCGTAATTGACATGTGCAAAATTGTTTCTTCTTATCATCTTTGATAAAGTTTCCTGCACTTGCAGACGAAATTTTAGGAAGAAATAATTCGAGACCACGGTCGATAAACGTCAAATACAATGTACCATTACAGACACAGGTTGCGAAAATCTTTATTCTTTGATTTGATCGATTGTTTTATAACATTTTTAGGAACTGGGATAGACAACTAGAAAAAGCCAAAAGAACAAACTCAGAACCAAGCTTAATTAAAGCCATTGTTCAGACATTTTGGGTGGACTACTTAATACTAGCAATCTACGGCTTAATAACAGATGTAGTGCTTAGATTCGTACAACCTTTGATGCTCGGAAACCTATTGGATTATTTCAAACCTGAGTCAGAGGTTACGAAAAATGAGGCACTTATATATGCAGGTCTCATAGTCGGCATAAATGTCTTGAACTTTTTAGTCTTAAATCAATATAATCTAGGATCTTACCACGGTGGCATGAGGATAAGGGCAGCTTGTTGTGCTGTTATATACAGAAAGGTAATTTTAGAAACTATTACACCGTTTACCTTAGATAGTATGTGTAGTATCTTCAAGTTACCGATTTATCAAATACAAAATTCTAAATTTATGTTTAAGGCACTGAAGTTGAGCAAGACATCCTTAGGAGAAACGGCTTCTGGAAAACTGGTCAACCTTTTATCCAACGATGTCAGTAGATTTGACCTTGTCAGTTTACTTATTCATCAACTGTGGCTTGGACCACTATTGTCAATTATAGTAATGGGTTTATTGTACCAAAAAACTGGATATGCGGGATTGGTGGGGATTTTTTCAATGTTTGTGATAGTTCCTATTCAAAGTAGGTTATATTTATAATGACTTCTACTTAAATTAAGTTAATTTATTTTTTATATAGGGGAACCTGGCCTAAAATGACATACTACTTTTTTGTCGTCCAATAACTTTTTTATTTAAAAAAAAAAATTTAAAAAAACATAAATGTTGTTCATTGTTTGGAAGTAGAACAGATCATGGAACATAAAACTCTAACAACACAATATTTTTTAATTAAAAAAAGGAAACAAAATAAACGTTGCTATGTCATTTTATCCAAGTATATTCGGCTAAAACGACACACTCACATGGATAAAATGTCATATAAACTAAATTAGCAAAGTTCACAAATAAATTTTTTGCACGATTTTGAGATACCAGCACAATCACAGTGTGCCCATTTTGAGCATTTTTGGCACCTAATCCAGAATTCTTTGGACCTTGAATGGGAGTACAAACTGTTACAATATAAACATGGAGGATTATTTTCGTCTTCGTCATCATCTGACACAATGGTCTTTGTTTCCTCCTAGCGATCTTGTGTCATTAAAGTCAGATTCTTAATTGCTCGCTTTGCAGCTTGACGTTTTTCTGTAGCTCGCTTCTCGAGTGCTTTGGCTTTTTGTTCTTTCATATTTGGGGTAGCCGTTAGAACTTTTGTTCTTTCTGATTTTCTTTTTTTGGAGCGTGACTGGACACCTGAACACGATGGAAGAGGTGAAATGTCAAGTGGACGAATACCAGGATTAATTGAAGAACAACTTTCAAGTGAGTTTGGTCTAGGTGTAGAAACCGGTTTGTTTCCTGGATCTGGAAAATCTTGATGTCGCAAAACATTATCATTCTCTTCTTTTGACTCTGTTAGGGGTTGAATTGCAATTTCTTTTTGAATATCTGTTATTTTGGAAGGATTAAATAAATAATCAGAGAATATGTCGGGATTAAGGGGCCAAATTCCAGTCTATAAAAATCCACTAACGGCATTTTGGTGTGTAGCTGCTTTTCCATACGCTGTAGCAAATAATCCTCCAACTTAGTATTGCGAAACTGTTCTGCCTGGATGACACTTCATCCACTTGGTAACTTCTTGATCATAGTAGCTCTTTAATGGACCAAAGAAACATACATCTAACGGCTGTAGACGATGGGTACAGTGCGGCGGAAAACACAATATCACTATTCCATGTTCTTTGGCAAAAGTTAAAACATTAATGTTTTTATGGCTCGCATGCCCATCAAGCAACAGCATAACCTTGTCTTCTATAGAAGGATTAGAACATTCTTTAAAATGTTTCATCCATGTTAGGAACACTTCGCCTGTCATCCAACCTGTTTCCTGTGCTATTCCTAAAGTTCCTAAAGGCGCTTCATCTATTAATTCTTTTTTCCAATTTTTCCTGGGGAATATAAGTGTTGGTGGAACATAATTCCCCACTGAGCTAATGCAAGCAACCATCGTTATGTGCTGCCCTCTTTCCGCACTTGTAATTAGGCCCACTTGCTTCCGACCCTTGGTTGCAAATATTTTGCCGGGTTTTTGAACCGTGGATAGGCCTGATTCATCCACATTCCATATGCGTGTAGGATTAATTTTGTTATTTGTAATAGTATCCTCTAAAAGTTTAAAAAAATTGGCAATTTGAGGCCTGTTGAATGATTGCGCTCTTGCTGCAGACGTGGACTCGGGTTTTCTAAGGGATATATCGGGGTGTGTAGACCGAAACCCTCGTAACCAATCCCAACCAGCCATCTTAGTGGTTGTGTTAAATCGGTGTACTATTCCATTTCGATCTGCTAATTGGTAGGCTAAAGAACGAACGTCATCACAAGATAATCCAAACAAACTTGATTCTAGGAGTTTTATGTGTGTTATGAGGTCTCTTTCTAATTCTACAGAGAACGTAGTTTCGTACCGGCCAAGACCTTTATTGGTACCTGATACCCGTTTATTCTTGTCTGATGCTCGTCTTCTTAAAGTAGCTTGGGGCACATTAAAAGTTATCGATGCTTTTAACGAGCCCATGTCTCCACACTGGACTGCCTGGATGGCTCTTTGCATTTGTACTGGATCCCAAGACTGGCGTGTACTTTTCCTTTCGTAGTGTCCCATCATACTAAAAAAGAAAAATACCATACATTAATATTCTACCTACCATATTATTATTAAAATTTATATGGGCAAAATGGCATACTATGTCATTTTACCCGAGTATTTAATATGTCGTTTTACCCCAGTGTGAACAAGAACACGTTTTTTACAATAAATTTTTTGTTTAAACAAACAAAGCTTCCAAACATGATGTTTCTGTTAATATGAATAACAATATATACCTGGAACTAACAGAGATATAAAATTTTAAAGTTTTAAACGTTTTATAGCGAAGTATACGTCGCCTACCAAAATATTTTGGTACTCAATAAAGCACAAACCACCTTTTAACAAGTAAACGACTGAACTGATCGCGACGCCCGTTGGAACATCAATTATGCACCACGTGATGCTCTTGTATAAAACTTCTTGGCGCATAGCCATGTTGTCAAGTTAGAGATACACCGGATGTGTCATTTTACCCTAGTATGTCATTTTGGGCCAGGTTCCCCTACACAATTTTGATCCTTATTTCATATAAATTCTTTATATATATATATATATATATATATATATATATAATATATATATATATATATATATTTGTCAATGCTAAAGACAACATAACTGAATTATTTCCTTCTTTTCTTGTATTTATGATATTAATGAGTACAGATAACGAATATATACATCCAAACAATGCTAACGCTTCACCAGGATCTATATTCTTTGGTACAGATTTGAACTTTTGTACTTTTATAATCTTTATATTCATTATTTGTATTGAACCTAGTTTTGACAAATAAGCAGAAAATTGTAATTACTACACATTTGATCAAACCTTAATACTGTTTTAGCCTACACCGGAAAATTATCTGCAAAATACAGAAAACAGACAGCTTCAAAGACAGACGAAAGAGTCAGACTAATGGACGAAATCATCTCAGGAATTCAAGTAATGAAAATGTACGCATGGGAAATACCCTTCAGGAAGATCATAAGAATTGCTAGAAAGAATGAAATAAAAATCATTACAAAATCCGCGTATGTGAGAGCTGCATTTATGGCATTAAACTTGTTCACCACTAGATTGGCAATGTTCTGTACTTTGCTCACTGTAGTTTTGTTGAAAGGACCAATAACCACCTCAACTGTAAGTTTTGATGTATTCAATCTGTTTATGTAGGGAATATAGAATAAGAAGTAAATTTACGAACAATTCAATTGACACCACTCAATATTATTATCAGTACAAAGTAAGACCACTTACCATTTGTTGTTGCAATTATCACTGTACGAAATATCGGAGTTCAAGTCAGAACTACAGAAATGCGTTGTGTTCTATCAGCAGAATTGATTTTTTGCGACACATGTGAGAAAGATTCTGATGCTCTTTATGGAGGTTCTCGGTTCACAGCCTTATCGAAGTAATAAAAAATCAAAAACTTTTGTGAGTTTTTGGATAAGGCCAATATTTATACGATTCGATGTTAAAATGAATGATTTTTTCCACAAGTGTGGTTCTCAGCACGCAGTTTTTATAAAATATGTAAGAGATGTAAATTTTAAAGCGAAAAATTTAAAGATAACACACAATGAAATACAGTAAATGCATGAGTTTATCTGTTGTCAAAGGAAGTGTGCAATCAAATAGTTTTCAAAATCAGCTCTAGTTGAATCTATGAAATGTTTGACCCAACTTAATACGCACGGGTAAACAAACTATTTCTTACAGCGTAGACTTAATTAAATGTTTAAAAAATGACATTTTTTGAATTATTCTGGCTGTCTGTGTTAACTGTATATATTACCTGGCTGTGTTCATGGGACGAACTCATCTGTCTATCGCGATAGTAGTCGTCATGTTATGTGTTTGTTTCCTAACCTTTTTCCATTTTAACTCTGTTTCGCTTGAACCTTTGAACCTTGAACCTCTTTTGCATATCATTCATTTGTTGATTGCCATCAAGCTAACGTTTTACTTTTAAGTCAACACTGACAACAGCTTTTCTCATTCAACAAGTTCATTAATATTAGTATAATCATTATTATTATATTTACAACATGCAACTATTTTTATTAATTTACGTTATATTTTTTGTTTACCTGGCAACAGCTTTTGTATAGTTCATTCATATAATCCTAAATAACCAGATTCAAGTTTAATGTGTAGTTTTAAATTGTCAACAAATGCAATGAAATACATATATACATTAGAAGTTTTTGAACTAAATTGTTTGCTGTTATTTTCAGGTCTTCGTTGTAATGTCGTACTTCAACGTTCTCTCAATCGCTATGTTATTAATGTTCACCAGAGGAGTATCTGAAATAGCTGAAGGTTTGGTCGCTATTAGAAGAATCAAAGGTTTTCTTCTTAGCGAAGAATACGATCCTAACAAAACAAATCTGCTTATGCACGGTAACGTGAAAAGTGTCGACGACTTTAACGATATCGTAAGTTTAAAAAATTTGACTGTAAAATGGAATGTCAGCTTCAGCGACAATGCTCTTGTGAATATACATTTAAATATTCTTGCTGGACAGTTAGTTGGAATTATTGGACCTGTTGGTAGCGGGAAGAGTTCTTTATTGCAAACATTACTAGGTATGTATTCAATAATTTAGAAATTGGTGTATAGGAGATAGTCAATTCTAACAATCTTAGCTATTTTTTATTGTAATTGAATTGTCGTCTATCGGTTTCGAGGCTTACAACATATGCCTCATCCTCAGACCACAGAACAAAGGTCTTAGTTTTAATAAAAACAAAAAGCTAAAAACAACATAAACACACAACACAAACAAAAATTTGTATAAAACATAATGATACGTAGATAGGAGAGTAATGGTTTCACAAGCTATTTAAGAGAATGTAGTGAGCAATTTTGAATGTAACACGTGTCAAGACTTACAGATAACTTAAGTCAGAGACACATCATCTACAATAATTATACATAATACATATACAACACACAATACATAAACATTTAATACACAAACACATAATACATAAACACATAATACATAAAGACACTAAACAATCACAATTTGATATCATACTATGAGTACAACTACCACCCGAGAAGTTTCAAGTCAAAGCATGGCTATTTGCATACAAGATCGGGATCAGTAAGTCACCCGAGTTATAGGAGCCGGCCCTGTTCTAGTCATTCACCTAAGAACGATGATCCAGGATTTGTGTTCTAATGAACTTTGTAATAAGATTAGTTTGCATTTTTATATTTACTTAATTATCATTTTACCATTGCATTTTAAAACTAGATATTTTTCAGTCTGTTCGTAAACTTGAAAGAAGGAACATTATAACTTTATATAAAAATTGCCCGATCTTTTTCATATTTTTGTAATCAATTAATAAAGTATTTATTTTTTAAAAATAGTTTTGCCTACGGAAAAACTATACGTCCCGTCAATTTGGAAAACATAACCGCCAAAACCCCAGTTAACATGCCAATGCTTCCATGCGATCAAAATTCCTACAAATCAACCATATAAAATTATAATCTTCATAATAACCTATCCAATATTAACATTTAGACCACTTATAAGAAAACAGAAAACGTAAATGAAATGTAGATATTATGTAGATGGAATGTTTATATACATTGAAAACAGTGTTAAAACTTTAATTGGTCTGACGACGGCCCTGTCGTCTTTAGAACGGCGCATGCATCGCTTGGCGGCAGCTTGTCACTAAGGAAAGATTAGAAATTCCCGTTACGATATATTTTGAAGAAAAGTACCTACCTTTGGGAGTCTACCTAGCAACCCTCATTCGGCATTCATTCTGTTTCAATTTATCGAAGTAACAACATGTAATATATTATTATAATATTAATATATTTGTAATATTTTTTAGTTGCATTATTACAAACAATTAAGTCTTTTTTCAATATTATAATATTCACATAGAAGTATTAAATAGTTCCATGTACGGTCTTGTGTTCTTTACTAAAACCACGGGAAGTCCAAATAATATTTAGCAACAAGTAACTGGAAGAACTCAAGACTCCCGTTTTCCACTGAACAGTTACACCACAAATCAACCATATAAAATTATAACCTTCATAATAACCTATCCCATATTAACATTTAGACCACTTATAAGAAAACAGAAAACGTAAATGAAATGTAGATATTATGTAGATGGAATGTTTATATTTTGAATATGATTGAATGTTTATGTTTATATTTACATTGATAAAAGGGCATGCGATATATTCTCAGATTCACGACAGTAACCCAAAAACTAACATAACAAATGTACTGGCTGATTATTTAGTAGAATAAATGCCAGGAAGAAGAAGAAGAAGACGAAGAAGAAGAAGAAGAAGGATTGGTTATAACAAGTGATAAATTTAAAATATAAAATAATCCATTTTTGAACCGCATTTCATGAATGGAATTAGAAACGTCAAATATCGTCAATTACAATCAATTGTGGCTCACTCTCATTTAAACGCAATCCTCCTCCTTTCCTATCTTTTCTCCTTCGTAAGGATGTAATGGTATCATGTAATTTGTTTGACTATTTCTGTCCAATTATCTCTCCCCTGTGCGTGTTGTTTTGCAGTCATGTTCTTTATATGGTCCGACCATCGTACTGGAGATCTTCCTCTAGATCTTTTACCCGTCAACTATCATTAAACGTAGGGAAAATGTGCAAATACCGGTCATTGGGTAATGGCGGTCATCCCGATTGTGCGAAATCTATTCAATCTGGCAACCTCCTATAACTGCCAACGTGTCGCTACACTACTCTGTATTCAGATTGCTGACGAGCGTTGAGTTAGCGCAAACCATTGTCATAGAAATATTATTAACCTGTTTTCAGTGTTTTCGATCTTATTTTTATGCTGAGTAATATAAGGTCTTAATTCATTTTTATTCACTTGTAGATCTTAAAATTGGTTACAATTGATTATAATGACGTTAGCTGCCTATTCCTTTTTTAAAGATCAATATTTTAATACATGTTTACGAGTAAAAAATTCTAAGAAAAAAAATGCCAACAGGAGGCAATGCCGGTCAGTTGACCGGTACTACCCCCATGCTATAATTTATACCCTATACTATTAATCCTTAGGGATTAATCCATCCATTTTTCGACATTGCAAGAAAGAATAAAAAATAAAAATCTTCAAGGTGTCTCATTAGGTAGAAAATCAGTATTTTCTGCCGAACAAGAAGCTAAAATAGCCACACAAAAAAAATATTTAAGCTTAATTTTTTATGGCGTAACAGCAATAGAACTGAGAAAATTAGCATTTGGGTTTACAAGATAATTTTTCTTGTAATAAAACACCTTTTTCTTGTAATTGGCATTACAAGAAAAAGGTGTTTGATTCTAGTTCTTTGGAATCGGATATTGATATATCGTGATAACAGTGACGATGCATACGAAGATAGATGCCTGGTTTACAGCGAGTTTGGCAAAAACAATGAATTGTGGTATATATTTACCGTTTGCTCACGATGGGCTTATTCAGAGTGCAGTGGATGGGATTCTGCAGAGAGTTATACCTGCGATGACTGTCAACTATTTTTACATTAAAACACATATTTTTGTTATTTTTTGTTTGTTTTGTAATAAAAAATATTTTTTCACCTTTCTTACTGATTTACTTGAATTATGACCCATTAAGCCACATTCGTTAATCGTTTTATAACAAAAAAATGTTAAATATATATTGATTTTTATTTTAATAATAACAGAAACAAATTGACTGGCATTACCCACACTCATGACCGGTATTGTCCATGTATGGTGACAATACCGGTCAAAGATACTTTTTTATGTTTTGTCTCTGTCAAAGACAAAAATTTTATATTTTTGAAATTAAATGTATCTTGCAATAAGTTAAAACCCCAAATTACGGATTGACGGCTTAAATTTGATTCACAGAGTTTTACTTTTTTTTATATTAAATTTTCTTCTTAGGTGACCGCGATTTGCACACTTTACCCTAATATTTAACTTAATTTTCAACTTTTCACGTGGATGTTATACAATTTCAGAACTGAATAAATGTTGTGTAAGTGTAAGTCTAATTTTACAATATGTTTTAGGTGAGCTTGACATTACCCAAGGTGAAATGCGAGTTCAAGGTCAAATATCGTATGCTTCCCAGGAGCCGTGGGTATTTGCAGCCACTGTTCGTCAAAATATTCTTTTTGGCCAAGAGTATGATAAAGAGAGATACAATAACGTTATCAAAGCTTGCTCTTTAGAGAAAGATTTTGAACAGTTTCCGAACGGCGATTTAACTCTTGTAGGTAAGAAAATGGAGGAACAACTCACAGATATTCTTGAAAACTTTTTCTTTACGAAAAGGAAAACTGTTTTTTACAGTTTTATAATGCAAATAATTTTTCAATGCGAGTACATCTGTTTTTAGGCGATAGAGGATCATCTTTGAGTGGCGGCCAAAAGGCTAGAATAAATTTAGCAAGAGCTGTGTATAGAGAAGCCGATGTCTATCTCTTGGATGATCCGTTATCCGCTGTAGACATACATGTTTCCAAACATCTATACGAAAAGTGCATTAACGGATATTTGGCCAGCAGAACGAGAATTTTAGTTACCCACCAAGTACACTATTTGAAGGATGCTGACAACATTATTATTTTAAACAATGTAAGTATGTTTAAAACGAAAATTGAAAAAATTTATTTTTTAAATAAAATATTGAAAACAACTTTGTTATGATTTTTTACTAAATTATATCCCTAAATTATTCTGAAAAATTCGTTTAAGATGATAAAGAAATGAAATGATCACAGGAACTAAAATATTCACGGAAAGTGTGAATAATACATTAGCAAATGGTCGCAGAAATATAAGTAATCGAAAAGAGTTTTCAAAGAAGTGATCAAAGAACATATTCAAACTCAAGGTTACAAACAACAGATTACGGAACAGAAACGGATGACTATCTATGACATCTAGGATTCCAAATAAGAATCATTACTTAGACCCAGTACACAAAATACTACCTAGAATAACTGCAATTGGCTCGAATCCTGCAGGAGGATCAAGAACATTTTAGATGAATTTACCAATTCACCAGTAAAACATATCTTTCGGTCAGTTGTAATCAAAACCTTTTTAATAACAGATGCATAAGCACAAATGAGAACATATATGAATGATGGAATCAGTAGCTTAAATAAATAACCGAGAGCTGAAAGAAAAATTAAGATTAAATATGTACAATATAAAGAAAATTTAAAGGAAAGTAAATATTATACACGGCAATTACGATTATATTCGTATGAAAATCGTTGGACTGTTTCGATTGTTCGTTGGAAAATTGTCTGAAATATAGATTTAACGAAGATGCTAGGATAAATGCCAATGGTAGTTTTATAAACTGCTGCACTAAAGATTTCTGCGGATAAGCCGTCAAACCATTTTCTCAGGTGTTTCAGCCACGAGTTCTGCTTCTTCTTACTGATCTTTTGCTCTCTAGTTTACCTTCCAATATAATTCGGAGTAATTCATATGTTTCACCTCTCAATATATGACCAAAGTATTGTAATTTCCTCTCTTTGATCATGCTTAGTAATTCTTTTTGTTTAGTCATGCGCCGAAGAACCTCATCGTTAGTAATTTTTTGTACCCACGAAATTCTCAGCATCCGTCTGTACATATACATCTCAAATCCACCTGCCCTTTTTCTGTTTCAGCGTCCATTGTCCAACTTTCACAGCCATACAGCAAGACATAGATAACGTAACACCTGATCATTCGGATTCTGAGCTCCAGATTAAGGTCTGATCTTGTAAAAAGTGTTTTTATGATCATGAATATTTTCCTCGCTTGTTGGATTCTTGATTGGATTTTTTTGAGTTACACTGGCTGTTGATATTTGCCCCCAAATATTTTTATATTTTATCTTCTTCTTCGCGTGCCATATCAGAATTATCCGATGTTGGCGATCACCATTGCAAAGGCTTCTCGATCTTCTGCAATATAGAATAATTGTCCTGCATTTGTATCTGAGTCCATTCACGAATGTTTTTTAACCAAGAAACTTGTTTTCTTCCTACACCTCTACGGCACTCTATTTTGCCTTTAAGGATCATAGTTATATTTTATATCGACTTTACTATATATCCCAGGTAAGACATTTTTCGATGTTTAACAGTTCTCTATCTTTGTTGACGCTCCTTAGTACTTCTTCATTAGTTTTCCTTGCTGTCCAAAGTATCTTCAGCTTATATTTTATAGTCTTATATATTTATAATATGAATACATGCCTATCCGATAGCCGACGAACTAATTTCAATGGGGTTGTCTAGAGGTTTTACTATTTAAATCTTGAGGCAGAAAAACAAAAAGTGTACCTAACGTTGTAGTTTAAAGTCCAAAATTGATCTGCGACTTAAACTAGAATTTATGCCGGTATTTACTTGGTAAATGCTAAGAGCTTACGACTTCATATTTTTTTTTATTTCAATTTATCCCTACTAGAAGGAATTGCGACGCTCTATAACTGAAAATCTAGCCCTCTTTCATTTATCTTCGTTTATACCTTTCTTCCATTTGTCTTTTCCATATTGGAGCTGTACTTTGCCCAGCCCATTCGCTGCGGGTTCTGCGCCAACGCGTGGTTTTGTTATTTCTGTTGGGTTCTGGTCACTCTTCAGCGCATGATGTTTCCAATAATATCAGCTTCCTATTTAATTACATCCTAGATAAATATATTGTTATTTTTAATCTGCAGCGAATGAGTTTATATAATCTTTTGATCTCATTTGCGATCGACTTCTTGATTTTTTTGCGGCATAGAGTCTTCAGCTTTCGGCCGTTATCCATTTCTGTTCTATAGCGTATTCGGCAGAATCTGTTGCTTTAGTTTTCTCCAACCTTCATCCATTTCCATCCTGTATCATATTTAACAGCGGCTGTTGTTTTGGTTTTTTCTTCTTATCTCCTCATTTTACTTTCTGGTCTACAATCTTTCCATGACTCAATAAGTTTTTTGATACCTCAGCTCAAATGGGTAGAAATACTTAAATGATTATAATCATCTTTTTTAATTAACTCTATGACCATCTTATGTTCAATCAGAGACAAACAAATTGAAATAAGTATTTTTTATTAAATTTCTTAAATTGTGGACTTGCTTTTGTAAATGGGAAAACGTTATTTCGTTCTCAAACCAAAATACGTGTTTATATTTATCATACTCAAAAAATCATAATAGTACAAAATATGTACTTATATCGCAATTAATTGATTCGTTTCTTAATTTTAAGTAAACTTTTTAATTAATAATTAAGAGCGTTAGTAATAAGTGGTTACATAAATATTGAAAATAATCCAATTTTAAATAATATAAATTATATACTAGTATGTAAATTCTTGTAAGTTATTATAAAGTATTGTATTTTTTTAGGGACGTGTAGAGCAAGAAGGAACATTTAATAATTTGGCAAACAGCGACAATGTCTATGCAAAACTCTTGACTGCGGAGCCAGAAAATGAAGACAAAAAACAAGATAGATCAAAATATCCCAGACAACTATCACAACGTGTAAGTATATTACAGAATCAAATTTAGCGCATTTATTTTTTACACATTTTTAAATTCAACCAGTAATTCAATTCAAATTTCAAATTTTACACATCTGTAAATTCTGTAAACTCTTTTCTTTAGATGGCGTCTCCAATGGAGGATGTCAATGACGTGATGACTTCTGCAAATTCATCTCTATTTTGGGTTTTTCTTGTTAAGGTTTGGAGGTCTAATCCTTTCCTTGCCTTAATGGTGATCCATTATATACCAACTTGTCAAGGAAATAATTATCAGTGTAACCTGTTACCGCGCTTCTCTAGCAGGAGAGTCTATCGAGAAACTGTTTGATTCTTTTGGATTCCTTTGGATCTCTGGATCTCTTTGGATCCGTGGATCTTCTTTAGGTGGCGTCTCCAATGAAGAATGGCGATGAGGCGATGACTTCTGCAAATTCAGATCTATTTTGGGCTTTTATTGTTAAGGTTTGGAGGTCTAGTCCTATCCATGCGTTGGTTTAACACAGTCATGTCATTTGTTGTCTACCATTACTGCATTTTTCTTCCATTTTTTCTTCCATTATTGGTTGAAGGAAATCTCTCATGTCTGAATATATGTCCAAGATAAAATGTTTTCCGTTCTCAAAGTTTTCCAGGCGTCATAATAAATTAATTGTCAACGTCCGGGCTTTCACACCATGTAGTAAGATACTGTGTAGGTATATAACATTTTATCATGCGATATCGTCGAATTAAAATTAGATAGAATTTCCACCAGCTGGTGAAAAACTGTGTCATTTTTAGAAACACGTTTCTGGCCTGTCGTATTTTACAGTTTTCTTGTTTTAAGTCTAAGGTCTCATGCATCCAGTATATTAGACATTTAAACTTTTTATCTTGCACCTTGGTTTAACCAGTAGACTACCCGGTCTGCTGGTTAAACCAGGTGACCATCCGATCTGCAGGTGTTCCTGGTGGTCTGTTGGTGTTCGGTTTCTCTTAGTTTGCAATCTTTGCAAGTTTATTATTTGCCAATTCTAACAACTTGGATGTTGTGAGCTCAATTTAAATTTTTGCCGTTTGGTGCCAATATAGTTCTGAAATAATTCCCAAGTCTTGTTCTTCTAATCCGGTTGTTTGTCAGAATTCCCATCAACTTTTGATGGTTAACGCAGTCAAATGGTTTTTGATAATCAATAAAATATGCATATACTGTTATAATGTGTTGTTTCTGTATGAGCTATGAGTAAATTTGAATGATATATGTAAGTATGGGGTTTTTATCGCGGTTCTCAAAGAATTAGTTTGTAAGTACTTTTTTAAATTATCTTTATTATAACTATTATGAAACAAATATATCTATCTAATATAAGCAATATCAATTTAAAACAATCTATCTAAAATTTGAAATTCTTACAATTATTAAATTATGAACAAAATTTGGTACCTTTCTATCACTGAATGCCCAAAGTTTTTCCAAAATTAAAGTTATCATCACCACTCGATATCTTCTTACTGAGCCTTGGTTATCCAACAATTTTAATATGTTTCTTCTTAATTATCTCCACTCACCATATAAATATATAAATTTAAATCCTTGTAATTTCCATATAATGTACTTTCAAATATACTGGATCTTGTGGTTGTACTATTGAATGCTTACTTCAATGAATTAACTTCATACTGTCACTATATTACTGTAGTAATAATTAATCTCCAACTGTATTTGACTAAATTAATTCATTTAACTTAATCAATGCCTTCTTCTAGCTAATAATCTCTTCATAACCTCATAAATTTTTTTTAATTCTTCTTTGTAACTGACATAATAATAATAATGAATAATCTGACTTCTTCTAATAATCTTCTACCTTAATTCCATCATAACTAACTTAATAATGCGAATTATCAATAATCAATAATCTTCATGACTTCCTGTAACTTAATGCCTTCTTATTATTCCGATTATAATTATTCCGATATTAACTTATGCGGCACAAACATGGACAATCACAAAAAAGAATATGAATATACTTAGAGTCACTCAACACGCGATGGAAAGAGCAATGCTAGGTATATCACTTAAGGAAAGAAAACAAACACATGGATAAGACAGAAAACCAAAGTCACCGATGTGGTGCAAAAATCATTAAAGTTGAAATGGGAATACGCTGGACATGTAGCTAGAAGCGATCTAAACAAATGGCACAGATCAATTTTAACCTGGAGACCATACCAACACAAAAGACCCAGAGGCAGACCTCCTATGAGATGGACAGATGATCTGAAAAGGACTGCCGGGAAAAATTGGCTACAAGTAGCGTACAATAAAAAACAATGGAAAGGAAGACTTGAAGAGGCTTATGTTCAGATGTGGACGTGAATGGCTAGACGAAGAAGAAGAAGAAGAATGCCTTCTTCTAACTTTACTAACTTCACGAATCAACTGTAACTTACTTAATATTCATAATAATAATCCCCTTACTCCAAATTACATCGTATATATATCTTTTTCATGGTTCCAGAATAATCTAGCAATCAATAAGGTTCGAATCGTTCTATTTTTTCTATCTGAACATTCTGTAATAAATGGAATGGTTTTTGTCTATGTAATGGACTATGCAAATAGTCCTATTGACGTTTCTAGAACTTTCTCTGGTCTACATGTACAATTTAACTGATATTTAGGCTCTTTAGATCAGAATTACACTATTATATGTAACTTAAACATTTATATTAAATATATCATTACTATTTTACATCCGTAATTATATTTTAAATTAACATTCCAAATAAATAAACTCATTTGACTTCTGACAATTACAGTGTATATCTGGTTGCATATGCATATGGCTGACTTATATATATTTATAATTATTAAAAAAAAACTTTTAACATTTATTATATGCTATATTCTTAAAAATACCCTCATATAATTATTTTTTAATAATATTATCTAGTATATAACTTATAAATTACGTCTTTAATTACTAAATAAATTTATTAATTAACAGTGTATAACTGGTTGTATATACACATGGCTGACTTAAATATATTTCTATGCTAATTTATTGTATTTCTGTTCTCATTACAATACATCTACATTCATGTCTCTTTCGTCTGTTGTTTCAACACATTTAAGATAAAAAAGTCTCGTGTTCCCAATACGTTTCGAAATCCGAATTGAGTGTCACTCATCTGAAACTCACACTTCTTGTAAATTCAACTCTGGATGATTCTAAGAACAGTTTTAAAGACATGAGACATCAAGCTTAATATTCGATAGTCATGAGTCTGAGCCTGCCTGTAGCAAGAGAAGCGCATCCAGCTCTCCCCATCAGAAACGAGTTTTCAATTGACCCATTCCTAGATCAAGATTTGCACTCAAGTCGAAGGTCACAGGTGCGTTCGATCATTCGTCGACACTGTTCGTAGGCAATATATGCTCTTTTATTTCTTGATTTATATTTAGCTCTACTTACTAAGTGGGAATTCCATGTTAACTTCCAAGGTATTTTACCTCGTCAGAAAAGTTTAGATTGTAGTTTAGAATTCTCAGGGGTATTAAGCTCACAATTATTCTTTTATCGCTTTCAAAATGCTATCTAGTTAATGCTATCATGTCAATAGAGTTTCATTGCGTTGGAATAAACAATTTTTTAAACTGCAGACATTTTCTTTACGATTTGGGTGTTTTTCGATTTCAATACCCTCGCTATACATCCGTGGATCCGTGTCTTGTGTATCTGTAAATAAAATTTGATGGTTTTCTTTTGTGACGTTATTCTCTGAAATTCCTGATTTTTTACAATAATCAAGGAAGCAGTATTATTCCTCTCGCTTTAAGTTAAGCAAGTAGTTTGGTTACATTGAACCACAGCAATAGGAAATGTGGTAAATTCCTGAGGTGGGCAACGGTCCTCTTCGGTATTTGGAAGACCTTAGCCTTTCTCGCATTATTTTGGTTGGTTTGAAGGAACACTTGACTCATATTTCTTTAAGATTTTAGTTACTCTCTTTTGTTTAGGCTGCTGTATCGACCCTAGAGAAACTGGAGGAGAAATTTCGCAATTCTTTATTATTAGTACCTTATTTTCGTCATTATTAGGTTTAAAAATATTAACTTGTTCCTAAAAAATGTATTAACGTATTCTTTAAATTTTGTTTTTAGAGTCGACAAAGTTCGATGTCAAGTGTAGTAAGTGAATTAAGTACAGCGGACACACTTATGTCAAATGAAAATGACTTTGAAGAGGAGGCAGCTGAAAAAGAATTAGAGGTTCAAGTCAAAGACCTTCAAGAACAATCTTCAAAAGGAAAAGTGGGTGGTTCATTGTTGTTAAAATACATATTGGCAGGTTCTAATGTATTGGCTGTTTTGATATTAGTTATATTATTTTTAGGTAAGAAAGACTAACTTTTACTGTTAACATTTAACTATTTTTTTGACAATCCTTTTATGGTATTTTGATACCGGTAGGTTTATATAATTTTTGATTTTTGTGAACCTATAATGCTTGACAATTTAGCTATAATGAGAATTTAAATTATTTTGCAGGAACACAGCTAGCTGCGAGTGGGGTGGATTACTGGGTAAGCTATTGGGTAAATGTAGAGGAAATCAGGAACTCCACCGAATCTTTTAATTCTACTACATCCAAGTTCATTATCCCGTCCATTGAATTGACAACAAATAATTGTCTTTACATATATGCAGTTCTGTTAGGAAGTCTTTTTGTTCTTGCTATGAGCAGATCTTTCTTCTTTTATAAACTAGCTATGTTAAGTTCCCAAAAGCTGCATTCCACATTTTTCAATAATATAATTGGTGCTACAATGAGGTTTTTTGATACCAATCCCGGAGGAAGAATTATTAACAGATTTTCTAAGGATATAGGTGCTGTCGATGAATTGTTACCCAAAGCAATTTTGGATTCCTCACAGGTAAGACTTAAGTTTATTTTAGGAGTATTTTATTAATTATTAATGATAAATCTTCATTTAATATTAGTACAGTTTAAATCAATCGAAGAATTTGAGAATCTCCTATTCATTAGAGAAAGTCATTACCTATTATTCATATCACTTTTGCAATTCATCAACAATTTGGAGTATTGCGCCAATATTTCTCGATAAGGTTTTGCAGTGTCTCTATGGCTTCCATTAATCTTGTTGTTAGGCCTGATCATAGTACATGATCTGTACAAAAAAAATATGTATGATACTATATGCTAGCTTAGGAGTGGGATACATACCAAAAGACTGGAAACTCATAAGGTTGGCTTTTATGGAGGATTATGTATATTAAGGCTATACGTTTAGAGTATATAAACTTGGGTGAAAAATGATACATCAGGGACATTATCCAAATATTTAGTGGCTCATAACATGGACATCCAGATAGCACTGATGATGGAATATTAATTCCGAAACGTTCTGTGATGTAGCCCAAAAGGGGCTTTTATATTAATATACCTTTTATAAAGGAATTTTTTTTTAACATTTTAACTAATGATTTTATAACATTTTGTCTTCGATATTCTCATTCCTTTTTTCTTTCAGGTTCTTCTATCAATGGCTGGATCTCTCGTACTGATTGTTATAGTAAATCCTTTCTTTTTAATTCTCATTGGAGCATTGAGTGTAGTATTCGGTTTAATTCGGCATATCTACTTAAAATCTTCGAAGAATATTAAGAGGTTAGAAGGAATAAGTGAGTATAATGTGTTTATATATATTCTATTTTTGTTATATGCTCATACTACATTAAGTTGAATGTATTGTATATACTGTTTTGTATTTTAGTGAGAAGTCCGGTTTTTACACATTTGAGAGCTACCATTGAAGGTTTGACAACTATAAGAGCTTTTGGAGCGCAAAGTATTCTTACGGACGAGTTTGATCACCACCAAGATTATCATTCTGGTGCATGGTATATGTTTATAGTTTCCAGTGCAGCGTTTGGATTTTATCTGGATTTTTTCTGTACCGTATTTTTGGCAGTACTTACTTTTAGTTTATTGCTATTCGGAGAAAGTAAGATTTTCTTTGTTTTTTAACTTATTTTATATTCCTACAAATATTCAATGAATGCATACAACTACCGTAATTCACAATAGTACCTAAATACTGTGACACAATTCCCATAACTGATTTTTCCAATCCGAACAGCCGTAATTATTTGTTACATATACTCGAATTCTTAAAATCAATTATGTATATTCTAGGTTAATGCAAATTTGCTGAAATCATCTGATGAAGTCTGTTGTGTCTATTTAAAATTAAACTTTTTTAAAAACTGAAGTAAGTTCACGCACGACTTACATTATAATAGACCAGTGCATAGACCAGTGATTAATAATGAGACCGAGAAGATAAGAATTTAAGACCCATAAAACCTGTAAGAAAGCCTCGTCTGATGATCACAAACGGAGGAGCAGGAAACCACGTTAATGGGCAATTTAGTAATATAACCTGCAATCTACTTGGTTATAGAGGTCTGGATAAACAATACTTACCTGGTCTATTATTTTTTTTTTCTCTTCTGAGAAATCGCATTTAGCTAGCTTAGATCCTAGAGTCATCTCTTTGCGTCATTAATTAATTCTCAAATTTATTATATACCAGAAGGGATATGAAAATATCATTCTGCGGAAGTGGCTTTTTCAATAAGGATTTTTTTGGGATATATACAAGATCGCCGAATTATTGTATTTGAAAAGGTGTACTTTAAAAATCTTTGAATCTTCTTTTGGTAAAATGACTTTTGGTGATGAATTCAACTTTGATTCCAATTTTTGTTTTCTTTTTATTTATTTATGTTCAATATACATACGAGATAAGTGTCCCTAGTAACACACGACGTCCTATGGACGTCCAATATACGTCCAGTTTTGGTCCGGACGTCCCTGGACGTAAAATGGACGTACTATGGACGTACGAAGTGGGACGTACTTTGGGTGGACTAAATATGGACGTTCTCTGGACGTCCGTACCCGGACGTTCCATGGACGTCCATACTCGGACGTCCTCTGGACGTCCGTCCTCGGACGTTTTCTGGACATCTGACATTTACCAATTATGGGATCAAATAGCAAATATTTTAATAAAATAAAAAATTATTTGCGTTAATAAAATAATTAAAAGCGAAAAGGTTAAATCATGATTAATTAAAAATTGTATAGTTTAATATATCCAAAACATGTTTTTGTTAAAGGTAAAGTGTAAAAATATTTTATTTCTAGATAATTCGTTACAATTGTTTTATTATTCTAGTTATCACGATGATATATGCTTGCTAATTCTAATAAGTAAAAATATGATTTTTATCAACAAGATGAATCTTGAAATCATTTTTCAAAGATGAACAAGTGGTAGTTATACGTATATTCTGGCTGACAACAAAATAATGATGATAATGTCATTGTCTGTCATATCATACCTATTTAAACAAATGGCAATTATATTTATATTATTAATGCTTTAATAAATGAAATAAAAGAATTCTATTTAAGCAGTATACAGTGCATTGGTTTTTTGATGCTTGGCTTTGTGTTGTGGTTATTGTATATTGTTAAAGGTTTGGTACCACGTGTTAGGTTATACTTCAGAAATTGGTTTTATTTTAAAGGTAAGTGTAATTTTTACTTATTAATTATGTTTAAAAGAAAACGATTTGTTTCTAAGCGTCATTAACAGAGGAAGGTTACGAAAAACGTAGAGAATTTTGTTGAAAATATTAATAACCTCGATATTCCATCTCCTTCAAACTTTTATTCGGAATCCCTGACTGATCATTCAGTTCAAATAGTTCAGGTTACAATACTTCCAATTTAAACTTTTTTAAATTTAACATGTTAAGTACCTAAAATAATGCAAATTACCACGTGGACGACCATTCCCGTGATCCTTTACAAAGCTCTTCTTTCAATGAAACTGAAGAAATGTCTAAACATGGTTGTAAGGAGAATTCTGGAGAACCTTATCGAGATGTTTTTAATTTTTCTAATAAGTTATTCAACTGGACTTTGTCCTTTAATACTAGGTGATTTATTCTTCTTCTTATGTTGCCCTATCTAATTAGTGGATGTTAACAACAATTATGGCATAATCCTCTCGATCTTGTGTGGCTCTAAAAAGTGCATGTGGCATTGAGGTTTGTCCTATCCCTTATGTAGGTGATTTATTAAAAATTCATAAAGAAGTTCCTGACCTTTCTCATTTGAGTTCAAATGCTAGAACCCTTCTTGCTTCGCTTCACCCAGAGAACAAATACTCTGATCCATATGATTCAAATTTCAATGGTATTTTTATCTTCACAAAAAAACAATGTTATAGAAATTTGTGTACATTTTGAAGGAATCCCACTAAAAAAAGAGTTTTAGTAGTCAGTCATATCCTATCTTGTTTATATATCCTAAAATTGTAGATTTAATAGGCATTTACCATGGTTATGAGAAACCAAAATTTGCAAATGAATGTTTGATTGATTTTGTAACAGAGGCTGTTTTTTTATTAGATAGTTTAAGCTAAAATAATTAAGCATGGATGATCAAGTTTGTGGGGTAGTTAGATTACTGTTACATGTTGATTTATATTTTAGGATAATGAGCTTTCCAAAATTGGTGAGGAGACCATAAATGAATTTGTTAGGAGAAGCCATAAGAAGCTGATCTGGAATAAAATTCAAGGAAAAGATAGTTGGCTAGGGAAAAAGCAATATAAAGTTTTTGAGGACACACATATAGCTCTGATTTTAAAAGGTTTGTAACTTATAAACGTAAATCAATTTAAGGTGCATTTAAGAATTTACACTATCACTTAAGTGGCCACATACAGCTGATTAAGCATATTGTTAACTGTGTCTTATATGTAATTTAGATGGCAAATTTTACCAATTCATAAATGTTCAGGTCTGGCTATGAGATTGCTTTAAGAACTACAGCTAGCTTATGAGATAAAGGTTTGTTGTTGGCCATATATTTTATTTATACAGTTATTTTTATTTTTTACGTATAAAAGTGTAATTACTGCTCATTTGGTCATTAGAAATAAATACCAATGGTTGGGTTGGTATTCTTCTAATTCAGGTGAGATTCATTAAAACTACAGCACTTGAAATTTGTGTGTTTAATTTTACTTTGAATTATGATTTATTCACAAGAAGCAAAGTATAATGAACTAAATCTGAAATTAGTTTATTCAATTTATGAATGTACATTAATTTTGTTTTCAGATGTTGCTTGGAAAAACTCCAAAACCAGCGTTGCCATGGGGAAGGAAGTTGAAACTTGATAATGAAATATCTGAGGAAATATTTAAAGAGAGGGTAGATAAAATTTAACTTGCATGTTGCATTAGCAAATATGATTAATTTTGTAATATTTAAATTGTGTAATTCATGGACACAAAGGAACAGTCCAATTTTTGAGACTGTTTTATATATTAAAAATAAATACCTAAAAATTAATCTACTGTTGAAAGAAAACAGACAAAGTTCCATATTAGGTATTGATCTTTTTCATACTTATGATTTCAACTTTAAAACTCAACAATTGACTTGTCTGCTTTTAATTGCTGACCACACAATTGTAAGGGAAATCAGAATGGGAAGGGATAAGGGAAGTTGAATGGTTCTGTTTTTAAGAACCACAATTTCAACAATTTTGTCAATTTCTTTAGCAGTATTCACAATCCTTCTTTCTCTTGTGTAGACAAGTGTAGTCAAAGATCCCATATAAGTAACAGCCATATTCACTCTTTTAACTGTTAAAATTTGTGACGCATGCTTACAGTGTCTTAATACCAATAAAGGTCTTGGTCCAGACATAATATCTTAACTTATTTTTAGGGAATTGTGCATTCTTTTTATGTAGGCATCTATGGCTTATTTTTTATAAATCTCTGACTGAGGGTCACTTTTCATCACAATTTATTTATTGATTTTATCCTTAACTCATTGATTCCTAATTATCGTTCCATTATAATTCTTTCTGCTATTCCTAAAATTGTCGAGGCTTTACTGACTGATTTTTTGACAGTAAATTTGAAGAATCAGCTTCATACTGATCAGCGTGGTTTACTTACTGCCTAGTCGTTCAACTTCAACTAATTTATATTGATTATGTTATAATTGCATTAAAAACCATTTTTATGTTGATTAGATTTATACTGACTCATCTACAAGCATCAACTGTTCTTGTAAATTGTGTAGACCATATTCTTATTCTGATATGATCAATTTCTTGAATCTGGATTCTCTTATCAAAAGTGTTACCTTTTAATCTTTATTTTTCAACTTGTTTATAAAATAACCAATCTACTGAATTGCTTCAGCTAGTTTGTTTTCATATTCCTTCCCATTCACTGTGCCAGAATTTACATTTCCATGTTCCTTACCACAGAACTAATTATGTTTCACACATAGAGATGGTCTAAAACTTTCATATCAATAGCTTTAGGTACTATTTGAAGCACTTAAATGCTAAATGAAACTTATTATAAAATGTGTACTTATTTATTTTATTCATGTATATTTTATTTTATCTGTAATTTTGTCTATATTTCTATAATGTTGCATTTTTGTATAATTTTGACAGTGAATTTGTTCCATTTGTTAATAATAAATAAATATATGTAATAATAAATGTTAGTTCCTTTAAACATTTATGTTTTATTACACAAAATTATTTTATATTTCTGTAATGTTACATTTTTGCATAATTTTGGCAGTGAATTTGTCCCGTTTGTTAATAATAAATAAATATAAATAAATGTAATAATAAATGTAGGTTTCTTTAAACATTTAAGTTTTATTTACCAAAATACATTCTTAATATGCACAGGATGACACCACTTTTAGTACTTTATGCAATGGCGTTGACGTCTAATTTACATCCTGAGCGCTAAAATAGATGTCCGAAAATATCACAAAAGTCCGTCAAGTAAGTTCTCTGGACGTATTATGGACGTCCGATTAAGGTCCAATTAACGTCCCGGTACGTCCATTTTACGTCCGCTCGGGACGTAAAATGGACGTCCATAGGACGTTTGGCGCAGCGACATTCGGACCAATATAGGACGTAAAACGGACGTAAATAGGACCAAAGCGGACGTTCGAGGGACGTCCCTAAAGTCCGCGAGGGACGTACTATGGACGTCCACTGGACGTACATGTGCTATTAGGGGTGATAAGTACTTAACGTCACCGCTCGGTAGCGTCACTATCGGAAGAGAAATTGACTATCGTATAGTACATTTTCGTACAAAGCTAATATCAAAATTTGAGCCGAATAGGTCTCGTAGTTTTAGTCATAGGACGTAAGACTTGTCTCGTGGGCCATATCCTGAAGTGTTGAGCATGAAAAAGCTATCGACGCAATGGCTACCGCATTTACTCACTGCGGGCAAGTGTAACTGTCAAACCAAGTGTTTGGCTTTGTTTGAGCGCAATCCGAATATTCTGCGTCGGGATTGTAGATGAAACATGGATCAACTGGTACACACTACAGCCAAGGAACAGCCGGAACAGCGGACTCCACCCGACGAACATTTTCTATCGGTCACCGTTTTCTGGGATTCACAATTTGGCTAAGTTCCTAAGTTTACCAAATTGTTTTAAATGACAACAGTTAGGACTGCAATAAGTTACGATTGGATTTGTATGGGCATATCCTAATGCTATGAGTTCCTAGAGCTTACATTACAAGGAAACATAATTGGAAGAAGAAGCGTAGGACGTACAAGAATTTCTTGACTGTTGTTGACAGCAACCACCACGAGACGCTGAATGCAAGAAGAAGAAGAAACAGATCTAGATCTTAGCAGAAAGGCTAAGAAAATACAAAGAAATTATTATCACCGTAAAGAACAGAAAATTGGTTTACTTCGGCCACATCATGCGTAGTAATAAATACCGACTTCTACAGTTCATTCTAAAAGACAAGATGAAGGGTAGACGAGGCCCTGGACGTAGACATATATCCTGGCTGGCCAATCTTAGTAGTGGACTGATCTAACGTCAACTGATCTATTTAGAGCTGCTGTAAATAGAATAAGATGTGTCAATGTAGTCGCCAACATCTCTAGAAGATAGGCACATTTAGAAGAAGAACATAAGATTGAAGTCCAGTTCTATATTTCCGACAGAGATTACTAGATTTTCTCAATAACGACACTTACGTTTTACTTTTTTCTCTATCTTAAAAAACCCCCACTTTATAATTATTCGCACTGAGTTTGAATCGAAGTCGGCTGTGTTCGGTTTCCGCTGACGTAATATTCTAGGAAACCGCTCCTTACGCATCCTACTGAAGCCAATCAGTTTAAGAAAAACATTAATAAGTAGAAAAAACAATAATTGGTACTATCATATACACGTAACCAATTGAATATAATTAGTAATAAATATTTTTCTAATATACGTTTTAAGTAACATGTTTAATTTTCACTTCTTGATTTGTAGCCTTCAACTTAAAGGGTGGTGAAGTCGGTCTGGCCATTACCCAAGCCACAGCACTAGCAATCTACTTACAATGGGGCATGCGCCAATCTGCAGAGGTAATCAATCAACTTACAAGTGTGGAAAGAGTGCTAGAGTACGAAAGTTTAGAACAAGAACCACAACCAATCATACCCCAGAAACCAGCTAAGGAGTGGCCACAGAAGGGAGAAATTACTTTTGAAGATACTTGCTTAAGATACTTCGCTGGTGGACCATTGGTTTTGAAACATCTTAATCTAAGCATTCAACCTAAGGAAAAGGTGACTTGAATTTTTATTTTGTCTCTTTGTATTTATATATTATGTACATACATATATACATACTTTGTATGTAATTTAAAACTATGAACCTTTACTTAATCATGAATCTGATATTAAACATGTGCACTTTACTTTGAATATTGTAGTCGGTTTCTGTTTAACCCTATAAGTATATGATGAAACTACACTCTTACAACACTGATAATTTTCCATTTCGAGCCAACTTACACCAGTTGAAGTGTCTCATCTACTCTAGAGTTTCATGATTCTGTATCTACCTTTTATAACATTGAAAATGAGCTTCAGACCAAGTTTTCTATTAATACTTTTAAAATTATTTATTATGAACTTCAATAATAGAAGAACACAATCAGTACATACATTTCATATTGGTCATTAGTTTTTCAAAAATGGTTGGGCATTATTGAAATTTAGTATTCAGGTGAGAGTTTGTTAGCTCATTCAACACAGTCCAATTTTGTTACCAATTTTTCTATAAACAAAAGTTACAAATTATACCTGTATGTAATATATTATATTACCTTTATAACTGTTTTAACAGTAACACGAAAAATATCAATATTACTTTAAGCAAATAATTTTTTCTGATTTAGGTTGGAGTTGTTGGCCGAACCGGTGCAGGAAAATCCTCTTTAATTCAAGCACTCTTTAGGCTAGCTCCTATCGAAGGCACTATTAAAATTGATAACATGGACACTAAAGATATTATGCTCAACAATCTCCGTTCGAAAATCTCTATAATTCCCCAGGATCCAGTGCTATTTTCAGGAACTTTAAGATACAACTTGGACCCGTTCGAAGAATATTCAGACGAAGTTTTATATAAAGCTATAGAAGATGTAGAGTTAAGAGATCCTAATAATGTTATTAATCGATTGGAAAATAGAGTCATGGATAGAGGTTCAAATTACAGTGTTGGACAAAGACAGTTAATTTGCTTGGCGAGAGCAATTCTTAAAAATAATAGAGTTCTTATGCTGGATGAAGCTACGGCTAATGTGGATCCGCAGTAAGTATATATTTTCATCATTAATGACAAGTTTATCAAGACACTGCTTTTTATTTTGTAATTGGAGAACTTTATGATCGTGTTGAGTTAAAATAAACCACAGTACTCTGTTGCGGAAAAAACCAGACATAAGGCTGGCACGAAGTGGAGTCTATTTCTCGGTTGAATCCATCAAGTTTCTATCAAATATTTCTCTCTCTCGTTGTCGCTCTCGTGTTGTAGCTGAATATCAGATGGTTTGATGGGGCTTTAATATTTGGGGGTATGATTAAACGGAGGAAGGATGTTCATTAAATTTATCTTGCCAGATGAGTTTTCTAGCAACGTTTGAAATGCTTGTTCTGATAACTTACTATTTACCTGTGGTGTTTTTTTGCAGCTAATATCCAGCCTTTTGCTGATTTGCATCAGTCTTTTGCTTTTCCAGTGATTGATCCTAGCAACTACAGTTTGCTCTGGAGCATTCTTGAACTATTGACCAAAGAGCTTCTTCTGTTGTATATCAATCGTTAGAGCAACTTAAGGGTAATGATTGATGGATTCGACCGTTACTTGATGGAAATTCATTTTATGTAACAATAAAACACTGAAAACTTTGTTTTCAAACTTCCACAAAATTTATTTTAACTCTTATCACTACAGCTGTTTCGGCTGATTACCTTTTTCAAGTGATCTATTTTTGGCATGCGTTTACAATTTATAGTCTCTAATAAAATAGGTTGAGAAGGGGAGAACTGTTTGTCTCAAGTTGGTCATTCAGAATTATATCTGTGTTTTTTAATTTGTTGATTTCCATAGATTATAACAAAGATAGCTTAAGGCCTTTATTTTGAATGTGAAAATTTTTAAATTTGTCATTAAAAGAATGATTATGATCTAGAAGGTGAAGTGCGTATGTCGAATCTGTTTTTCTATTATTGAAAGCCCTTTTATGTTCTGCTAGTCGTTTATTAAAGTTTCTACCAGTTTGACAGATGTAAGTTTTTGGGCAGTCGCCACATTGAAGTTTGTATACACCACTATTTAAGTGTTTTTTATTTTGGCTCTTGTTATTTTTAATATATTTGCCTAGGTTGTTATTTGTTCGGAAAGCTGGTGTTATTCCTTTCTTTTTTATGTGTTTGGCTATTTTTGTTGTTATTTTGCCTGTATATGTAATCGAGCAGAAGGTACTGGGTTTTTTCTCTGGTGGCGAAAATACTAATTTCAGGGCTTTCTTGTGTAACTTTCACTTAAGGGTAATGCTTAGTAAAGCAATATGTCTGTGGCTCTTAGTTATGTTTTCTATTTGGCTTAACTTCAATTGCGATAATTTTTTCTAGTTCGAATTGCGTAGGTAAACTTTTCGAGCTAAGGATATCTATACACAATATAGCAAGTGATTGCGTGGTCCCTTAGACCACGATGTCTAAAAACTCCGAATAAATGTTTTCAAGGCAGAACATTTTCCATCTTTTTTGTACTTCTAGAATTGCTGCCTGCGATGTATCGATGAAAAAAGGCCTGGACAATTCCTATTGTTCTGTGGAGGACTTAAGAACTTTTAGTTCTTTTTGAAACATGCGTTGAATTGATTCAGAGCAATTACGATTCGGTTAGCGATTAGGTCAGCACGAGAGTTAGTTGTCTTGGGTTGTACGATAAGGGATCAGCACCTAAATTTTTAAGCGTGGCCCAAGTTTTTCTACTGGATTAATTAAACGTTCATTTTTTTTGTTGTAGCCCATTTAATTTTTTTGGTAACATTTAAGTTCTGCATTACGTTATACTAACAATTGCTCGTTCGAGGCGCCCCATCCTGGGATATACTCTCCTATCACTCCTCTCACAATTGACTTAAGTAGTCTAGTGAAGTTACTGGGCACTTGAGGAATGAATTTAATACTATTGTCTAGATCTGCTAAAATTTTGTTCAATCTGCTTTAAAAAAGTTTTATCTGGGAGTACTTGAAATGTGCCTTACTTGAATTTGCAAGCCTGCTTCCTATATTACGGGTAGATGTTGACCGTGGAAAAAATCTTTAAAAATGTGGTTGGATAGATTACCCTGATCATCTGAAGGAGCAAACCAGATGTCTGTCTAGCAGGTTTAAAGGTGTTCAAGGATTTACAGCCATATCACTGGCAATATACTGGAGCTAGTTGATATACATTAATCACGGTTACGCCATTATCTTCAATCGTGACAATAAATATGCTATTCTCTTCCCATGCAGATAGGAGTCTAATATTATCAAGTTGGGATTAGCAGATGCTTTCAAATTTAGTAATACTGAGTAAGATTCTGTATCATATATCTTTAAGAGGGTTATTCGTTTGTGTTTTTCGACTTGTTGTCGATGTTGTTGGTCTAGGATATTAGGGATTGAAGTCTGAATAACTTTTATTGTTAGTATTTTGGTATTGCCCCTTTTTCCAATATGATACGCCCATTTGATTTCGATTCCCAATGTCCCTGTAGTGGCATTCCATGAGTTTCTACGAAATCGGGACCAAACATTTTTAAATAATCCTATTGTAATAGGTAACTGTAGGTAACATTCTTTGAAAAAAGGGTTTTAAATTTGTCTCCGCAAAAACGTCTCATCACGTCTCATTAAGTACTAGATAAATATAGTTCCTTTATCATGGCAGATTATAAAATATAAATTAAAACGTCTTTATCAACTCTTGACACGTATAGTCTAAGTTTTTTAATAATGTACTTGTATACATTAAACGCGTTAGAGCTATCTATTATTAAATTTTCTTTTTATTACAGAACTGACGCTTTAATCCAGAAAACTATCCGAAAGAAGTTCTCAGATTGCACGGTGATAACTGTAGCCCACAGGTTAAACACTATCATGGACTCTGATAAAGTACTAGTTATGGATGCTGGACAAATATCTGAGTTTGATCATCCTCATTTACTGCTTCAAAAGAAAAACGGAGTATTTTACAATATGGTTGCCGAAACCGGTAGAGCAACTGCTGAACAGCTCAGGAAAATTGCTTCAGATAGTTATCAAAAACTAAATGCATTACCAGAGTAATTAAGACTGTTTTATTAAGTTAAAATAAAATCATTTAATGAAATTAATAATAAAAATTATTCAATTGTTGTTACCATTAAATATTTTTGTGTAATGTTCCTATATTTTTAGATTGATTATATTAACTTAAGCTAAATTTAAATAATAACTTATTAGTTGACTGCCAACCTTAAATGACGTAGTACAACTATTTTATATTATACCAATGTATTTAAAACAAAAATATTAAATAAAATTTTTTAATTATTTCATATGTCTCTACTATTATTAATGTTCTCATTGATAATATAAAAATAAAACAACCGCCATCAAATACAGCGAGTGGAATTTCAGACAGAAGCTATGGGTCTGTATAAAAATTTGTCTGTAATTTCTGGGACAGTGTATAATAGATAAGCTAGAAAATGTAAGAAATGCTAGAAATCCAGGAAAAATACTAGAAAATCTTTTCAAGTCATAAGAATGAAATAGAGTCCCCATTAATATCTGTTAATAAAAATGAATCGCCGAAATGTTTCCACGCGCACCACTTTAGAACGACTGCACCAAATTTTTTTGTTGTTGTATTTCTTATTATCAAGAGAAGGTTTGTATATAAGATAATTTTCACAAAATTTTACGGAAAGACCCTAAAAACAGTTTTTCTGTCATTTTAAATCGCAATATAAGTAATAGATGGCGCCATATTATGACTAACAAAGGAAGCTATGATTAACAAAATAAATCTCAGATAAATTGACCTAATGTCATAGCCTTAAGTATTTAGTATTGCAGCTCCAAATAATAATAATGAAGTTCTCCAACATATCAGAAGGGAAGATATGGCAATGAGGTGATTTGGAGATTCTTGAAAGGAAATGAAATTGAAATGAAATGAAATGAAATAAAATGAAATGAAATAAAATGAAATGAAATAAAATGAAATGAAATGAAATGAAATGAAATGAAATGAAATGAAATGAAATGAAATGAAATGAAATGAAATGAAATGAAATGAAATGAAATGAAATGAAATGAAATGAAATGAAATGAAATGAAATGAAATGAAATGAAATGAAATGAAATGAAATGAAATGAAATGAAATGAAATGAAATGAAATGAAATGAAATGAAAGGAAATGAAATGAAATAAAATGAAATGAAATGAAATGAAATGAAATGAACTCCTACATGAACAATTTATTTTCGATTATTAGATAAAGTTTAGTAATCTATTACATAATAGTTAAACCATATGATGAAATAATACATAACATAACATAATTATCAGACTGATACAATAATCTCAATAGTATACTTTTTACAGATAAGGTAACAAGTATTGGATATTAACTAATGTTTTTATATACTTTAAAAAAATAAAAAAGTGTTATCGTTTCGTAAATAGGTAAATATGTAATAAAATAAAATAAATTTGAAATGGCGCTTTTCATGAATTTAATACTCGTTCACCGTTTTCTCAAATTAAATATCTCTCGATTACTAATTAATGGCAAATAATCTATCGATTATTATTTGCCATTAACTGTCATAATAACAGTGCTTTATAATTAAATTCGTCGTGAAAATGGTTCTCACAACTGAGAAGAAAGTGTTTTTAGTAGAGTGGCATTTCTGCTCATACGGAATAAAGGTCCAAGTGTGAAACACGGGCTCTACCAGTCGTCTAAAAGCAGTTTTTATCAGAAACATAGGAACGTCGACTGTTCTAATCTCTTAGTGATTATCCTTACCGCATATAAATTGGACAAATATGAAACGTTGCAAATAAACGTGCAAAAGAAGGTTATTGTAGACAAGTGTTGAGTTTACCGTACAAAGATACCGATTTATTGAATTTGAACACCTAGATAATAGAGAAATCAATTAGAAGGAAAAGAGTTATCATTTGAAGTGCTGTGTCTGGACCTGTAATTATTGGCCCTTATTTTGCTCAAGATGAAAACGAGCATCCAGTTACTGTTAACCAAGAGTATTAAAGAGAAAACCTTATTACAACTTTTGTTAGAAATTTTTGACGCGCACGAAATCTGCAGATGCACAGACAATACTTTCAATAGGATGGCGCAACGAGCTATGCAGAGTTATACACTCCCTAGGCGAACTCCACAAACATTTTGAAAACAGAATAATTTCTCGACATACAGACGGCAAGTAACCTAGCTCACTTACCCGATCTGTCAACAGCTGATGAGATCCGCATTTGAGGGATGCGGAAGTTATTAGTATTTAAGTCAGTAGTTCTGCTCTCATATTGAAGAACTACGACAATATCTAAGGTAATAACCGGTTGTAAACAACTGCAACAACCACTCTTTATAAATATGTTGTATAATCTGAAAAATCGTTATGAAGCTTTACGAATCGTATACGGATAAAGGCAAAGAGAAGATAGAATAGTAAAGATTCCTTCGACCTTGCGCCATCAGGTTAGGTCACGTTTAGTTATCGAACAATCCCCTCATAATGATATTTTGTTCTAGTTATACGAGTTATACTGCCAGTAATAACATATGGTTCCGAAACAATAACTTTAACCAAACATTCTGCAAATAAATTGAACCCAAAGAAAAATGGAAAGAGCAATGTTGGGAATAACTAGAAGAGATATGGTACCAAATAGGATAGTGAGAGAGAGGACTAAAGTGACAGATGTCATAGAAAAAATTGCACAAGCCAAATGGAGATGGGCTGGACATATAGCACGTTTAAATGATAATAGGTGGACCAAAAGACTCATAGAATGGAGACCTAGAGAAGACAAAAGACACCGAGGCAGACCACCAAAAATATGGATGGACGACTTGAGAAAAACAGTCGGAAATTGGATACAGAAGGCGCAAGATAGAGAACAGTGGAAGAACATGGAGGAGACCTATATCCAACAGTGGATGCAAGAGGTTGAGGAATGATGATACGAGTTATCCGAGTTATACGAAAGATCTATGAACACATGGTTTCGATTACCACCCCGTAGACTAGAAGATTGGATTACCACCCCGTAGACCAGGATAATGAACAAAATTGTATTAGAAATCAGATCGACTTTATTCTAACCAATCTAAGATTTAGAAATTCTATTGTAAGCGTTAAGACTTTCTGGAGCAGATATTCCCTCAGACCATAACCTCCTTGTCTCAGAAATAAAATTGAGGGTAAAACAGATAATAAAATCCAAAAGTTCTAAGGTGAATACTCAGTTACTCAAGATAAATGAGATCCGCGCTGAACTTGTGTCAAACAAGAAATAAAGAAATTAACATCAGAAATAAAAAACACTGAGAATGTGCACATTATGTGGAGTAAAATTAAAGATTTTGTTATAAAAACACAGAAAGAAACTCTACAAAAGAAAACAGAAAGCCGAAAACCTTGGATGAGTCATGAAATACTGGAAATCATGAAACAAAGAAGAAAATATAGAAACAGAAACCCAAATAAGTACAAAGAAAAACATAATTAATAAGGAAGAAAATAAAAGAGGCTAAGGAAAAGTGGATGATGGAAACACGCATCGAAGTGGAAGAATTGCAGAAAAAGCATAATCATTATAATTTACATAAAAAAGTGAAAAAATTATCTGGTAAATCACGAACAAATACACCTAACCGATTAATTGACAAAAACAATACACCTATTAATAACCCAATTAAAATAAAACAAGTATGGACTAAATATATTGAAGATCTTTTCATGGACACAAGAACGGAATCAACACAAATTGATAACGAGGAAGCTCCAATAATATTAAAATCTGAAGTCCAACATGCTATAAACAACTCAAAATCTGGCAGAGCCCCTGGGCCAGATGAAGTTCATATTAAGCTAATTAAACTTATAGACGAAGACAATTTAAGTACAATAACTATACTTTAAAGATATACTTTTTGCTATAAAGTAGCAAAAGACCCATGCCTACAAGAATCCTGTTTAGAAATAGAGAAACTGGAGCAACAACACGACAGCTTTCATTTGCATAAAAAATTAAAAGAATTAACAGGTAAAAGCAGAAATTATGGGCAAAATATATTACAAGACTCTGGAGGTAGAATTTTAAGTGATATTAAAGAGCGCTGTACCAAATGGGAAAATTACATAATAGACTTATTTAACGATGACCAAAGAATCTACCAAGAAATAACATCTAACCGAGATACCGGCCCGCCGATTCTAATCTCAGAAGTTCAGAAGGCTATCGACCAAGCGAAACGAAGGAAGGCTTCTGGTCCTCCCTGATGAAATACCTGCAGAATTGTTAAAACTATTAGATAATGAGAGTGTTGCGATTATCACATCTTTCTTTAATAAGATATACAGCAGCGGCAAATTACCAGACAACTGGTTAGAATCGATATTTATAACTATTCCCAAAAAAAAGAATGCCAGACAGTGTTGCGACTATCGACTTATCAGTTTACTGAATCACACGCTCAAAATTTTTATGAAAATATTGCATTGTCGCATATATAAACTTTGTGAGGGGATAACTGGTGATGAGCAGTTTGGTTTCCGAAATGGTATGAATACTGGAGAAGCTCTTTTTTGCATGCGAATAGTCTTACAAAAGAGCATTGAGTTTAGGAAAAATATTGTATATAATGTTTTATATATTTCGAAAAAGCCTTTGATAGAGTACCACATACATTATTATTTCAATGCTTAGACTCAGTTGGTCTGGACACGTATGACATTAGATTGCTCAAAAATCTTTACTACAATCAAACCGCTTGTGTTAAGGTGGACCAAAAGGTTTCAGCTAAAGTTTCTATTAAGCGTGGTGTCAGACAGGGATGTGATATGTCACCGATGTTGTTTAATGCCTACACTGAACCAGTTTTGAAATAGCGTTAAATAATCGCCGCGAAGGTGTTAAGATCGGTGGTGAAATTATTAATAACATCAGATACGCCGATGACACAGCAATAATGGTAGAGAGTTTAGAAGATCTTCAAACCCTGTTGAATGCTGTAAACAACGAATGCACTGAAAAGGGCTTAACAATCAACGCAAAAAAATCTTCGGAAAAATTAATATCGAAGACTCAGTACTAAGATTAGATAACAAAATCCTGGAAAGGGTAGAACATTTTAGATATCTGGGTAGCTGGATTGACTGCAGGGTTGAAAGTGACGAGGAAATATCGACCAGAATAGAACTCGCACGGAAAAACTTTATTAACTGGCGTTCTGTATTATGCAGTAGAAGTCTGCCGTTGACCACACGTCTAAAAGTATTGAAGTGCTACGTCTGGTCCACTTTGTTCTATGGATGTGAAACCTGGACAACAAAAATAAAAAATCTTAACAAATTAGAAGCGTTTGAGTTGTGGTGTTACCGTCGCATGCTCAGAATCCAGTGGAAAGTACTCATATCTAACGAACGTGTGCTAGAGACCGTGCACAAAGAGCGAGCATTGATCAACATCATCAAAATGAGAAAGGTCCAATACTTCGGTCATATAATGAGAGGACCTAAATATCGCTTACTCCGGTTAATCATTCAGTTCAAAATCGAAGGAAAACGTTGGGTCGGAAGAAAACAATTGTCCTGGCTGCGTAACATTAGACAATGGACAGGTCGAACGGTCGAGGAACTGTTTCATCTAGCTACTGACCGAGAATCATTTCATCAGCTTGTCAATATGACGATAGCTAATGCTTGAATACAAACACGGTACACAAAGAAGAAGAACTATACTTTTTAACAACATATACAAATCTGGTGGAGACCTACAGAATAGCTGCTATCGACCTTTGTTCCGCTACTAAAACCAAGAAGCCCAAACACTGTAATAACTATAGATTACTCAGCTTAATGTCATGCTTATTAAAAACATTTTTAAATATTATACATACAAGAATATTCAGAAAGTGCGAAGCGGATATAAGTAATAGACAGTTTGGCTTTGTAACAGCTGGTTTCGAAACAGTGGAAGCTCTATATAGTTTGACAACTCTTGCCCAAAAATGTCGAGAGCAACAAAAATATATTTTCGTTGCGTTTATAGACTATGAGAAAGCTTTCTACAAAGTTAAACATAACATTCTCGTGAAATGTCTAAACATCTCGACAAAAATGACATTAACATAGTGAGAAATATCTATTGGAACCAACAGACTGTGGTAACATTAGATGGAAATAGCACGGATGCGCCACAGATAAGTAGAGGAGTGAGACAGGGCTGTGTACTTTCACCATTACTATTTAATATATATTCCAAAGAGTTATTTACGCAAGCACTTAAAAACTGTACAGAAGGGATCAAGATAAATGGTAAAAATATAAATAACATCCGTTATGCTGACGATACAGTCATTATCGTTGAAAATGAGACAGACCTGCAGACCCTACTAAACACAATTTGTAATACTAGGGAACAATTTGGTTTAATAATAAACATAAAGAAAACAAAAACCATGGTTATCAGTAAGAGGGGCAAAGTCATGACAAGGATCCAGATAAAAAATGAAGATATTGAGCAAGTGGACAAAATGAAATACTTAGGAGTCTGGATTACGGAATATCTGAATTCGAAATTAGAAATTCTCTCGAGAATAGCAAGAGCTATTCTCTCAAGAGCAGCCTTTCTGAAGATGAAGAAATTTCTGAGTAACCAAAGACACAATCTGCAAATCCGATATCGGATGGTAAAATGTTATATCCACTCTATTCTTCTTTTTGGTTTTGAAGCCTGGACTGTTAATATTGATTTAATGAGAAAACTGGAAGCTTTCGAGATGTGGCTTTTTAGGAGGAGAACGAAATGGTGTTGCACAGAATGGGAAGAGACAGAGAACTTTTGACTACCATTAAAAAGCGAAAGACAGCATATTTGGGGCACATACTGAGAAATGATCAGTACGAGTTGTTGGAGCTGATTATGAAGGGTAAAATCGAAGGAAAAACGGATCCTTGTAGACGACAAATATCCTGGCTGAAAAAATTCGCAACACACAGACGCTCTTAAGAAAAGCAGAAGATAGAGACGAATTTGCAATGCTTATAGCCAACCTTCATTAGTGGAGACGGCACTAGAAGAAGAAGATACGAAAAATCTACATTAAACATTACTTACATACAGACCCCTTATTTGCAACATTTTTGTATACAGTAATAATTAAATTAATGTTTGGAAAATCAAGCCATTTGGAATATATCCGTTAATTAAATAAAGCCTGCTGATAGATTTACACCATAATGTTATCATCCCACAAACATATGGGCAAAAATAGATAATTTCACAAATTAAAATAAATAGTGAATCGATGGCTACTGAGTGAGTGCATCCTTGTTCAAATTTGTAACACTAACACGAATTCTATTCAATAAACTAAGTATTTCCGCGTGCATTTCAGGTTTTAAAAATATCAGGAATGTTTACATCACAATAACAAAAATAGATCACACGTGCCACACATCCTGGATTAATATTTTTTTAGTTTCAATTCATTGTTTTTATGAAAGTTCAAATTATGTATCATTCTTTTTTATGTCAACTGTTTGCATTGTTGACCATTATTTGTTAACTTTTTCTCCAGGCCATCTTGGTTATATTTAGTTATATTATTTATATTATTTATATTATATTACTTATATTATTTATCTTATATATTTATATTATTAACGAATACAATTAATGCAATTATTAAGAGAGTATATTACTTACGGCTGGTTTCCGAAACGTTATTCAAATCTCCAATCATGTAATCAAGTGTCAAATTTGATCAACTGTTAACAAGCGACAGGTTTCCGAAACGAAAATTATGGTAAAATTAGGTGATTACCGATTATAGATTATTTGACATACGATTTTACATGGAAACTGTAGAATCGATTATAATCGTTTATTATTTCTATACAAATTGTTCTTTATCTTGCTCTAAATTAAGAAAGTAATGTTGCTGTTTCACTCTACCGTCATTTCTGTTTATGTGTAATCTGCATTCTGAAAATCAGCAAACAAACATAACCTAACTATTAATTTTGTGTCGTTTGTTAATGTTTGCCAATTTGTCATTTATCAATCATCATCATATTTAATATTAAATATTAGTAAATTGTTTACCTTTGTAACAATATTTTTGAGTTCTTTTTAAACAACAGCTTTTTATAAAACCCCTTAGGTTTATGTATTTACAACGTAACCAAAGATTTTATTTTATTTACTTACAACCATTGATACATAACCAAAGATTATAAGATTAATCGTCCAAAAATCTCAGATTACCTGACAAGCTAGTATGACAGTTGTTTGACATAGCGATGGCTTAATCTGCAAACAAGCTAACTCCACTTTTTTCGAAAATCGTTTTATTTGTTTATTGCTTTCTTTACCCAGCTATCTATCAGTTAACAAACCGATAACTCCTAATTTTTATCGTAAAGCTTTCAAATAGCCCGCCCAAAAACAAGCTACCTCCGTGCATAAGACTCCCACTACGGTAAAAGCGCCAACTGCGTTTTGCGCCAACCGTTAGAAAGTAGTAGTTAAATCGTGGAATCGTGCCCATGTGGTTGTTATCACGTTACCTTATCAAACGTGTTTTAAGTGTATTTAATAAAGACAAATTGTTAAAAATTATTCAAGGTACGTAAGTTTCTTTTGTAAGCTAAAAATTTTAATATGTAATTAAATAAAATCTTTTAAAAATCGATCAAACAGTCTGTTTTGGAGTTAGCTGATTTACAGGGAAATGAATTTAATAAGTTGAACCATTTGAATGGAGTTAACTTTTTTGTGGCTTCATTAATTTTCAAAGATGTTAAATATATTTTTTAATTTATTAGTCCTATTGCATACAAATGGTAATTTATAGGTAAAATGAACAACTTAAAATATATGTACACTTTTATTCCAAACAAACTTTATTAATAAAATATTAACTGGCCATTTTAAATAGGAAAGTGTCTAGAAAAAGTTTATCAGCCTATTCATTATATAAAATTATTAATTCTCGGACATACAATTAAATTTATAATTTAGTTTAAATTACAAACAGAAATTTTAATGGGTGGGTATTTATATAACATGTTTTTTGCAGATGTCGCGTTCGGACAAAATTTTAAAATTAGCAAGAGAAAAGTGGGAAATCGAGTCAGACTTTGATGAACCTATGATAACTGACTTAACTGCAATTTGCGACATGCCTATAATATTTCTAGATAACAGGGTGGACAATCCTTTCCCTAATAAATTGGATGTAATAAATTCTCCCCTACGAGCAACTTACCTACCGGAAGTTTTTGAAGGCAGAACAGAAAATGAACTCATTAATGTAGAATCACAAGAAAATATATTAAGCATTCTTCCTGAACCAGACAATTTAGGCCTACTACATTCACCAGATATTTCCTTTCTTCAACCAAGCAATAGTATGGGAAATTTTATTGTGTCGTTTCCTGTTGAAGCCAGTGAGCCAATTATAGAACAACCAAATCTTTCACCAGTTAAAGTACAACCAGTAAGCTGTTTAGGTGCCACAATTACTAAAATGCAGTTAAGTAATGAAAAGCATGTAGGTAAACCCTTGGTATCCTACTCTGACAGCGATTACACTGATTCTGACTATTCCTTAGGCGAGCCAGAGAACCAGAAAGTAAAAAGGAGAAAGAGATGCCAGGTAAATGCGAAACAATGGCTTGATCGCTGCAATGCTAAAAAAAGAGAAAAAGGTCAAGACTATTTTGGTAGAAAAAAACAAGATAACAAGTGGGACAACAAAGTGCCAAGAATTGCAAGAAAAATGAAAGCTCGTTGTTCATGTTCGTCGCTAAATGGTGTTCTTAAATGTCCCAAAATATCAGATGAAGCCAGGAAACAAATATTTGATAGTTTTTGGCTATTAAACTGGGGAGAAAAGAAAATTTATGTTGACGGCCTTGTAAAAATGATACCCACCAATAGACCAAGAGGTAGAAAAGACACATCATTATCAAGAAGATCGCATTCAATGTACTATCATCTAAAATTTAATGATAACTTATTTCGGGTCTGCAAAACCATGTTTTTAAATACGCTGGACATAGGCAAAACGGCTGTTTGGAACTGGAAACAGTGCTCAAAAGAAAACTTTGCAGTTTCAAGAGAAAGCAATCACTCCGCTACCGAAATAGCCGCTACAAAAAAGGTTCGAAATAATCCATTTCAAAATCAGGTTGATTCCTTAAAAACATACCTTAATAGGTTACCTAAAATGGAATCACATTACTGTCGTAAGGACACGTCGAAATATTATCTCTTACCCGAATGGACATCGAAAAAGTCGCTTTATGATTATTATGTTTCGGACTGGTGTTCTACAAACAACGTATTGCCTGTATCAGTGGCAAAATTTAATAACACTTTAGATACGGAAAACATATCATTATTTCATCCAAAAAAAGACGCATGCGAAAAATGCATGTCATATAAATTGGGTTTTGTATCTGAAGAGGAATACAAGAAACACACAACAAGAAAAGAGCAGGCTCGTGCTGAAAAAGAAAAGGATAAAAACCGAGAAGATTACGTATTTGCAGTTGATGTTCAGGCTCTGCTATCAGCACCAAAATCTAATGTATCATCACTGTATTACAAATCTAAACTTAATGTGCATAATTTTTGTGCATTGGATTTAAAAACTAAGGAAGCATACTGCTTTTTATGGAATGAGACAGAAGGTGGAGTTTCCGCTGAAGAATTTGCTTCTGTGATTTCATACTTTCTTATAGATAAAGTTCTACCACAAATCTTGGACACCAGAGACAAAAAAGTAGTGATTTACAGCGACGGATGCGCAGCGCAAAATCGAAACGTTACGGCCTCAAATGCTTTGATAAATGTGGCGATGACCAGAAACATCGTTATTGAACAGAAGTACCTTGAAGTAGGCCACACACAGATGGAGGTAGATTCTATGCATGCCTCCATCGAAAAAAAACTTCGAAATAAGATTATTAATATACCTGCTGAATACATTGGTATTTGCCGAAGTGCTCGTAAAAATCCAAAACCATACAACGTTGAATATTTAGAACATTCGTTCTTTAAGTCGTTTGATGATGTCAAATTTCTTAAATCCATTCGACCTGGAAAAATGAAGGGGGATCTCAAGGTAAATTTTTTTTTTTCACCTTTGATAGGTAGGGTAGTAAATATTTAAAAATTTTTTTAAAGGTTAATGAAATCAGGGCCCTGAAATATACGGCAAATGGTGACGTGTTTTATAAAGTAAATTTTGAAGAAGAATGGAAGTTACTTCCCCAACGGCGTGAAAAAATGACTAATCCAAAGGAGTTTGCTCAGCTGCCGAACTTGCATTCTGATAGATTGCCACTAACCATCAGAAAGTTCCAAGATCTTCAAGACCTAAAAATCTGCATCCCAACTGATTATCATTCCTACTACAACAATCTACCTCATAAATAAATATTTTTTTAACAATCTAATTTTTTATACTGTAATATTTTATCTACCTCATAAATAAATCTTTTTTAAATAATCTAATTTTTTATACCTACTCTAATATTTTATTTTTTCTTGATATTTTTGAATTTAAGTTCTTTGCTTTGTTTTAAAAGATGTGCAAAAATCGGGCTAACTCCTTTTTTTAATTTCTTACTTAATATGTAAAAAAGCTAACTCCTTTTATGGCGCAAAAAAGAAGTTTTAGGTCAAACAAATTCATTTTTGATTAATTATTATTAACACCAAGCATCAAAAGAAAGAATTAAGATTGAATACTTAACCGTAAGTATAATTATTCATGAACTAAACAGTTTTATGTTCCTCCTGAAAAATTTGTCAAAATGGAGTTAGCTTTTCTGCAGATTAAGCCATCGATAGATAAAACGATAATTAGCGTTTCGGAAACCCAAAATACTTCTGACAGGCTGTTAATCATCGATTATTTGTTTGTTAGATTAGTTAATGTGTGTTATGTGATTGAAGTTTGATCGATGTTTCTGCAACTCAAAATGCATTTAATCGACTGTTAACAGTAGATTACCTAATTTTGATAATGATCAGCCTTTGGGAAACCGGCTGTTAATCGCTTAATTATTATTTCTTTGTCAGTAAATAAAATACTACCGATATACATTTTTTAACAAAATTTGTTTAGATAACGGTTTTGCAGTCGACGTACTTTTTAAGCGAAGTATTTTCAGTAGGTATGTGTACTTCACATATAGAATAATAAACATATTTTAGAAGGGACACGAAGGAACAATAATTTTTTAGAAGGCAATTTAAAAATTAAGCGGCCCCTAGACAGTCAATATTAGTGTCAATATTATTGTACCATATATTGCACAATAATTTAGTAGGGCAACACAGACGAATCAATATTATTGCAAAATAAATTAGTTTCCGACTGAAACTTGTACTATCAACATGTCGATTAAAAAAACGGCGAGTTGTGTGGCAACTTAGTTGTAGCTTCACAACGGACGAAAAAAAATAAACGCAGGTGGATGAAAGAATGGTTCAAAAAAAGAAATAAGTACACTCATGAAAATTTATTAAATGAGTTAAGAATTAGCGAACCAAGTGATTTTCAAAACTTTCTGCCACTAGATAGTATATTTTTTGATGAATTATTAAGAATAGTTATACCTGAAATTCAAAAAAAAATACTGTTATGCGAGATGCTATCTCAACAAGTCAGCGTTTATCAATAACATTACGTTACCTAGCTACTGGAAATACCTTTGAGGATTTAAAATTCACAAGTGCTGTGTCACCACAATCCATAGGAATAATTGTAATGGAAACTTGCCAAGCCATAATAAAATGCCTGAAGGATTACATAAAGGTAAATAAGATTATTTAAAACACAAAACAAAATTTATTTTAAATATCTCAGTTCACTGTAGATACATTTTATATTTTTATTGAAAAGTTGAAAAATAATTACAAACAGTAAGGGACCCTGACTTCATAGTCTGTTGTTCGATTAGCAGTTGAGGTTGCGCACTGTCAAAATAGACAGGACTTGGTTGCACATTACTATATGGAGTAGATGAAGGAGAAAAAGTATTAATTTGCACAGAATTTCTATGCAGTGTTCCCATTTGACCTTCAAATAGTATGTCGTTAATGGCTTTTTTCGCAAAAATTTGTTGCTGAGGCGTCAATTTTTCAAGTTCTACTGCCCAAGCAGAAGCAATTTTTTCATAATCATTTGGTGGTTGTTCAAGGTGTTTACGTTCTAAAGCTATTAATTGTTTGGACTCATCAAGTTTTCTTGCCTTATTTTTTGGTGGTCCCTCCTTTGTGCGCTGCTGTAAAGAAAAAACATATATTAAATTTTTGTTTAGTCGTAATAAGTTTGTATATTAACAATTTAACTTGTAATTGTAGTTGCCAACAACAGAAGCTGAATGGAAAGCTATTGCCAATGGATTCGATGTTCAATGGAATTTTCCTAATTGTCTAGGAGCTGTAGATGGAAAGCATGTGGCAATCAAAAAACCTCCACAGACAGGCTCATATTATTAGAATTACAAAAAGTTTTTTAGTATTGTAATGATGGCAGTTGTAAATAGCAGTTACGAATTTATTATGGTAGACTCAAGAATAAATGGACGAATATCAGACGGAGGTGTTTTGAATTATACTGCATTTGGAAAAGCATTATCAGATAATTTACTTAAAATCCCAGAACCTGATCTGTTGCCAAATAATCAAAGAATACTACCCTTTGTCTTTGTTGGAGATGACGCTTTTGCACTGACAGAAAATTTCATGAAACCTTACAGCCAAACAGGATTTACGATGGAAAAAAGAATTTTTTAAATATCGACTTAGTCGTGCATTGTGGAAAATGCATTTGGAATATTAGTATCAAAATTCGGTGTATTTCAACGACCTATTGCACTATCGCCTGAGAAAGCTCAAATCATCGTCCTATCATGTTGCTATTTACACAATTATTTAAGAAGAAACCAGCCTCAGTCATACATGTACAATACTTCTGTGGATGCAGAAGATTTGGCATCAGGAAATATTGTTGAATGAACTTGGAAAACAACTGGACAGTCAACATCGCTTTGTACAACTCATGCCAGAAATTCAGTCACTGTAGCAAAAAGTGTCAGAGACAACTATTGTGATTTTTTTAATAACGAGGGACAGGTTTCATGGCAACATAAATTTGCTTAAAATGTAAATTTGAATTATTAAACTAAATATACTTACACTAATTGTTGAAATAGTATTTGAATTATCACTGTCCACATCGTTTATATTATTATCTGCTTCTTCCTTATCATTATCCCCTTCCTGTATAGTACTTTGTGAAGCACTAGGTTCGTCCTGATCCACTAGAAACTGCATTTCGCTAAAGTACCATAATGTTGGTTGAATTACATCGTCTGTCCCTGCACCACTTTTTTCAGAGTCCCTTATACGATGTAATTCTTTTCTAAAATTAGTGCGCAAAGAATTGAATTTTTTCACTAACTGCAACTTATCAGCATGTGGATAATATTTTCTGTATTTTTGGAGCAATTGATCGTACTGTTCATTTTTTTAAATTTTATTACTATAATCTTTACTCTTGACATTCCACAAAGCCGGTAACGACCGATACACATCGATGCACTCTATAATAAACTTTCTTTCTTCCCATTTTCCCTTTGCAGACATATTTTTTGCCGTACCGCGATGTTTACAACAAGAGTGTTAAAACGAAACTGAACCAATATTGCGCAATATTACTCACAGACGGTGCAATATTTACAATATTGCTCAATAAAAATCAAACTCATGTTGATTGACACAATATATTGCGCAATCATTCAATGTGATCTACAGACGATCAATATATTGTATAATATAAATTATTGTCCAATATATTGACAATAATATTGACCGTCTAGAGACCGCTTTGGGCCAATAAATGAACGTGAAATACCGTGTAAATTTCCGTGCTACCACCAAATTGCATGACAATTTGGATTTAGGTTCTATTTACCCTCCACTGCACTGTTGGACTTGATCCGTTAGTTGCTTTTTATTTTTTAGAGGTGAGAACTACCCCTAGTAGAAAAAAATCGTATAATTGTAAATTGAAGCGGGTAATTGATTGCGGGTAATTCATCACCTTTTAATGAAGTGAATGAATGTCAATTGACATTAAACAACATAATTTATGATATTATCACAGTTTAAAATATGAATTTAAGTTAAGCTTATCCTCCACTTCAAAATTAGACTTGTGCCATTGGTTGCTATTTATTTTTTAGAGGTGAAAAGTACCCCTATTAAAAAAAATCATATAATCGGAAATTTAAGCAATTTGGAATTATTTATTGATACAATAACTTTAAATTTAGATGAAACGACAACTTACTGGAGGCGCATTGAAAAACAGACTGTCTGTGCCTAAAAAACATATCTGTGCCTAAATATCACAATAAATATTTTAAACATTCTGGTAATACAGCTCCGCGTGTGAAAATACAATGATAAACCGATCCAGGATCGTTTCCTTTTCGCCTAATCTTGGTACTACTAGTCGCTGCTGCCTTATGTCAGAAGTATATAATGACCTTCTGATCTAAAAGTAGGAAGAGAAGGATATATGGGAATTTGATGGAGTACATAATTGGGACCTGTTTTCTCCTAGGACGGGAGCTTAGGAGAGAAACACTAGCTGGTGTAGGGGCAAGATTTCCAAGCTCTGAAGTAGTCTGTCCTTTACTGGGAATTGTAAAAGAGTACTACCCACTACCAGTTCATCGACATAAACTAGTATTTTATGATTTGCCTTGTATGCATCTAAAAATTTCTGGTTGCAAATTTCAGCAGGGAAGCACAAGCTAGCAGTATGTTGGATTTTAAATGCGTGTTTTTTCTTACAATGAATCCTAGACTACCTAGTCTATCTAGTTTTCTGAAACCAGTAAGTCTTTTGCTCCAGATACTGTATCAAAATTAGATTGTAAATAAATCTTTTTTTATTCATACCTATTTATTAAACCTAATTATATTCCAAAATATTCAAACACTTTAAGAAAATTTCCTAGTCCTACAACATACTTTAATTTTCTTCCCACGAAGCTATTATTTAGCGAAGCTTGTCATGGTGATAAATAATTTATTTTAAATTAAAAACAGCGACTCTTTTATGTTGTTTATTATAAAATTCAATTAAATAAGTGAACTTGAACTAAAAATAGTTTGTAGTTTTTCTCTGTTTAATAGTAATTATCATTAATTATCTAATTCATCAAACAAATCAACGTACTAATAGTAATCACGCTTGCGTGTCGAACAGCTGTTCCATCAATAACTTTTTTAAGAGCAGTTAAAATACCAACAAACGTACTATAAATATTTTTATTGACAATAAAAGATATGAAACAAAAGGTATTAGCCGACAACATGACCTTTTATTTGTGAACAAATTAATACGTTACATTAAAACTGTTTTTATTAAGGTGTGAATAGAGGAAGACAGTGTCCGCCAAAGCAAAAAACACTTAAAATCGAAGCTATCTATCTAAAGCCTTTTTTGATATCCAAGTTCGGATACAGGTCTCTCCCACTGACTCCATTTTCTCTGTTCATTGCGATTTTTATCCTTCTTGGATCAGCATGTCTCTGTACATCTGACGATATCATCTGTGGTCTTATTTTGGGTCGTTTTTGTTCCCAGGGTCTCCAGTGCAGCACTTCCGTATCCAGCATATAGCACAGTAACATTCCGTATCCTCTCATTACGTTTCAAGCCTAATCCCAACATTCGCCTTCTCATCGCTCTCTGAGTCTTCGCTAATTTATCCGTGTTCAACCTTGTCATTATCCATGTTTGACATTCGTACGTCATCACTGGTAGCATCCATTGGTCGAAGAGTTTTGTTTTAAGGCATTGCGATTATTTATGATTCATTAATATAAAAGTTAGCGTTTCAAATGCTGCCCATGTTAATCTTGTTCGACGCAGTTTGATTTTCTTTGTTTAATTTTTTATTTGTCCCAAATCTATGTAGCTTGAGATCTGTTCTGTCTTATTATTTTGTATTTCTACTACACTGGAGTGCAAAATTAAACGGTGGTTCAGATTTTTATGTATTTTTTTCGTTTTTAAACAAATACTTCTTTAATTTTTTTTAATTTTATTTTATACCTTATTAGCTATAACGGTTGTTTCTTCTTTGAACCCGTTTGGATGATTTTTGTGAACAACAACTATTCTACACAATTTTTTTTTTGTAGAATAGTTGTTTTATTAATGTGAAATAATATAAATTAAATTAATGTAAAATAAATAGTAGTGTTATTAATGTAAAATAGTGTCTAAAATTTAACAGAATTATTTTAAGTTTATTTAAGTATTCTAAGTGTTTGTAAGTTTGCCTTTAGATTTTTTTTGTTTCTCAAATTTTCATCGCAAATGCTTTAGGAATTTCTCGAAGTACAGTGTTTGATGTAATAGAACGACTTCGGGAAATAGTACAGTACACCAGAAACGTGTACAATACACCAAAAAAATGATGTCCATAGAAACACAGTTTTCATTTATACCGTTCAACGACGCTTAACTGAATATGGATTAAGATCCAGAACAGTTGGCACAGGACTTCTATTCGCAGCAGAACATCGGAGGCAACGTTACACTTCGCTCGTAAACATCTTAATTGGCGTGTTCAACAATGTTATTCACGGATGAATCAAGATAATATAATACTCATCAGATGGGCATCACTTGATTTGGAGAAGAACTTCTGAACGTTATCACCAATGTTGTTTTACTACCTACTAATGAGTTCAATTTGATGAAGATGGTATAATGGTGTGTACATGCATTTCTCTAGTGGCTCATACAGAAATTGTTATAATTCTAGGTAGCAATTTAAACGCTGAAAAGTATATGGGACAATGTTTGGAAGATCATGTAGTGTCATATGCCCCATTTGTTGGAGAAAACTTTCGTCTGATGCAAGTTAATGCTCGTCTACAAATTGCAAGAATATCACGGGATTACTTCGGTGAAATTAATATTCCTTTATAACCACTGCTTTCAAGGAGTCCAGAATTAAATCTAATAGAGCATGTATGGGACGACGTATTCGATGTAACCATATTCAGTTTCAAATCATCAATGACTTAGAGCAAGCATTTTGTGCTTGAGTCAAGCATTCTTCTTGAGGAATTGCTGCTTAATCCGAAGTATACTTGATCAAATGAGCGCAGTAATTAGGAGTCGTGGAGCTAATAAACCCAACTGAATATCGTTTTTTATTAAAAAATGTTCAAAATTAAAAAGTTGAATCATTGTTTCTTTGCAGAAATTTTGTCTTCTTTTTTCTTTTTTAAACTCTTGATTTCTGATAAATTTTACTATTAATTTTTTTTATTTATTAAATACTCAATTAGAAACATCAAAACTTTTTTAAAAGCCAATTTTTAGGAAAAATCTGGTTATCCGATTAATTTTGCACTCCAGTAGCCCCTGAGGCGTTTAGTTCATTCTAAGATCGAGTTTTAGTCATACACATTCTTTAACGCCTCTTCATCGCTTCCTACCAGGAAGACATTATTGGTGTATCGTAGATGGTTAATATGTTCTGTATTAATTCTTATTCCTTTCTTTTGCCAATCTAATTTCTTGAACACATATGCTCTAGATCTTATTTAAACAGCTTTGGTGATATTGTACCAACTTGTATTATTCCTGTGTTCAATGCTATTGAATTCATGAGTTCATGCATCCTAATTTGTGCTTTAGATTTCTGCTACATGTTGTAAATAAAATCAATATATCTGTAGTCTACCTTACTGCTGTTTAGTGGGTATTTTACTGCCTAGTATTTCTCACTGTCAAATGCTTTCTCAAAGTCTATAAAAGCGGCTGTTCCTATAGTTTGTCCATATCTGAGTCTCTGCCTAGTACAACCAGCGCCCAATTTTTTTAAAATTTATTCGAGATACATGATCTAGTCCTGCCAAATAAAGCAAACCAAGAAATTTTCATATTTCCGAAATTGATGTATCTTTGACATCTCGTTTATCTTTAAAATTTATAGAAATAGATCTTACATAAAGATTCGTATAGTGCATCACAACACCAACGATATTACTAATAAAAGGTTCCATGATTCAATCGGAGTACTTGCATTTCTTCCAATACGAATAGTGCCTGGTAAATGTTGAACAATATTTTCGTAGTACGGACTGCTCTAGAAGGTGTATGTTTCAACTATGTAGTTCTATCTTTACCATAGTAAGATAATTGCCTGTCACCTTCAGTAGTATTCCTGTCTTTCACGTGCTGTTGTGCAGCCTCTGTCGTCTCTTATTCACGGAATTCAAATATTTTGTCGGTAAGATTAATTTACCTTTACTTAAGCTTGTTTCAATAACGACAGAAGGGACTCCGGCAATGATTGGTGATAGTAATAGATTTATATCACTATGTCACAAAGATGAAGATTTACCGGAATTCATTAATTACCACTGCGTTATTCATTAACAGGTCTTGACCAATAACATTTTTAACACAAAAGACGTGATGGATATTACATTTAAAATTGGCAGTTCAATAAGAGGCAAATCTCTGCAAAGACCGCTGTTTAAGCAATAACTGGATGGAAAGAACCAGACTTAATTTTACACCACGACGTAAGGTGGCTGAGTCGCAGCAAGTTTTTGTAAAGGTTTTGAGATTTGTTAAATGACATTATTAAATTTCTTGAAGAAATGGGTGATGATCATAAGCAATTACGTGACTTAGACTGGCAATGGGAATTGGCATTTCTAGCAGATTTGACTGGTAAACTAAGCACATTGAATCTGGAACTGCAAGGCAAGAACAAAACATTATCAGAAATGGAAATTACAACACATTTAGAACAAAATTACAAACACTAGTAATATAGGTATATGACAAACTTTAAATAGCTATAAACAAACATCAAGTGTATTAATATAATCAATTGACTCTCAAGTTGCAAACAGTAAGTCTTCAGGGCCGCCATTGTATAATCTTAAGGGGCACTCTTTCTCCATTTATGTAGCATGCATTGCAGATGTGCATACATCTGCAATGTCTCATTCGGATCCTATTTGGAGTCGACCATGTTTAGGTGTAAGATCAAAACCTGGTGGCTTGTGGGTAATGCAGGGCATGTTATTTTGCCATGCGTTCCATTCTTGGGACCATGCATTCGTGATATTGAACCCCTCATGTATCATTCTTGCTGTTTTCATTGGTGGTTTTCTAGAACGAAGACGGGTATTTCGTGCATCCTCGGTATCTTGGTGGATCGAAAGGTTTATATTGTTTATGATCGTTTTGTATTCACGTGTAAGTGCGTCAACTCATCGTAAATGTGAAGGTGGGATGTGGCTTTATACTGGAAGCCATTGGGTGGGAAGTGATTTAATTGGACCAGCTATCTCATAGTGCTGTGCAGCTGAGTGTCGGATATTTTTACGTGTGGACTGTGTAGCCAAATTGGAGCACAATATTCAGCGGTGGAGAAAACAAGGGCTAAGGCAGTAGGGCGGAGAGTGGAAGCTGATGCTCCAGAGGTGGTACCGCAGAGCGTCTGTATAATGTTATTTCTTGTACTCAACTTTTGGCTAGTTTTTGTTAAATGCTCTTTAAATGATAGCGTTCTGTCCTATCATAAGTATCATGAGCGTATGTTGAGTTCCTTTCCAGCAAGTTTATTGTTCAGGTGAAAGCAACTAACTTCTGTTTTGGATGAATTTGGTTGAAGTCACCACTTGCGAAAGTATTTGCCCAATATATATATAAGTCTGCCGTCAGAACTTCTTCAGACGTTTCTAGTGTTCTGCATCGTATAGTGAGGGCTCAGTCATCGGCGTATCCTAACTTTCTTGATTGTGTTTCATGAATTTTAGCGTTCAAAGCCGAATCGGTTTTACTCACATTAAAAATTCTTTTAGATCTCAAAAGCTGATAAAATAGTCTTACATAATCAGTAATTGATCTTCTGAGATATAGTAAGCGACTCTGAGATTTTCAGCTAACTTTTCAGGTTAAAATTCTGGAGTAAAAGTTTTATTGCTCGCCAGTATAGTTAAAAACTTCCTAGTCGGTAGATCACAATGAATTAAAAAGACAGACAGTAGATCTCGAGTCCTATTAAATTGGCCATCCCTGGCTCTATTAGGACAAAATGATCTATATTTCAAAAGTAAAAGCATTTATTTTTGTAAAATATTTAGGTATATTCTTCTTTTGGATGCCTAAATAGGTACTAAAAAAACACATGTATATTATTTATTTATACACCAAATATCTTTTGCACATAAACCCCTTTCTGATAGACCACCGTCGTGTATCGGAGTGAATATGCTACTCGGTTCACCCAACAGCACTACTGGCGGAGTTTTCCAATTACTTGTTTTTTTCTCGCATTAGTGTTTACACCGTATTTATCATCCATATCCGACGCTATTTTTCGGTGCTGTGCATAATTTTTTTTACTCATAACACCAATTCCTTTCACATGGCTTGGGACAGGCAACGATAGTTAGAAATGACTGCTGAACTGCTAAATCCATCCAATATTCTCGCATTCCACTATAACGCAAGAGCATAAATAAATATTTTAAATTCAAATAAGTTTATTCTTTGTTTATTTCAGAGTTTCATAAAGGTCATTGATTAATACACTTAAATAAACAAATTTCGACAAAAACAATTTACAATTTAAAAAATACTATTGGTAATTTTCAATTAAAATAGAAATCATAGACCAAATCAACTTGTAGTAATCATGATTGCGTATCTTTGATCTTTGTCCAGTCAATAATAATTTTATCTCTTTTAAAAGCTTTGGAAATAAGAGCAAACTTACGGCGATCTTTACTATTAAGTATATTTAATCTAATTAAAAATATGATGAAACATATTGTGGCCAATAAAAAATATGAAGCATTTGATTGGTATACGAATTAATAATAGGTTACACTAAAAACTATTTTTACTATTGCATGAATCCAGAAATAGAAAACTACTCGCCGCATCAAGTGTTCCCTTTCAAAGCGGTGAATAAATAAATTCCATATGTTTAAAGGAGCCGATATCGTAGAAAATCTGTTATATTGGTAGATAGGAGATATCCACAGAGATATCTTACATAGCGGTTATATCAAGGCCGGAGATAACCAACAGGTCGATGTAAATACAGAACAAACCAATAGAGAAAAACCTTGCCATAATAATAATTATACAGATACACATTATGACGCTGATGATGAGGTTGTAAAAACGCAAGGTGAATAATCTTTCTTATAAGCATTAGTATGTAAAATTGGCGGTTTGTGTAAAACTTATGTGAGTGATAGAACAGCAGTGCGTGCAATCAAGTGAAATTCAAAAAAATATTATTTACATAGTTACTATAAATTATTTGAATACTTATATATCAACTGATTAAAATTACTATCTCACTTGATTTAACTATAAGTGATATAAAAGAAGCATATCGACAAATCTTAGTGGTTATGAGTTAGTCTCATGAAAACGTAAGTGTGAATTAAAATTTGTAAATTAGCATGTTTAATGTATTCAATGTTTGTGTGTATAGATAGTAACATACATATGAATTAGTAGATTTAAAGGCTTTTAAGTTTTAAGGATACATAACGTAGAATATACTCGTAAATTGTAATTTAAAAATAGTATTTTACGCAAGTTTGAAGTTTAATACATGTTTATTTACTTTATTTTACATGCTTGTATTATGTTATTTTATATGTCATTGTGGATACTAAAAATGCTACAAATAAGTTTAAATTTGGACCATTTACCAAGCATTATAGCTACATATTTATTATGCAGAATGCGGTTACAATCGCGCATTTATAACATAAAAATTAGCAAATCAAAAGTCTTTCGTAACACTCTTTGATACAGGTGGCTAATAACTCATTTTGATACATTTAGTAATAATAATGTAATAAACAAAATATGCAATACATTAAGTCATTTTTTACTTATAAACAATATACAGGGTGAGTCATAACTATTGGGACATAGACTAAAAACAGGTTATTTGGACCAAAATATGACTATTGGGCCAAATATGCCTTAATAAAATGTTGCTGAGAAAAAAGATACAGGGTGTTAAAGTTAATTTTTGTTTTTTGTTTTTTGCTAATAGTTTCTTTGTATATTTATAAATTGCTATCAAACTTGGCACAGAGGCATAATCTTAGACAAGAAATAAAAAAGTATTTTATTTACAATTCCACTATCAAATACCAAACTAATAAACAAAGTTGCAACTAACGTAAGGTTTCCGTTTTGACGATAAATCAAAACTAAACACACTCTAACTTAAAGAACTCACAAAAACTCAAACTAAATGTTCTACATGGTCTCCTCCGATTTCTATGCCTTTTATAATTCTTTTTATAAAGGATTTGCGGACGTTAAAAAAATTATTCTGTCCCCTTATAAGATTAGCTGCATTTTGAATGTATCTCCAAAGTTCGTCTCGTGTATTAATTTCATTGGCATAAACTAAGGATTTCATATATCCTCAAAAATAAAAATCTAGCGGGTTGTACTCAGGACTTCTTGGTGTCCATTGAAAATCACTGCCTCTGCCAATCCATCGTTGAGGAAATACGTCATTAAGATGATTTCTAACAGCTAATGAAAAATTAAGTGGCGCTCCATCCTGCATAAACCATATATTTCTTCTTACATCCAGTGACAGATCATCTAAAATATTACTAAGAGCATTTTCCAAAAAGAATACATAGGAATCTCCATTTAAATTCGGAGGAAGAACATAAGGCCCTAGTAGTGGGTCGCCTATAATGCCACACCAAATATTCAATTTAAACTCATGCTGAAAATGTCTAGCTTTAATAGCATGCGGGTTTTCTTCTTCCCAATAATGACTATTTCGCCAATTAAAAACCCCTCGTCTGGTAAAAGTTGCTTCGTCGGTGAACATAATATTCTTAATAAAGTGTCTGTCATTGCGATGTTTATTCAGAATACGTTTTCAAAACTGTAAGCGTCGTGGATCTCTTTGAAGTAAATTTTGAATCTCTTGGAAGTAAATTTTGAACAGGAGTGAACTGATGGAGGTTCTCTTTTTTCAGAATTCTAACAATAGACGACTGACTTACTCCTGTTGTTGCTGATAGATGTCGTGAACTTATTTCAGGAATTTGTGAAATGACCCAGTTTCAACTAAACTACGATATAATCTTGCAAAAGTTTTGTGATTTGGTTGCCTTCTGTTTTCGTATAACATTCCATACCTTCTGGCTGCCGAGCGACCGCAAAAATTTTCTTGTGCGTACACGCGAATCATATCTCGCATTTCTTCATTGGTAAAATGATTGTGACAAGGCATTTCAATAAAAAAAAGTAATGATTACTTTTAAAAAATGCAATATTACACTACACTGTCACATCAAAAATAATTTACTCTGAACAAATGACATTTACCAACAACAATTATCTGACAGTCCAAAGTATACTTTTCATAAATGAAATAATATTTGAAATCCTTTTTTAACACTAAGCAGTTCGACTGCGTTTTTATCGAAAACAATTGAAATTATCATGTTTAAACAAGAGTACCAATTTTATGTAAAAATGATGTTTACGTCATATTTTCTAATAAAAATTACTAAAAAGTTTAATCAGAAAAAGTTCAGACTCAATTTGATCATTAGGAATTATCCACGTGGCGCCCTCTATGACAAAACGTAAAATTGTAAATAAAATACCATTTCTTTTTTAAGATTATGCCTCTGTGTCAATTTTGATAGCAATTTATAAATATACAGAGAAACTATTAGCAAAAAACGAAAAACAAAAATTAACTTTAACACCCTGTATCTTTTTTCTCAGCAACATTTTATTAAGGCATATTTGGCCCAATAGCCATATTTTGGTCCAAATAACCTGTCCTTAGTCCATGTCCCAATAGTTATGACTCACCCTGTATAAACAATTTAAGATCACAATTTAATTTTTAAATACTAAAGGTAAAGATCGGTAAGTTATATGGAAAAGCGACACCATTTTACCAAAAAAGCATACACAGTCCTTTAAAATGAGAGTTTGTAAAGTTATTTTTATTAATTTATTGCTTAATTATTGCAAATATAGATTTAAAAGTCGATTTTTTGAAAATTATTCATAACTTTTCTAAAAATGAACAAAAAACTTTAATAGTTTCGCGTAATAATAGGGTCACATGTTGCTGTTACATTTCTTTGTTTCCATTTTTCGCTTACTGGTAATTTTTTTTCTTTCAATTTCTTCTTTTTCTGGAGTGTCCTTTACTATGAAACTTTTATCCTTTTTTCTATTCTTCCTCAAAGTTTTCCTTGGTTGAGCTTTTAAAGGTTGGCGGAATCGTGCTGGTGGTATAAATTCCTTGCTATTTCTTAAAGTATTTTGAGAGTCAGCGTTTTCTATATCTTGATTTTAATGAGTTTCATTTATTCTAAGCAGGTTTAAATTAAAAACCACATGAAAAATAACATGATTTGTACAACTTGTTTTGAAACAAATTGAAATTATTTATTAGATAATAAAATCTAATTAGCAAACAATATCTCTTTTACCTAATCTAAATGACTTTGTTTGAGTTTGAATGAACACTTGTTTAATTAAATGAATTAATCTATATATTAAGGAATTTTTAATTTAATGAAACGCTTAATTTTAATTTAAATACCCTTTAGAATTGTAATCTGCATAGGTAAATATGACAAATATTTTGATATAGAAATGCACCACTTCCGGTTATACCGGAAGTTGACTAAAGTTTCCCCATTTTAAATATAACGCCCTGTATATTATTAAGTATTTCAACAGTTCTTGAAAATTCTCTCAGTTTTGTATATAAAATCACCTTATATAATCAATTTTTTTTTATAAACAACTGGACGGTACTGCAAAAATATTTACTAAACAAACTATTTTTAATATTATTATTTATAAAGATACAGGGTGTCAAATCAGATATTGTTTCAAAATAAAATTGGTCATATCTCGTAAAACACTTGGTATAAAGTAGCATGATCTTGTAGTAAGGGAATTCTAAAAAAAATAATGTTTAAAATAAGTTTGTCAACTTCCAGTATAACCCGAAATTGTAGGAGGCTCTAAATATTAAAAAAAAATGTTTATGTTTAAACACCCTATATATTTCATCGTCTCTTTACTTTCTCGGTAAGACGTTTCGTTGCGTTGTGTCGGACGTCGGTTTCGTGGTTCCGATAAAGCTTGCCTTTCGTGTGCTTCGTTTCGAGTGTTAACTTACCTAGAGCCTGATTCGATTTGAGGCCACTGTCAGGTGGGGAGTTTGACTGGGCACATCTGTTAAAGAATAACACAGATGTCCTAAGGCCAGCTCAACGAGGACAGAAACCTCGCGTAGACCAAAAGGGCAAAAACTGGCTTGAACTGACTTCGAAAGCGCGGCCTATCGATACTTTTGGCTTGAAGAGTTTTCAGCAAGAGGTGTCAGAAAAGTTATCACAAACGTAACTGACTTGTGGTGAGTGTGGTGAGAGGGAGATAAAAGTTAGACAAGGATATGTTTTATCATCTGACATATTTATTACTTATGGTGAGCATAGTATGAGGATGGCTTTTAAAGGATGGGTGAGTGGAATAACGGTGGCTGATAGAAAAATCTTCAAGGATGAAATCAGTCTCAAATAGAGAAGAAAATAATAGATATTTAGTCTTCTAAAATCTTGTTTTTCTTACTCAATACTTGAATTAAAATTAATTGTTTCATTAAATTAAAAGTAAATTATAGATAAATAAGTATTTCATATTAAAAAGGTGCATCTTTTCATTCGACAAATTATTATGATCGAGACAATATTATCTGATAAGTAATTTTAGTTATCTTGAAAATAAATTTTGCGAATCATTCCTGCTATATCTTATTTATTCCAATGTATGAATTTATACTCTGAATATTTTAATATATACATTTGAATTAATGGTTATTTAATTATACAGTGAAGTAAGGTGGAGCTAAGCATTTAATTTATATCATATTATATTTACATAATAAAAACTACGTATAAAGTACGTATATTTTTGAACATTATTTTATTTTATCATAGTTAAACATTGTTAACTATATTAAATAAGAAACACAAAGAAAACAATAATTTACCAAGCACCAACAAAAAAAAAAAATATGTGTAATTTTTTCCGAAATGGAAATCAAAAAGTCAAATAAAATTAAGTTCTTACCTAACCAACTTAACCCAATCAATGTTCGGCAGTACCTTAACTGCTCGTAATCAAATTTATTCCAGTTAGGTATCTAAAGCACACTACATACTTCGCGTCCTTTTATTATTATTTTTTTAATTTTAAGTAAACTACTTGTACTAGTAAACTAGTACACTAAGCCGGGTGTACGGACGCATTCTTAGAAATCTCATTGAGATGGAGTATAGGGAACAAGAAGAAGAAGAACAGGCTGGTTTCCGAGCTGGAAGAACTTGCACAGATAATGTTTTCTGCCTAAAACAATTAATTGAAAAAAATTAGCAACCAATCAAGAGACCCATCTCATGTTTGTTGATCTCCGTAAAGCATACGACAGCGTGCCTGTAACTAAATTGTGGAAATCACTACAAGAAACTAACATTAGCTACACTTTAATCAAAGCCTTAAAAAATCTATATGAAAATTCTACATCACAAGTAAAAATTGGCAACACACTATCTAAAAAGTTCATCGTTAACAAGGGTCTGCGCCAGGGCTGCTGTATTTCACCAACGTTGTTCAAGATATATATTGCAAAAGCACTAAACCAGTGGAAACGTAAATGTCACGGTATGGGTATAGACCTCGGAGATGTTTGTTTATATACCTTACAATTTGCTGATGACCAAGTCATCATAGCCAATGATAAAGACGATTTAGAGTATATGGCAAGAAAACTAAAGGAGGAATATGAACAGTGGGGATTGGAAATAAATGTAGAAAAAACTAAATACCTACCCATAGGAGCTGAGTTATCCAATATCGAACTAGAGAATAATGAAGAAATCACATCCTGTAGTGAATATACGTACCTGGGAGTAATCTTCGATAGAACGGGAAAAGACGATGAGGAAATAAAGAAAAGGGTTACACAAGCTAGAAGAACAACTGGCTGCCTAAATGGAATACTTTGGAGCTCTGAAATAGGAATAAAGCAAAAATATAACATCTATGAGTCACTAATTAAAAGCAGTCTACTTTATGGAGCAGAAACTTGGAGAATAACCGAGAAGAACAGAAAAAAATTAGAAGCTGTAGAAATGGATGTGTTTAGAAGATCGTTAGGTATATCCCGCAGGGAAAGAGTTTGAAATGAGGAAGTAAGACGAATAATTGGAATAGATGGTTACTTAACAACAGACATTGAGAGGAAACAGTTGATTTGGTATGGTTATGTTCAAAGAATGGAAGACACAAGACTACCCAAGAAGATTATGCAGTGGGTACCACCAAACCGCAAAAAACGAGGAAGACCCAAAAAGACATGGAAAGAAGGGGTAACTAAAGCAATGAGTACAAGAGATCTTAGAGACGGCCAATGGGATGATAGAAGGACGTGGAAGTTAGGCATCGGACAACGTCGAAAGACGTTCTAAAACCGATATATATATATATATATATATATATATATATATAAGTAAACTACTTCTTTTATCTTCTTACAACTAGCATGATATGGCACGAACAAAATACAACTACTTCCATAAATATTCTTACCCAAAGTTAATTTGAAAGGTAAATTTTAACAGTAATTGATTCATCAATCATTCTGGCTTTGCAACCTTGCGTGGGTCCAAGCCTCCTGAAGAATTTCTCTCCAGTTGTCCCTATCCATCGCATTTCTCCGGCAAGATCGCATTTTCGTAATGCTTATGTCTTCATCGTTGTTATCAAGAAACCTTGTTCTGGGTCTTTCTCTTCTTTTCTGTATCTTCTATATCATCATCACGTAGCGCTACAACCCTGGGTGGGTCTTGGCTTACTGTACAACTTTTTTCCAATTTGTTCGGTCTTCCATCAACTTAGGGTCAAATGGAATATTCATTTTTCGGAGATCTGCTTGGATGTTATCTTTCCATCGCATTCTGGGACGTTCGAGTGGTCTTTTGCCTGTGGGAATCTCCTCCCATACCAGTTTTACAAGTCTCTCGTTATGCAGTCTGTGCACGTGACCTGCCCATCTTATTTGCTGTGATTTAATTTCTTGGACAATATCGGCGTCATTGTAGAGTGCTTTTAATTCGATATTGGTTCTGATCTTATACTGGTTTATGGTGATGTCATCGTGAGGTCCGAAAATTTTTCTCAGTATTTTTCGTTGAAAGCGTCTAAGCTTTTCTTCGTTTGCTTCGGTCATGGTCCACGTTTCGCATCCGTATGCTATTACAGGTCTGACGATGGATTTATAGATTTTGATCTTTGAACTTCTTGTAAGGTTTTTTTATTTTATGAGCTTATCCAGTGCGAATAGACAGCGGTTTTCAGTTTGGATTCTGTCTTTTTTTCTTCATTAACATCGTTATTAACTGACAATACATAGAGGCGATATATAGCTTTGTTTTAAATCCGTTTATTTTTCCGTTGTAAAGAGGTACTATCTTTGGTGAAAAATAATTTGTATGTAAATACACTGGTTTACTATCCATCCATTTGATTGCTGACAAAATACATTTTGTTTATATGTATGCTAAAATTATTAAAACTAAAACAATTAAGGACACTTGGGGACAAACAGAACACACTTAAAAAAGGGAACAAAACAGACTCCCTTTTAAAAGTTAATGTCTGTTTTGTCCCCTTTTTTAAGTGTGTTCTGTTTATCCCTAAGTATCCTTAACTGTTTTAGTTTTAATAATTTTAACATACTTGACTTTACAATTATCTGCCAAATCACAGTAAGCTAATTGAACTTTATCAAAGAAATGTGATAATTACAAGTTAAAGGAATTTGCACACCCACACAATTGTACATCTAATTTCATTCATTGTCATACAGCTGTCACCTTAATAAAATTTCAATAAATAACACACATTTCGAAAATATATCTCTTGAATAACTATAAATAACTTTTAAAGAATTAAATAATACAGAACATCACTTTCATTTAACAAAAAATCACATTACACCTATTTTCTACTTCATTGGATAAAATCTATCTCCTTAAGAAACTTTCACGTTGATTGTCAAACAATTACAAGAGTAAAAACTGAAGATCCCCATTCAGCAATTACAGGATACTTTGAACTATGTTCTCCCAACCATTAATTAATAGTGTACCGGCATCATTGAATTAACTTTATATCGACAGACCTGAAGATGGTTTGCAAATTGTAGAAAGCGAAACCGGTCGTCCAGATAGTTAAATTAAACTGATTGTGATTAAGTCTTATTTAGTGTTTCTTTTACCTATAAGAAAAAAATAGTTTTATTGGCAATCGGGTTTAATAGAATTAAATATTAGTCTCCAATTTTGGTTAAAAAAACCAGAAAGCCGCCTGTTTTGGAAGTGATTTCTAATACAAAGGTTATGTTATCTATGTATGTATATTCTGTAGTACAACTGGCAATGCCATACCGTATTTAAATGAAAGTTTTTGTCTATGTTCTCAATTATTCATGAAATAAATTGTCTAACATCACCCATAACAATCATAAAATAAAAATTGAGTGTAACCACACATATCTATCAATTAATCAACTAATACTCAACTTTTTTATAAATATGTCATTGAAAAATTTAATCCTTTTTAAACATACAAGAATACGTTTGTTATGCGCCATTGTTCTATTAACACATAAATCAATTTAAAGAACGGACAATTGCAATAATTGTTTTGAACATTTTTGCACACCGAGTATTGTGGTATTTTGACAACATTATTATACTCAAGTAATTTGTGGGAAATGAAGCACTGTAGTAGCGACCAAAAATATTTAAAATACAAATATTATAATAAAATTTGTAAACAGGAGAAAAACTTTCAGTATAAAGAAACTTAAAATAGATTTTGTTATTCTAATCTACATATAATGTATGTACATTATTAAAATAAATATTTCAATTCTGTAAGTTACTGAAATAACTAAATTGCTCGATATTTAGTTTTCATTTTAATATGGTGGACATGTCATTTTTTATTTACAAATTCGCATCAACCCGAAGATTATTAAAAAATCGAATTAAATTAAATAAAATTATATAAAATTAAATAAAATAATGAAAAATTATAAATATTTTTAAACTTATAAATCAATTATAAAAAATTTTAAAAGATTGTAAAAAATTGTAAAAAATTATTAAAAAATTATATTATAGAAAATTATAAGAAATTATAAACAGTTATTAGTTATTTAAAATCATAAAAAAAATTTAAAAAGTTATAAAAAATTATAAAAATTATAAAAAAATTATAAAATATAAAAAATTAAAAATTATAAAAAATTATAAACAATCATAATTAATTAAAAAACACTTTCTAAGTTTCAAATAAGAAATTTTAACAAGATCAATGCAGAATGCAGAATATTTCCTCTTTTCTCTTTTCTTCTTTACTCCTTCGTAAGGAGGTATTTGAGTTTTGTAATTTGTTTGAATATTTCTGTCCAATTATCTTTCTCCTGTGCGTGTTGTTTTGCTTCGGGGAATGAGTAATCAGTCATTTTTTTTATTTGAGCCGACTATCGTACTGGAGATCTTCCTCTGGTTTTTTACCCGCTATGTTACTTTCAACTATCATTCGCTCCATGCCTTCTCTTTTTCTAGTTATGTCGAAAATATCTCAGTATATTTTGGTTGGTAGTTGTGATGAGTCTAGTTTTTATGTTAAGTTCTGCTAGAATTGAGTTATTTGTGTGATGGACAGTTCATGGTATGCGCAACATTCTACGGTAGACCCACATTTCAAATGCCATTATACAATTTGAGTCGGTTTTTTTTATTGTACAAGTTTCTGAAGCATAGGTGGCGATAGGAAATATCAATGCTCAAACAAGGCGCAATTTTGTGTTTTTTGTGAAGTCTGTGTTCTTCCAAATTTTTGTGTTTGGCTGCTGCCGAACTGGCCATTGTGATGCGTCGAGGTATTCGTCTTCGTAACCTGCCGTGTTTCTTACCTCTGTTTGGTTGTTTTTGATTCTATCGATGATCATCACTTCTTGCATATTTATTTTCAAACCATATTCCGTACTCACCGTATCTGTCCTATTCATAATTTGTTCTAGTTCTTTTGGTGATGACGCCAATATAAAAGTGTCACTAGCGTGACATTGGTTTTTGATTTTTCTTTCTCCTATCGTTGCTCTACCATATATATATATATATATATATATATATATATATATATACATATATATTGAATATAATAGGGGATATTATGCATCCCTGTCGAATTCCAGATATTAATTTGAATTTTTTCGAAACCACATTATTAACTCTTACATTAGCAGTAGTATTCTGAAATAAATGGCTTCTGGCGTACCCATTTTTAAGTATATGCCACATTTTATCCTATTTTATGGTATCGAAGGCTTTGGAAAAGTTAACAAAGCAAAATATGTTTCTATGTTAAACTCTCACGATTTATAGATAATTTGACGAATATTAAGAATATGTTCTACCTGGGAAGAATCCGCATTGTTCTTGAAGAATTTGTGACAAGAGAATTGATTTTAGTCTTTAATTGATGATTGTTAGAACTACTTTTCTCGCGTGTGATATCAATGTTGCTGTACGGTAATTACTGCAATATGTCGGTGAACCTTTTTTATATATAGGAATAAATTTGAGTCTACCCCAGTCATTTGGCTACTTTGCGGTGTTCCAGATATCATTGCACATTCTAAGCATTACTTCCGTTAATAATTCTCCCATTTCTTTGACTGTTTCAGCTGTTATTACATCTTCTGCTTTTCTGAATTTTAATTCTTTAATTGCCGCCTCAATTTCGGATTTCAATATTTGAGGTTCTTTTTCATAACTTTGTATTATTGTCTAAGTCGTTGTTAGAGAATAGTATTCCGCAATATTGCTTCCACACCTCTGCAATACTGCCTGGGTTTGTTATGGTATTTCCACTTCTATCTTTGATGATCTGTGTCTGCGGTTTGAATTCTCTAGTTAGATACTTGACTTTTGAGAAAAGTTGGTTCTTGGCGGTCAGCATGTTCCTCTAGTTTTACACATATGTTTTCAATATAATAATTTTTGTCCCTTCGGTACAAGTGTTTTATAGTTGTATTTATGGTGCATGTCTCTATTTCTTTTTGTTTTGAATTTGATGTGCCGTTTTTTCTTTTTCGTCTTTCTTCTACAAAATTGAGAGTCTCTTTAGTCATACAATATTTTTTCCTAGCTAATATGTTTTTGGGATTTCTATTGTTGATGGGTTCAGTGATCAATTTCTTTGTGTATTATTACGTTTTGTCAGGGTCTCCGATAGTCACTGGCAGGTCAGCTTCTGCTAATGCTTCTCTAAACTTTCCCGGGTGTTTTGGAAACCATTTTTGTCTTTTATTTGTGATTGTTAATGTGTAACTTATGCGAAATTCTGCTAGCAACATTTTGTGGTCAAAACCACAGTCTGCAGCTGGTTTTGTCTTGTACCAATAATATAATCTATTTGGTTCTTGTATCATCCTCCAGGCGAAGACCATGTTGATAATCTCTGCGGATGATGTATAAACGTTGGGTTTACTTTCGTTTCTTTCTCTTTTCGTTCCTTTCAAATGGTCATCTATTTAAGTTTTTCCTATTTTTGCATTCCAATCTCCTATTATCATCATTGGTTCTTTTTTAGGAATGTTAGAGATCAGGTGGTATGTTTCTTCTACTATATCTTCTGCCACTTCGCATGTTGGCATATATACCTGTATAATATGCATTTTGCCTGGTTTAGCAGAAGATCTCTGCTTATCAACTACATAATATACAACCTGCCATCGTGCTGTTATGATTTAGCTATACAACTTAAGTAGAAGAAACAAATTAATCATCCGCAGGCTAAAAATTGTGCACACGAGGCTGACTCCTGGACACCTTATAAGTCAGCTTCAGAGGAATCACCAAGTTGTGAAAAGTGGAGTATTTCATATCAGGTGTAGATATATTTCTGCAATTCCAATATATATCTGTCATAAAATGAATTTTTTCTTTTACATTATTTATAAATTTTGCTGATTCATAATTATGTTATATTATATAATTATGAACAGTTATATTTCAAAGCGGAACTGAATATTGATGAAAAACTATTAGGACTTTGCTCCACACAAATTTAGTCAACTATAAAAAAAGTAACTGGTTTTATACATATTCAAATACGAAAAATAGTTTAACGAAAACAATGACGATAATAACATACATTATGCAACATGCCAAAACTCTTTTCTAAAATATGAAAAGATTACCTAAGTATACCTAATCTAATATTTACCTTCTCAAAACTTGATAATGAAATAATATTACTGTCTATTAATATTTCATTGTGATAACATTTATTCTCACAGAAAAACTACACGAAAAAACATTTCTTTTCTACAAGAATAATATTTGCATGTTTTTAAGTAATTTATTTTTCTTTTACAGTATAATGCGAAATTGAAAATAAGGGCAGTTAAGGCGAATACTAAAGTAGCAATAAGAAGAATTATCAGGCCGCCAAGATGGAAATGACCAAAGAGAAATATAATCCCAATCCACGGGAGAAAGCGAATATTTTATCGACTTTATTCTTCGGGTAAGTAGGTCTTTGATTTGATCTTAAATGATAGTTTACTTTCATTTTTTTGTTGCGTTTTCCTTAGTTGACCATTTTCAGTCCATCTTTCGTAACTGTAACAGAATCCATGGTTTGCAGATGACGGAAGCTGCGTTGTTTCTCTTGCTTGTGTGAATGATTATTCCACTCGGTAGAAGGCTCTGTGTGGGTGTTATCTGATATTTGAAGTTGATCTTCTTCTCGATTGTGCCGACTTCATAGAATTATCGAAGACTCTTTCAGAAGATCACACAAGACAAAGTCACATAGCTCTCGGAAGGACATATCTAAATATTTTGTATTTAATAGCTTTCAGAGTGTAATTAATTGTGTATTACCATGTTAACTAGAATGAAGTAGAGCTGGTGGAAAAATACATATAGCTTGGACACGAAATAAAGATCACAAGAGACAACCAAACATACCAAACTACGAAGAAGAATAAACCTAGCATTGGCATCCTACGGAAAACTATTTAACATACATCTTTATAAAAGCGATATACCAATTTCTTTAAAACGTAAAACGTTTAATTAATGTGTGTTGATTATGATGACTTATGGTGCCGAAACTTTGACATTGACAGTTACTACTTCTAAAACGCTGCCAATAGCTCAGAGGAAAATGGAAAGGTCAATGCTGAGTATAACGCTTCCTGACCGAGTTAGAAATGAAGACTTAAGATGAAGAACAGGAGTTCTTAGAATTACCGATGTAATTTCCCGAATTGCCACACTGAAATGGAACTGGGCCGGACACGTCGCCCGAAGCAGTAATGAAAGGTGAACGAAGAAATTGCTTAAGTGGAGGCTGAGGTTAGACAAAAGAAGTAGAAGAAGACCCCCTATTCGTTGGACTGACGATCTCAAGAAAATGGCAAGAAATTAGATAAAATTGGACAAAAATGCGGGAGGTCTATGTACAGCAGTGGAAGCAAAGGGCTGGGTGATGGTGATAATGATGATACCATGTTAAAACATGGTTTCTATTTTCTTAATTGTTAATTTGAGGCGACACATTATTTTTAATTTTTTTGACCAATATAATGTTGACAATCGAATAATTCATCATCACTATCGATGGCTTTAAGTTCCGTATGCATATGGCAGAAATATAATTCCGTAAGATGAAAAGGTAAGAAGGTTTAAACTAACTTACTTTTGAGGAAACATGTAACGGGGTAGAAAATCTTTAGCAAACACGATCTAACCAACCTACATAAAAAAAGTGGCAGGATTGTGGAAATGTTTTGGGTGGTGGTTGGCGTGGATTTTAGTGCTAACATTTCTTGGCGGGGTTTTAATTGGAGATAATTAGTAGATCGGATCATATTTTCTTTATTAGAGGTCTCTATGTCCAAGGTAACCAGATGCTGTCATTTTTTTTTATTGAGACAATTTGGCCTTTTTTAAATTTCTATATATAATTCTTTGGTTCTGGAGTTTTCAAAATTAATTTTGTGACCGGTATGAAGATAGTGTTGACCTAGCGCTAAAATTGAATCGGAATTGCGAACAGAAATGAAATGTTCATAAACCCTATTTTCGATTCTATGATTTGTTTGGACTATATAAAACCACGGGCAGTATCCACAGGAAATTTCATAAACTCCATATTGTTCATTTGGAATGCTGTTTGAATAATCAAATAAGGGATGAAAATTTTTGTTGGGGGGTAAATATTGTCTTTATTCCTCTAGATTTAAGAAAATTGTCAATTTTGTCAGTGACAGCTTTTATGTAGAAAAAAAATGTAATGAGAGTGTAAGTCTTGTTGAGATCTAGAGAGAGAGAGAGAGATTGATGTTTGTGGATGCTCCTATATATGACAAGAGTATTAATGACTGAATTAATTTGTGAAGGTGGCTGATGAGAGTTGGCATGCAAGTAATGATTGGTATGGATGGCTTTTCGAGTGACGAAAATCTTGTAATTGGTTTTTGGTAGGGATGAATCGGTTTCCACCTCTATCGTGAACTGGATATTAGGATGTATACCATTCAGATGGAGTTAAAAATACACCAAAACATCGCTACTGTGAGATCAAATGACGAGTGTATCGTAAACCTATCGTAGCCAACATGTGAGTTTGAGCATTGATGTAGATAGTGGTCGAGTGACGAAGTCTTCCATAATGATATTGACAATTAAATTACTGGAAAGAGTGAGGAGCCCATTAGAGCACCATTTATATATACATACATATATATATATATATATATATATATACATATATATATATATATGTATATATATATATATATATATATATATATATATATATAACCATAATAACACAAATATAAATTTGATTTTCTGTTTTTAGATATACATATGATGTATTCAAAAAAGGCTTATCGAAGACACTGGAAGTTGACGATTTATATAATCCATTAAAGATCGATAGAAGCAAAATCTTGGGAGATAGCTTACAAAGGTTAGTACATTTTTACAGTTTCTGGTATATATATATATATATATATATATATATATATATATATATATATATATATATATGTATATACTTATATATATATACATATATATTTATTTATATATATATATATATATATATATATATATATTTATATATATATATATATATATATATATATACATATATATATATATATATATATATATATATATATATATATATATATATGTATATATATATATATATATATATATATATATATATATATATATATATATTTCTTTGTGGTGCCATTCATCTATGTTTTTGCCGGTCTTTTCCGTTTCCTTATGGGGGACAGCCGTTCTAGTGGTCCTCTTTATACATTCTTCTTTCTTCCATTTCTTCTGAATGTTCCTTTGTACTCCCATTTGTCTTCTAATATTGTCATTTTTGATTGATATTGAGAGAGGCAGTTATAAACTGCAGTATAAACATCTATGAAAAACATTACGTAGTATTACGAAACTTTATATTTTTGATTTTGTGGGGACCCAAGTATCTTTTTTCAAGAATTGAAGATAGGGTTGTACCCAGAAAAGCTTTGTCTTTAAAAGAAATGTGTGCTTTTATACGTTTTTAAATTATACCCATTGAAAAAGCTTACGCTCTTGTTAATTTTTAATGTTTTTGTTTATCCAATTCTCTATTTTTATTGATTATATGATGTGTTTAACGTTTTCTTTTCGTTATTCTTAATTATTCTTTAATTTGCGATGCCTTAAATTGTTACAGATTTCTTGGGTGGCAAAATTAAATAAACATATTCTCATATGGCGTTCAATTTTTTGGGCTTTCTGTAAATATTTTAACACCGTTATTAAGTAATATTGTTCTTTAAAGCTTTCTCATCTTTTTGGTTGGTTTAACCTTCCTGTTTCTTTAATTTTTAGTATTATATACCATATTATGCATTTAACATAGATATTTTTATCAGATTACAAAGAAATAGTTTATTTTGGATTTATCTATTCATTAAATTGTTCAATGTTATCTAAAGTGATACTAAAATAGAATAAATCATTACTGCAAATATAACATGCCAAACATAACTATTTATTCAGATGAATATGAATTCACTGAATATATGATGTGAAAAGAAAAATCTAGAGGTTTTGTTTTATAACCTTCTGTTGATATTGGTATTAGTTGAAGTTATATCAGTTTTTACCAGAGATATGTTGAATTGTTAAAATTACTTCTTAGTCAAATAAAGCGACTGAAGTAGAGAACTAGCTGCAGAAATCTTAAAAAATGGAGAATACATCATCATCTTCTTTTTCTTCTAGTGCAATGAATGTTGGCTAAAATCATTGCAAATTCATATTTATCTTCTGCTTTTATTAAAACTACCTGTGTGTTCCGATTCAGCACGAATGTGTTTCAGCCAAGATATTTGTCATCTACTAGGACCTCTTTTTTCATTGATTTTACCCTTCATAATCAGCTGTAACAACTCGTACTTTTATGACACATTGCGATCGCGGGCCGTAACTTAGAAATGACTGTGCTAGACAATGTCCACTCTGTCTGTCGCCAATCAAAATTATTCTTATTGGTTCAAAGTCTATATTATTTATCATCAGTGACATTACAGCTTGTTATGAGCCAAAGCCTTCTTCAGAACAATCTTCCATTCGCCCCTGTCTCTGGCAACTCTTCTTCATGCTTTAACTCCGATGGATTTTAGATCATCCTCTATGTTTTCTTGATACCTAAGTTTTTTCTTTCTCCGGCTAGTCTTCCCACTGGTCTTCTTCGGTCGAAAATTTATCTGATCGTTTTATCTTCATCTCGCCTAATTACTTGTCCTATCCTATCTATAATATTGCGTCATCAAAAAAACTAGCCACCTTTTTATGTGTCTCTGAATCATCATTGTCTTTTAACTTATTTCTTAATCCCAAGACAGGTTGTTTTCGTATAAAAGATTCGGTTTTAATGTGGCTGGTTCATATAAATTGTCTACACTGTTTTAAATTTTAGTTCCGCTAAAGTTCTCCTCTAACATAATAGTATCAAACGCATCATCATTCTCTAACAAAAGCCTTTCCACTCTGCGTCTGATAATTTTTTAAACGTCATTGCGATACAAACATATGTCCCATGGCCCCTCTTCATAATCGGCGATTACAGATAAGAAACCGCGAGTAGAATTGTGTGTAGAAGGCATACTCTCTACGCTTGTGGTTCGACATACTATTACGGACGATTGTGTGGACGCTTGCAGGATTATTGTGCTGATCATAAACGATCACACGTTTAACCATCATCGTAGTATAGGCATTATACCTCTTTACAAAACAAGAAACCACCACTCGGCTATATAAATATGTGCACTGTAATTTGGCGATTCATCAGTGTTCAGGACGTGTAAATTTTAATCACTTGATTTTATTCCTATTGGTCAAAATATCTTCCAATAATAATTGTTCTGAACATCACTCGATAGTGCAAAAAGTTTACTTGAGCATTGAGCATAATCATTTATTCTCTAGCGTTCATATAGGACTCGAGCACTGAAGAAATAAAAAATTTTCAAATTATCCGGCTTGTGTAGTGAAAGAGTTAATAAGAATATCCACGATTTTGTCCTCGCTTCTGTGTTATCATCAAAATCACCATGTTAACCGTTTCAGTCCCAAAAGTACTTAGAAGTACCGGTACAGAAACCAGCCTTATATTCCAGATATTGATATAGAGATAATACCTTTTTAATGAATAGAATATCCTACAAACTTTTTTAATAAATTTGAAACAATTTAATTTTTATAACTGATGTTGTATTGTTACTCAAACAATATGGTACCGAAAAGTATCAGTGGGATAAATTCAGAGCGGAAAAAATATTAAGGCATATTATAGTAACTATATATTTCAATTATTTATCTCATGCTATTCTATAAAACAGTTCTTATTTTTATCTTATAATTATCTTTGATTAATACATACAATAACTTTACATAAACAGACAATTGACATCGGTTTACATAGTATTTTGTTCTTCTTCTTCTTATTCCTTCTAGTATGTAGGCTTTAAAGCCTGTTTCTTCTTCAATATTAGCCTCCTAAATTGTCGCACCATCTTTTTCTTGGTCTGCCAATACTTCTTCGTCCATTTGGTGACTTATCTCGTGCTATTCGTACTATTTTATCCTCTGCCATTCTACTGATATGTTCGTTCCACTCCTGTTTTCGTTTTGTCACCCATCAATTTATGTCTTCTATATTGCATTCTCTTCTTATGTTTTCGCTTCTCTCCCTATCCAATAGACTTCTCCCTAATATTCGTTGGAGTATTTTCATCTCTGTTGTTTCTAGCAGTCGTCTCGTTTTAGATGTGTCAGGTCTTGTCTCCGCCGTGTATGTTAATATAGGTCTAATTGCTGCTTTATAGAATCTTCTTTTTGTGTCTTGTCTTATGTGTTTGTTCTTTCAGATTGTGTCATTAAGAGAACCCACCGCTTTACTTACTTTTAAGCTTTGTTGTTGTAATATTATTTTGTTCATAGTACAAACTTCATATCTTCCCCTTCTAGCATCCAATTTTGGCCAGTGATTTTCTCTATTGGACAATCTTATTTCCGAAGAAATGCTAAAATTATGCCGTCATTTTTTCCTTTTGACGTCTTGTTTGTTCTGTAGGGGGAAGCAAAACAGAGGCTACTAGTAAAAAGAAACAAAGTTTATTTCTAGGTATGCCAAAAAAGTCGATTTATTAAATCTTCTGACAACCCGTAACATTGCCTTAGTTGGTCGTGATGGTCTACATAGCCCATAGATTCTTTATAATCTTGTATGATTTGGGGTTAATTTCCTCCCGTGAAAGTTGAAAGCAGTGGTGTGGTGACTATGCGATTATCCTTCGACTTAAAAAAGGAAATTCCTGTATTAGAAATACGGTAGTCAAAGTCACCTGTAGCAAGTTTTTTATCTTCTAATAATAGGGAATTGTTTACATGCAAAAATCTTAAAATGGTCTGAAACCTATTCCTTGGCAAAGTTTTTGCAACAAATGACACAGGTAGATCTACTTGACTTGACCAATATTTTCGGACATATGGTAGCGCAATAAAAACTTTATTCCGATAAATACTATGGGTTTTTCCTTGGGCATTTCCAGTTGTTTTCCCTTTTGTGTGGCATAAAGTTTACTCTGATAAGTTTTATCTTCTATGCTTTTATTTAAAAACTTCTAAAGCGGTCTCACATTCTCTAAAATGAACTTCTTCCCAAGTACAGGTAGCTTCTGTATATATATTGAGGAGTTTTTGTGTTTTTTTCAATTTACTCTATTTTCTTTCTGGACAATCTGGATATTTAGGTTCCATGTAGATATAATGCTCTTGATCTTGATGTTTGTTAGGTTCCTGATTTTTTAGTTTAGGTCATCAGAAACTAATTTAAGGTCTTCATTATTTGCCTCTTCTTTTCGATTTATTTGTAAATCTATTCCAACAGTAGAAATATCCAGCTCATCAGCGACATCTGATTCAACATCAGTATCTTCTGCATTATCCAATGGAAGCAAAACAATCATCAAAATTATAGTTTTCTAACAATGTTCTGCACGTTCTACAAGTTCTACAAGTTCTAACAATTCGGCATCAGTCAAAACTCTTTTTTCCGCCACTGTGGACAATGTCTGAAATGAAAAAAATATATTACAATTATGCCTAACGGTACTCTCAAGTATCAATAAAACAAATGTCATTTTTGGTGACTAAACATTCAAAACGATTTAAAAACATTAATTAGTTAAACAAAAAATTTACTTACCCTGCCATTTTTTATAAACAAAACACTCTAGACATTATTTCAACAATAAAACTACACTTTGAAGGAAGCACTTATAAACAGCCCTGACTAACATAACAATCATAAAAACAAATTAAGAATTCGCACTGCACATTGAATGACAGTAACTACAATAAATGAAATCGCGTTGTTCAAGCCTAGACTTTTTTAGTACCGCTGGGAAATTATCATTAATATTTCAAATATTCGATACGTTGTACGTTTTTATATTACAAAACTTTTTAAAGAAGTTGACATTGGAAGTAGGTATTATCCTGCTTCTTCAGCATTATTTTTCTTTAGTTTAACACACACTAGAAAGAAAGCTGAAGACACGAATAACATTTTTAGGTTATAAATTGGATTTTATTATGTAGTCTCGATTATGATTTCCGTTTTAGCGTGGACGATGCACCTAATAGAAAATAATAACAATGACACTTGCGGTCGAATATATTAATGATGTATAATCGCAGTTAATAAAAATATACTGATCAATTTTATTATTCAGACATAAACTTTGAAATAGTTATATCATTTATTTACGGTAAAATATGTTTCAGTTCATAGATTTCTGATTTATATTTACAGTTAGAACTTTACACCATTCATAATAATGTGAATGAAAAACCAAACATCGGTAAATTGTATCTAATCTTACCTGGACCCGAGATATATCTAATATAAAGATGCCCACTTCTTGACCTTGTGGCATACTCATTATAAAAATAGAAAATATGTAACTTTGCTGTGTTAGAGTGAGATATTATCAATAATTATCATAATGTTTCCGTCAATATAGCAATTATACGTGAGTCAACCACGACGAAGTAAATATCAAAGAATCAAAAAAGAAACATTTTTGATAGTTTTACTTTTGCCAGCACTTTAATTATATTATTTTTAACACCAGTTTTTTTGTCAGTGTGTTTGTTAAAAATGATGCAGCAAATATGATAAAATAATTTAATACTACAGTGCCGGCAAAAAAGTTTTTACATTGGCAAATAAATCACTAAATTCGAAGAAAAATTGCATGCATTTTGTGTGCACTTGTTTAGCATTTGAGGGTAGAGTGGATATAATAGGGGAAATGTGCATATGATGGACCCCTTAAGAAAAAAGCTCCATAATAATTTTAATTATTTACTTAGAAGCTTTAAATATGAACACATAACGTCTTGTTATTTGTATAATATGCAAATGTTTCAAATTTTGATAAAAATTAAGATGACAAAAGGTATTCATAGTTTACTAAAATTCTGTTAAGGGTCCATCATGGGCATATATGAGCTCATGATGGACCCTTTGAATCATTTTGTATAAAATAAGTAAATACCAAATTATTTTATTAAACCAAAAGATATTCTAAACGATAAATAATATTACAAATCGGTATTTTTAAGAAAAAAGTTACATGCACAATTCACACACAAATTGTTTACGTCCAGGATTTACATCGCACATTTATTGTGACACCAATTCTTACACACTTGACAACGAATCCATTTTTCTTTGGATCGTGAATGCGAAAATAGTTCGTTAGAGTAAATGCAAGCTGCATTTCGAGTCGTCTTCTTCAAAAGAAGATTCACAATCGTCTTCAGAACTGTTTGTAGTTGAAACACGAACTTGCCTTTTCACTTTTTTTACGTCTTGTTTTTTTTGCTTCTTTTTCTGCAATTTTTTGTTTTATATCATCAATTTCTGGCGTTGAATTTAAATATCCTGTTTTACCCCGTTTTCTACCCCGTTTTTAAAGTTATTTCAGATACTCCAGCTAAGGGACGTACACAGCAAGTTCGTATTAACAATTATATTTCAAAAGAATTTCATTGTTATTCTGGTGTACCACAAGGGTCTCATTGTGGTCCCTTGTTTTTTAACTTGTTCATTAACGATATTGGTAAGGCTATCAAAAACTCACACTTTCTGCTATTTTCTGATGATCTTAAGATATTTCGTTGTATACATAATAAATCGGATAGAGATCTCCTGCAAGATGATGTAAACAACATATGTTTATGGTCAAAACAAAATGGTTTAAGCTTAAATCCAACTAAATGTTCTGGTCGTATAAATAATCTAATGGCTAATAGATATATTCTTAATGATGTACTCTTGGATTCAGTTACTGAGATTAGAGATTTGGGTGTATTATTGGATTGTACACTGACATTTAGAAGCCATTTTCTTAAAATTAAGGAAACAGGATTTCGTAATCTTGGTTTTATTTATTGCAACAGTCATGATCTCTCACCTATTGTATTTAAATTATTGTATTGGTCTCTGGTACGCTCAGGTCTTAAATACTGCTCTGTTGTCTGGTCCCCGTTTCATCAAGTATACATTGATGGATTGGAGAGCGTTCAGAGGAAGTTTCTAAGATCTTTAGCTTTTAAAGTCCATATTAATATAAAAAATACTGAAAATTATTTCATAGATTATTCTATAATAATGTCTCATTTTAACATTGATACATTGAAGAACCGCAGGTTGAGAGCTGATATGTTATTTTTGTTTAAAATTCTGAACAATGTTATTAATTGTCCCTCGTTATTGGCCAATGTACACTTAAACACAATGCATAGAACTCGACACACTGCACTTTTTCATATTCCTTTTCATAGGACTGATTATGCTCGTCATTTTCCCCTGTCAAGAATGCTCAGCTCTTGCAATGACCTCCTATTGGATCCTTTCTGCATAAACATTAATGCTTTTAAAAGGCAACTTAAGAATCTGACTATTAATCTAGATATGTGATACTTACTATATGATACTGATACTTTTTTAAAATTTTTGTGATATGATATATTGTTTTAATGTACAAATTTTAACTGTTTACTTGTTTCTTTGATATTGTTTTGATGTTTATTGTAGGTACATGATCTTTACCTTTTACTATTTTTTGTATTTTATTGTAAATGGTTCTACCGTTGGAATGAATAAATAAAATAAAATAAAAAATATCTTCGACCTAGATGTTTAGGACTTACGATGATGTTGATTTCTGATCAGTGATTTCTGATAAACCTTCAATAAAAAAAAACATTTTGGTTCCGATGTTCCGTTAGTGAGTTCTCGTCAGAACATCCTGGTAGTGAGTTTTGTTCATAATTTTTAATATCTGTTGTTATATACGGCAATAATTGCCAGTCCTCGAAGACATCTGGATTAAACGGTTCTATTTCTGTCTTTTTAAAGGCAATCATTGCATTTGCTGTTTTACCTGGATTCTGTCGCAGCCATAATTGAATTTCTTGGCCGTAGTAAGTTTGAAGTGGTCTAAAAATTCCTACGTCCAAGGGTTAATCGTGGTCAGAGCAGTGAGCACGAAAACAAAACATCATAATACCGTTTTTTTTGCGAACTGGAGAGCTTCAAAACTTTTATGACTACCATGACCATCGAGTAACAACAAAACTGGTTGGTTTTAGGAGCCTTTAAATACCTAAAAAAATGTTGCAGCCAGAGACAAAAAATGTCAGAAGTCATCCATCCTTTTTCTTGAGCGAAGGCTACACTTCCAGTAGGTGCATCGATCATAAGGTCGTCTTTCTTTCTCTGTCGAGGAAAAATCAAAGCAGCAGGAACATATACTTCATCTAATTTAGATAACGACTTACGTCATTATCTACGTCAGAGATCGAAGTTGACATAGTTGCCAAAGTATAAAAAAATCCTGACTCCATTTTAAATCAAATAGATTACATAATTATTGCAAAAGTATTACCATCTCTTTACAACGTAAATATTTAAATTCTTACGTGACATTTTTGAAATAAAACACACTAATTTTGTTCTAAAAAAAAACAGATTTTATTAAATAGTTAAAAATACAAAACAAGAGATATTCACTTTAAAATTTAAAATAATGAAGTACAAAAAGTGTCAACACCGGAACTGTCAAATAAGTGTTACCAATTTATGCCAAAATTTTACCTTCGTTCAAATACAGTTACAGTGTGTTCCGAACAAATGTTCTTGATAAAAACGCTTTATAATGCATTTATACAAATTAAATGAAACATATTATTGTGTATTTCTTTAAGTTAACATTAATAGAAATTTTTAAATATTATTTCTACGCGTATATAATAAAATATTTCTAGTGGCTGTAATGCTAGTGTACTCGGTAAAGTGATTCTAAAAAAGAACACACCTACCGCCTAAATATTTTGTGTTGGTATCATGTGACGTCACAGGCTATGACGCCGATGACGTGCATCGGTATATAAATTAGATGAAGTGTATGTTCCAATTGCATTCATTTCACATACGACCGTAACATGTGCTCCGTGCTCCGTGCTCTGCACCGTGCTCTGCACCACTTAAAGCACCAACTTGTTTGCGACCTTTACTAGCATAAATCTTCTGCGATCTCTTTTGCGCAGTTGTAAAAATGGACTCGTCCATGCTATAAATGTTTTCCGGTGGAAATTGAAACTCGTCTAATATATGTGCTAATTTTCTGGAGTTTGTAATGATATTCGAGGATTTCGCTTTAAAAAGGCTCTGACCCATTTCCAGCCTGCCATATTGGTTTCCTTATTAAAGCTGTAGCTAATATTCTTCCTTTCAGCTACTTCGTATACAAGTTTTCGTAAATTTTTACTGGTCAGGCCAAAATAACGAGCTTCCATGGTGATAATATGGTCACCAATTTCCTTTTCAATAGCAGTGAAAAATATTGGTCTTCGTCCTGCCAAATCACCTTTGGTACTTCCTTGTTGCTTATTAAAACGCCTTTTCAAAGTCGTTTTTGGAACGTTAAATGTTTTTGCTGCCAGTTTAAACCCCATAGTTTTTTCTTGTATGCTTTTTAAAGCTTGCTGCATATTACTCTCATGCCACTGTGGCCTTTTATGAGGATCTATCCCTGTATAATGTAGTATGTCAATCGTTAAGTAGCAACTTATTTCCTTTATCCTATGATGGACTCCTAGTCCGTCGTAGGTAACGACAAAGGGGTCTATCATAGGCAAATAGACAAGACAGTAAAACAGGTGTAAAATTTTGACTGGTAAATTGAAAATGTGGTTATTACTTACGTCTATATAGTGTTTGGAATTAGCCAGATGATGAGGTCAAATGACCCTTAAATTACATAATTTGAGTAACTAACATTATAATTAATAAGACACATCTTTATCATCGTTATCATCTTCAATTATGAACTGCTCCATAAAGTTTATAAAAACCATGTCTAGTAAAATGAGTTTTACTTACTCTGAACAGTAGAAATACTAGGTAAACTTGAATACCATCGTTTTTACTGGCCATCTATTATACTTTTTTACGTTTTGGTACAGGGAATTACTAATTATCTTCAGAGTTTTCGCTCCATAAATTGCTTTCGTCGCATTCAGTATCAGATAACATCTCGTCTGGAAGCATTCGAATTCGACGTTTTTCTTTCTCACAACTCATTTTTCCAACTCCCTATAACACTTTGATCAAGTATACTCGCCAAAAGTACGATTACAAATATCAAACAGATAAAATTTGCGGCACTAGTTGCATGCCGCATGGCCACAGTTAACAAAAATTTTTCTTTAGGTTCTGCTGCAGTTAAGCTGGGTCGCAAAAAAAAACAATAAATAATATTTTATTGGTAAAATAATACTGCAACTTTTCTAAAATATATTCAAACAAGTAAATGTTAATGTAAATTACAAAACTCACGAGGTGGCCTGGGGGATAATTTTATTTTTATTTTTAACTGGCGATTAACGAGTTAAGAAATATATCTAAATATGTAACAATAAAACACCGAGAACTTTGTTTTCAAACTTCCACAAAATTATGTGTGGAGTTTGTGGAAGTTTGAAAACAAAGTTTTCAGTGTTTTATTGTTACATAAAATGAATTTCCATCAAGTAACGTAACAATTTCCAATCCATCAATTATTCAAATATCTAGATATTACTAATATAGAGAAATATTTCAATATCTAACTGATGTCTTTTTATTTTTTTTTTCAGCAACTGGGATAAGCAGATAGAAAAAGCCAAGAAAACAAACTCAAAACCAAGTTTACTGAAAGCCATTTTTATGACATTTTGGTTAGAGTATCTGAAGTTAGGAATATTCGACATAACAACAGATTTAGTTCTTAGACTAGTCCAACCAATAATGCTTGGAAAGCTATTAGATTACTTTAAACCTGAAGCACAAGTTTCGAAAAATGAGGCTCTTATGTATGCAGGAATTATAGTGGCTATAGGCGTATTAAACTTTTTAATCGGAAATCAATATATGATAGAGGGTTTCCACAGTGGCATGAGAATAAGAGCAGCCTGTTGTGCTGTTATATATAGAAAGGTAATTATAGAAAGTCAAATTAATTAATATTACATATTGAAAAAAGTATTTATTTTGGTGCTTTCATTTTTTATTTTCTTTTACGTTCAGCAGCAGACACTACAGATTTTACTGCAAGCAAACTTTTTTTTACAATTATGTTTATTTACAATCTACATCATTAAAAAGTATTAAGTAAATTTGTTACACTTTTTGGTTGTGAAGGAGAGACATCCAATGAACTTATAATAAAAAAGCTGTGCATAAATTACTATTACAGCTTGAACCATATAAGGTAATTGACTTTATGAATTCAGATGTGTAACAGGATTATTTTAAATTTTTTTGTTTTTGACGTGTAGAACTTTTAGTTTTTGTATAAGTGTTAGAAGAACTTTTAAATCAGCTCTACCTTTCCTCCCTAGAAGAGGGTTTGAAAATAAACATATCTAAAACCCAGATGATGACAAAATCTTGTAGTTAGCGAAGATATATGCACAATAACAAGATCTATAGACCAGGTTATGGCCTATTAATACCTAGGCATGAGATTCTCAGAGGTAAAGACAACCAAACCGTTGAGCTCCTCCGTCGTATAAGACTGACTTGGGCAGCCTTCGTTAAGCTAAACCACATTTTAAAATTGTCCGACATACTAATATGTCTTAAAAGAAAAATCTTGAATCAGCGTGTTTTACTGCGAAACAAGATTTCAAACCGCCAGTTACGACAAAAAGATTAGGTATGGCTAATGTTATAAAGAGAACAGCAACACTGAAATCGAACTGGGCAGGTTAAGTGGCTCGAATGACAGATAAGAGTTGGGCAAAGCGGATATTGGAATAGAGACCAAGAGATCATACCTACCGAAGCCGAGGTCTTTCCAAAGCATGTTGGACTGACGATCTAGAACATTGCCATCGGATGCAAGAGGCATAATATTGAAACTGTGTGAGGGGATTATGAGGAACTGTGTCCAGAAGTAACAACTAACATTATCATTCTTCAAAGGCTAAGAAAAGACAAAGAAATTATTAACTTTGTAAAGTACAGAAAATTGGCTTACCTTGGCTACATTACGCGTAGTACCCACTTCTACAGTTAATTCTACAAGACAAGATTGAGAGCAAGAGAGGCCATGGACGTAAACGTATATCCTGGCTTGCCAATCTTGGGAAATGGACTGGTCTAACGTCAACTGATCTATTGGGAGCTGCTGTGAATAGAATAAAATTGGTCATGTGGATGTGGTTGCCAACATCACTAGAAGATAGGCACCTTTAGAAGAAGAATGTCCGGCAGTAGCCAAGCAAAAATTAAATAATCAGTTAGTGTAAGTTAGTTTTTACTAATTTTAATGAAAGTTCTGCTGCTTCACGCCCATTTTACATTTTTTGTTTGCTTGTCATTAATGACTCTAATGTGATTGATATGATTGGCCATACAAACTCTTGTTATTGATTCAATAATTTGAAATATTAACTCTTTGTTTACAGTCCTTAAAATTGAGCAAAACAGCTTTAGGAGAAACAGCTTCAGGAAAACTAGTCAACCTCTTATCAAACGATGTTAGTCGATTTGATCTTGTCAGCTTACTTATTCATCAAATATGGATCGCACCTGTATTGTCACTTATAATAATGGGATTTTTATACCAGAGAACTGGATATGCTGGAGTAGTGGGAGTTGTGGCAGTTTTTGTGATAGTTCCCATTCAAAGTAAGTCATATTTATTTATAGGTAATAATATATAAAATTATTGTTTTTTAAATAATACTATATATAAAAAGCCAAATAGGTTTTGTTAGTTTTAAAGAATTTCACATCAGCACATAATACGTTTTATTTCTTATTGAACATAAAAACCGAAAACTCTACAATACTATAATCCGTTCACAAATTGTTGAGAGCACGAAATGTGCCTCAAAGTCATAAAACGGTCGTAAAATTTGTATTATCAGAGGCGTTCCTGAGGTGTTTATTCATTAAAATTAATGCGTTTTATATTTATTTTCCTTTCCAAAATATCAGTATTAATAATGTTTTAATACTAATATATTTAGCAAAACACAAATAAAACTTTCACGGCTAATGTTGGTTATTATATTATATTAATAAAAATAAGAATTTAACCATTAACAATTTTGTAAATAAGAATACCTTATCTCCTTGGATATTTCAATACTAATCTTCGCGTTTAATCACTTTACTAGAAAACCTGGAATTCATATCGGAAAGTACTATTCGTTGCAAGATAATTAGGATCGAATTTCCCAAATTTTTAATAATATAATGGGTATAAAGATGCCGGCTTTGGCCACGTGCCTCGTCTGTTCAGTTTACATTCGAAATTTAATTTGAAAGGGTGAAGTTATTACGAACGAAAACAATTTTTTTGTTTAGTACGTTTTTGATCGCATGTAATTTACGGCTCGGCGGTGTTTCCGCGTCTAGGGCAGTAATTAGCGTCTCGAATATTTCATTTGCGAATTATATGCAGTGCGTGAGTGATTTTTTATGCCATATACCTACAAATGTATACGTACCTTTCGCTCGTGCTCGTTTTGTTGGATTATTTGTGATGGCTTCATCATCAACATCATCAAGTTTTACACCGGTACTGTTGCGTACAGTCAGTAAGTCTGTCTATTCACCAAGAGAGAAGTTCATGATGTTCACGATGCTCTGGTTTCTCAGAATCCCACAAAACACTGTTCGCAACATAGTCGAAAATTGTGCCAACATGACTGACGTAGGAGAGTCAACTATATATAGGTTCCTATGAGAAAGAAAAAAACACGGTATAGCTAACCCAAACACAAACGAACACTTAAAGACAGGAAAAAAGCTTATTGAACTTGATCAATGTGCCAAAAATGGTATTCAAAGGAAAATTCATGGATTTTTTTTTCAAAACAGAAATATCAAACCTAAACACAATTTTACACGAAGTTAGAGACGACCCGGATTTACCTCGTATCGGACAAATTAAATTGTGGCAAGTTTTAAAAGAATTAAATTTAGGATGGAAGAAATCAGACCGAAAATCACTTTTGATTGACCGGGAGGAGATAATATGTATGGAGAAGAAATTATCTAAGATCCATACGAAAATTCCGGACTGAAGGAAGACCAATCTTCTACCAGGATGAAACGTTCGTAAACTCAGGTCATACTCCAAAAAAATTTGGTCAGATTAAAATATATTAAGCTCCAGGCAAGCCTTTATGAAAGGTTGGTCTACTGGTAAATCCCCACATTCTGGTAAAGGCAGTAGATTAATAATTTCTCACATTGGCAGTAAAAAAGGATTGGTTAAGCATGGTTTGTTGGAATTTCAGTCCAAAAGCAAAAAAGACTATCACGAGGAGATGACAGCTGATGTTTTCGAAGAGTATTTTGAGCAGATGATTGAACACATACCACCAAATTCAATTATAGTATTAGATAATGTACCTTATCATTTGCGATTAGTAGAAAGACTTCTAACGACTGCGTGGAAGAAACAGGATATTCTTGACTGGATTCGGAATAAGTATCTGCCTTACGAAGATGGAATGGTATAAGCCGAACTTTTAGAATTGCCCGGCAACACAAATCTAAGTTCAAGAAATACGTAGTTGACAAAATGGCGAAAAGGCGAAACATCACAGTCCTTAGACTTCCACCCTACCACTGCGAAATAAATCCAATTGAACTCATTTGGGCACAAATGAAAAGTTATGTGGCTAGAAAAAATAAAATACAAGCTGTACGTGAATTCTTATACGAGTCTTTACAACATATTACAGAACAAAACTGGAAAGATGCAGTAAGACATGTAATAGAAGAAGAACAAAAAATTTGGAATCGTGATAACATAATTGATCAGACCGTAGAGGCACAACCGCTAATTATTAACCCTCAAGACGACTCGGATTCCGAAGTTGATCCTATTTATTTTGAATTTGAATAGTTTTATATATATATATATATATATATATATATATATATATATATATATATATATATATATATATAGCGAGTGTTTGCAACTTTAATTTTGTCGCTTCTCGCATCCCAATCGCCATAATTTCTTATCGGCCCAGTCTCCTTCTTGAAGACCTCTATTCTCCATTTCTATATGAATATTGGATATCCATTTCTTTCTTGGCCTTCCCCTTTTATTTCTCTGTGTAGGTCTCCAGTTCCAAACCTTTCGTGGTATCCTTTCTTCGTTCATCCGTCTCAGGTGTCCATACCATTTTAATTGTTCTTCGGCTATCGTATCCATTATTGTGTTCTTTACCTTTATTCTCTCTCTTATGTTTTCATTTCTTATGTGGTCAAACAAAGTTAACCCGGAACATCATTTCCGTTGAGAGGAGTTTTTGTGACATATTCTTGTTAAAGACCCATACTTCTGACCCATACGTCAGCACCGGCTGAATCATAGCCTGATATATATTTTTCTTTGTTTTTTTAGTTAAAGTTTTATTCCACAGGATCGGATGTAGTGTTTTTATCATGTTTTTTCCTTTTCCTATTTTTCTTGTTATATCTTTGTCGTCTCTCCCGTCTTCGCTTAGTGTAACTCCGAGATATTCGTACTGATCAACGTTTTTAATTAATCCGCTTTCTGTTTCCATGTCTTGACCGATGCCTCCTATATTCATGTATTGTGTCTTTTCGGTATTAACCTCTAATCCCCATTTTTTGAATTCGTCTATTAGTTTGTTTATCATGTACGTCATATCTTGTAGGTCCTCGGCAAGAACTACCTGGTCGTCTGCGAAGAGGATTGTGTATATAGGAGTGTCATATACCCATATGCCCATTGGGCTGCATTTTCTCATCCAATATTTTAAAGCATTACCAAGATATATTTTAAATAGGGTTGGGGAGAGGCAAGAGCCCTGTTTGACACCCTTTGTTTGGGTGAAACCCTTGGAAATTTGGTTTCCAACCTTAATATAAGCTTGGTTATCTTGATATAGCTTTTTCACGGCATTTATATATACTGCATTTATACCTGCGTTTTCCAATGTTGTCCATAGTCTCTGCAGTGGTACGGAGTCAAACGCTTTAGGGAGATCTATAAAAGTGGCATGAAGTTCTAGTCCTCTTGCTAATCTCTTTTCTATTAGATGTTTGAGGGTAAATACATTGTCGACACAAGATCTCCCTGGTCGGAATCCACTTTGTTCTTCGATCTCTGTGGCTTCTTTTTCTATTCTGGCTTTCAGAACTCTTTCATACAGTTTGCCAGTGGATGACGTAATGCTGATACCTCGGTAATTACTGCAGTCATTCCTGTTTCCCTTTTTGTAGATGGAGTTTATGTACGAGACTTTCCAATCTCTTGGGATACTTTCTCCTTGTAGGCACTTGTTAAACATTTTACAAAGCAATTCTAATGTTATTGCAGTGGCATGTTTGAATAACTCGATAGGTAAATCACCCGGCCCAGGAGCTTTATTATTTTTATTTTTTGTAATGCGTTTTTTATTTCTTCTACGGTAATCATCGCCACTTCATTTAACCCCGTTTCAACTCTATCTATATGTGTGTCTAGAAACTGTGTACGTTGTTCATTTAAGAGATTTTCGTAATAATTTTTCCATCTTTCTATGTCTATGGGGTTTCTTTTTTTGTTTCGTTTGTATTTTTTCTAAGACTGTTGATAGTTTTCCAAGCTTGTCTGGACCTAGATCCTCCTATCATTGAGCTTATTTCTGCACACTTGTTGTCCCAGGTTATGTTTTTGTTTTTTTAATTTCCTTTTTTACTATATATTTGTATCTGTTATAGTTCTTTCGGTCTTCCTCATCTTTTGTCGCTAACCATTTGAGATACAGTTTTTTCTTTTCTTCTACCAGTTCTAATAAACCTTCTGTCCACCAATAATTTCTACGTTTTACTTTTTCTTTCGTACCTAGAGCTTCTAATGCTGCTTCATGAATTTTGATTTTCAAAGTCTCATACATTTCTTCCGCTGTTCCGTTTATTTCTTGATTAAAATACATTGAACATTTTGCCAGGCGACATTTGGCGCCCTTCCCCTTAATTAAATAAATGTATCTTTTACAAATGGCAAGAAACTTTTTATTTTTGAATAAAATCAAGGAGTTTTATTAAAACAAAAATATAATTTAAAAAATATATTTATTTAGTTCAAATAAATGTTTCAATCATATGTTCTATGATACTGGTCGGTCATGTGTAACCAAAATACCTTCGTAATCGGATAATAAGGTTGACGCTGTATTGTATTCCTTCAGATACAAGGTGGGTTAGTCGAAAACATCTTAAACCGTCAGTTTCAGGTTGGTTTTTACTATTATATCGCATTACCTATCCTCTCTGTATTTCAGTTCTCTAATTAAGGTTAAACTTGTAGTGAGCTATCGACAAATTGTGAACCGATTGTAGGTATATTATAAAATTTAACTCAATATCTAAAACGCCGATTGTTTTAGCATATACTGGAAAGCTATCTGCAAAATATAGAAAACAGACCGCTATGAAGACAGACGAGAGAGTCAGGTTAATGGACGAAATCCTCTCAGGAATTCAAGTTATCAAAATGTACGCATGGGAAATACCCTTCAGAAAAGTAATACGCATTGCCAGGCGAAATGAAATAAAAATCATTACAAAATCTGCATATGTGAGAGCTGCATTTATGGCACTGAACCTGTTCACAACTAGATTGGCGTTATTCTGTACTTTGCTGACTGTTATTTTGTCGAAAGAACAAATTACAGCCTCTATGGTAAGTTTTTTTTTATTTCAATCAATAGATTTAAATAGTAGATGTTACTATTATCTTAGATACTTCTCCTATATTATTTTGTATTAGGGTTATTTTTAGACTTTTGTCTAATTTATCACTTAATATTCTTGTTATGCTTTCTTATTCCAATTTTATTATTTCATTGTTGGTTTTTACATTGCTGTCTTTCTCATTGTATTATGTTTATTTTAAATTTTATTTAAGTTACGGCTAAGAAGTGATCTGAATCGACATTTACTCCTTTGAAGGACCTGACGTCGTTGATTGAAGTTTTTTTTTCTTACTGATATATACTCTATTTGATTTCCATCATTTTTCCGAGTAGCTCCCATGTAATTTTATATTTTTTGTGCTAGAACATAGCACTCATTATCTGCATGTACGTAGCTATTTCACAATTGCAAATCATTTTATTATTATCGTTTGTTCCCTAATCTATTGTTTGCATTCCCGATACTTCTTTACATAATTATTCCTTGTCAATTTTCGCACTGATGTCTCCTATTGTCATAATCAAATCATGTTTTGGCAATTGTTCATAAGCTTTTTTAAGATTATCATAAAATGTTTGTGCAGTCGTATCTGCTGCCTCTATCAATGTTTTTCAGTAACGTTATAAAGTTATTTTCTTGTGGCATCCTAATGCAATTTACTACTTTTATTGGAAATATATGGAAGAACCAATACTAAGAGGGAGAGTTACTCAACTTGATCAAGGTACGAAGAATTGGATCCATAAATTGGGCCATATAAGCAAAATTAAATATACTAATTGTTATTTTGTGTACAGCATCCTGTACTCTAGTTCTTTGTTAAATTTTCGTAATGGGAATCAAAACTCATAGAAATAGTTACAATTATGAACTTTCCATCTTCTTTATTCCATCATATGCTCTCCAAATTACGTTTTTTGTCTCTGATATTTCGCTTAACTAGGATCTAGTTGTTAATTCACAGTTATTTACCTTGAATTTAATTATTATTGGTTATAATACCATGTGCCCCAGAGGTATCAAAATAATTTTTAAAGCACTGAATCAAATACTATCTCGAAAAAAAAATCAATGATATTTGATAATGTTTAAATTAATGTGCGATTTATCTTGTAGGTTTTCGTTGTAATGTCTTACTTTAACGTTCTTTCAATGGCTATGTCCACCATGTTTACTAGAGGAGTATCAGAAATAGCAGAATGTTTGGTAGCTGTTCGAAGAATTAGAGATTTCCTTCTAAACGAAGAATACGATCCAAACAGATCAACTTCTGGTATGAATGGCAATGTCAAAAGTGTCGACGATTTTAAGGAAATTATTAGCTTAAAAAATTTGACTGTAAAATGGAATTTAAGTTTCAGCGACAATGCTCTAGAGAATATAAATTTAAATGTTCCAGATGGGCAGTTAATAGGAATTATTGGACCTGTAGGTAGTGGAAAGAGTTCATTATTGCAAACCTTACTAGGTAAGTGATTATATATATATATATATATATATATATATATATATATATATATATATAGATTAATCTATTTAATTTATTAAGCAAAAGTAGGATGGTAGGATGTTTTTTTGTTAATTGGTATGGTAATGCTAGACCTACACTGGTACAGTAACAGGTGATTCAGTGAAACAACACGATTGGGCAGTGCTGCTGACGAAAAAATAGGGGAGCCGCCCCTCACTCCAGTTCCTTCTAACAACGCTATTCAGGACTGGGAAGTGGTTCAATATTACGGAAAAAAAGATTCTTTCTGCCACGACGAAGCTTAAATCTGGGATTAAGCTATATCGCTACGAGCAGAATTTTGCATAAAAATCTCCAGTATAATCCATATGTTGATTCTACAAGGCAAGATTGAGGGTAAGAGAGGCGCTGGACATAGACATATATCATGGCTGGTCAATCTTAGGAACGTCTAACATCAATTGATCTATTTCGAGCTTCTGTAAGTAGAATAAAATGGGTCAATGTGGTCGCCGACATCTCTATAGAAGATAGGCATATTTAGAAGAAGATGATCAATACAAAATCCAGATTGTGCAAGCCCTTAACGTCAACCAACTAGGGTTTTGTGATCAAATTTTGGAGCATTTCAATGCAAACGACAACTTGCTGCATGATCTTTGGATGAGTGATGAAGCCCACTTTCATCCAAGTGTGTATGTATAAAAACAAAATTTCCGCTATTGGTCCGAAAATAATTCGCGGCAATTACACGAAAGACCTCTATATTCAGAAAGGGTAACCCTGTGGTGTGCCTTCGTTAGGGATCATCGAGCCTTATTTTTTTCGCAAAAACGGCAATATTCCCTGGCCACCTTGTAGTCCGGGCCTCACGCTATGCCATAACTTTCTTTGGTATCTAAAGTCGAAAGGGTTTCAAAGTACCCCTTCCTCTTAAGAACTATCTTGGCTTTGAAAATGAATAAGCCAAAAGTGGAAACATTACCTTAAGAAATATTGCTCAATGTCGTAAACAGCTTTGTACCACGGCTGAAACAAAACAAAAACTGAATATTTCTTCACTTACACATTAATTTCCATCTGTATAATATAGGTTTTTTTATTAAATTAAATAAAAATATATTTTTTTAATTTTCATTCATTTTTTTAAAACCGTAGCGTTTCATTGAATCACCGTTTCAGTATGGTTTCTGTTAAAACTTTCCTGGAATAAATATTTCTATGTTTCCAAAATGGTTTTCCACCGTATTTCTAGAATTAATTTGGTATATTATCGGGTCTTAAAATATTCTATTTTTTTAAGTTAGCGTAAGCTATCACTGATTGCTTTTTTGTGATTTCTGTTATCATCATCGTCACTTTTTATTTCTTTTGCTTTTGCAGATCTGATACTGTTTTCATTGCTTTGTTTCTACTTGGCTTAAATTTTTATATTCATTAATGGGTAATTTTAGATTTTTCGAACTTTCTAACTTTCTTTTGCTCTACATGTAGATTGTGTTCTATTTTTAATGAATCGTTTTCAATAGTATCTTTTTATGCTCTTGTCTTAGAATTGATGTTGTTTCGGGTATCTTTGTATTGCTGGTAGGTGTCATGTTTTATTACTACCTCATTGTAGGTATGATTTTCTGGTTTCTTGTGCCAAACCTCCGATTTCAGTGTTAAATCGTGGCTTTGATATTGCTGGCTGAATATGGCTTAACTCATATGCTTTCTGTATTTCTATATTCTATATATATATTTCAGTCAAGTTATGGGAAGCAATGAACGATCTCGGAATCCGACAAACACTAATAAAAGCAGTTAAAGCACTGTACAAAGAAAACAAAGTAGCTATTAAATATGGAAATAAAGCCTACAATCCATTTAAGACAACAAAAGGACTTCTACAAGGCTGTGCTACGTCCCCTACGCTGTTTAAAATATTCTTGGAAAATACACTCAAACCATGGAGGAGAAAGTGCGAAGGAATGGGCATACCAGTAAGAGACGAATACCTATATACCTTAAGTTGTGCCGACGATCAAGTAGTCATCGCACAAGATGATCTCAGCTTTATGCTCAGAAAACTAGAAGAAGAATATAAAAAGAACGGAATGGAAATAAACTTAGAGAAAACCGAATACCTAACAACAGAAAACAAGGATATGAGAAACCTAGAGATAGACGAGGGAAGACAAGTAAATGGAACAGATAAATTCAAGTATTTAGGAACTAATATCGAACCAGGGAACAACAGAAGAAGATATAAACAACAGACTAAGACAAACAAGAAACTGTATAAGACAACTAAATTCAGTGCTGTGGGATAAGAACATTACGATAAAGACAAAAAAGAGAATATATAATACCCTGACAAGAAGTATCCTGACATATGGGTCCGAAAATTGGACAGTAAACAAGAGAAATAGAGGTAGAATAAGAGCAGTAGAAATGGAGTTCCTGAGGAGAAGCAGTAGACTTACAAAAAGAGACAGAATTAAAAACGCAGAGATTAAGCGGAGAATGGAAGTGCAATCAGACATAATCGACTATATAGAGGAGAAGAGACTATCCTGGTATGGCCACGTCAGAAGAGCGGACAGAGGACGCTGGATAAACAAAATCACAGAATGGAGCCCGATCGGAAGAAGAAAGAGAGGAAGACCCCAAAGGTCATTCAGAGACGAAATCGACGAGGCTATGGAGAAAAGAACCCTGCGAGATGGAGACTGGAATGACAGGGAAAATTGGAGAAAACGGTTGAGTGAAGAAAGACAGTGAAAACTGTGGAAATCCTTAGTAGTAGTAGTAGTAGTCATATGCTTTCTTTTTCAGCTTTTATTATGTTACATTGTACTTTTGCCTACATCTCGTATACACTATTTTACTGTTTACTCGCAAAAGCCATAGCAAATTTATTTTTTTATTAACTGATAAGTATTACTACATAATCTGTTTTAGGTGAACTTGACATTACCCAAGGCGACATGAGAGTACAAGGTCAAATCTCTTATGCTTCCCAGGAACCGTGGGTATTTGCAGCAACTGTTCGTCAAAACATTCTTTTCGGTGAAGAATATGACAAAAAGAGATACCAAGAAGTTATACAAGCTTGCTCTTTAGAGAAAGATTTTGAACAGTTTCCAAATGGCGATTTAACTCTAGTAGGTAAGAAAATATATAAAAAAGTAACATAAGTAGCTTAGAGTAAAGTGCCCTAATATCGGATACTTTGTTTTGAACCCTAATATTAGTTTTATAACGACAATTAATTTATGGATATTTTAGAGCAAAACAAGCAATAGACTATAGAGAATCATTTATTGAACGAAAGTAAATCATTTTTACGAGGTAAAAAATAAAATTTAAATTTTTATAAAAAACGGTAAATTAAGATTGACAAGAAAGATGTTCCTAGTACCGGATATTAGGATAACGTGATAAAATTAGCCATCGAGGCAGAAATTACAAATATTGTGTCTTTTTTGTCTACATTAGTGCAGTCGATGTAAGCCCACTTAAAACACTTTGAGCACTGAATCGATTGTTAGCCCGAAGTATCTTCAGAGAAGAGTCCAGTACAAAACATACGTTCTGCTTCCTCTTCCCCAATATCACACTCCATGTCAGAATCATCATCTAAAATGAATTCTTCTTTATTCAGTAGAATTTATCAAGTCAATGTTTCGCGTATGGGAGAAGTGACCATCCAATATAAATACAACTGGATCAGCTTCACTTGGTTTAACGTGGCTAATAAAATGTTGTAACCAATTGATGAAAATGTGACTCTGAATCCAATCAGACATATGGCAGACAGCTATTGTCCCTGGTGGAGCTTCGTTGAGTAATCCTGCCTTTATATTTTTTCGGGGAAATATGACCATAGGGGGCACAAAACCATCAGCCGCATTCATACAAGCAACCACAGTCACTAGTGATCCAGTTTCTGCAGAAGTAACGGCTCCTACTAGGGGCCGTTACTTCTAACGTGCTCTGGGGTACCTTTAAAGTTTTTGAAGCTCGCAAGTACCCCATTTCTTTGATTTTAACTGCAGTAACAGCTGCACGCACGGATTTACTATCCGATTTTCTATCCCAGAGTGCAAAAATTATAATGCATAACCCTTTCTTTTTGTCGACGAAAACATTAAAATGTAATTGTTAACACGACCTTAACTATGTAGAAATGATAGTAGATATTCTATATAAAAACAATTAAGAAAAATTGTGTCCTAATATCGGATATCTGATATTAAGACAGTGCGGCCATCTGATATTAGTTATTGTTAGTTTAATTACTGATTTGTCTTCGGTTTCCCAGTCTTAGTCCATCTTTCTCATCTCTCTTGTGGCAACCTGTCAATACAATCTCTCCAAGATTGCTTGTTCCAAAATTAATTTCTTGATAGCTTTTATATTTGTGTTTAAGTCGATCTGATTTTATATTCCTTCGTTATTAATGTTGGGTACATAATTTTGTTACACAATAAATAGAAACAACTTTTAATAAATTCAAAAATAATAAATTTATTTTAAATTGTGTTATGTAAATAATTATTCCATATGATACCATTAATTTCAGGTGATAGAGGATCATCTTTGAGTGGCGGTCAGAAGGCTAGGATTAATTTAGCAAGAGCCGTGTATAGAGAAGCAGATGTTTATCTCTTGGATGATCCGTTATCCGCTGTAGATATACATGTTTCCAAACATTTATACGAAAAGTGTATTAACGGTTATTTGGGAAGCAGAACGAGAATTTTAGTTACCCATCAAGTACACTATTTGAAGGATGCTGACAACATCATTATTTTAAATAATGTAAGTATTTTATCCTAAATATATATGGTTAAATGCTATTTGATAGCTTATACAATATCCCACAATCACGTAAGACGTCAGGGATCAATACTTTGTAAAAGAAAATTTTTAAAAAAATATCCGAATCTAAATAAAAATAACGTCTACAGTGGAGATTTTCCAAGAAGTTGATCTTTTAGTAACGGTTTTTAAATATCCTCTTGATGCAAAATATATATTTCTCCATTACGGTTTATAACTAGCTTGCCACTTTTGCTTTTGCACCATCCTTCGACTTGGAGATGGCTTATTTACAAGTCGGAACATACCATCCAAAACGTTTTCGTCTATATTTTCTTCGTCAGTTAGTTGATTGACTTTCTTCTTCGTTTTCTTTTTATGTAGACATGACTCTGTCTGTTTTTCAATGTGCCTTCAGTAAGTTGTCATTCTATCGTTGGGTGGTGTTTCTAGTGATCGTCTTCCTATTGGGAAACCGTCTCTTGCCGTCTTTACTACTCTATTTGATGTCATTTCTGTACTCCTAGCTTTGTCCCATAGTGTCTTACCATCAGTTTTTCAAAGTTTTCATCTTTGCTGTTTTTAACATCCTTTTGTCCTCTCTGTGTCAGGTCGTGATTCTGCCGCGTATGCCATTATTGGTCTGATGACTGTTTTGTAAATTCTGCCTTTCAATCTGCGGCTCTGTTTACTTTATTACACTATACACACACAGTTTCGAGTTTTTTGTAGCTAGATGAGGTGATGCCTAGATATTTAAACTCCATCACTTGTTCTATTATCTGACCTTCCAGCTCCAATGTATCATCTTAGTAAATTTGCTGTTGTAACCATGCATTCTCTCTTTTCTGGTAGTTATATTAAATTGTTGCAGCATACGTTGTAAATAATCTTCACTTTGATAGAGTACTATTGCGTCGTGTGCATAGCAGAATATTTCAAGTTGTTTTTCTGCCATTTGGTATTCCTTTAAAATTCCCACTTTTTTTATTATTTCATCCATAATCAGGTTAAACAATAGAGGACTTAGGGACTTTTAGTGTTTAATATATGAATTGCTCTGTAATTTTCCGGATCAGATTTGTCTCCATTCTTGGAAAGATGTATCAGGTTGCTTGATCTCCATTCTTGGAAAATTCTGTTTTGCTCTATTATTTTTTGGATTATAATGGTTTAATAACAGAGTCTGTTGCGTTCATAATAATAGTTTCATTTGCAATTTTGACCACTCATATTCTTAACTAAATTTTCAAAATAATACTTATTTTCTATTTGGTGAAAATATGAAAATATTAAAATTTTAGTATAGTAATTATAAATATATCAGATATACTATAATAAAACTTTTATCTTTGACAAGAATTATTTTATTTTAGGGACGCATCGAAGATGAAGGAACTTTCAACCTTTTGGCAAACAGTGACAATGTGTACGCAAAACTCTTAACTGCTGAACCAGAAAATAAGGAAGAGAAGAAACCAGACAGATCGAAATATTGTAGGCAACTATCACAAAGAGTAAGTTTATTGTATAATTTACAAAGGTTGTAGATTCTGATTTTGTCTCGTCTATTCTTTTGTAATAATTTAATGAGTTATTCTATTCATTCTTTCTGACAATGTTTTCCCCATTTAATTCTTTTTCGACTTCAGCTTTGATTTCATTATTTTATCCAAACTCCTGTTAAATTGAGCGTAGTATTGTTCTCATACTCTTTGTCTCGAATTTCAGAAATATATTTAATCTATTTCTGTAAGTGTTCAGTATGTGTATAACACATGTCTCCTTTCATTGTATAATTCTTTGGTCTACTCTATCTTTTCAGTTTTTTTATAATCAACCGTCAATGCTGTAAACAATTGTAAAAACAGCAATAATTTATTTGTATTATACCTTTCTTACTTTTGGCTTTTTATCTGCTATAAAAATAATACTTCATATTAATTTGTTTTTACAAGCATCTCAAAATCACGAACACGAAATTAAATAGATCATGTTCTCATTGACACAAGACACTCTAATAGCTGCAAGACTCCACAGATGAGAACAGAGCAGATTTTAACACAACAAGAGCACAAACAAGGCGACTATTCAGAACTAAAGAAAGAAAAATAAGAGGAGCTACCTAGAACAGCAAATCCGGGAATTGGACAGAAGTGGCGTGAGGAATCAAATAAGGAAATTCTTTAGTGAAGTCAGTCAGAAAATGAAAAGAACTTATAATGATAGAAACGGAAATTCTAGAACGACGAAAGGAATACTTTTGGAATTTACTAAATATTGAAAGCGTTACAACCGAGAGTTGTTAAAAAAGGAGGAAACCTTTTATACCACAAATTGTATGACATCATTCTGAGAGTATAGCAACAACAGAAAATGCCTAGAGAATGGAATGGAAGCGTTATAATTCCCATATATAAGAAAGGAAACAAAGAACAATTCCGAAACTATAGAGGTAATTGCTTATTAGCACATCAAATAAAGTGCTATCAATTATTTTGCTAAAAAGACTCACACCATATTCGGAAGATATTTTAGGTGACTACCAATAACGCTTTCGTGCTGGAAGGTCAACTATAGATTAGATATTTACCACCCGACAAATATTAGAGAAAAACTGGGAATTCAACCGCGATGTGCACCAAATTTTTATAGATTTCCAGTAAGCATATGTTTCCATAAAAATAAGCAAATTGTGGATAGCAATGTTAGAAATGGGAATACCAAGAAAATTAGTTAAATTAACGCAAATGTGCGTAATACAATCATATGAGCAAGTAAAGATAGGAAGCAGAACATCGATACAAATTGGTATAAATTTGGGACTTAGGCAGAGGGACCCATTGTCACCGTTGCTGTTCAATTTTGCTTTAGAATATGCAAGAAGTAAAATATCTTCTAAACTGATAGGAGGATTTGCTGATCAAGGATCAAAACTGTTGCTGGCCTTTGCTGATGATATAGATGCAGTCACGCATTCTACAAGAGACGTAAGAGAGGTGTTTTTACAGCTCGAGGTGGAAACAGGTAGTCTGAGTCTCAAAATAAATGAAAAAAAGACGAACATCGGCAGAACATCAGTATAAATGATCACAACTTTGAAGTAGTAAAGGAGTTTAAGTACCTGGGGGTGATAATCACAGCTAACAACCACATAGAAAAAGAAGTCTCAGCAAGGATATTTGCGGGACATAGAGCATTATACTCCCTTTCAACATTATTAAGATCAAAGCTGCTAAAAAGAAATCTAACATTGTATGATTATTCTCCCAATTATAACATATGGCAGTGAAAAATGGACTCTCAACCAGCAGGAAATCAATAAGCTCCTAGTATTTCAAAGAAAGGTTCTCAGAATAATATTTGGCCCTCAAAGAGATGAATTTACAGGGTATTGGAGGGAGAAGACGCCGCAATACCAAATTGGTGACTCTGTATGGAAGGAAGAATAATGTTGCATGTTTATCTGTTATCTCGAATAAACTTGAACTATGAACTATATGAACTACCATGAACAAATCCCCTTTCGTTGGCTCAGTGGAGTTGTTCGTTCAGTTGTAATGGAAACACCAAGTAATAGTAGCAGAGTTTATTGATGAGACGTACACTATGGGTGTTGACCCGGGATTACTTTGAGTAGAGACTGTTGCAGTTGATCGCTGAAGACTATCAAGTTTGTTGAGTGAATATTGATTGAATGCTTTGGAGTCTACGTTCCTCATATCCTCCGGTACGTTCTCCATTATTTTTTTTTTCGTTGCTCAACCATTTTCTAAGAATGAAACCTCCTTTTCTGAACAGTTATATTAATTCCTTTTGGGCTGTTTCTGCTTTCTGCACTGTCTCAGCTCCTCCTAGTATATCGTCTACATACATGTTTTCTTTTACAATTTTCGATGCCAACGGGAACCTCGCTCCTTCGTCTTCTTGTAATTGTTGTTGTAATTGTTCTGTTTATCTCGAATTGCGGTACAACAATAGGAAATAGAAGCGCAAGATCGTAGAGGATGGAGGGCGATAGTGAATGCAGCGAAGAATCACGCTGAGTTGTAAAGCCAATGAAGAAGAAGCATCTCAAAATATCACGCTCATCATTGGCGTTTTCCAAATTTATTTTTAAAAAACTTTTACAGTTTTTCTCTTAATTCTTATTTAACATTTTTTTAGAGTCGAAAGGATTCAATGTCAAGTATAATAAGTGAATTAAGTATAGCGGATACTCTTTTATCAAATGATAATGACTTTGAGGAAGGGGAAGCTGAAAAAGAACAAGAGTTTCAAATCAAAGACCTTCAGGAACAATCATCAAAAGGAAAAGTGGGTGGTTCTTTGATGTTTAAATACATGTTAGCAGGTTCTAATGTATTTGCTGTTCTACTATGCGTTATATTATTTCTAGGTAAGACAAACTATTATTTTTTTTTATTTTACTTTACTTTACTTAATTATAACTATTTGTTATAATTTTTTAATTTATAATTGTAGTTTCTTATCTTGTTGTTTAATATTAGCAGGATATATTTTATTATTATTATCACTGAATGAACTATTAATGATTACCTATTTTTAAACTTTTAACAGTCGTTCTATTTCTTTAAGGATTCTTAAGGATTTAATATACAGGGTGTTTCAATAAGATATGTCATAAATTAAATACCGCATTCCGGGGATAAAAATAAATTGATTAAATCCAACTTACCTTCGTATAAAAGTATACACAAAAAAAGTTACAGCCCTTTGTAGTTACAAAATAAAAATTGATTTTTTGCATTATCTTCTAAACTACTTGACACTTTGTAATAAAAATGGACACGTTACTTTCTTGTTCTGAAAGCATTTTTCACACAAAAGAAACAACAAAATCTAAGCGCACAGAAAAATTTTAAGGGTGTGTGCAGCCCTAGATCCTCCCAAACTTTTGAGTACATTTATTAAAATCAAATGAATTTTGTGTTCTATTCTCGTCGAAATTTACTCGTCACTTTCAACCCCGCTGTCAATCCAACTATCCAGATGTCTAAAATGTTCCATCCTTTCCAAGATTTTGTTATCTAATTTTAGTACTGAGTGTTTGATATTAATTTTTCTGACAATCATCCGTTTTGTTTTCTTTTCGTTGATTGTTAAGCTCTTTTCAGTACATTCGTCGGTTACAGCGTTCAACACGGTTTGAAGGTCCTGCAGACCAGTTTCGGCTCGTGGCTTGAGAGACACGTTTTTTGTCTCCTCAGATAGTTCAATCATCATAGGAGTTTTTTTGTTTTCTTGTTTTTTTTCCTATAAATTTAGAACCTAAACATGTTTAGAAATTAATTCTAGTCTACGTTGTTTGGAAGTAGCAGAATGGATAATAACGTCATCGTAAAATTTATTAGAGTTTTGGAGAGATTTTAAAAGTTTTTTTTCTATTGACATTTGAGACAAGCTGGACATTCTCTCTTGTTTTATAGTATTTCGACAATACGTTTTGATTCTTTTGAGGCAAGAGAAATCTCGTTCATTTGAGGCAGACGTTGGTGGTAGTGAGAGAATTAATGACAATAATTTATTAATTTCGGTAACAGTTTGTTGTAATGAATTGCAGTATATAAAATTATACATATCTTGTAACTTATCCCATCTTCCGAAATATTTGGATCAACATATAAAACTTTTAATTCATTTTTTAATTTTATTTTATTAAAGAATGATGGATAATTTTTAATTAACCTGTCTAATAAATAATATCTTGGAAGATCTTTGGCGTAACTTTTAAATTTTGAATCGTCAAAGAGGTCAAAAATTTGCAAATCTTCAAAATTCGAAAAACGAGTATCTATTTGCATAATAATAGTATCCAAAATTTCGAAATATACTCGTTTTTCGAGATCTGTTTCTGTGTCATGCCTTTGTCTTTTTTTTGGGGTTCGGAAATATCAAGCCAGTCCAAAACGTCACTGCGTATATACTGGAAATTACTATCATTACGAAAATCTCTGAGATTTTGCACCAGTCTTGTTATTCTATTTTTGGAATGGATAATGTCAGGTAACTGATTTTGAACAACATTGAATATCAAATCGGTTTGGGTAAACACTTTCTTGAAAATATTTAAAAGTATGTTAAAAGAGTAATCATTTAATAAAGTATCACGGATCGTCACATTCAATAATAAAATCAAAAACTTCCAAAGCTGTTCACGAAAATCTGCTACAGTGAAAACTAACCGAGATTTAAAATTCCATCGCGTCTGACAATGGCATTTTTTTTTGAAACAAACCGTTCTAAAACATTAGTCCGTTTAGGTGAGCTTGAGAAAAATGAAGCAAATCCGCTTAAACTGGCAAAAAAAAACATTCTTTAATTTTTTTACATGTATCCTGCAAAACTATATTCATTCTATGCACATGACAGTGAGTAAATAAAGCTTGCGATGCAATAGTTTTAACTTTTGCCTGGAGACCATTTAATTCACCAGACATCACGGCAGCGCCGTCATAAGTTTGCCCTATCAATTTATTTTTGATATCAAAAAATTTTAATCTGTTCTTTAAAACACCAAAGATATATTCTGCCTTATGGCTTTTACTCACATCTGTAAAACCTAAAAACCTCTCATAGGTATTACCACGTAACGCGTATCGAACAACAATTGATAATTGTGAATGACATGATATGTCGGTAACTTCATCTACTTCTAGTGAAAAGCAAATGGTTTCCTGAATCTCAGATCCAATACCGTTACTCAAAATACTAAACTAAACTAAACTAATACTAAACTAATTGATTCTATTAATTCATTCTGGATTGTTTTAGATACACCGCTAAATGTCTTCGAATCAGAAAGTAAATTAGAAAATGTCAAATCGTATTTCTTAAACATTTTTATTAGTTCTCTATAATTACCTTGATTTAACGAATGCTCCGATTCATCGTGTGCCCTAAAAGATAATTCCTGACAACTTAAAAAAATTACAATATCAATTAAACGACGTAAAACTGGGTGATTATTTTTTACAATTTCGTTATGTTTAATAGCATTTTCACGTTGGGCATTATCTAATGAAACATAGATATTTTGTTTTCCAAATAAATCTAATTTAATCTGGCTGTAAGTATGATCTTTCGAAATATCATGTTTATGTAAAGCCCTAAATAATTCCTTTAAATTATCGTAACCAGATTCACACCACGGATTTTGATGTTTGCCCCTATTTGTCGAAAATAAAACGCAAGGCCAACAGAAAAGTTTGTTTTTTATGTCACTCCCGGTAAGCCATGAGTACTTGCTGTACCAATTATTTGAAAATGATCTATTACTTTCCTTACCCGCACTAATATTTATAAGCCGGGACATTTTAGGCAAAGGACGCCCCTTATTTTTAATAACAATTTGTTTTTCGTATGGAGTAGATAAAAACCCATTATGCAAAATATAATTTACAATATCAGATTTATCAATACTTATAGTTTCTCCCATGGCTTGCATTTTTTAGGTTAATTTACCTGAATTTGTTTACACTTTAATTAAAAAAAAACTAATATGTCAAAAAACCCTTTAACCTTTAACTATTTACGACAGACGTAACGTATCACAGTATTACTTTAGAAAATAAAAATAAATCACAAAAAAAAGGCTAGTTCGTGCACTGAATATTACTTCAACTTACTGCTTACGTTCGTATATGAAATAACATTTCATCCCGCGCTCGCAATGAACAGTTCGCGACCAATCACCAATCCAAATCAAACATCGGAAAATTTAAATTTGTCGTTCTTGGTAATTAAGTACATATGGAAAGAAATGTATATTTGGTTGCTAATAAACTAATATTCCGTTGACTTTTACAAGTAAATCGTTATGGTTGGAATCGGCTTGCCGAAAAAACAAAACGTGCCTTTTTAAGAATTCACAGGCGGATGGATGTCTTCGATATCGGATCATCAATTTGATAACTGTCTACGCAGGGATCACTTAACGCTCAGATTGGACGAATTCTTTTAAAAACCATGAATAAAATTTAGTCTTTATTATCTCACAGATATTTTTTTATTTCACAAAAACAAATAACATTAACTGATTACCTGCCACAATTATTTATTGAAATACTGATTAAATTAAATATTATAAAAATCTATAATATCTATAAAGGTGTGGGTCGGCAGGGGTGCCGACCCTCCCGACCCCGACCGACCGCCACTCCTGCAGACTCTCTGCCTTTATGGCGATGTCATCTCCGTATTTGATGTTAATTTTAGCACCAATGTAAACACCAATGCAACGATTATTTTACGCTATCTCAAAAACTGGTGCAGTGTAAGCATTAAACACATCTGTGATATAACACCATTTTTCAGTTATGAATTTATCAACTTTATTGAATTTAAAACTAATGTGTTGTAATTATGACTTAAACAATTTACAGGTACTCAGATAGCTGCTAGTGGGACGGATTACTGGGTCAGCTATTGGGTCAATGTAGAGGAATTCAGGAACTCGACTGAATCTTTTAATATTACTGCGCCTAGGTTTATTATTCCCTCCATCGAATTGACAACAGATAATTGCCTTTACATATATTCAGTTATCTTAGGAGCTCTTTTTGTCCTTGCTATGACAAGATCTTTCTTCTTTTATAAAATGGCCATGTTGAGCTCTCAAAAACTTCATGGCACAATGTTCGATAATGTTATTGATGCTACAATGAGATTCTTCGACACAAATCCTGGAGGAAGAATTCTTAATAGATTTTCTAAGGATTTGGGGGCTGTCGATGAATTATTGCCGAAAGCAATAATGGACTCTTCACAGGTAAGACTTGTATAATATACTATTTATTTGTATTGTCGAAATCTATCGTATTATAAATCCTAATAATATAGTTGGTTTATTAATTTTTTATTTTGATATATATATATATATATATATATATATATATATATATATATATATTCAACCTAGAGATAAGATTAATGCTATTACACATATTATTTATATTATATATATATATATATATATATATATATATATATATATATATATATATATTAGAAATAAGACATAATTTTTAAGAAAAATTAATATTTAATTACGATTTTGCATGCTTTTCAACCTATATTACATTAAACAAAAATAGAAATTTAAATAAAATAATATTAATGCTAAAAAAATTAGGAATTTCAAAGTTACAAACTCTTTTGCACGGAGAAAATTGTTAATCACTTCACATTTAGTATTAGAATTTTAAAGTTACAACACTTTTGCATGGAAAAAATTGTAAAAAGTGTAGACACATTTTCTGTTAGTTGTTGTCCTCTTCTCGTATATCATCTTGTGCCAAAATATTTTATAAAAACTATGGTGGACTTCTGGTATCATACCCGAATGGCATAAGTATACCAAATCTTTCTTTTTAGCCATTTGAATTTTTGGCTGTTTTTTGTAGGCAGGTATTTGGTATATACGTTTAATAAATTCTAATAAATCATCGGGTAAGTAACGAAAAAACAATCCCCAACAGCAATCGGAGTTTAGTATGATATTAAACTTTACATTTAATATATTCCAAGAAATCTTTCTATCTCTTCACATGTTTCTGATAGCCACAATTCCTTCGCTTTGTAATGACAATGTCATAACAACGTAGAAAAATTATTTGTAAAACTTTCAATATTTTTATTTAAATTTAAAACAAAAGGACTATAATAAAAATATGCAAATCAGGCTACCTTGAGTACAGAGATTAACAAAAGGATTGAAATTCACTACCTTAGTAAAAGTTGTGGAGAAGGATAGGAAGAGAGCAGAGAAATAATCTTCAGTAACTGTGACTCTAAAAGAGTTACAAGAACGAATAAAAAAATTAAAAAACAAAAAAGCACCTGGTCCTGATAAGTTAAACAATGAACTGCTAAAAGATGGGGGAACAACACTACGCAAATGGCTCCTAAAATTATTCGTCGATATAATAAATACCGGAGTAGTACCAGCGGAATGGAAGTCTCCTACTACCGATACTTAAAAAGGGAGACTCGAAAAATCCTGAAAATTATAGAGGTATTAGTCTGATGAATAGTACATTAAAATTTTTAACGGCAGTCATAAAAGATAAAATCGAGGAAAAAGCGAACATGGCAGATGAACAACAAGCCTTCAGGAAGAACCGCAGCACAATAGACGCAATTTTAATTAAGGTATCATCTTGTAAGCACAAATAAAATTTTTTGTCCATAGTTTATTAATATACGTCTTAATAAAGAAAATAGGGAGCGAATTACTGAGATCCATTCAGTCAAATTATTTTAAACTGCCCCAGAAATTAGCTCATTTTTTGAAATAATTTATAAACAAATTAAATTTTACCAAAATTATTTAACTTATCTGGCATATACTTTCCACATAATTCAATTACGATAAGACTCTCAAGTTCGAGTACATGTAAAGAAATTAAAAAAAAAATAATATAAAAGTTATTAACAATATTAAAAAAAAACGATTTTGTTGTTGATGTTGCCATAACTTTTTTGTTTATTAACTCATTTAATTTAGCATATCTCAAATCTTTTTTTCTGAAAAAGTCTGTTGACCTTTTGATTGTTTATTTAACAATAGTTGCTCTAAAAAAAATGATGAATTCCTAGATGAGAGTCTTTTTGTAGTATCACATACTACACAGTTCAACTGTCAAAACCGTCTATATACAGTAGAACTCCAATTATTTGGATTAATTGGAACTAGACCCGATCCGGATAATCAAAAATCCGGATAATTGGGTTTTTCTCGAAAAAGGCCTTTTACGGGAAAGAAACTTAATTACAGCAAAACACAATGGAGAACATATACGGTATTTATTATGAAAAACAATACAGTATACACAACAATATGTAGATAACAAAGTTTACATTACGTAATATTGACACACAATACTTACTGAATCACAGTAAAATCAATTATTTTTTTAACATATCAGGCAGAGTTTTGCTGACCTGAATCGTTTCCGTGTCGCCAAGTCTCGCATTATTTTGACGGTGAGGAGTTGCAGGTGGTCCACTCTGGTTGCCGCTCATCCATTTAAGCGCGGTATCTAGACCTACAAATGCCTCACTCGCTGTCGGCCCCTCGTCTAGCTCGGTAGCGAAGTTCTCGTTTTCCGGTTCCGGGTTATCCCTTCCTGCTTACAACACTTTGGATGAATTCATTATCATCGAGAATCTGGAATCCGGGATCCGTAGAATCACTTAACAACCACTCCTCTACATCCTCTGCACTGCACTCGGAACATCCGGGAATATTGAAGATGATATCTTTAATTTATTCAACCGTTACTTTGTCATTTCCCTCCTCTCTTTCTTCCTCTTCTTTTTGGCGCTGCTTCTCTTCCTTCTCTTTCTGTAGCGTCTCCTTTGTTGAAATTCCTTTCAATTTATTCCAAGCCCTTCTCAATGTTGTCGCCGTAACCATACTCCACGCTTCCGCCACCATATACGAGCAATCTTTTAAATTGATTTTTTTGTGATGAGCGACAATGCCCTCTTCATTTTCATTTTCTATCAACAGTTTCCTAATCAATTGCCTCCTGTAATGTCGCTTCATTGTTTCAATAACCGACGGATCCATCGGCTGCAAGAAACTCGTTACGTTTGGTGGCAAAAACATTGCTCGAAATCTTCCATCTTCTCTTTCTAGCAGGTTTTCATTGGGTGGGTGGGTGCATTATCAAGAAGTAATAGCACCTTGCTGCCTTCTTTTCCCAATGTCTTTTGATGTTTTTTGACTTCAGGTATGAACACTTCATCAAACCACTCAGTAAATAAAGTAGCAGTCATCCAAGCCATTTTTTGGTTTTTATAGACCACGGGAAGTTTTTTTTACATTCTATGATTTCCGGTTGCGTTAGCACAATTAAGTGTAGTCACGCGCTCATTGTTTACTTTGTGACTAGGAGCCCCTGATTCTCTTTTGGAAGCCAATGTAGTTTTTGACAAGGCTTTCCAATTTAGGCCCGTTTTATTAGCATTGTATACAAACTCAAGGTCATAATAATTTGATTCAACTTTAAAAGTTTCAATAAAGTTTTCAGCAGCTTTAGGGTCAGCTGAAAGCTTCTCTCCACTTAAGTCCAACTGCCGAATTCCGTGTCCGGCTTTAAAATTTCGTAGCTTTAACTACTCGCTTTAAATGAACTCACAGTGTCCATTTTCTCGGTAAAATTTCACAAATAATAGGGCCTGAAAGAGTTATTTTCAGCTGTTTTCATATTTTTTTTCGATGAACTTCCTTCTTCATTCATTCTCGAGGACGGATACAAAGTTTACAATAGAGAATTAATTTTTTTTAAGTCAGATATTGTTGACGTTCCCACCTTGTACACCTCGGATAATGTTTACCCGACACACCTTTGTCCAATTGTTCGATCATTTTAATTTTATCGGCCAACGATAATACCACACGTTTCCTCTTAGAACTCATTGTAGGTCACTAAATTCAAAAATCAAAACACTAAGGAACATGGACAAGTCAACACATCAATTCACTCTACTGCAGGTTGAAGAAGCACTGAACGACTGACTATATTATAGTGACTATGTTAGGAGTAGCAGGTGCCGCGAGCCGCGAGGGGGGTCATCGCTCCCCCCCCTCTCTCTCTCTCTCTCATATATATATATATATATATATATATAATATATATATATATATATATATATATGTTATTGTGATATTTAAAGTCTTGGTGCGCCAAGCAATTAATTAACTAATTAATTAATTAATTAATTAAAATTATTTAAATGATATGATTATGACTCTATCACACTTTTTAATTCTCTTATCTCAGGGTTAAATTCGTGCTTCAATATCTATGCTATTACATGTGAAAGGTAAGGTCCAAAGAATACCGGAATAATAAAAAACACATATGATATAACACTATATATTGAAATAAAAATAATGAAATAATTCACACTCAAATGTTTTCAATCAACAAAATCTCATATAATGATTCTCAAAATTTTGTTCTACGTACGTGAACTTAATTAATGGTACAAACAATATTAGTTGAAATCTCAAAATCCAAATATTATTCTAAATCTCCTAATCAAAATATTTATATCCTTTCTAAATTAAGTATAAAAATTGTGTTATCAATGAAAGAAAAACTGCAGAAAACAAAACTATCTCTCTCTGATGATGAGTGGTCCAAATCCTTGTTATTTGTAGACTATACTATTTACTCGTGGCCGCTCCCTAGGTAATCAGCAATCTTACAACAAATTATTGCAAGTATATCGTCTTTAATGATCTCCTTCAAATGCACGAATCGTTCAAATTATGCTAGCTTCTTCTTCTCTCAATAAACTGAATCTCTCGTTGGCCTGAGTGAAAAATGACTCTTGGAATATCTTTTCTTTACGATAAACTGAATCTCTCGTTGGCCTGATCAGTGACTCTTGGAATATAAGTAGAAAAATATGACTTACAATATTTTACTGGATCAGCTTCTGTCAGATACACTAACGACACGAAAACTCACAAACTTTCACTGCTACTGCTTCCTACCTCTAGGAAACTACCCGAGAACAACGGCCGTTTGCCTTGCACCCTTGGAAACCAACTGATTATCTTTTCTCTCTCCTTAATCTAGCTAAACTTTCATTCCTACATACCTATCCCACCTTTTTCAATCTCCGCCAATCAAAGCTCGTCACGATTCCCCCATTTTTTCATTTCGATAACAAACAACTTTTTACCTATAATTATAAAATTTCCTAAAACCTATTTACAAATAATATTTTTCTACAATTCTTAAAAACTAACAAAAACCTCTTTCTAAAATCTTCTATTGTCTTTAATCACTGCATTAATGTATTTGGAAAACCCGGTTCAATTGTCTTTGGATTTCACTTAAAATTATGCGGGTCACTCAAGTATAACAAAGAAATAATTTATGCATAGCTTACATTTTGTTTAATACAGGTAATCCAAAATTTAAAAACTTTCCTTCTTCGAAATGTTTGTTGGTTATTATCCTACTTATCTGAATTATTTTAATGTTTTTGAACTTTGAAATATTTTAATCAAACCAATATTTTTCTCGATTTTACATATCATAACAATATATATATATATATATATATATATATATATATATATATATATATATATATATATATAGATATATATATATATATATATATATATATATATATATATCTATATATATATATATATATATAAATATATATATATATATATATATATATATATATACAGGGTGGTCCGTAAGTAATTGTACAAAAAGAAACCGTAGATTCTACACTTTAAAATATTACGATTTAAGTCAAGTTGCTTTAATAAAATGTTGATATTAAGAAAGATACAGGGTGTTAAAGTGGAAATTTAAAATTTTATTTTTCGCTATAACTTTTACGTTTGTCAACATTTATGTATAAAAATTTACAACTGGGTACTATTAAATATCAGAAATTATAATTTGATGCAAACTTTGATGTAGCTGATAGAGGGCGCCACATATGCCATATATGTGGCATGTATTTGCACATAACTTTTTTGATCTTTAAGCTACCGGTATTTTTAATAAAAAATATTAAAGATACGTTATTTCAACAAAAAAAAGGTATACTTGTTAATATCTTCAAAACTCAACAGTTTTCGAGATAATTTTATTTTAGGAATCAACTACATAATTCTGATTTATCGCAATTACTCCAGTCAACGAAAGAAAATTAAAGAAAAACATCAATACTTCTGAATTTTGGTATAAAATACCTTTAACGAAGTTAATATTTAATGAATTATTAAATAAAATAAATATATCAGTAGAATAAAATAATATGATTTGATAAATAACAGAATAATTGGATTTTCCATCAAACATTTTACGTTTTGTATTAAATTAAAGTCATAATCAAAACATTTTATTTATAAACCAAATTAAGAAATAGTTAAAGTAAATAAAATTAAACTTTTTGTCAAAGTAAATGTTCAGTATGTCCACCATTTTCTTTAATTCATTTGTCAATACATTCGATAATATATCGTCTCATATTAAATAGAGTCATTGGTTCTAAAGAAATTTGCTGCAGTATTGATTATAAGTGTTATAAGTATAATAATAAGTAATTTTTTGAAATGTTTATGAATTAAATAATTATATTAATATCTCACCGCAAAAATATGACTACTACAAACAATCTAATGTTCAGGAAAGTTGTATTTAAATACTGTCTCACTCCGCTTTCACTGTAATGTAATGGTTTACCATCTTGTAGAAACCACATATTTTGCCTTAAATTTGATGACAATTCTTCTAATATATTAATAAAACCATTTTATAAAAAATGTAAATAAATCTCGTGATTCAAATTGCAAGGTAATTCGCATATCCGTAAAAAATAATTATCAATGGTTCCAAACCATAGGACATGCATTTTACATATGAATTTTGAATGATGTTTTACGGATATGCGAATTACCTTGCAATTTGAATAACGAGATTTATTTACATTTTTTATAAAATGGTTTTATTGATATATTGGAAGAATTGTCATCAAACGTAAGGCGAAATATGTGGTTTCTACAAGATGGTAAACCATTACATTACAGAGAAAGCGGAGTGAGACAGTATTTAAATACACTTTCCTGAACGTTGGATTGTTCGTTGTAGTCATATTCTTGTGGTGAGATAATAATATAATTATTTAATTCATAAAAATTTCAAAAAATTACTTATTATCATACTTAAAACAACTATAATAAATACTGCAGCAGTTTGTTTAGAACCAATGATGCTATTTAATATGAGACGATATTTTATGGAATGTATTGACAAATGAATTAAAGAAAATGGTGGACATATCGAACACTTACTTTGACAAAAAGTTTAATGTTATTTAGTTTAACTATTTCTTAATTTGGTTTGTAAATAAAATGTTTTGATTATGACTTCAATTTAATACAAAACGTAAAATGTTTGATGTAAAATCCAATTATTCTGTTATATTATCAGATCCTACTATTAATTATCCTACTGATATATTTATTTTATTTAATATTTCGTTAATTATTGACTTTATTAAAGGTATTTTATAACAAAATTCGGAAGTATTGATGTTTTTATCTATTTTTCTTTCATTGCCTGGAGTAATTGCGTTAATTCAGAATTATGCAGTTGATTTGTAAAATGCGATTATCTCGAAAACTGTTGAGTTTTGAAGTTATTAACAAGTATACCTTTTCTTTGTTAAAATAACGTATCTTTAATATTTTTCATAAAAAATACCGGTAACTTAAAGAACAAAAAAGTTAAGTGCAAATGTATGCGACGTATGTGGCATATGTGGCGCCCTCTATTAGCTATATCAAAGTGTTCATCAAATTATAATTTCTAATATTAAATAGTACCCAGCTGTAAATTTTTATATATAAATGTTTACAAACATGAAAGTTATAGCGAAAAATGAAATTTTAAATTTCTACTTTACCACCCTGTATCTTTTTTAATATCAACATTTTATTAAAGTAAGTTGGCTTAAATCGTAATATTTTAAAGTATAGAATCTGCGGTTTCTTTTTGTACAATTACTTAAGGACCACCCTGTATATATATAGATATATATATATAATATATATATATATATATATATATATATATAATATATATATATATATATATATAAAATTTGCTTTTTCCTTAGTTCTCGATTAACTATAATATTTCTCATTGGATTTAATAAAATGTAAATTATTTTTCATTTATTTCTCAATAAAAGAGGAGAGAGAGAACAGGCGAGGAGTAGGCAGACCGCAGAAGAGGTGGACAGACGATATCAAACAAGTCGCGGGCAAGCAGTGGATGAGAATTGCCAAAAGTAGAAATCGATTGAAGCAAATGGAAGACGCCTATGTCCAGCAGTGGACGAACACAGGCTGAAGAAGAAGAAGAAGAAGAAGAAATTATTTTTATTGAATAATTATAACAACGACTCACATCCGAGTCGCTTAACACAAATAAAGAAAATATAAGGAATATGCTCACGACTCGGATCTGAGTCTTTTATTCTTTTCGCATAAGACATTACAAATTTATTACTCTTTATTCATTCGACCCATTTTCTACTTACACAAAAAAAACATAAGAGCATAAATTATAAACACAAAACTAAATTTATAATATTTCACAACGGTCAAAAATCACACATAAAAGTATTCACACCACAGAATATTATTTATATCGTTGATTGAATAACGCAAATTGCATTTGCGTTATTCAATCAACGGTTATATGCAAATATCCAAACAGAATCAACAGCCAAACATCCGACACGGTGTCTCAATTACGATTGCGCGAAGCCGTGGATTTAATAAGACCACAGAATACTAATCAGTGTTCTGTGATAAGACACACTCGGTCTGTAGATCCTTGTGTTGTTCACAGTTAAAAGGTCAACTACTGCGTACAGTTTCTGTATTCGCTGTGAGCCGATGAGTAGAGGGGATTTGACAGTTTTCACCAACGCTATTAGTGGCAGTTTTGTGCATTTAACTTGTAAACATTCAAATAATGGCGAATATGGATTTTTCAAAAAGAAAAATATATGATACATGTAAAAATACTGGGTACAACAGTCATTGTAAACTTTATTCATTTCCTGTTGCCAAGCATAAAATAGTTCAAAGAGAAAAATGGATTATTGCTATCAATGAGAAAAATAAGTAAATAACCTATAATGCAAACATGATATTTGTATGGTGTAAAATTAAAAAGCTATTATATTCCGAAACATTGCGTACATGCCCTGCATCAACTAAACCTTTTCCCTTTTTTGGTGTAGCTGGTTGAAATGGGATATCATGTGATATAGACTTAAAACCAGTATAATGTTTAATATCCATTTTGATAAAATTAAAACAAATTTAAGAGGTGGAGGCCATAAAACCAAAGAAGAAGAAGAAGAATTAAAACAAATTGATATCTAAGCACTAAGGCCTACGCACACAAAAAATAACTGTGCAAAAACAGAATAAAAATGTAAAATAAAAACAAGAATTACAACGTTAAAAGGTAACCTTTAACTAAAGAATATAGACGTTTTAAGCGTCTATAACCTTAAATATTTGCTTTAACCATTAAATATTTTCATAAAAACTTCTCCTTTTTCTCAATGACCTCTTGCGTAAGTAGTCATCCAGTCGCAAGAACTTATATCTTAAATATTATAATTACAATGAATAAAATAACAAGGCGTAATTATTTTTACTATTAATTCTGTGTATTCGTTCATTAATCAGTTTACCATAATATTTCAGTTCTTTATTTTGTATTTTTAAATAAATATCTATTTTTCTCGTTTTGTCATATTTCATTTACACTGATTTTACAAGAAAAGTACAAGTTTCAAACCGCGAGAGAGCGCTACCGGCGAAACTCACAGCGAATACATATTTATTTCTTTCAGAACGTGGCGCCTATACAAACTTGATTTTTTCTTTTTCTCAATCTGATCCGGGCAAATGGCAATCCGGATAATTGGAGTTCTACTGTAGTTGTGACAAAAAATTCTTATTTTTACAAACTTGATTGGTCTGTAAATATATTTTGTAAAATAAATATGAAATGTCGAATATTTAAAAAGCTTTTCTAAAGAAGATTTAATACTTTTTTTTATTTCAGATTCTACTGTCTATGTTTGGATCTCTCACGCTGATTATTGTAGTTAATCCTTACTTCTTAATTTTAGTTGCAATTTTAACTATAGTGTTTGGCATAATGAGACATATATATCTGAAATCTTCTAAGAATATTAAAAGATTAGAAGGAATAAGTAAGTATAAGTTTTTTATTTAATTTTTTTTATTTGTTACTATGTTATCCATCACCATTGGCTTTATATACCAGATTGGTCCTTCTTCTAAATGTGCCTATCTTCTAGAGATATTGGCGACCACATTAATCCATATTATTTTATGTACATCAGCTCGAAATAGATATGTTGACGTTAGAGCAGTCCACTTCCTAAGATTGGCCAGCCAGGATGTATGTCTATGTTCAGGGCCTCTTTTACTCACAATCTTGCCTTGTAGAATCAACTGTAGAAGTCGGTATTTATTACGTATAATGTGGCCAAAGTAAGCCAATTTTCTGTTCTTCACGGTGTTAATAATTTCTTTGTCTTTTCTTAGCCTCTGGATAATAGTTATGTTACTTGTTTGGTGTATATATGAGACCCTCAACATACGTTGGTTGCACCACCTTTCAAATGCCTTTAATCGGTTTGTTCTTAGATTGGTCCTTGGCCTATTTAATTAATCTTTCTATACTTAAATCGTATTTTTGGTTGCCCTTGAGATACTTTCCTACCATGTGTTGTTGGGTTACGATTATTGCTGGATCAAAGGCTTCCATGACCCATACATGTCAGTCTTCCAAACTTAATTTCTTTATCATAATATTAAGTTTTTTGTGAGCTTGATAAATTATTAATTGTACCGTCTCTTCCAAAATACTATTGATTGAATCCAACTTACATTAGTACAAAAGTGTACACAAAAAAAGTTACAGCCCTTTGAAGTTACAAAATAATTTTTTTTTTACATTATCTCCTAAACTACGTGACATTTTGTAATAAAAATGGACACGTTACTTTCTTGTTCTAAAAGCATTTTTTATAAAAAAGAAACAACAAAATCTAAGTACCGTTGTATGTAATTAATATTTTGTGTTCTTGTTTTAATTTGTTATTATATGCTAATAATTAAAACACAATGAAATTAATTAAATCAAAGTTATAATCCGGCTCGAAGGACCAAATGTTTAGCGATTAACCTTGAGAGATCGCTGGTTAAATTGTATTGGATAAATAATTTTAACGAAAAAATGCAATATTAGATTGTATATCTGGACCTCAGAGCCAAACGGTATTAAGTCCTGTATTTTAAATTTTACAGGAGAGCAATTTGAAGATTTTGAAAAATGGTATTTTTCGAACGAATTCCTATTGTAAATAGGAGTACACGGATTATTATTTTCCCATTTATGTTTTTTAAAGTTAAACAAAGCTGATAATAACTAACCTCTTACTTTAATTTATTAAAATAATTTTAAATTAATATTGGGACTTAATACTCTTTGGTTCTAATAATGGACTTAATATCTTGTGACTTAATACCATATTTTGTTACTTAATACTGTTTGGCTCGTACTAATCTGTAGATACGATGGACTAGATACTATTATTAATTAAGAAACTTACAGTAGAACAATGCAAAGTACAAACAGCATTATATCAATTCCAATTAAATAATAAAACGCAAAAAGACACCAAAAATATTTATTTTTTAAAATAAATGAAATCAGACCTAAATGTTACAAAGGAATAATTATAACTAACTTAAAACAGAAAATTCATAACAAATATCATTGTAATTTTTAGTCGTCCTCCTTGAGGTTACCATGTGGAAGATTTTTAAAGTATTCATGGAATCTTTTAGGCACCCATTGTAATAAGTTCTGCAAGTCATTATATTTTTTAGTCGAAATGGGCTTAAGTGTGTCTCTTATTGGTTTCAAAATTAAATTGGCATGGAGAACAACTTCCTTAGAATTATCATTACATTTTCCTTTGCGTGGTAGTCTTTTGGCTGCTCTATTGAAATCAACTTGTTCAAAATTCTCTTGATTAAAATTTGTTTTAAAATGTAAAACTCCAGGTGTTTCTGCTAAAAACTTCATATGAACAACTTTAGATATTAAAAAGTTTTGATTAGTTATCGTTTTTTTTGTTATTTTGAAAATAAGATCTGGATTCTTCAGATAACTGAGTAAAGTTCTTAAAGTCCATGGTTTCCATTTCCGCTACCTCCAATTTATTGTCACAAAGTCTGAAAAGCTGTTGCCAATCCCACGGAGTTATTAACGAAAATTGACTGGAAGCCTTCTTCTGTCTTTCTATTCGTGCATGAATTGTATCCACCTCCATGTGAGTATGTCCTCTTAAAAGGTACTTATGCTCAATGCATTTTATGGACGGTTTCAGCTTAAGAATCGAAAGATAGCACATAATCATCTGAATATTTCTATTTTGTGATGGACAGTTGTCACTCCAGATAACAATCCTTTCTACTGATTCTTTTACATTTAAATTAATGTATTTCAGAAGGCATGAAGCCATTTCATTTCCACCACGTCCGGCTATAGATTCATCCCAGGTGAAACAATATCCTAATTTCTCTATTGCATCATATACAGTATAATTGAAAGTCCATAGCTTTAGAGAATAGAAGCTCTGAGCATTCGTTAGTAGAGGAGTGGGTAAACATTTTTGTAAATCCACCGAAAGTATTTTGGTGTTCGCTTCGGTTTTAAAAGTCTCTTTATCCTGTCGCTTTAGTTTGTACCGATGATCTGCATCAAAAAGATGAGAGTCATAGTTAGTTTGTAATTCAAGGCGTTCTTCCAAGGATACAGAATCTTTGAGTTTGATAACATACCCATCACATGTGTCACATGTATCATTTTCTGGCTCTTTGAAGGCTAAATTAAATTCAGAATTGAAAATTTCATTATATAACCACTGCTTGGGAATATGTTCTTTAGGAATTTGACGTTCTACACAATCCTCATAGAAGCACCGATACATTATAGAAATATTGAGATGGCTCCCTAAATACTTCCTCTGGGATTTATTCCTGGAGTAATGTGACTCTATACACGGGAACTTCTGTATGTGCTCCCTGATAATGTTTCTTATGTTCGCGGATATTTTATTAGAGGGTTCATGTTTACCCCTTTGATCAGGTATTACAATTCCCCCAAGTTGTCTTTTCGTTAATGCGTTACGTACAGTAGTTTGTGAAATATTTAAGGTGTTCAGAAAATAAGTACGACACACACTTAGCCTCTTACCATTTACACTAAAAAAATACTTCAACGACGTTATTCTTTTTCCAGCACGAGATCCCGTTCTAGCACGTACACGCTCAACTGGAACTTCTTCGATACAACTAGCTATAAATTGTCTTTTTTGGTCAAGTTCGATGGTACCATTCCAAAATTGTGAGTGAATTAGAGCACGACTCTCAACTGATATATTCTGTTTGCACTGCTTTCTACATTCATCACGACAAGGTGGTCTCATTTTATTTTTTCCAATAAGCTTATTGGTGGCTGACAGATATTCTTCACCAGCAGCTTTCTTCTGCTTTCTAATGTTTTTCTTCCAATTGGTAGTATTTCTTTTTCTTTTCTTTCCTTTAGTGTCTCGTATTTCTACTTCTTCCTCTTGTTCTTCTAGTTCATTTGTATCACTGCTTTCATTAGGTAGATAAGATGGATCTTCAGCTTCAGTATAGACTTCTTTATGTAACACACTTGCACCTACTTCAGCTGCTCTATAGTAAGGTCTATCGTCATCATGTTGAACAATAATTTTTGAAGATGTTTCGAATTCGTTATTTTTATGCTTTTCACTGTTTTGAACAAAATGTTCTAGTGAATTTTCTGGTAGTTCACACCCGTCTATATTTTCTCTCAGAATTTCTTCGCTATTGGAAGAAGGCACATTATTTTTACTAAAAAATATGGTATTGTACACATCATTATTCAAAGCAATAATATCCCCTGTAGCATTGTCACATCCAGTTGCAAGAACTTTCAAATTTTCATGAGGGATGTCCTTCACACTATTAGTGGTTGGATATATTTCCATAACGATCTCAGCTTCTTCGGCGTTAGCAGCAACAGCAACAAAAGCTAAAATTGAAAAAATAATAAAATTTGTTGTGATACACACATTTCATGTAATTTAATTACCGTTCTTCTCGGGCAAATGTGAGGTTATAACAGGTTTTTCAGATATTTCGTTGCACTGGGCTTGTGCTAGTGTAATTTGTAATATTTTTTGGCCTCTCGATGTCATCATATTGTCCATGTACACTTATTAAATATTAAAACAGCGCCTTTATCACGTTTTTTCTGTTAACTGAACAAACAAAATAATGTGACTTAATATTCTGACAACTGATGTACACTAAAACAACACAGTATTAAGTCCAGTTAACTAACCTCACATCTGGACTTAATACCTACATATTGGATATCATTTAGGGCCAAACAGTATCGAAAACCTTTAATACTGTTTGGTTCTATTTAATAGAGGACTTAACATATGTAATCTACACCTATCTCGAAAACGAAAAGAAATTGGACTTAATACGCATTGCCATTGGAATGGGGCGGAAAACATACTACAGGAACAATAATAACCTAAAAATAGGAAAAAAGTGGACTTAATACTGTTTGGCTCTGAGGTCCAGATATAGGATTGGCGAGAATAGCGAATATTTGTAGCAAATATATGTAAAATCAAATGAATTAAAATAACAATTGGCAGATTTTATATCTTATTGTCAATTCTATATGATATTCACTTACCTTTTGTCTATGGTTGGGCCCGGCTGGGTTAGGAATGAGATACACTGCGGTGGTGATCTGCTTGGCGCTTGCTTTCGTACACGACGAGAGTTTTTGAAGAAATGGTCGATCATATGCAAAGGGAGCACGTATATATTACCCCAAATCGACTAGAGGGTTCTGTTTTTAGAGACCTCCGTGAATAGCCGTAAATTAAATTTAAACTGACATTCTTTACTTGCTACACAAAGGCGGATACGTTTTCTTAAGGAATCTGAAGTGTTTTGGGTTGATATATGTTTCCCAAAAACATGTTGAAAATCATAATATAATATATTATGATTAAATAAGATTTAAAACTAAATAAGGTCATATTCGTAATAATAAAAATAAAATATTTAAATCACTTGACACTTTTCCAAACAGTTAATACAATATTTTCTTGTATGCAGTGAATTGGCACCTATATTAGATAACAATAGAATTGATTTACATTGTGTTTGTTTTAGTGAGAAGCCCAGTTTTTTCACATTTAAAAGCTACAATTGAAGGTCTGACAACTATAAGAGCTTTTGGAGCGCAAAACCAGCTTATGGACGAATTTGATCATCATCAAGATTATCATTCAAGTGCATGGTATATGTTTATAGTGGCCAGTACTGCATTTGGATTTTACTTGGACTGCTTCTGTACAATATTTTTGGCAGTACTAACTTTTTGTTTATTGTTATTCGGAGAAAGTAAGTATTTATTTTCTTTTTATATCATTATGATATATATTCGACTTGATTTTACATGATGGACCAAATTTTATCATTTAGAAGGAATTTGAGTTCATTGATTAGACGAATTTTTATAAAATAATTTTCTGGATTATTATCTATGCTTTTCAAAATATATGTTTCTCTCTTTTATATTCCAAGTTAATAGATATAATAATAATATTTATTGAGGAGGCTTACATTATAATACAGATTTACAAAAAACAAAAAGCATAGTGGGATTTCATCAAGCGAAATTACGGCAAAAGTTGAAAAAAGGAAATGGTGTCCAGTCTTTAAGCAAATTTAAATCAGTTCTAACCAAGATCCAAGAAACCGAAGTAGTTCAGCATTGCAAAGAACTCGACAAACGATTTTATGGAATGACGCTGAAATCATTGCGTTTTTTAATTTACTCTTATTGTGCAAGAAACCGTTTCGAGCATCCATTTTCACCTGTAAATCAGTTGGCTGGTCGGGACATTACAAGATTTTTCCTGAAAAGGAACCGAGTATCTTTACGGGTTCCACGAAAAACAAGTATTGCTAGAACCATGGGCTTCAATAGAGTGCAACTAGCTCAGCATTTTGAAATTTTAGAAAATACTATAAAAAAAATATATAAGTTATATCCCAACCGTATCTATAACGTCGATAAAACGGGCATTCAGATAGTCCCAAACGATCTGCCCAAACATGTTGCCCCAGTCGGAAAGAGATATGTAGCAAAAGCTGTAGCTACCGAGCAAGGACAAACAATTACGGCTATTTGCTGTATGAGTACAACTGGTCACCATGTCCCCCTTTTTCGCCCACGGACCCACTTCCTGCGACATGGTTATTACTGATAGTGGTTACATGAACACTCCCACGTTTATCAAGTACCTGGAGCATTTTAAAAAACATACAAGTCCAACAAAGGAGAAATCCGTTCTTCTAATTGTAGATAATCATGTATCGCACACAAGTCTTCAAGCAGTTACATTTGCAAAAGATAATTTTATCCATTTATTAAAAATGTGCCACCACATAGCAGACATAGGACCCAGCCACTCAATCGGGTATTTTTCAAAGTATTAAAAGCTTATTATAAGAGAGTCGCTGACAGCTGGACCAGTTCCCATCCAGGACAGGTTGTCTCCATTTATCACGTGACTGGTCTCTTATCCACAGCATTTGCAAAAACTCCTACTGTAGATATGGTAAGAGACGGCTTTCGGTCTACAGGAATCTACCCGCTAGATAAAAATATTTTTTCGGACGTAGATTTTATGCAAGTGGAATTAACAGAGCAATATTAAGATGAAGATTCAGATGATGAAGGTCATGATTTTATCCAGTTTTAGCAATAAGAAGAAGAACTTGTTACTAATGCGATAGAGCCTCAGCGTCATCAAAATCGGACGTCACTTTTTTTGTACCTGGTCCTTCAAATATTGAAAAAGAAACTTACTGAGACGAAGTCGGCATCAACATCAGAAGTCAGTAATTTCACCTTCAGACATTATTTCCTTCCCAAAAATTAAGATAAAAAGGAAACAAAACAGGAAAAGTTTGAAGTCAACGCTACTAACATCGACACCTAATAAGAAGCGACTTTTAAAACAACAAGAAGAAAATAAGGAAGCAGAAAAAGAGAAGGAGAGGAATGCATTAATTAAGAACCAAAAAATCAAATCTCACAGTGATAAAGTTCGTGATGATAAAAGAAACCTTTTCGACGAATCATCATCTGATGAATCAGTAGCAGAAAGTGCTTTTCTGAAAATTCTTTCGGGGTAAACGTTCAAAAACAAGGGTGACAAAAGGCATCCCCGCCGTACTTTTCTTTTAATATTGAGAGCCTGCAATTCTACACCATCTACTAAAACTGATGTTGTTTGATTCCAATATAAATTTGCAATTATTCGAATATCTATGCCATCCAAGCCAATGTCTTTTAGAGATTCGATCAATATAGAGTGCTTAACACGATCAAATGCCTTTTGGAAGTCAATAAAACAACAGTATATGTCTACAGATGTATCTCAACATCATTGAGTAAGTACTTTAATTCCAAACAGTGCCTTTCTCGTTCCAAACCCGTTACGGAAACCAAGCTGAGTGTAATCCAGGTATTCCTTGCATTTATTCTAGATACAACCATGTATTACCTTCAGAAAAATTTTCAATAAGTGGTTTAACAAACTGATGGTTCTATAATCAGCATATGTTGTTGCTGCTGTCTTCTTAGATAGAGCTATAAACAGTGAATTAGATCAACGATTAGGTAGTTGTCCGCTGGTATAAATGATTTTAAAAAACGAAGTTATAGTCTCTAAACATTCTTCTTCTTAAGGTTCCATCTTCTAACGAAGGTTGGATATCAACATGGCAATTCTTATTTTACTTACAGCAGCTCTAAATAGTTGGCTAGAGCTCAGACTAAACCATTCCCTTAGATTTCGTAGCCACGAGGTTCGTCTTCTTCCTACATCTCTTTTACCTTTTATTTTGCCCTCTATAATCAAACGTAGTAGCCCATAACGAGGACCTCTTAATATATGACCGAAATATTCAAGTTTCCGCCTCTTAATTGTCTGTACAATTTCTTCCCTCTTATTAACCCTATCAAGGACTTCAATATTGGTAATTTTGTCTACCCATGCTATTCGTAGCATCCTTCGATAACACCAACGCTCAAAAGCTTCCAATTTCTTAATCTCCAGTTGTTTCAATGTCCATGCCTCAGATCCGTAGAGCAAAATTTGTAAAAATGTAGCAGCGCAATAACCTTATCCTTAGATCCATTCTTAGGTCTCTACTACACAATAGATGTTTCATTTTTTACAAATTTTGCCCTTGCTATTTCTATACATCTATCATTTCTAAACATTGCATAACTAAAATGTTACACTTGGCAATACAAGTCTATTTAGACATTTATTATTTATTACTACTGTAAATTAGTCAGTCATTTATATCCATGTTATATTTATATCTGAACAATATTGAAAAGTGTTAGAAACTAGTTTTAAGGAATAAATCTTAAATTTTTTTAAATTTCTAGGTTTTAATTTAAAAGGAGGTGAAGTAGGTTTGGCTATTACTCAAGCAACAGCACTAGCAAACTTCCTACAATGGGGTATGCGCCAATCTGCCGAAGTAACCAATCAACTTATGAGTGTAGAAAGAATATTAGAATACAAAAGTTTAGAAAAAGAACCACAACCAGTCGTACCTAAGAAACCTGCCAAGGAATGGCCACAAAAAGGAGAAATCACTTTTAAAGATACATGCTTGAAATACTTTGAAGAAGGACCATTAGTTTTGAAACATCTTAACCTAACCATTCAACCCAAGGAGAAGGTAATGTAATTTCTGTAATTTCTTTTTATTTTATATTATGTACACAAGATAGACACACCGGAGTTACAACTGGAATTTTTTCAAAATCCACAAGGAAAACAATTCCTGTAGCTGGCTGTATACCACGTATCACAAAAAAGAGGTTAGTCTTCGTAAGTGGGCACATTTATTTAAAAAACCCTTAAAAGGGTACATCAAAAAAACAAACGTTTTCGGACTAAACAGTCCATCATCAAGTTTAAATTTTAAAATTACCTAAAATAAGTATAAACCATTTAGTTAAAACAAAATTTCATAACCACGTTTGTTTTAACTAAATGGTTTATACTTATTTTAGGTAATTTTAAAATTTAAACCTGATGATGGACTGTTTAGTCCGAAAACATTTGTTTTTTTGATGTAGCCTTTTCAAGGGTTTTTTAAATAAATATACCCACTTACGAAGACTAACCTCTTTTTTGTAATTTTTTTCCTGTGAGGTCAATGATATTTTTATGTCGTCAAAATCACCCAAATTCCTAGAATTTTTTTAGTTATTATTCCAAAACCTATGCAAACTTTCTAGCAATAATTTACCTAGAGCTATTTCCACACAATAAAAACTATAATCGCAATTATTTCATCATTTTCTTTGCCTTGTTCGCTAGGCGAAGTCTGCTTCCCTAATTATATATTTCCATTGTCATATCCTACACAATACATACTACATAATCAGCATAATATTAAGCACCATGAAATGTTAGTCTGTAGTTTCCTTGTTATCTGATCTGACACCAAATAGAATAAACAAGAAAAGCGCTCTGATGCAACCTTAAGCCGTAATCCAACGGAACGTAAAGCCGTGTTCTTTATCTGATCACAGTTGGAGAAGAGAAATAGAGAATAGGTAATAGAAAACGACAAAATCTAAAGACGGGAACCAGCGAAACTTGAAATATCGTTCTTCTCCTCAATAGTTGTGGTTTACGATCCATAAGATGAAGCAGAACTGTAGTCCCGTCATTTATCGATAAATCAACATGGTTTAAAGGAAGGCCGGAAGTTGATGTACACCAAGTTCAACTCTTTCGACTCGGCTAGAAGTTGTTCATGGTCAGTGTCGTGGTACATTTACTATGGAGTGCTCTAATGAATTTGTGTTTTACTAAAACCCTCAATATTCGAGGGGACACGCTACATCGGAATGGTCCGACCACAATTTAGGGTAGGTCGAGTTAATTTATCAAAAAGTGAATATTTATTAATTTCATAGTAACGTAGCAGGACGTGAACCAGTGAAGTACACTGCTCCACGTTTCATGGGATCTCTGCTTTACATTTATATAAAATTGACCTGCCCCTCTCACACGTATTCTAGCATTTGTAATTACTCCCTCACACATGTCTCTCACATTTTTCTTAATTTAAAATCTCAACTTCACATAGGGAATAATCTGCTCACCATGTTAGAGCGATCGACTTTCACTATTAAGTGAAACACATTTAATGAAAACACTGCATTATTTTATTTGTAAATAGTTTATAGACATCGTTTAGAGATATCCTTCTTTTTCTTTACGTGTCATCTCCGTGACGGATGTTGGTAATCATCATTTCTATTCTGATCTTAGATGCTGCCGCTCTGAATAGTTCGATTGATGTGCATCCGTACCATTCCCTCAAGTTACGTAACTATGAAATTCTTATCCTTCCTACACTTCTCTTGCCCTGGATTTTCCCTTGTATAATTAATTATCAAGGTATGTTGTATCTTTCATTACGCATAACATGTCCAAGGTATTGCAGCTTTCATGTCTTGATGGTTTCCAATATTTTCAATTTTTTCTCATGACTTTGTTGTTTGTTACATGCTCGGTCCATGATATATTCAGGATTCTGCTATACACCCACAGTTTAAATACTTCCAACTTTTTAGTAGTCGACGCGTTAAGTGTCCATGCTTCTATCCCGTAAAGCATAGTCGAGAAAATAAAACACCTTGCCAGCGTAACTCTCTAGTCTAATTTCAGTTCTCTTGCACAAAGTACCTTTCCCATTTTATTGAAGTTTTTTCGTGCTATGTATATTCAAACTTTGATTTCGTTGGAGTAATCGTGTGATTAATTATTGTGGCAAGATAATTGTAGTTTTCAACTTGTTTTAAAGTTTTACTGGTAATTGTCAGGCTTTCATCATTATTTTGGGTTTTTGATATCCTCATAAATTTAGTTTTCTAGATGTTTACTGATAATCCATATTCTTCTCCATACTAAACTATCTTGTTCATTAGCTTTTGGAGGTCTTGGAGGTTGTCTGCTATTATGATAGTATCGTTCGCATATCTAATGTTGTTAATTGGTGTTTCATTGACCTTTATTCCTGCTGTTTCTCCCTAAAAAACTCTTTTCATAATTTCTTTAGAGTATGCATTGAATAGTAGTGGTGACAATACACACCTCTGTCGCACTCCTCTTTTAATTTCGGACTCTTCTGATGTGTGTTCATTAATGCGTATGTGTACCTGCTATTTATAATATAGATTTGTTATAATTCGAAGGTCATTGTCTTGTAATTGTTTTGCTTCGAGGACGTCCATCACCTTCTCATCATCACAGTCATTAACATCTTAGTAGATGTGTTGTGGTTCATAATTGGGCTTCAGCAGCTCGGACAGTTTGATTGATAATATTTCTCCACTGGTCGCGGTCATCAGTTATATGTATTGCCTCAGTATACTGTTTATTGAGAAGCTTTTTAGTAATGTCCGCCCATCGCTGTGGAGATCTTCCGCGTTGGCGTTGAGTCTGAGGCCTTCCTTGGACCACCAACCGCTCCATTTTGTGATCACTTCGATGGATATGGCCAAAGAACTTTAAAATTCTAGAGTAAACGGTACTGGAGAGACGCTGATCCGGTTTAATTTCATCCAGAACCAAGATATTTGTACGGCGAGCCGTCCATGGAATTCGAAGCAGGCGTCTCCATGTCCACATTTCAAAGGCGTCTATACGTCGTCGATCTGATTCTTTGACTGTCCATGTCTCGCATGCATAGTAAAATATGGAAAAGACCAGAGTTGAAACGAGTCTCTTTTTGTTTGTCATAGTAATGTGACGATCACGCCAGACCCCGTTTAGTTCACTCATTGCTGCTCTTGCTAGTTGAATGCGTCTTCTAATTTCGGATTCACAACTGCCTGTGTTGTTAACTAGAGCTCCAAGATATATCAAAGATGAGACTACCTCGCATCCCGCAATAGTTTGGGTTTCAGGAAACTGTTGTTGGCGATCAATAACCATGATTTTGGTTTTGTTGTAGTTAACCATGAGTCCAAATTTAGCACTTTCTACCTCGAGTTTTTTAATAATTTAATAATTTCTTCTGGAGTAGAGGCTAGAAGTGTAGTGTCGTCTGCGAAACGCAAGTTAGATATCTTAACACCACCTAGGTTTACTCCTCCCTCCCAACCATCCAGAACTCTGCGCATTATGAACTCCGAATAGATGTTAAATAATAAGGGAGATAAAACGCATCCTTGGCGTACTCCCTTCTCCAAAGTGCATTTGTCAGACAGATATCCGTCCATTCGAATATATGCCAGGTTATCTTGATACAGTTTGCTAATAGGGTGAGTCAAGTGTTTAGGTACACCCATTGTCGTCAATATGTTCCATAGTTTGTCCCATCTAACATTATCAAAGGCCTTTGTATAATCGACGAAACATATTAATATCGGGATCTGGTATTCTCTGGCTTTTTCTATGATGTTTCGTACATTAAGGATTTGTTCTCTAGTACCTCTGCCCTTTACAAGTCCAGCCTGCGCAGGTGCTATTTGCCAACTTATGAAGTTTTCTAGACGCCGTTGCAGTATGTAGAGGATCACCTTACTGGCGTGTGATATTAGAGCTAATAGCCTGTAGTTGTTACAATTATTTGTTGAACCTTTCTTATGAAGAGGTATGATTATGGTCTTTCTCCAATCCTCAGGCCAGACGCCTGTGTGCCATATTTCATTGCACAATCGATGTAATATTTTCACTCCACATTCCGGAAGATGCTTCAAGACGTCTGCAGGAATGAGATCATATCCTGCTGCTTTGTTTAACTTAAGTCTTTTTAAAGCGAATTCCACCTCGGAAAAAGTATGTCAGGTTCAGACTCAAAACTAGTGTGGTGTGTCTCTGTTGAAGGAGAATGGAAAGTGGAGGTCTGGCAGTCAGGTACAAACGGGGCGTCCGCTGGCGTCCGTATTGGCGTATAAAGACTTACAATACGCCCTCTAAACATCAATAACGTGTGAGTTGTCTGAATTTATCAAAGAGTTCTTTGGTGTTATTTGTGTCGGCGTGTAGTTGAATTTCTCTGCAGATTTTCTCTATATGCTTGTTTTTGTCTCGTCTACAAGCAGCCTGAATAGCTCTAGATAGCTGTCGGTACTGGGAATTCTTGAGATGGTTCTCGATTCCATCAATTTTAAGTTTTCTACGTTCTTCAACGAGGTCAAAAGTATCTGCAGACATCCACACTTTTTTTGGTCCGGTTGAGACGGTATTAGACTGTGCCTCGCAGTCAGTCAAGGTCTGTATCAAGGTATTTTTAGAAGATAACCAAATCTTTTCGGAATCATGAGTGACGATAGTTGGTAAAATATTTTCGAATCTTTCATTACATTGGATTTTAAATTGTTGTGTATCTTTTATTCTTGATATCCTCTTGTTTCGGATCCTAGCACATGCCTTGAATTTTTGCTTTAGCGTTGCAACAAGAAGTTGGTGGTCAGAGCCGCAGTCAGCGCTAGGTCGTGTTTTACATTGGCTAATAGATGTTTTCCAGCGATGTTTAATCATTATGTAATCGATCTGATTTCGGTGTCGTCCGTTAGGTGAGATCCAAGTGTACAATCTTCTGGGGTGGTGCCTATACATACACCTTCTACGGAATCTAAATTGGTTTCTCCAATATCTATATCAACTATTTGGTAAATGCGTTTATGGATGATCTTTAAAAACATTTTAAGTGTCTGAGACATCAGGCTTATGGTGCGGTGGTTGGTGCATTCTCTAGTATTTTTCTTTTTTGGGAGACAAATAAATGTTGCGGTCAACCATTTATTGGGTATGTCATACGACTGATAAATATCATTAAAGAGCTTTAGGATGACATCCATGTACTAATTTTCTATTATTTTAAGGATATCAATAGGCAGTTGGTCTGGCCCGGGCTTTTTCCGTTTCTGGTGTTTGTTAGTGCATTCAATATTTCTTCCTTTGTAATTTCTATACTTGCTTCTCTGTCCTCGAAAGATATGTCTTGTAGGTTTCCTCTTTTGTTGTCGAAGAGCTCTTTCATATATTCTTTTTATCGTTTCAGCTTTTCGTCAGTCTGTATCATAGTATTTCTATTTTTATCTAAAAGAGTTGTGTTGTGGTTTTTTTGGTCGTATTTGTTCTGAACATCTTTTATCTCTTTACGTTTTTTAAGTTTGTTTTGCCTCTTTTATCATTTTTCTGATTTCATTGTTAATGATTTTGTACCTGTGACTGTTTTTGTTCTTGGCTTGTCTTCTTTGGTCCATCGTGCCGAGTATTTCGACGATTATCCAGTTGTCTCTCTTTCTTATCGGTTATTTTAATATCTCTTTGTATGGAACGAGGAAGCACTTTTTTAATCTTTCCCATTGTTGGTTTATCTCGTAGGTATTAGTATCAAATTTTTCAAAGTTTTCATTTTGTTATATCAGCTTATTTCACTTTTCTAATATCTAATTTTAGAGTTCTTGGAGTTTTCTAATACGTTTAAACTTAAGCGTGACATTAGTGATTAGTGGGTTATGGTCTGATGTGACATCTGCTCCTGGATATGTTTTAACTGATTTGATGGTGTTACGATATCTCTCTTTAATCACGGTTTCTTACCACTTTTTTCGGTTTATCTGCTGCTGAGCGCTATGTATATAACCGTCTTATAGGTAATTTAAAGAACGTGTTTGTGATTATTAGACTTTGTTCTTGGCAAAATTGTATTAGACGATCTCCTCTATCGTTACGTTTCCCTAGTCCTTGATCTTCCATTTTTGTTCAGCTCTTCCCTTTTGTATTGAAATTTCCTCCCTATTTTTGCATTGAAATCGCCCATAACTACCGTAATTTTCCTGTTCTTTGTCATTTTCACTGCATCTTCAATTTGTTGGTAGAATGTTTCTAACTTATCTTCTGTTGCATCCGTCGTTGGCGCATATACTTGGATCAAATTTAGTTTTGTCTTATTGTATGTGATGTCTTTATTTGTAGTAGCATCACTCTTTCTAAGATTGGGGCAAAACCCTCTATTGATTTGTTGACCTCTGTATCGACAATAAATGCTATAAAATGTGTATGCACATTTTACCGATAAATTTAATAGCGGTTACGTAATTAACATTCTTTGTTTTAGGTTGGAGTTGTCGGCAGAACAGGTGCAGGAAAATCTTCCTTAATTCAAGCGCTTTTTAGATTGGCTCCAATTGAAGGAACCATTAAAATCGATGAGATCGACACCAAAGATATTACTCTCAACGATCTCCGTTTGAAAATCTCTATTATTCCACAAGACCCAGTTCTATTTTCTGGAACTTTAAGGTACAACTTGGACCCGTTCGAAGAATATTCAGACGAAGTTTTATATAGAGCTATAGAAGATGTAGAGTTACGAGATCCTGCTAATGTAATTAACCGATTGGAAAATAGAGTCATGGATAGAGGTTCAAATTACAGTGTTGGACAAAGACAGTTAATTTGCTTGGCGAGAGCAATTCTTAAAAATAATAAAGTTTTAATGTTAGATGAAGCTACAGCTAATGTGGATCCACAGTAAGTTATACTTATATATTTTATTGCATCAGTAGTCTCATTAGAATATTTAAGGAACTTTTATTCTTATAGTTTTCAGTCCCCCATAGTTTCCTACAGTGTTTTGCTTTTTTCTGATGAAATTTTTGCTATCTGTGTATTTTTAACTGTATTATGTTTTATGGCATATCATACAGCATTATTTTAAGCTTTTAACATTGCTTTGACTAGCCTGTTTTAACTCTTTCACCGTGAACTTTTAAGCATTTTAAACTTATTCCTCAAGTATTTAAAGATATTAAATTACAAATTACTTCCAAGTTATTTTATTCACTAATTGCTCGTTTATTACAGAACTGATGCTTTAATCCAGAAAACTATCCGGAAGAAGTTCTCAGACTGCACTGTGATAACCGTTGCACATAGACTAAACACAATCATGGATTCTGATAAAGTATTAGTTATGGATGCTGGACAAATATCTGAGTTTGATCACCCTCACCTACTTCTTCAAAATAAAAATGGAGTTTTCTACAGCATGGTTAATGAAACCGGCAGAGCAACAGCTGAACAGCTAAGAAAAATTGCTTCAGATAGTTATCAAAAACTACAAGCACTACCAGAATAATAACGAATATGTTGTAGACCTAAGAATATTTAAGGCTAATCGATTAATCTTTGATGATTGCATTAAACTAAATTTAAGTAATAACTTTGTACTTACAAATGTGTCTTTTTACAATGTTTTTTTACTATAAAAATTGATTTTTAAAATAATAAATGTGTTTTACATTTTTAACTTATGTTTTATTGTGCTACTTTTATCAATTTTTTCATTAGTAACACTGCTCAACAAAAATCAACTTTTTTTGTGACATGGATAGAACTTGGTGGTCAATAAAATCTGAAAAAGTTGTTAATAAAAACATGGAATGGTTCATTACAAAACTACAAAATTATATAAACTTAAATACCTACAAAATAAAAATTAAACAAGAAAAAGATATAAACAGCCATGGATAACACCACCGTTTACTTAAATCAATTAATGAAAAAAATAATTTATTCATATCGTTAAAAAGTTATCCTGATGATAAAAATTTACAGTACCTACAGGTAAAAAATAAATAAAAATAATGTAGCAAAAGTCTTCAACAATCAAATACACGTTTTTTATTTTAGTTCTTCGTTGAGTGGCAAGGTGGTTAAGACTTTAGCCGGCACACGATTAATCCGGCACTACCCAGGGGTTTTCTGGCCTAGTATCCTATTCGGTCGAAAGATGCTAGGGTGTCTTGTGCCGTGACGTAGATGTCCAAAAAAGATTTCTCCCACCGTTTCCTGTTAGAATTCAATGGATACGTTCTTAGGCTCTTTCTGGAATCTGGCAATAAGGCAATTAAAAAAAATCTTCTTTTTAAAAAAGAAGGAAATTAAAAAAAAAAATAAGATTTTAATTAAAAATAAATCAATAGAAAACAACATAGTGTTTACAAAAGCAGACAAAGGTAACCCTACTATTGCTATAGATAAAATAGAATATAATATCAAAACAATAAAATTTTTAAATAATCAAAATATTCAAACGTTACACAAAAATCCGATGAAAAATTTTAAAAACAAATAAAGCTAGCGTCAGAAAATTCAAAATCAATCATAAATCCAACAGAACAGAAATACCTAAATATCATGAACCCACAGCCTCCTAAATTATACTATTTCATTAAACTACACAAACCTGATCACCCAATAAGACCTGTAGTTTCTTTTTATACAGCTCCGTCATATAAACTTTCAAAAACACTGTTAGAGATTATTTTAGAACACACTAAATGTTCACCTAAATTTACCATAAACAATACAATAGAACTTTTAGACCAAAACAGTACAAATCCAATCATTACATCTGAAATTTTACATTTTTTGAAGTTTGCATAAACCAGGACTACTTTGAATTTAATAATCAAATATATAGTTGTGATCTGCTTTATGATGTTTTATTATTAATTAACACTAATTTAATTAATCCAATTATTTAATTAATTAATTCACTAATTTATGCAGTCATACAATTCAATTACTATTAAAAATTCTCAGGATGCCTTTTTTTGTTAATTATTACTTTAATCAGTTTACTTTATATATCTCTTCTAGTGGGTTCAGTATCTCCTAGTTGCTCATAATCGGGATAGAACAGGAAACGGAACTAACATTAAAACAACATAAATATGCACACAAATTATTATTTATTTTCAATAAGCAATACGATGAATATTAATAAATAACTTTTTTGGGCAATTATCTTTCCCAACAAACTCCTATACTCTAAATTTAATTTTAATTACAAACTATCTATTGATCTGTTTTATAATAATATCTACTAAAAAAATGACCATATAAACATATAATTTATTCACAAAAAAAAAATAACTCTTTGAAACTTGGAATCTTAGTTCGTATGCTTATATTTGATTTTATCTTTAGAATATCTTAAAATTTTCTTTCATTCAAATTATTTGACTGACCTTTATTTTTACACCAATGATCCACCTCCTCTCGATCAAACCACAGTTTCTTCCTTGATTGATTATGTCCGGCTACCATCAAATCTTTCCCGTGCTCAGCATCGATCCAAACCGCATACCAGCAAACTACTCCTCCGAAAACACAAGCCCAAGCCTCTTTTGACCGGTACTCTTTATTCACAAATTCTCCTTTCTTTCTCAATTATATCTCGTGGACTATGCAGACTCAAAAGAGGTATTGATCTTCTCGATTTTGATCTGATCTCAGCTTAAACCTTTTTCACTAACAAACGAAAACACTGGTACTCAGATTGACTACACGAAAACACGTCTTTTTTTCTGGTCTGCCGGTAACATCAATAATTCTTTCAATCTCTCGCAGACAACCTTCTCAACTCTCTCATTCCCACCATTCTTTTTTAACCAATCATAAGCATTCATCTTTCCCACTTATTTTCGATTTTGAAAATTTCCAACATGATATTTAAAACAAATAAACTACTTTCACTCAAATTACTTTTCAGAAACCATTAACAATTTTGCCTTTTTCAACAGAAATAAGTTTCCAAATTCTTGTTATCTCTCATCTAAATCTAATTCTTATTTACTTTCGAAAATTGCCCACCGCAAAATACAATTACAAGTTTATTCCTAAATCTATAATTATACGGGTTCCATTGTCCTTTCACTATTCACTCAGTCTTTCACGGAAAAACTCGTTAGGGTCCCGTCACGGAACAATGTTTTCTCTTATTCTAACTAATACAAATAAGTACAGGGTTGTATTTTAACTTATATGCCCGCGGTATATTAAAATAATAAAAAACTCTTTATTCTATTTCTGATCGATAAACTGATCCATAACAATATATATATATATATATATATATATATATATATATATATATATATATATATATATATATATATATATATTTACGGCATAAAGTGGAGTCCGCCCATGTTAAAATTCAGGTTTAAGTGAGCTCCGTGGTCAAGTGGACACCGATATACGGAGCTCACTTGACCATTCCCTAATATTGGTTCTGTCGATTCGTTAACATACAGCGGTTCATTATTTTTAAAAAAATTTTGGAGCCCATAAATACCCCTGTATGATAAATGTATATCATGTAGTTCACGTGTATATATTATAGGGGTCGTTCAGGTCTTTTTCACTGTATATTTGAACAATTAGTTTATCGGTTTAAGTAAGCTCTGAGAGTTTGGCAACCGTGCGATTATAGCGTATATTTTCAAAGTTTACCCTGAACGGTTTATATGAGCTCCTTATTTTTATCTACTTTTTGTAGGCCGTGTAATGCCATACGCATTACACTGTATAATCAAGGATATCTTATTACCGGGTATTATTACGTGCTAATAGGTACAAGGTACAGGTTATTTAAAAAACAGGTATATAGATACAAAAGGACTTGGGCTTATTATTTAATAAAATGGTCACTTGCATAGAAAATTTTATTTTCTCTGCATTTTTAAAAATGTTATTTTTTTACTTAATATTGTTTTATTAGTTCAATGTTGAAGTCTACGTTTTTTTAATTGTAGAAGTTTCGTACTATTTATATTTTTTTTACGTGAGTTTGTCTTTGTACGTTTTATAGAAGCATCCCAATAATAAAAACTGTTTTTATTTCATCCAATGTTCTGCGGTATCTTGTATAAAGTTTTTTTATTATTTTAGTTTGGGTCTTATTTGTACTACATAATATGATATCTTGATAGAAGGTTATGTCAAAATAAATATGATTAAGTGATATAGATATATATAATAGATATTTTTGTGTTAAAATGTGTAGTAGTGTACACAAAAAGAAATAATGGTTAATTTGTAGGGCGAAAGGACGTTCGCCTCATTTTTAGCTGACAAATATTATTTCTGACCTCAATTTACCTTTTAGTTTTAAACAATGATCTGTGAATAATCACGTGCAATACAAGCTACTTTCAAGGAATTTATAGATAGTCTACAGTTCAACGATTTCATGACATTATTGGAGGTTTAGTTTTGTGAAAGCGTTTGTGTTAGGGAAATTGAAGCAGCACATATGAGTTTTTCAGGCGTTTTGGCTGAAAATTGATTCATAGTTTATTTTTATTGGGCAATAATAGGTGTATCGTCTGTATATTAGAAGTCCTAGTATCTATAGGTATGGGTTAATCGTTTGTTTATACAATGTAAGTGTCTTTATGCTATCCCAAGCGAGACCGTTCTTCATCTGCTATTCTTACCATCGAGTGATACGAAAAATATTCTATTGTGTAGGCATACACAGATAATTTTATCGTTTGTTATCTACGGGGATATCATATAGTTTTTCGAGAAATATCCTGTAATTTAAGGTGTGGTAAGCGGAATTTATATTGAAAAATACCACCCCTGATACCCGATATTTTTCGTACCCGTCTTTGCTGTCTTGAGTAAGATTTAGTATTTGTAAAGTACGCGATCTTCCCTATCTATAGCCACTTTCGTCTTATAATTTGAGTTTTTTTTCTAATATCGGTGAAATCATATCATCGTCTCTTGTGCAAAAGTATTTTAAATAGCTGACAAAACAAAGATATTGGCCAATAGTTTTTGTGGTCGTTGGAGTTTTTGCCAGGTTTAAGCAAGGTAACAACTTTGGCTCGTCTCTAGACTTTGCGTATCTGCATAATTTGAATACAGTTGCTCATCATCCGGATAAGCCATTGTACTGTTTTGGTCCAGATTTCGTAATTAACTGTGTGTTCAGATCCTCAATGCCGGTAGTTGTATTATTTTTCATTTAATATGTAGATGGTGGATCCAATCAAGCTGACTGTTTTTGTCCTTTCTTATTTTAAGTTTTTCTTTGCTTCTTTTACGACAGAGATAGCAGATCTATATCTATAATAAGGTTTTCAGCGATCAGCTTAACACCAAATATCCTAGGTTAGGCCCTATATGTGTTTCCTGCACTAGAAATACGCCAGATTCATGTTTAGCGCATATGTCTGATAAGTTTAAGTCAAGTAAAGTTTCTTTATCTCTAGATATACCCTTAACATATATAGGCATATGTTATTAGAATAGTTGGTAGTAAAAAGAACAAATTTGACAAAATAAATAAGTTTGTGATATCGGTTGCAACTCATACATGTACAGATAGATAATAAGTAAGTATAGATAATAAGAAAATAAACAGCTAAAATAAGTGTAAAAAATTCCAACTACATACACCGGTGCCATTGTTTAAGTGATGGGTTTATCACAGATATCAAAGGTTACATTTTAATTCAAGGTTCCATTTACATATTTTCAACATAAAAAGACATGTTTATGCTTTTATTTTTTTAAATCTATTATTTTCTCTTTCTTGCAGCTATTTTAATGTTCTTTATTAATTGTCTTGTTTCTGCAGTAGGAATATATGTGTACCATTATAGGTTGTTGTTTTGTTTAATGTAATTACTATTTGCTTTTGCCAATTGCTTTCTTACTTCCTCAGCGATTGGTCTTTTTTTTCTCATCAATAATCTCATCCTCTCTCGATATAGCTATTCTAAGATAATTACATTTCACTATATGCTCATATCATTTGGTTTTAATCTCAAATTTGGACCTATGATGAAATTTTTATATCTTAAATCTAATGCTTTCATATTAAACTGGAATAAAATACTTAAATACTAGCCAAATTGACATTAATTTTATAGTTTCCATTTTATTAGTACTGATGGTACATGATTAGCATCTGTTGGTACTATATATCAATTTCAACACATGGAAGTGAGAGCAATCTCCTGTTAGTAATTCCAGTGTCAATTATGACAAAACCCTTGATTGGATATTATAGAGTATCCAATATTTCAATCAACGGTATTTCAGAGTGATTTTTTTTAAATTTTTATATATATTTGCAAAATGGAGAAGGAAGTTCAGTACAGAGCTGGTTAAACAGCTAATCTGTCAATTTAGAAGTAAGAACAAGTACCAACTTGCTAAAAAGCACACCCATACACAAAAGGGATGATAAAATGTACTGCACAAACTGTAGTAGTATGAGTTACATATAAGCTATATATGAATAATTAGGATATACAGTATTTTTTCTAATACACCTGGAACGATTGAGTAAATAGGTGAACTATCAAACAGGAGACTATTAGTGTAGAATTAGAAAAACTTAAAAAATCGTTGATCAAATATTCTCTGTTAGGCAGTTAATGAGAAATGTTGGGAACACAGAGAAAACATTAAACCAGTTATTTATAGATTTTAAACAAACACATGATATTATTATAAGAATAAAACTATGAAATACCATGGCAGAACAAGGCTTACCTAAGAAATTAATTAATTTAACAAGGGCGAAGGACGAAAACTGGACAAAGTGCTTTAAAAAAGGTGAACGAATTAGCGTAACAGCTGTTTTAAAAACTAAACAATATGAGACGAATTGGGGATATTATATTACACAAACTAAACCGCTTGGATACGAAAAATATCAGGAAATAATGATACGACAGAAAAGACTAATGACTTTACAGCTAATTGCTACATAAATAGCAATGTAATGCAAATAGATGATTTTGTATATAAGACTAATAATATATTATAAATTATACCTATATAGATACAAATAGTAAAATAAAATACAACTATTATACAATATAGTAAATACTTATTTAGATAAACGTAAAATGTTCCACTGAACGTTAACGATAAATGTTTCAAATAAACTTTAAAACATGCTTTTCAATTCGCGGTAAAAGACTTAGTAGAGTTCAACACACAAGATAAATTCGTAACAAAATTGATATATCAGTACACGGTACCCGATACAGCAGCAAATTAATTTTAACAACAAATATGTAGGTTGTACTTTACCCCATTGGAATCATAGCATCCGCTATGGAAATTGGTATCTTCTTTGACATACGGCAACCACATGTGAAATTACGAAAGATTAATGTTAAATTAGGAAAACTCAATTAACCGTTGATGAAATATTCACTCTTATATACTTAATGAAAAATGTTGGGAAAAAAAAAACATCAAGCTATTTATTTATAAATTTTAAACAAACATTTAAATATGATATAATTATAAGATTCTGAATAAAATGTTATGGAAGAACTAGGCATACCTGAGGAAATTAACTGCCAACTTACTTTTAAGTGTACAGTAGCCTCAAACAAGAAGATGCCATGTCTCCAATCGTGTTTACCATTGTTTTGGAGAGCATCGCCCGGAAACTCTAATACCGAAAATCTCACAGTTTAATATCAAGGTCCTCACATTATACGGACTTTCGACGATGAGTTTAATATAGTAGGGAGTATAATCATTATTAACAAAATACATTAATACATTCAATAGAAAAAAGCGCAAAAAGGGTCTTCCAAATCAACGATGATAAAAAATATATGACATCATAAGAGAACTACAAAACAGAACAGGACATAATATTTCATTAGACCAGTACAACTTTGAAATGGTTCATCGGTCTAAATATTTAATATTTAAGAGCACTTTGAACAAAAACACTACAGAATAGGATAACAACAGAACACAAGCTGGCAGTTCCTACGTTTTAAGCAAAAAAATTAAATCCAAAATACATCCCGCAATACCAAAAATAAGAATCTACGTATGTAAGTGAAACACGGGCAATGAAAAACAAAATAAGAGCCGATTGAGCCGATTTAGCGTCGCAGAAAGAAGAATTCTTAGAGAAATATATGAATCTGTTATGAATAAGATTACAAACATTAACTTTGGCGTTGAGATTTAGTTTCTTGTACGACGTTGCAATCTTTATCTTTGACCTTGGCATTAGTTCCCGGTCGTAAAACACTTCTGGGGGATTTTTTAGCAATCCTGATCTAATTAATACCTGAGTTTTACTTGCATTGTTTTATACATTCTGATTTTAGTAGTTCATATTAGACTTCTGGATTTAAAAGTGTTATGAGAGTTATATATGAGTTATATTAGTTTGCTACCTGAATTTTTCCTTTTATCTCTTATTTGACAACGATATCGCGATATCTAAAACACTCCTATCTTTCAAAATTATACGTTACTCCTGTTACGTTACGTTACTCTTGTTACGTTATATCGTGTCTTTTGTCTGTTAATGGATATTTAGTTGGTTTTCTCGTTACTGACTATTATACAGTTTTTTTTTGCTGCTAATAGCATTATTGTATAGTATACTATAATTTAATGTATATATTAAATCTGGATAGTGGATAGATATTCTTTACTTTCTCGGAGAAATTATATTCTAACTCACAAAAATCCTATTAAATTGCCAAAACCGCCCTTGCATGTTCTATTTACTTATGAGAGCCAGCAGCAATATCAGTACCATAATAATGCGTATAGTCCTGGACTGGCTAATCGTTGAATAATAGAAGCATGCATGTAGCAGTTTTCATGGTTTGATGCCTGCTTGCTGAAATCGGGGAGCAGATATATCAGAACCAAGGTAATGACTATAGTAATTGTTGCTTTACCGGCAAAATATTAAATACCAGAAGGTATAACGCTAGCAGTCTCACTGCAGCCTCGATGGAGAAGGCAAAGTGAGACAACTTTATTATTATTAACCAACAGTATATTTTCTAGTAAAATCATCATGATTTTACAGCAAGACAAATTTTCCAATGTTAGTAATCAAAACATCATGTAAGTACCACCAGGTTCCCTATGTTGGTATCCAACAAAATCCTTGTAATAACGATACAGGAAACAAAACTCAAGAGATATCAAATAAATTAACCAGATATCTAATAAAATACAGATTCTTGATTCCAATAGTTAAAAAATTAACCAAAAGCCTACCCAAACAGATATAACGTCCATTTAACATGTAATCCGTTAACGGTCCAAGGTACAAAGCAGCTCCTAGCATAATGCTGATGATATACATTTGATAAGAAACTAAAACATAGACGAAGTGAAAACCAAATACAAGCAAATACACAGAAGAGACCAATTAAATAAACCTAGATAAAACAACTGGATAAAAAGTCAACAACTACAATTTCAAAAGTATAGAAGACTTTAAATATATTGGATCAATAACCACAGTTAATAATACCGCCACTGGAGGAATAAAGAGCATAATATAAACTTTAGACCTATTTTAAGACCAAAGAAGACTTAAAACTTCAGCGGCATTTTGACTGACTGTACAACATTTTTTCCCAATTTGTTCGGTCTTCCATCAACATAGGGTCAAATAGAATGTTCATTTTGCGGAGATCTGCTTGGATGTTATCTCTCCATCGCATTCTGGGACGTCCGAGTAGTCTTTTGTCTGTGGGAATCTCCTCCCGCACCAATTTTACAAGTCTTTCGTTATGCAATCTGTGCACGTGCCCTGCCAATCTTAGTCGCTATGATTTAATTTCTTGGACTATATTGGCGTCGCTGTAGAGAGCTTTTAATTTGATATTAGTTCTGATCTTATACTGGTTTGTGGTGATGTCATGGTGAAGTTCAAAAATGTTTCAAAGTATTTTTCGTTCAAAGCGTCTGAGCTTTTCTTCGTTTGCTTTGGTCATGGTCCACGTTTCGCATTCGTATGTTAATACAGGTCTGACGATAGATTTATAGATTTTGATCTTTGATTTTCTTGTGAGATTTTTTGATTTTATGAGCTTATCCAGTGCAAATAGACAGCAGTTTGCAGATTGGATTCTGTCTTTTATTTCTTCAGTAACATCGTTGTCAGCTGTGATTACGGCCCCCAGATACTTAAAACGTTGTACTCTTTCGAAATTAAATTTGTTGACCGTCACATTTTGTCCTATTCTGTCTCTTCATGTCGTTCTATTTATACACATATATTATATATTTCGTCTTATCTTCATTAATCTTCAGCCCTACTTCACTTGTTGCTCCTTCCACCTTGTTGAAAATGTCTTTCGTGGATAGGATGGAGTCTCCAACGAGATCTATGTCATCTGCATATGCGAGGAACAGCTTGGGACCTTAAACCGATAGCAATTCTCTTTTTATTTCGGCCAACCTCATGGCTTTCTCTAATACAAGGTTAAAAAGAAGTGGAGATAACACATTACCCTGTTTAAGTTCACTGTTGATTTCAAAGCTGCCAGACAGTTTATTATTTACACGTACGCGTACTTTAGATATTTCAGAAGTTCTGCTGGTATCTAGTCCGTACCCGGCGCTTTGTGATTTTTCAGCTTATTTAAGGCCTTTTGGGTTTTTTGACGGGCATGTCCGCTGTGATATAGATCTCTTAGTTATGCTGTTCTTCCTGTATGATGTTTAGAAGGTCCCTAAAATACTTTTTCCATTCTTCTGTTACTTCTTTACCGTCGATTATCATACGGCCTTGGTTCTATGTCTTCTTTTCTCATGGGAAATTGTTTTATAGAATTCTCTGGAGCCTGGTTTGGGCTGGTCTCTCTCCATAGCTTCATATTTTTGTTGTTCATAGTTTCTTTTCTTTGTGCATATTATTTTTTCTTGGTTCTTTTCGGCATTCGTCATATTCCTTTTTACTTTGGTCTGTTTGCAGTTGTATCTAAGTCTTCCTTACTGTTTGTCTTTTTCCAGCTGTTTCCGACATTCCTCGTCATATCATGGTTTTGCCCTCTTCTGCCTACTCCTTCCAAATATCTTGTCCGCTGTCTGGGTTATTATTTCGGCAGTCGCTTTTCATAGCTGTTCTATATCATTGTATTCTCTTTCAGAGTTCAAGGTTTGTTCAAGTTGTTCTCTATAGTTTTGTTGTTTCTTTGCATTGTGTATTTCGTCCATGTTCCATTGTGGGTTTATTATTGTTTTATTGTATTTGTGGCTAGATATTCTGGATTTGACTTTTGCTCTGATTAAGTAATGATAATGATCTGTGTCTCCGTCTATTCCTCTAAGGATTCTTACGTCTATAATATTGTTACCAGGTTTGCTTATTAATGTCTTTATGCGGAAACATGGTTGACTTTATTAGCATAATATTAGCTGCTGCAGTTTCTGTGATTCTTAAGCCATTGTCCTTGGATACATTGTGTAGGCTGTGTTTACCTATTGTGGGATATAGGCTAGGCTCTTTGCCTATTTAGCATTAAAGTCCCCGCAGAGTATGCGCATATCATGTTTGGGCATCGTAGAAGTCATCCTTTATATCTTCATCCTTCTCCTCCGTTGGTGCATGCGCTGAGATAATCGAAATGTTGTATCGTTCTCCCTTTATTCGTATGTAGCATATCCATTAATTTATAGGTTTAAAATTTAGTATGTTCTGTACTAGATTGTCTGTAATCACAAAGCACGTTCCAAATTCATGTCTTCCGTTTTTGTTACCGCTGAAGAAGATGGTGGATTTACTTATTTTTATATTTCCATCGTCTGGCCATCTTATTTCTTGGACGGCTGTTATATCCATTCCTATGTTTTCCAGTTGTTCCACAATATTTATAGCAGCTCCAGATCTGTACCAACTCTGGGCATTCCAAGTTCCAATATTTATAGTCCTTTTACATTGCATTTGTCGGTTTTTGTGTTTATATGTCCGGTTCCGAGGCAAAGTTGCAGTTTTCATAACTAGTTTCTTTTTTCGAGGATGGGTAGTTAACCCTCCGTTTAACCCTTCTATTTTATCCGGGCTTGAGACCGGCTGCAGTAAGATGATTTCCGAGCTACTAAATCCACTCGTTCCTCACCCTACCCCAGGCAGCAGCAAAAGAGTAGTGAATAAAAAATGAGAGAAGTGCGTTGTTGATAACATGTGCAATAATAGGAACGAATGGAAATGAAGAATCCGAAGAAGACAAAGAGGTTTTAAATTTATAAATCTACATAATTTTTAACAATATATATTTATTCGTCATTTCCAGAGCCAGTGTGCTAACTGTGCGTAAAATAAAACTTTTTAGGGTAAATCTGCTACAGCTCGGTGTGACTCAAATAATTCCAAAGCTAAAAACTATCGATGTTTGTATGAAAAGAAAATTTCATTTTTGAATGCTTAGAATAATGTAATGGTAAATTTATCGCTACGAAACATACCGTGCGATGTCGCGGTGTCTACCCCGCGAATTTTATTAATCTCTTTTAAAAGAATATTGGCAAGTATACATAATCACATAATTGTGCACGGTATCCTGTACCTAAATACTAAGAAGGTTGTCGTTGTAATCTAAGAATAAGTTTTACCATTTACAGGAGAACCATGTTGGAGTTCTATTACCCAGGACTCCCACATGAAGAACATTTAGCTGTTAGTTGTGCTCCTATCGCGCATCAGAGTGCTATAGGGGAAAGGGATAGTCTGGAGCATTCGAGCGCGGTGGAATAGTTCCTAACTACACTGGAATTAATACACCTCGCTCCAATCAATTGTTACACCCGAATGTAATTTTAAGGGGTGAACAAGTTTCACAAACTGGGTTCAATTACTTTACAATTTTTTAATTTTTTGTGATAAACTGAAGTGATTGATTGTTGTTTTGAAAAAGTAAGCAATTTTTTTTATTTTTGTATTCTTATCATTATACAAATGTACCTGATATTGTAATATTTACAACATTTTTCATAATATATTCTGAAATGCGCTTTCTTTGACTGATAACGAACAGGAGTTTTAATAACTTCTTGTTAATAATTATGTAGGTATTAATATAATTATGTAGGTATTTAGATTTTTACCTTGTTCTTACTATAGTGCTAAAGCACAAATGTAGTCATAGTCTACTATATTTTTTCCATAGGGGTCATAGTTTTTAACTGTGTGATAGTTTCTTTTATTGTTTCAACTGTTATAAACATTGTTAAAATACTAACAGACTTTTTGTTATTTTTGATTCTCACCGTGTAGTAGGCCAAGATATGGGTTACAAAAACCCAGACACTATCGAACAATTAGACGGTTGTAAATACATTGTTTTAAACAATAGTACATTGTTTACCGGGTAGAAAAAGCTTAACATTCCTGGACGACTGTGAAGATTGCTAAGTCGAGGCGCAAGCCGAGACTTAGCAACACAGAGTCCAGGAATGTGGCTTTTCCTACGAGGTAAACATACTATTTTTCCGCAAATCGTTTAAAATTCGACAGATATTGATTGATTAAAAAAAACGCGATAATTTTATTCCCAAATAAATGGTGCTTTGAAATTCCTAATAAAATTACTTGGGTTACTATGGAAACGTATTGAGGTTGAATTGTCAAACTTGACGCTTATAAATTTAATTGCTGGTGTTCTCGAAAGTAAAATGATAAGTGATGATGAAATTTCCATTCCTGGGACTCCTCCAGAGCTGGTTGAGGCAGTGAATACTGCTTCATTAGAATTATTGCCAAAGAAATCAAGAGAAAATTGCGAAAATGCATACAGACGTTTTATGGATTATCGCATGAGTAAAAATACGAGTTCTTTCTCAGAAAATGTTGTAATGGCATACTTCCTAGACCTTTGTTTAAAGATGAAATCTTCAACATTATGGGTCAATTATTCAATGCTGAAGTCAACCCTTGCAACCAAATTTGGTATTTCTGGGGCCTGTAGAATGGATGAGTTAGTCCGAATGACTGTACACGATATAGAAGACTTAGAATCTAAGCTTTTAATCAGCATACCTGATTCGAAAACCAACAAACCAAGATCATTTCTAATTAATTAGATCTACTTGAATGTTTATCGAAAGTATGTTTCGTTAAGACCAGAAAATATGAACAGTGACCGATTTTTCTTTAAATATCAAAGCGGAAAGGGTTGTAGACAAGTGGTAGGAATTCATCAATTTAGAAAAATGCCCAAAATAATTGCTACCTATTTGAGCTTGGTAAATCCGACAGAATATACTGGTCACTGCTTTCGTCGGTCTTCTGCAACAATATTGGTTGACTCTGGTGCCGACATAACTAGTTTAAAGAGGCATGGCGGATGGAAGTCATCAAACGTTGCTGAAGGATATATCGAAGAATCGCTTAACAATAAGGTTGAGGTGGCAAATAAAATTTTCACAGTACAAAATATTCAACAAAATGACACTTCCACCCTGCATGTTGTCCAAAATGTTTCTCATAGTTCTAAGAGTGTTCCTCCAATGTTCAGTAATTGTACTAACTGTCAAATTACTGTAAATATAGCAAATTGATCTTAAAAATGTATTCAGCAATGACTTGATGTTTTCAAAATATAAATTAATTCCTTATAAGCAATGTGTTTTTTATTATTTATGTAGAACACTAACAACTGTACGGAAATATCATTTCCTTACAGTAAGGAAATAACATTTCCTTACAGTAAGGAAGTCCCGACTTTTTCTTCAAGAAATTTTGACAGGAATGTCAAAATTTCCTGGCGATTTGCGGAAAAAGACCTTTTATTCATACATTGTATTTTAACTAAGAGTGAGTGTGAGTGAGTCTTGTCCATAGAAAAAAGAGTGGCTTTCTTCAAAAGTGCAGATCGGAGGGTAATTATCGCCCACAAGTAGCGTCCACTTGGCAAAATAAATTCTATAAAACCCCATTTTTTTTAAGGAGAGCTGTTCCACTTGCCAAACCACACAGACCTGTGTTCGAGTTCTAATTTATAGTGTTTTGCTGCATCCATTATACATGGTAAAGTACAATACACCATATTTATTTTGTTGTATGCATAGTCTATACATCAAGTACTTTTACTTGCTATTGAATTATTTCATATTGTTTCGCGATTTGAACCTTTTAATTGAACTTTGTTTTACTTTCGTTTAAAAATTATAAACTTTTTTCATAGTTTGAGCTTTATACCGTTGTGTATTATACAAGTATTCTATTTCTTTTTATCGTAGTGAGTCATTATTCAGACAAAATATTTAAGTCTTATGGTAACTTGATTCTGTAATAAAATTCATGGCAGACGACAAGCGGTTTCATAATCACTAAACATATATATTTCTTTATGGGTTCATATGTTTTACAGTTATGGTATTATGTTCGGTCTTATTGTTTTATATACTTTGTCGCTTGTATAAGCTATCATTATCTTGCCGTTCTGTATTTTTCGTTTTCAAGATTATTTTAATTATATAGACGTTAATCATTTAAAAGTAAATGAATATTTTTTTTGTCACTTGGTTGAAATATAGTTCTTATTGCTTATTTATTTTTATTCGTAATACCCAAGTCGAAAGGGAGAAACCAGCGAGACGAATTTTAGATTAAACATAAATTATACATGTCTCGTTTCTGATGATGGCCACCTATATTACATATATATGTATATGTACAGAAAGCAACACTTATTTCAGTTCGTACGATTTGCAGTAATTTTTTTATTGTTATTTCGGGAATTTCACGTTAATACTCTGTTTCTGTTGTTCCGCTTATTTATTTGAGATATGTTACTTCTTTTTCTTTTTCACAATAAGCAATTCTGCTTGTTCATTGGCGGATTAATACCTTTATGAAAGGTTGTCACTTCATCTTTTGCGCGGTCGTCCGATACTTCTTTTGCCGATTGGTGACTTATCTCTTGCTATTTTGACGACACGAGTCTCCTCCATTTTGCTTATGTAGTTATTCCATTTTTTACTTCTATTTTGTGTCCATATATTTATACACTGTACGGTAAATTTTCTTTTAACTTCTCTTTCGATTTCTTAGCGTATTTCCTGTAATTCTTCTCAGTACTTTCATCTCTGCCGTTTCCATTATTCTTTGCGTTGTGGCTGTGTCGGGTCTTGTTTCTGCTGATGCCATCAATTTCTATTTTACATCTGGTTGGTTCTTTGCTGACTACTATTGTTTTAGTTTTTTGAGATGAGATTGTCATATTAAATTCTTTTGCTCTTATATTAAATCCGTGGACCAGTCTTTGCAAACTATCTTCATCTTGGGCTATTAATGCATAACAGAGTATTTTGATTTCTTTGTTTTCCATTTTGTATCCTCTTCGTTTGTTAATGCTTTTCATGATATCATCCCCTTGTCTCGTTCCGCTGCCAATTTTTATAAGTTTTGTAAGTTGTCCATCTAATCCGACTTCCATTTTGTTCTTTTGATAGATGTTTTCGATAGTTTTTATAATATTTAGGGGAGCTACTCTATTATACATAATATGGATTATATATTTCAGTCTTACTCTGTCAAACGGTGTCTGTAGGTCAATCAGACACAGAAATGCTGATCTATTATACTCCAGTGATTTCTGAGCAATTTGCTCTATAGCGAATATTGCATCTGTACATGATCTTCCACTAAAAAAAATCCGGTTGTTTATCTGCTAAACTTATATTCTGATTTATTAGCAGTTGTAAAATTTTAGTTGTAAGTTTTAGTGAAGTATTTAACAAGTTTATAATACTGTAGTTTTCGGTTTGTTTTTATCTTCTTTTTTGACTAGTAGAATTAGTTCGCTCGTTCTCCATTCTTCCGGTATTTTATTTTGTTTTATAATTTTATTACGTAATGTTGGTAATTGTTCTGTCATTGCTGCTCCAAAATATTTCAGTACTCGTTTGGTATCTCGTCTTTACCTTCTGCTTTTCTATTTTTCAGATTTTCAAGTATTTTCCGAACTTCCTGTACATTTATATTAGGTTCTTTATTTGTGGTAATATCTGGTGTTTCAGCGTCGTTTGATCTTCTCCTGCATATAGCCTTTTTAGGTAGTCAATCCACGTATCCTTTCTTTGTATTTTAGTTCTTTTAGTTTCTTTACCTCCATTCTTTGACCTCTTATGAAGCGCCCTATTTCCTTTTGTAGACCGTAAAAATATGTTTCATTTCTTTCGGAAAACGTTCCTACTGATCATTTTTTATTTTTCTGATAAGTTCATGAGTTTCGTTTCTAATTATCTTGTAATTATGGTATGCCTCTTGTATTTTGGTTGACGTGTATTTCAGGTAAGCTTTTTTATATTCTTTACATTTTTCCTTCACTTCTCTGTACAAAACCATGGAGTTCTTCGCCTTGGCAAAGATTTATTTTAATTTATATTTCTTTCACCAAGAACTTTTTTGGCCGAGGCTAAGATATTAGACCTCATTTTTGCCCAGCTTTCTTCGACTCCATCACTTTCTGTGATACATGTGTTTCTGCTTTTTTTTTGGTTATTCTTTTTTGAAATAGGTATCTTGTGGAGTCATCCTAAAAGCTTTCGACTTTTATATTTGTAGTATATTCTGGTATTTTGTTCAATCAATCAATCAAACACGTATATGTGTTTTCATTCGGATTTTACACAATACCAATTTCTGATCGCTTCCTATTTCTGCTGATATTAGTGATCTTACATTCAAGATTTATGAGGTCAATAATTCTCTATTTGACCGAATATAGCCCATCATAGATCTTTGTCCTCTACTGTTTTCAAAAGTGTATTTGTATTGTCCTTTTTGAAGGAAAAATGTATTATTAATATGTATCTCGTTTATGCTGCTGAGGTCCGTCAGAAGGTTTCCGTTTTAATTTCTGACATTTTCGTTATATCGCTGTTTTATTCCTGGAACTATATCATTGCCAACACAACAAATGATGAATATATAATGATATATAATGTCGGTTAATAATTTATGTTTAACTACATTAGCCAAATATTCATGAAATTCCTCCATGACTAAATTGATCGATATTTAAATATATTTCAAGTTCCAAAATGTAGCTGCTGTAAAATTTGAAAATCTACTACTAATACAATTATTGGCAACATCGCAGGAGTTAAGAAGTGTACGCAAAATGGTAAATACGGATCCCAAAAATGGTTTATCCTGCTGTGGAGTCCACTTACTCCTACAAGCTGGTCGGAGTCTACATAAAGCGCTACTCAGATAATAATATACACGGTGTATATTCTAATGGAGTTAGTATAATACCGTTTTAGTACGGAGCCTACATTAACCGCTAGAAGTATATATATATATATATATATATATATATATATATATATATATATATATATATATATATATATATAAGAAAAAATACTGGATATTATTGACTGTCGATATAAACTGTGTTGTTTGTATATATATATATATATATATATATATATATATATATATATATATATATATATATATATATAATAGTGCCGGACTTATAATGGACAATCCTCTAAGCTCATTGTTATCAGATATTTTTATGGATCATCTATAAATATAATTATAATAATTACAAGTTTATTTCTGTCATAAACGGTGTGTAGTATTTTTTAACACGGCCTTTACACATGATTTTTTTTCAATACCCAAATATTTGTGTTTTCATGTTTTTAATATTAAGTATGGTAAATTTCACCGAAATATAGTTTTCGTTTCTGACAAAAAACTTCAAATTTTTTAGCCAGTAGCGAAATGTTAAAAGATCCTTTCGGGCTACATCACAGAACGTTTTCAGACTAAAAAGTCCTTCATCAGTGTATTTATCGGATGTACATGAGTTAAGCCACTAAATATTTAGGTAAAAACCCAAATTACAGTATTTGTTACATCTTTGTTGGTGTGATGTTAAATTATTGGCTCATTTTAACAGTATTTTCACGTGTATCCGTAGGCCTGGCATCTTTTACATTGCGGGACTAATCTGGAACTTCTTAATGGCTCAATTTCAACTCTCGTACTAAGTATGTCTATTATGCCGTAAATTTATATTTTCATTCTGTCTAAATGTTAGGATGAACATATCTAGTTGTTTTTTAATTTTCCATTTGAATTTCTTGTCAGCTTTAACGGCTTTATATTGTCGTTTTTGTAGATATTTTACTATTTCCTCTAATGGCCATGTATGATTTTATTTCCTAACAACATCTCTCTTATTTTTATAAGTGTGGTACGCAAGGTTACTCGTTTTTAATTTCTCTATTAAAGCTCTATTGACTGTATTAATTTTTATAACTTCACTGTTTATGATTTTCAGAGTGAAGTTAATACCAGCCTCAGTGACGAACTTGCTTAGGTCAATAGTAGTTCTACTACACCAGAGGTGGTGGTTTTGGTTTTTTGATTAGTTTTTCAATTTGTGTTTCTGCACTTGATTTTTGCATTTTGAGGTATCCATTTTACACTTTTTGTTAGTTTTCCTGTTTTCGTTTCGTATCCAGCCCGTTTTATACGCTAAATTTTCTTCATCGGTGCAGTAATTTCTTTTGTAATTTATCAGCACTTGCATACCCTCTATGTTGTTTTTCCAGCTGTGCTAATCTCTTTGGATATCTCGTTAATATCACTCACGACTAATGATATCTTAATTACTACTTAATTACCACTGATTAGATAGCGGAGCTCTCAATACATCTATGCACTTGAACAGTCAAATGAATACTTGGAATAAAGTTGCAATCAAGGAATAAAAATTGGAAAGAAACATTTTTTTCGAAGAGTGCTATTTGAATGCCGAGCTATTAGAATCATTGCGTGCTTTTAAAGATCAAAATGATAAATATACTCTTGGCAAACATTTTAAATTTTTTTCCGTATCATTGAGAATTAAATCCTATAGAAATGGTGTAAAATAAAGAAAGCTGAGTAACTCTTTAGAATAGCTCGAGACAGAGACAGTTTCGCCATGTTAATCGCCAACGTCAAGGGGACTTAATAGGGCACGTTAAGAGAAAAAGAAATGGTGTAAAACCAAGTTAAGCCTTATATAGCTACTCTTAGCACCACTTTTAAAAACGAAAACGCCGCCAGTTGATTGGCAACGGTTTCGCACGAGTAACAAAGCACAATTGGCGCAATTATGTCACTTATGTCATTAAGAAAACGAAAACTGAAATGTAGACAGTGGATAACCTGAAAGATGACGTAGACCATTTGATTATACACACGAACACAGGGGAGAGCAGCGAAATCGAATCCGAACATCTCGGATGTACAGGGCGACATTACTATAAGTGAGTATCTTGATTATTGTATAACCGGTGGAATGTATTTATTGGTCAAATCAGAGTACGATCTTTTAGAGTATTGGGCTGGGTACACATAAATCGAGTATTTTGGGTATTTTTCCGTTGGAAATCTTTTCAATAGTTCATGAAAAGTTGGAATAGGAATATGCCAACCGTATCGCTCTAAATTAAATCGTTTGTAAAACCATAAAATAGTTTCGAAACACAATTCAGATTTCCGGTTTAGTCTGTGCTTTCTAAAAATTGCAAAGCAAAACAGACGTTGATAAAGGTGTTAAAAGAGACGTGGGGAATCTAAAATTTGCATTCCACGACACGTCTTTTCAACTAAGCAGAAATCCTTAGCGAATTGGTTTCTTGTACTCGTACAGAGTAGATCCGAATAAAGTGAAAAAGACAGCAAATATTTGATTTCACGCAAACAACGCCTTTGTATCTGTTGCTACGTATTTCGACCTAATATGTCTCATCCGAACAGTTACTCAAAGGTATTTTTAACGTAAAAGATCAATATTTTCTGTCTTTTAAGAAGCAACACTAAAATGGCTTCGATACGGACGCAATAGCGACATCTGATAATAAAACCGTAAAATAGTTTCGAAACACAATTCAGATTTCTGCTTTAATCTGTGCTTTCTAAAAATTGCAAAGCAAAACAGACGTTGATAAAGGTGTTAAAAGAGAAGTAGGGAACTTAAAATTTGAATTGGTTGGAATTAGTTGAAAAGACGTATCGTGGAATGCAAATTTTAGATTACCCACGTTTATTTTAATACCTTTATCAACGTCTGTTTTGCTTTGCAATTTTTAGAAAGCACAGATTAAAGCGGAAATCTGAATTGTGTTTCGAAACTATTTTACGGTTTTATTATCAGATGTCGCTATTGCGTCCGCATCAAAGCCATTTTAGTGTTGCTTCTTAAAAGACCAAAAATATTGATCTTTCACGTTAAAAACACCTTTGAATAACTGTTCTGATGAGACCTATTAGGTCGAAATACGTATCAACAGATACAAAGGCGCTGTTTGCGTGAAATCAAATATTTGCTGTCTTTTTACCTTAAATCGTTTGTATATTACAACTATCCAAAATGTAAAGCGGTCACTTTTCAAGCTACTGTTTTTTCATAACCGATTAATGCAGTTCCCGGAGGTTCCACCCTGTATAGCTATTAAAAAATATGATTTAAAATATATTTGGTATGTTGTTTCATTAGGTATCTGCTTCTAAATGTGCCTATCTTCTAGATGTTCATGTTGGCGACCACATCGGCCCTTATTTTAATTTAAGAGGAGGTGAAGTACGTTTGGCTAATACTCAAGCAACAGCACTAGCAAACTTCCTACAATGGGGTATGCGCCAATCTGCCGAAGTAAATAATCAACTTATGAGTGTAGAAAGAATATTAGAATACAAAAGTCTAGATAAAGAACCACAACCAGTCGTACCTTAGAAACCTGTTTAAGATACTTTGCAGGAGGACCATTGGTTTTAAAACATCTTAGTCTAACTACTCAACCCAAGGAGAAGGTAATGAACATATTTACAACTTTGATTTTTTTCCTCTTACATCTGTTACATGCGATCAATGAGATTTTTATGTATTCACAATCCAACCAACTTCTTAGGGTTTTCTTTGGTTAATATTCGAAAACCTACGCAATCTTGAACAATAATCTACCTAGATATAATATAATCGTAATTATTTCATCATGCTATAATAATTGCCTTTCTCTCTAAGTGTATATTATCTTTAAGGAGTTGAATAACTCGAAACACCTGCAGAAAAATGGTGCAATTAAATGCAATATTTTACTTTCATTTTGACGTTTTTTTATAATTTTTTTTATAAGTAAAGAGCAAAAAAGATAGTGTTTTTCGAGAGTAAACTGTAGATGTATGTCGGACAAAAAGTTTATTTCTAGTGTCGTTTAACAGCCTCTAGTAAGAGACTTTGAATTTGTAGTTTACCTAGTTTGTTATCGAAGAGAGATCATATATACATATAGAATATTATATATTACTATTTATTGTACATACTATTTATTTATGTAACTGGCTGGTTATTGTGAGGAATCTGCTTGCTTTTTGAGGACAGCTTATGAAACCGGGGCTCAAGTTTGGAAATGGCCACTCTCATTCCTTGTTTTAAGTTTATGTTTAACCTGCACTTGTTATTAATTACTGTAACTCCAGAAAAGCCCGTTTCGCACAAGTACGAAGTCGCAAATTGTAATAAAACCTTTAATGCAGCAGTGTTGATGGCATGATATTCATGAGAAAGTGGGCTCTAAAATTCAAATAGTTTGTCCTTATTGCATTAAAGCTTTAGGCTGGAATCACAGGAAAATTCTGTCAGTTCCTTTGAAGCTCTTTTTCCTCTGTTGAAAGTGTCGATGGCGTGGATGTCAGGAAAGAGTTTCAGACCCATCCATATTTCTCCATATCTTCGGGAAAATATTTCTCAAAGTATTCGTTCAACGATAACGTTTGTTATGTAAACGTATTTTTTAAAGAAGGATTAAGGATTTCGATCAATTTTTCTTGTAAAATACCTTGTAAAGCAGGGAAATAGTCAATTTTCTTGATCTTCTAATTTTCTCTTTTATAAGAGTAACTTCTTCTGAAACCCAGAAATTTTATCTGCCAATTGCAGGATATGGGTAATGATTCCCTGCAAAAACTTATTATATTATTATATCGTTTATATTATTTAATTTGTTAAGAATGTCATAGAAGTATGCTAATTTTATTATAAACTCTTAATTAATAGTGTTTTGCGCATCATCATGTGATTTTGTATGTAGATACGTGTAAAATTCATTTCTTAATTCGTATACACGTGCGAGTACCTTGCCTTTCGATAGCCAACGAGAATTGTAATTAAAGAGGTGTGCTTGATCTTCATTTCTTTACAAAGTTTATGGAAAAGTTATGTAGTTTACCACTTTAATAATACTATACATCGCAATACTTAATTGAGATGTAACGTTCTTTGCTGCTAAGGCTTTTTTTGTATGACACAATGTATCCATTTTACACTTGGAGCCTTGGTTTTTATGAGAGTTTGTAGTCCTCTATAATGTCCAGACACCGCTCGGGTACCATCCGTACAGACGCCTACAGAGTTATCCCTGATAATATTATTTTCAGTCATATATGAGTTTAAAATCTCGAATAAATCAGCAGCTTTACAACTTTCACATATTGTTCTGCAAAATATTAAATCCTCACATATATTTGTTTCTTGTATGTACCGTATATAACATATCAATTAAGCATCATCATTACTATCAGTCGCCTCGTCCAGTTTGTAACGAAGATATTTTGCCCACCTCAGGGTAAGATTATGGGTGTAAAGATAGGGCAAGCAAAATAAACGCTACTTGTGCGAACGGCACTCAGGGTTTGTTAGGAGAGTTGGGGTCGTGGACAAGTAAAAGATAAGGGGGTTTACAGCGGGATACAGCAACCCAAGTAAGAATGACGAAATTATCTTAAGAATTCATTCACATAACTTGAAATAACAAACACTTGACAGGAATTATAACGCAGAAAATTCTATTTTTACGACGTACAAAAATTATTAGGCAACTTCGAATAAAACATTAAAAGAAAATACTAAGAAAGTACACATCTTTAAACTAATAAACAACTCTAAAATGGTTTATATTACTTGGCAACGCTAAAATGAATTGAAAGAATTCGGTTTTTAATACGTACGAATCAGAAATTGAAACACATTAAAAAATATTCTGCGATTTCTCAAACATATATGAGAGGATTTCAATATATTACATATACGAGGGGATTTCAATATTCTTCTTATGGTGCCCTATCCAATTAGTGGACGTTGGCGACAATTCTGGAATACTCATCTCGATCTTGTGTGGCTCTAAAAAGTGCATGGGCATCGAGATTTGTACAATCCATGAGTATTTCTTTCTTACGAAGGCTCGTTTCCTTCTATCTTCATTTCCATAATAAACTTTAAGAACTGGTACTTGGAATTTCGAAATATATGACCCAGATAGGCAGTTTTTCTTCTTTTTATTATTGGCAGCAATTCTCGTTCTCTGCCCATTCTATTTATTACTTCGACATTTGTTTTGTGATCTGTCCAGGGAATTTTAAGTAGTCTTCTAAATACCCACATTTCAAAGGCCTTTAATCGGTTCATCACATTGGTCTTTATGGTCCAGGTTTCTACACCATATAGCAGTATGGAGTAAATGTAACATTTTACAAAGCGATATCGAAGCATTAAGTTGAGGCTGCTGTTGCTTAGCAAGGTTCTCATAAATGCTGTTCTGGCTTGCTCAATCCTGCTCCGTATCTTTATGTCTGTATCTAGATCTTCAGTTATTCAACTACTACCAACTATTTCAATATACACCAAAAAAATCAATGAATTGCAAATGCTACAAGTTGAATGGCAAATAAACCTGAAAGTTTCCCCACAATTTGCAGATTAATATCTTCTGCCATGTCGTGAATAATACGGCAACTAACCGTATTGTTTTAAAGAGGTACATTTTGTTATTTTCTTGATTTTTCATTCTCCAATCATCACTGTTACCGTATCAACCGCTGCAGGTAAGATCAGTTCCTCAGCGATCGTATGTAGTTTTTCACATTTGGCAACTTGGTAAGCTACCATGTAAGAGGCGAGCGATACTTTGGTAGGAATTAATGCTCTTGAAACCAAAGCGGTAGTCTGATGTTTTAGCTCTCGCAATTTTCTTACAAAAAAGTATTTTGGCTTAGCTTGTAAATGACTGTGAGTTGATTCCAAATGCGGTTTCAGTTTATTAGGAAGCATATTTTCAGCCGCCAATACTTTGTGACAACCAACACATTGTGGAAGTTCTAAATTCTCTTTAGTAACGCAGATAAATCCAAAATCCAAATATTTCTTATCATATTTTCTCTTTTTACTTAAAATTAACATTACTTGGATTTCGAGCTGCAGTTTCATGCTGAATTGAAACATCATTTTTGTTTTGAGATATGCTGGCTCATCCATTAATAAAATATTTTAGTAGCATTGTAATTTTAACAGTTCTAAATGTGTATACACATTTCACCCATTAATTAATATTTTTTAGGTTGGAGTTGTTGGCAGAACAGGTGCAGGAAAATCTTCGTTAATTCAAGCGCTTTTTAGACTGGCTCCCATTGAAGAAACCATTAAAATCGATGAGATCGACCACAAAGATATTACCCTCAATGATTTCCGTTTAAAAATCTATATCATTCCCCAAGAGCTAGTCCTGTTTTCGGTAACTTTAAGATATAACTTGGACCCGTTCGAAGAATACTCAGACGAAGTTTTATATAAAACTATAGAAGACGTAGAACTAAAAGATCCTGCTAATGTTATTAACCGATTGGAAAATAAAGTCATGGATAGAGGTTCCAATTACAGTGTAGGACAAAGACAGTTCATTTGATGTTTGATGAAGCTACAGCTAATGTGGATCCACAGTAAGTACTGATTACCTTCAATAACTTCATCCTTAAACTACACTGTTTATATCTTTTTCTTATACTGTTATTTTACCAGTATATTAATTGGAATATTTAAGGAACCTTTATTTGATATAGTTTTCCGTCTTCCGTAGTTTCCTACAGTGCCTTGCCTTTTTTAATGATTTTATTATACAGATTGAACCAAATTAAAACGGAACATACAATTTAATACATGTGTGTTTGAACTGCATTTGAAATAGTGGACCAATATAAAACTCGGACAAAAAAAATCCATACCTAGGTATAGACATTGTATAAAATATCGTTCAACTATCTGTCTCACAACAATGTTGTTTGCATAAGACGGGTTTGTCTAAGGAAACGATTATAGTTCAGGAAATAAAGCTCGAAAATAGTTAAAACCTCGCAATTTTTTCGTCCTGCATGTATCCATTTGAAATTTTAACAAAAGGTAGGTGATAGCCCAAGGATCAAAATCTATATCGAACCGAAGTGCGCTGAAGGGTTTTAGGGGTGAAAACTACCCCTAATTGTCAAAAATTATAAAATAACATATTAAACTTGAATATGGGTAAGATTTGGTTTGAATTAGTTAAATAATGATTATTTTATACTTTTGAATAGAGTTCCATCATATTTCAACCCTTAAAAAGCAACCCTTGTTAGAGATTAATGTAAAAAAATTACCAATTATAAAAAAATGATTTCGCCTTGGATCGATTTGGATAAAAATTTGGATTTAAGCTCAATTCACCCGCTGCTTTATAGTTTTATGTCATGTCGACGAACCCTGATTGTTCTAAGGGGTGAAAACTACCCGTAATTGTCAAAAATTATAAAATAACATATTAAACCTGAATATGGGTAAAATTTGGTTTGAATTAATTAAATAATGATAGTTTCGTGTTTTTGAATAAAGTTCCATCATATTTCAACCCTTAAAAAGCGACCCTTATTAGAGATTAATATAAAAAAATTAGTAATGCGAGAAAATGATTTCACCTTGGAACGATTTGCATAAAAATTTGGAATTAAGCTCAACTCACCCTCTGCTTTATAGTTTATGTCATGCCGATGAACCCTGATTGTTCTTAGGGGTGAAAACTACTTCTAATTTTTCAAAAATTGTAAAATAATATTATAAATCTTAAGATGAGTGAAAGTTGGTTTGGATTAGTTAAATAGTGATTTTTTTATACTTTAAAATACAAATTCATACATTTTCAACCCTTAAAAATCAATTGTTATGAGTGCAATAGGTGAAAACAATTTTTTGCCAAAATTTTGCAACTTTTCAACTTTTGAAAATCACCCTTTACAACATTGCAGTTTTTATAAACTAATTTATAAGATATAAATTGAAAAAAGTAGAATTAAATACAAAAAAATTTATCAACATAAAAAGGCACCATATATTCTTATACATTTACATAAATAGTTGAAAATATTTACATTTATAGGTAAAACAATTGTAATATTAATTTTATTCGTCATTAATTACATCTTCATCGTGATCTATGTCATCCTCATCTTCCATTATTTGGTTGACTATTATTGCACCCTTCACCTGAGCACCCAGAACAAGTAGAGTTACAGTATAAACCAACTTTTCTGCACCCACATGAAACACCGCATCCTTTTTTGCATTGCCAAAAAATAATTTTCAAAAGTTCATCGAGTGCAGGTTGTTTGTTCATGCGTACGGGTAATAACAAACCATCTTTGGAATACCATCCCCAATCTGTTGCTCTAATATTTTCATTGCCAAGCCATAGACATATGAGCAGATGTTTTATTCTGTTGTATGGGATTTCAAAATAAGAACGCTTAAAATTTCGAATGTATAACGCCCCACTAGCTAATATACCGGTTTTGTAGATTACTATGCTCCGAAATGTACTGTACTATACTAATAAAATTTTCCGGAAAAAAATTCACTGGTTTTTTTTAACGTATTTCCTTTAATTTTTAACGATAGAGTGTTTCTTTAAAAACGATTTGTAGAGGTTTTTAAGAGCTACAAGAATCTGTGAATTAAATCTTTTTGGAACCCTTGGTTTTTAAATGGGGTGAGTTTAAAGGGATCGAAAAAGATGGTGCTTGATCGTAAATCGATGCTTTAAACGGCTATATCTTGCCAAATAGTCATTGTACAACAAATCTAAATGAAGGATAATTTTAGTCATTAAAAAAGCTACAATTTGGTAATTTGTATTTTTTTTATATATTCAGTATTTTCGGGCATATTTAAAAAAAGAAGGGTAAAAAATATGAAATTGTAAATCGTTTCTCGCTTTAAGCTGTACTTTTTATAACACAAAGCATTTTAAATGGGTCAAACTTCTTGGACATATTAACAATACATGTACAAAGGGAATTTCAGAAGGGTGAAGATCGATTTTAATTATGGGGGTGGTTAGGGGGTTGTTTTCATCGATTTTTTCGTAAAAAATGAGGTATTGACCTTATTTTCATCATAACTCACTCAATTTTTCAGCTAGAGTCTTTTTTATGATAGGTCTATTTATGCTCTTTAAAAAAGGTTTTGTGAGTTTTCTTCCAAAAATGCATCATTTTCCCGATATTTGATTTTGAATCTTTCAAATTTGGCATTTGAAGAAAACCGCTGAACATTAATAGGCCGTATTTCGGTTCCTGTTATATCCCAAAAACATTTTAAAAAATGAATTGTATTTTTATTTTTAAAAGCTACAAATTTGTTCTCTACAATTTTTTTGATAAAATGCACCATTTTCGAATTATTCGCGAAAAATCGATTAAAAACGTGGATTTTTTCGTCTAAAAGTTATTACTTTCAATCGCGAATAATTTGAAAAATATCATTTTATAAAAAAAATGTATAGCACATTTTTTGTTTAGAATCACTTTTTTAATCGAAACCTGTAGTTAAAACGTAAAAAAAAAATTTCACCCCGGAGATGGGGTGGCAACCACCCCTTAGGCTTTGGCGCACTTTGGTTCGATATAGATTTTGATCCTTAGGCTATTACCTATCCTCTGTTAAATTTCAAGTCAATCCAGGGAGCACGAAATAATTGCGAGGTGAAATGCTTCATTTCCTGGACTATAACTGGTTTGACAGCATAAATCGTAGATTTATGTGTAGCTTTCAATTTTTATGAGTTCAGAATCCAGCAGCCCACTGAAGTATTGGATTTTTATAATATAAATATTTGACAATATTTTGTTGGCCAACCACCTACAGCAGAATTGAGCCGAAATACATTATATTCCTATGTTCCGAATTTATTTCGTTCAATCTGTATATGCATATTATACAGTATTATTTTAAGATGTAAACATTGCCTTGGCTAGCATATTTTAATTCTTTCACCATCAACTTTTATCCAAATCTTTCAAACTTATTTGACAATTATTTAAAGATAGTAAAGCATAGTACACTGCAAAGTTATTTGATTAAAAAATTGCCGATTTGTTCCAGAACTGGCGCTTTAATTCAGAAAACTATCCGAAAGCAGTTTTCAGATTGCACTGTGATAACCGTCGCACACAGGTTAAACACCATCATGGACTCTGATAAAGTATTAGTTATGGATGCTGGACAAATATCTGAATTTGATCACCCTCACTTTTTCAAAATAAAAATGGACTTTTCTACAGTATGGTTGCTGAAACCGGCGGAGCAACAGCTGAACAGCTAAGAAAAATTGCTTCAGATAATTATCAAAAACTACGAGCGCTACCAGAGTAATACCGAATATGTTGCAAACTTAAGTTGTCTTTGTTGTCTTCTTACAATTTTTTTATACTATAAAAAGTGGTTTCAAAAATAATAAATGTGTCAATATATAACAATAAATTACCTTTTTTACTTACTTTTTATTTTTTTTCTACTTTTATCAATTTCTTAATTAATAATGTATGCATGATGTGCCTGTTTCCGAGCGTCTTAATGCTTTCCATGTAGGATTAATGAATGACCCTCAGCAAGACGTGGAACCCTCACTCCTTCAGTACCATCGGCCGGCTAAATTTAATCAAAAATAACAATTTATTGACGCAGATCAATTTTGTATTTTGTCTGCTTGTGAATTATTACTTTGACAAGCATGTAACTTGAACTATGCACCTAATAAACTACTTATTTAGAAGAGAACCTGCTTCCTCGCTAAGCCATTGAGCCATCATAAAGACTAAATACTACTTTTTATTTATCAATTTACTCATTTGTTGCCTATTTCAGCAGCAAATTCCATTGAAGCTTTTCAAGGCAAGCCTAATGTTCCTGCCATTATTAAAGCTATTCACACTTTAAAAGGAATATCATTTGGTGTGACCGCTTTACCCTTCTTCATTTTTTAAGTGCTTGAGTTATTTTTTCGTTTATTTAATAGCAGAATCATTTGGATAGAGAAAAGTAACGAACACTAACACATTAAAAAATAAAATTCCACGGTTTAGAGAGGAAGTGGAGACAAAATGCGAAGAAAATAAAGCCTTTTACAATACAGAATACAATAAATACAAAATCACTATAAACGAATCAGACCTGAAACGAATATTTTAGTTAGACAAATAAAAAGAGAACACTGACAGAGCTTCTCAAAATAGGTGGAACACAACTTCTACTTAACACAAGAAAAAATATAGAGAATGATCAGAGGGCAAAGAAAACAGATAAACGAACTAATAAAAATAAAACAAGGAAACGTGGGCTGACGATTTTCGATCGCTATGTGCTAAAGGTGACAATAATGAACCAACAACACCAGAGGTGATGACAAGCGAGGAAATAAATATTGAGAAGGAAGAGGTAAAGGAAGCATTAACTAAAATAAAAAATATAAAATCACCAGAAGAGGACAGAATGGTGAACAAACTCTTAAAGTACGGAGCACCAGATCTGACTAAACAACTATTAAAATTTAACCAAATAATAATAAATTAAAACAAAATTCCTCAAGAATTGAGATTAAGCAGAAAATTACAGAGGAATGAATGTATTAAACACAATACTTAAATTAATAACCAAACTGACTTACTAAGACGTAAATTAAATGAAAGCTCAGATAATAGAACAAGTGAAGGAGTTTAAATATCTAGACATCAAATTATCTAGCTACGGATACATCTTCTTCTTCAGCCTGTGTTCGTCCACTGCTGGACATAGGCCTCTTTCATTTGCTTCCATCGATTTCTACTTTTGGCAATTCTCATCCACTGCTTGCCCGCGACTTGTTTGATATCGTCTGTCCACCTCTTCTGCGGTCTGCCTACTCCTCGCCTGTTCTCTCTTGGTCTCCAGTTTGTTAATCTTTGTGTCCATTTTTCGGGATTATCTCGGGCAACGTGTCCGACCCATTGCCACTTGAGCCTTGTAATACGTTCTGAGACATCAGTAATTTTTGTTCTTTCACGAATGACGTTATTTCGAATCCTGTCTCTCAAACTAATCCCTAGCATGGCCCTCTCCATTGCTCTTTGGGTTGTACTGAGCTCCTCTAAGGTTTTCTTTGTGAAGGCCATGGTCTCCAGTCCATATGTAGTTACAGGCAAGATACATTTGTCATAAACTCTACGTTTTAGACACATTGGTATACCTTTATTCTTCAAAATAAAGCTTAATTTGCCGAAAGCTCCCCAAGACAGTTGTATGCGTCTTTTTATTTCGGCTATTTGATTTTCTTTGCCGATTTTAATGGTATGTCCAAGATATATATATATATAGTGTTCTACATTTTCAAGACTGACGTTTCAATATCTATTACATCTAATCATACATCTAATCTGATTAATATCTTTTACTTTCTGTACTCTACGTTTGGCACAGCATATTTTTATATATCTTTGCTTTACCTTTCTTGGTATTGTGTTGATCTTATAGATTTATGTATGTGCTTTTCTTGTTGCTGCTGGTACTTTTGCTTGCTTTTTGCCGATCTTATAATTTTGAAAATTTATTCACTTAATTCTCAAACTTCGTTTCTAAAGTTATTGAATACGAATTGGACACAAAAGGATCTGAAGGTAAGGTGCTTAGCTCTTGCCGATACCATGGCTCTTTTAGATGATAACTTGGAAAAAGCATTCACTGAGTTTATTACAAACGTTAAGACTGCAACCTCTTATATAAAAAACAACAAGAAAATTTAATCAAAAAGTTAAAATATCTTGGTGATTAGTCGTAATTAGTAGATCCTGGTGGTTGGCTCAGAATGCTGCCATTAAAAGTAGATATTCAAAATTAGAAGGAGCATTTCATTTGTGCAAATACTTGTGCAAAAGCAGAACCTTATCTTAAAACTTTAAACTTTGTTAGTAAATACAGTGATCGGCCTGTCAGATATATATATATATATATATATATATATATATATATATATATATACCCGAATGTTTAAATATTTCAAAGAAAAACCATTACGAAAACTTAAAATAATGGATAAAAAAATTTTGAGAAGAATTTTAAAACCAACCCAAGAAAATGAAGCATTTAGCCGGCTGGAAAAAAACATAAAATCACAGCACCAATTTAAAATTTTAATCAAATATCAAACTTATAAGAAAATAAACATAATTCAATTATTTTTTGGCATTCTACCTCACATGATACTCCCGTTTTGTCGACATTTTAGATATGCTGAGGTTGACTTTAAAAATTAGAAAATAAAAAATTTCTTAACTGTAACTAAAAAGAATCAACAGCAAAGAATTCCTGCGCTCGTACAGATGATGTAGCTTCAGGTCTCCTAAGGCTTATACCTTCGCATCTTTTTAAAAAGCCTTGCAGTCAATCACCACTAGTCATGCCATTTTTTACGTTAAATTTGTGTGCAATACGTTTTTTTTCTTCTTCTTTAAGTGCCCTGTCCATTGAGAACGTTGGCTATTAACATGGCAATTCTGATCTTGTTTGCGGCGCTTCTGAATAGTTCGACCGATGTGAGCCCAAACTACTTCCGCAGATTTTGTAGCCACGACTGTCTTCTCCTGCCTGGCCCTCGCTTACTGTCTACTTTTCCCTGGACAACCAATTGCAGCAGACGGTACTTATCGTGTCTCAATATGTGACCTAGATATTCAAGCTTTCTTTGTTTAACTGTATTCAGGATTTCTTTTTCCTTTCCGATTCTTTGGAGTACCTCTATGTTGGTGACATGTTTGGTCCAGGATATACAAATAATGCGTCGGTACACCCACATTTGGCATTCTTCTAGTTTTCTCGTGAGCGTCTCCTTCAGCGTCCACGCTTCCACACCATACAGTAGGATCGGAAAAATGTAGCATTTAACTAGACGTAGTTTTAGGGGAAGAGACAAATCCTTGCTTATGAGGAGCTTTTTAATATCGCTAAATGCTGTTCTAGCTCGTTCTATTCTCGCCACGTTTTTTTTGCTAAGTGAAAAGCTAGTGTTTTCAGCTCACAAGGGTTTAGTCCATAAAATCGCCCCTCCATAAGTTAAATATAAGCCTTCAATTCACTTACCTATTCGAGAGTGAAAACAGTTGTGTAACGACCCGTTTTTTTTTCTACAGAAGTACACGATGTAGGTTTGCCTTGTATTTGACCACATACCTTTCAAGCGCGGTTTGCAGAACTTCAAAGGTATGCGATGCTTTTTATACCCTTTTTGATTTGATATCACGTTGGAGACTGTTTTCGTCATCGATTCCTCACTCCAGGAATGTTCTTTGGTTTTTATTTTGTACATTCCAACCATTATGTCTATAAAAAATACAAAAAAATGTAGATAGGTAACCTAAGTACAAGGTAACAGGGGCAAAGTGGGGTATCAAGTAAACTGAACCCCATTTTGCCCCTTGAATCCTTCCCTACTTTGCTTTATGGTCATAAAAAACGTAATAGTACGTTCTGCTAGCCTACCTTAAAATATATTCACCTGTTTTAGAGGGTATTAATGAACACTTAACCAGCACTTTCAACAAAAAGTCCAATGTCGTAGTTTGTTTGGTTTCTAAATTAATGCAAGTAGAAAATGATGCTTGTGAAGGTCACGAATCACGTGACAACTACCCAACTAAGATATACACTGCTGTCGAATGTATGTGCATTTCTGCAAAACAAAAAACCCCGCTTTGCCCTGGTACCCCACTTTGCCCCACTCTCTCCTATTTTTGATTATTGTATAAATGTTAATAATATATCATATACTAATTAATAGTTATTATGAAGTAACAAATCGATATTTACAATTAAAAAAAATTATCAGTGTGTGCCAATACAATCGGTAATTTACTTTGTACATAGATAAGTTGAATTTATTATTAGGTATTACATTTTTAAATACCTTGAAAAAGAAAGAAAAATATATTTTTTAGTAAATATATGTACATATACTTAAAGTAAATTTGAAATGATAATTCTGATGGCAAAGTATTAGTAAATTTCACATTTTTTCACTATACCTAGGTGGAAATAGTTATTGTTTCCATTTATTTATGTAGTTTATATAGTTTATTGTTTCGAAATAATAAATGTGTATATTATGCAGAGATGTATTTTATTGTATAATAATACCCATTGGTGTGTACAGTGTTTTGTGAATTAACCGACAATTTCTACATTAAAAAGTGGAGAGTAAAGTGTAATGAAATTTGTATTTAAGGTGAGCCATATAGATAATAGATCATTTGACCCAGCATGAATTAGGTATAAGACAATACCATATATAATACCAACTTTAGAAACTACCGTCAAGATGAGTCCCAGCTAAGATAAACTTACCATTCAAGAGGGGGCGGGGCTTTTTGACCAAACATATTTGTACAGTATTTATAAATTAGGTAGGTAATACAAAAATAATGACCTGTGACCTAATGGCATACAAAAATATTTTGTAAACTTTTTCTCCATTTTCAGCAATTTGGGCACAAACAGTTCTTCTTCTACTTGTAGATCTAACGAGAATTTCTTAAGAGGTACACTGGCAGCTATCGCTTCATCTCTTTAATGGTCACCCCGGTGATCGTTTGCCAGCTGGTTTTCCTTCTACCTTAATTCTTGGTAGCATATACTCCTGAATCATTTTTTAATGATTCTGTTATTTTTTTCGTCTTTGCCTACTCCATCTCATTACATATTGTAAGCCGCATTAGTCCCCGATTATGTTGTTTCCTATTTTGTCGCTTCTTGTTTTCCCTGATATTGTTCTTAGTATCTTCATTTTGGTTGTACATAGCATACTTTTAATTTTATTGGTGTTTTTTGTGATTTTATTCCATAGGAAATTATGAACAGATTTTATAAATTTTACCACTACACAAAAAGTAGCCAGTATCAAATGTGAAAATTATCTTACATTGTTATTAATAACACATACCAATAAAATTTTGTTACATATCATGAAAAACAGACGATTAAAATTAATCTAGATTAACAAATTTCACAGAAAAAAGCATGGTTTTTAAGGACAAGAGGTTCACGTGAGCAAATACTATAATTTAAGTGCAGTTGGTTGGTTAGTAAGAAGTTAAAATCCACTCAGGATAGACACTGCGTTTATTAGTTAGTATTAACTTAAAAACCAACCAGTTTGGATGCTTCCTTTTTTAGTTTAGAGTAATAATTTTCACAAATATGGAGGTGAAAATATGACTTGTACAACAACTGCAACTTCTTATTAATAAAATAATCACCACGAAAAGAATACCAGATGAATGAAGGAGAGCGATCATGGTGATGTTCTTCAACAAAGGAGATAAGAAAAACTTCAATAATTATCAAGCAATAAATTTTTTTAAATACAACACTCAAATTGTCAACAAGAATAATAGCGACAAAAATAAACGAACGAATATCTCTGCAAGAGGAACAGCAAGGATTTCGGACAGGAAGATCATGCACGGATGCAGTTTTTGTAATAAGACAAATAAAAGAAAAGTCGCTGGAATACAACAAACCAGCATATGTATATGTGTCTGATAGATTTGAAGAAAGCGTTTGATATAATGAGAATTCGGGACGCGATACATTTATTATATGAAAAGGGAATATCACTGGATTTAGTAAAAACCATCGAGAATATATATAAAGATAACATAGCTAGGATAAGATGTATGTAAAGGAAAACTATCGCAACCTATCAAATATGAAACTGGCATTAGACAAGGAGATTCGCTGAGCCCATTAATATTTAATCTGATAATGGATGAAATCATAAAGAAAGTTAAAAAAAGAAAAGGATATAGAATGGGAGAAAAGGAAATAAGGATAATATGCGAAAATGAAGATGATCTACAAAGATTAATTAAAGAATTCGAAGATACGGCGCTCATATACAACATGGTGATCTCAACAGAGAAAACTAAAGCGATAGTGATATCAGCGGAACCGAGACGATGTAAACAAGTCGTAAATAACAAGATAATAAAATAAGTGATGAAAATTGAATACTTGGGAATAAAACTGTCAAGCTGTGGAAAAGTGGAAGAAAAAGTACAAAAACAAGTGAACATGGCAAACAGAGCAGCAGGATGTCTCAACAACAAAATCTGGAGAAACAAATACCTCACAACGGAAACGAAAACCAGGATATATAAATCAACAATAAGACCGATAATGACGTACCCAGCGTAAACAAGAGCAGATACGGCGAAAACACCAAGACTGCTGGAAACAACAGAAATGAATGTCTTACGACAAATAACAAACCAAACTCTAAGAGACAGAGTAAGAAGTGAGGAAATACGAGCGAGATATGTTATAGAGGAAATAAACGCGAGGACCAAAAGAAGAAAAGTGGAATTTAATCAACACATCGAAAGAATGACAGAAAATAGAATAGTACGAATAGCAAGAGAAAAATCGCCAAATGGAAGAAGGTCATTGGGACGATCGAGGAAAAGATGATCAGACAACGTCAATTGAGGCTAAAAATCGAAGTAAAACAGGCATTAAGCCTATTTATAAAAAAAGGAAGAAGAAGAAGAAGAAAAGAAGGGGTATAAAATGCGAAAAGTGTAATATTTTTCTTTGCTTAAACAAAGATAGAAATTGTTTTTACAACTTTTACACTGAATAACTATTATAATTAGAAAGTAATAAACGTCATTTTTTTAATAATTATACTTGTTGAATCTTGTTTTTATGCATGGTGTGCCATATATGACACAAAAAAATAAAAAAAATACAAAAAACTAACCAAGTAAGATTTTTTTTTAAAGTCTAGTTTGTAATCATAAATTTTTTTTATAAAAAATAAAAAAAATTATGCAGTAAGTGGTTAACTAAGTTGATCAGTAATGCTTGTATTCTATTATTTCCACGTCAGTGGAAATTATAGAATACAAGCATTACTCTGCCCATTAAACCGTTTAGAAAAACCGAATTTATTGACCCAATACTTAATACTATATTAACACAAAACACAACTTATTAACACAAATCTACTACAACGCAGAAATAAGATTAAGATATTTTCCTTTACAATGGAAAGTGGCTTAAGTTATTCTATCTATAACATAGGCAATCCTTTAGAATCTGCAACCTCATATAGACCCATTACCAATTCTTGCTAAAATTCTTGAGAATTATATAATAAAGAAATTAAGATCTTTCCTAGAAGAAAATTGCTTAGTTCCTGACTACCAATTTGGTTTTCAAAAAAACACGCTGCAGTTGACCAAGTGCATAGAGTTGTTAATATCATAAACCAGGATTTGGAGAAAAAGCTCTACTGTTCTGCAGTCTTCTTGGACATGACACAGGCTTTTAATGAAGTGTGGCATACAGGCTTGCTGTATCAAATTAAACAACAACTACCATCTGAATACTATGAAATATTCAAATTCTACATAACAGACAAACATTTCCAGATAAATAACGGTGCGATAGTAACAGCATTAAGACCTATAAACTCTGGTGTACCTCAAGGTAGGTGGGTCTGTTATGTAGAATTTGAATATTTCATAGTATTCTCATTTCATACCTCATTTCATAGTATACCTCAAGGTATACTCTAACACAAGAAGGGAGATGTAGCAGACCTGGAAAGATACAGACCAATCAGTCTCCTTAACCATCTTTATAAATTATACACCCGAATAATAACGAATAGATTAGAGACAAAGCTGGATTTTTTACCAACCTCGGGAACAAGTTGGTTTCCGCCCTAATTACGGCACAAACGATCACCTGCAGTGCCTAAAAACCCTAATAGAAAAAACTAACGAATATAACCGTCCCTTGGCATTGATATTTGTAGACTTTAAAAAGGCGTTTGATACAGTGGAACTACCGTCCATCTTAAGAGCACTACAAGATTGCAGGATCGACCACAGATATTGTAATACAATTAAAAATATATATGAAAATGCCACAACAACCATAAGTCTATATTCTGCAACTAATAAAATAAAGATAAAAATGGGAGTCAGGCAAGGTGATACCATGTCACCAAAGCTGTTCATTACCGTTCTTGAGTATGCATTTAAAAAACTAACATGGCAACAGAAAGGAATATCCATCGATGGAGAAAGATTAAACCATCTACGTTTTGCGGACGATATCGTGCTTCTGTCAGATAATCTGGGAGAGATCAAAGACATGCTCCAAGAACTGAATGACATACTACAAGAAACTGGGCTGGAGATAAATTTCGAGAAAACCAAAATGATGACCAATATGGTTCCCAGCGAAGAGATACAGATCAATAACAACAAGGTAGAATTAATCGATAAATACACATACTTGGGTCATGAAATTAGAATAACCAGAGACAATCAAACCTGCGAGCTAAATAGACGAATCATGTTGGGATGGGCGGCATATGGACGGATGAGAGACATTTTTAAAACAAATATCCCAATTCACATGAAAAGGAAGGCATTTAACCAATGCATCTTACCAGTCTTGACCTACGGAGCAGAGACCTTAACTTTAACGAAGCTACTGCCGAAAACTGAGGGTAACACAAACGCGAATGGAGAGATCAATGCTGGGCCTGACCTTCAAAGATCGCGTAAGAAATGAGGAGATACGCCGACGAACTGGCGTAGACGATATTATACTGCGAATCAATAAACAAAAGTGGAGGTGGGCTGGACATGTTGCTAGAATGGAAGACGGAAGATGGACGAAGAGATTATTGGAATGGAGACCAAGAGCCGACAAGCGAAGTCGAGGCAGACCACCCACCCGATGGACTGACGACCTAAGGAGGATAGAAACAAACTAAATTGCAGCAGCTAAAGATAGAGAGAACTGGAGACGTTTGGAGGAGGCCTATATCCAACAATGGATGTGAAAATTCGGCTGGATGATGATGACGATGAACCTCAAGGTAGTCTGCTTGGTCCACTTTTATATCTATTATACACGGCCGACCTACCCACTTCTGATCAATGTTCCTTGGCAAAATGAAAAAAAATCTTTCTACATTTTTAATGAATAATACATATTTTCTGTCTTTGAGCCAAATTTTGAACAAATCTTTTACCTTATATATTATATTTTTAGCTTGGTTGTAAGTCTGATTGTGAGACTGAGGTATTTACCTCATTTTAAGGTCAAAAGGTAACTCTGTCTTTAAAGGTCGATTTATACATATGCCGTGCCGTGTCCGTTTGATGTCAGTGCCAAGTCCGTGTATTTTTATTGTTATATTTACATACAACCGCGTTGTAGCAGTGAGCGTACCGAGCCGAATAGAGAGGAAAACGGTATAATATATTTCTGTGTAAAAGAAAGTTGAAAATATGACGGCTTGGATAGAAGATCTCACCGTGTTGGCATTATTATTTGATGAAGAGGAAGAGCAAGAGCAGAAAAGGCAAAAACAAAGAAGATGAAGTTTGCATCTTATGTCGAAAAAAAATAAAACCGAAGGAGAATTTAAAATATAAAGAGAATTATTGGACTGTGAAACAAAATTTACGGATATTTTAGAATGTCGCTGTGCTCTCTTTTCTTCTTCTTTTTGCTTTAATACATATAACAACCATAATATACTAACCGCACAATATCTCCTGCTTGTCTGTTTACCAGCACTTGTTGGCTTATACAAGTCCGTGCCGTCCATGTCATATCCGTGCATCGCCAGCGCCGAAACGTCCACGAAAGGCCCACGGACGGGTCTTGTCTGAAAAATGCCAATGTATAAATATACTTATACGAGTACATTACTATTTATTTTTTCGCCGGACACTGTCATAATACGTAACGGACACGGCACAGATATGTATAAATCGACCTTAAGTGATTTCTAAATTCACCTAATTGTTTATTTATGTACTAAAAATGAAAGCAATTATTATAATTATTTTAATATGCGATGCAACAAATTCTAACGCATGAACATTAGAAAACATTTTGTTAGTAGATAAATTAAACGTCACACTGAAAAGTGTTTTTTCCACGGTCCGAATCTAGAAATAAAAAGCAGTTTGCATTGTCGGTGATTAATAAGGTTCTTTACCAAAGCGATAAATAAAAAATTTCTATGTTTGAAGCACTAGATATCGCAGAAAAATCTATACTATTGATAGATAAAGATATCTTTAATAGCGGTTGTATCAATGCCCGAGATAACCAATGTAGGTAAATACAAAACGAACCCACCAAGAAAAACCTTGTTACAATAGTATATATAGATACACATTCTGACGTTTATAAGGTTGTAAAGAAGGAGGTGAATAATCATTCTTCAAAACATTAGTATTTTTAGGATAACCTGTGGTATCACTTAGTAGTTTGTGTAAAAATTATGTGAGTAAAACATTGGAAAGTACAAATATTATACAGTGAGTTAATACAGTGAGAAAACACTCTGCTAAAGTACCAGTTGATTTTTAAGGTAAATTTCTAATGGGTCATTTCGAAATTTAATTTTTATTTCTTGTAAAAATCAAAATTTTACCCCCACTACCTTACGAAATATGACGTCATTGATAGATTTTTTTATTCGGAGTAGGTACATTTTTATTTCGACAATTAAAAGTACATTTTTTTTCTAATTTTTTCTTCATCCTGTACCTGTTTTAGATCTGACAAAATGAAGATTCCATTGCTGAAGTATTTCTTGAGAGTTAGACTACCAACTATCCCTTCATCTCTTTGGTAGTCTGTAGTTATACTCCTAGCGCAATTCTTGGTAGCCTATGCTCTTTCATCCTTTTTTACATGATTGTATCATTCTTTTTGTCTTTGTCTACCCATCTCATTACATCTTATACGCCGCATTGTTCCTGGATGATGTTATTCGTTATAGGTACTCTCTCCTATGGGACTACTGTCCAAGTCAGGCCCTTTCCTTGGCTGCTTCCCTTCAGTTGTCTACTTTCAATTTCTCTTTAGCATCGGTTCTTATTTCTATCCACCTCTTCCTTGGTCTTCCTGGTAGCTGATATCCCACCATGGTTCCTTTAAGCATTGTACTAAGTGTTCTGTGTGTGTAATTATCCGTTCTTACAGAGTGATCTGCCTTGCTCAATCTTTATGATTTTGAATATCTATCTTAATATCTTTTTTTCTTTCAAAAGTATTAATAAGGTTTATTATCAATTTTGTTATGTTTCTACCTGACCTTATTTACAGCTGATCTAAAGAGTTCATTAGTGGTACCAAACCACTCTCTCAATTCATCAGGTGACCTAATTATTCGAGTTTTCTTCGATTGATCGTTGACAAAATTTCTGGGTTTTTCCTATCCTTCGTATTACTTCAATGTTTGTGACTCTTTCAACCCAACTTATCTTCAGCATTCGACGATAGCACCACATTTCGAAACTTTCAATATTTTTTATGTTGTTCTATTTGAGAGGCCAGGCCACTGCTGAGTATAATAGTGTATTAAATATGTAGCCCCTTAGCATTCTTAACCGTAGAGGGATGCTTGTATCTCTGTTGCAGAAGAATTTCCTCATCTTTATGAAGCTGGCCCTGGCAATTTCGATACGTCTTTTTATTTCATTGTTTTGGTCTTCAGTTTTGTTTATTGAAGTCCCCAACTATTTGTAACTTGATGCTTTTTCAATTTGAATGCCGTTTATACTAATATGTGCTGATTGTGTCATGTTTTTACTGAAGACCATATACTTGGTTTTTTTGATATTGTTTATGCCATAATTGTTGTAGGCAATATTTATATTTGTAAGTAATGTTGTAATTCTTCTACTGTTCTTGGAACTAGTACAGTGTCGTCTGCGTATCGAATATTATTTACAACCTCTTCATTGATTACGATTCCTTCGTTTGCTTGCAAAAGGATTTTCAGTCAGATGCTTTCACTATAAACATTTAATAGCAGCGGTGACAAAATGCATCCCTGTCGTACTCCTCTACGTATTTCTATTGCTTGTGATATCTTATTTTCTATTTTGATGTTAGCTTTCTGATTCCAATATAGATTGAGAATTATTCGCAGATCTTTATTATCTATGTCCATTCTTTCAAGAATATTTCTTAGCTTATCATGGCATACTCTGTCAAACGCTTCTTTAAAATCGATAAAACATGCATGTACTTTCTGGTTAACGTCTAGGTATCTTGGTGTAAGAATATTCAAACCAAAGAGAACTTCTCGAGTACTTAGTCCTTTTCTGAACCCCCTCTGTGTATCACTAATATTTGAATCCAACTTTTGATAAACTCGGCTGTGGATAATATTAGTCGTAAGATGATTTATATATTTTAAACTTTACTTCTTTACTAGACATTTATGGATGTCGTTAGATCCAAACATCTACGACAGGGAAAATTATGCTTTGTTATCAAGCATTATCCTTTTCCTTAATTCCTCCTCCTCTCTGCCGTCCTCAGTTTTTTTGTTTTCTTGCTTTTATTAGGTCTTTAGTTTTATGTAATTTAATAACTAGCTCTATTTCTGTCGAGTTTGTTTCAAGCTCCACATTAAGTTCTGTTATGTCTCTCAATTGTGGGTATTTAGAAAACTACTTAAAATTCCTGGACAGATCACACAATAAATGTTTAAGTTCTAACTCGAATAGGCAGAGAACGAGAATTCCTGCCAAAAATAAAAAGTAAAAAAACTGCTTATCTGGGTCGTAAATTTTAAAATTCCAAGTACCAATTCTTAAAGCTAATTATGGAAGGGAAGACAAAAGGAAAACTGGGCATCGGAAGAAAGAAATACTCATTAAAAAGCTTAAAAACATAAGGGATTGGACAAATTTCGATGCCCATGCACTCATTAGAGCCACACAAGATCGAGAGGAGTATGCCAGAATTGTCGCCAATATCCACTAATTGGATAGGGCACCATAAGAAGAAGATGTCTCTTTTGGTTTATCCCATTAAGTTTCTATCGTGTGTGTATATCACAATCTGCTTAGACTTAGACATTTTTCTTATAACAGATTCCATACATATGTTATATAAAGTCAAAGTTAAGCTATCTTCCTGTGCTAGCCCCTTAGTTATCTGGAAAGGATATGTCAATTGATTTTGAACTTGTACTTGCGCTTCTGTGTGGTCATGGTAGCTTTCAACTCATAATCATCATAATAAACCATCAATCTCTGTGCCTTAATTTCTATGCGGGGTCGGTTTTCCTAATTACATTACTCCGTAAGTGTCCATTTTGGGTCCCTTTATATCCCTTTATATACCATTTACCAACATGTCCTGCCTAAACGTCTCCACCCAGGTCATTTTTACTTCCAGTAAAACAGATCATGATCAAACTATCTTAACGTATATTCTCCCAAATTGACAACAATTGGTGTCACCACTAGAGTGCCCCTGATATACTTATTCCTAATTTTATCGTTTTTTGTCACTCTACTTGTTCATCTAAGCATTCTTAGTTTCGTAAAATGCATTCGTTGTTCCTTTCTTTTTAACTGCTGTTAAATACTGTTTTATAAAGACCTGATTTTTATAAAGACCTGATGTTTTTAACTGCTGTTAAATACTAAAGACTGTTTTATAAAAATTTTTCTTCAACTTCATTGGAATTTTTCTGTCACACAACACACCACTCGCTTCCTGCCATTTCATCCATCCAATCTTAATTCTACTGCAAGCATCTCCATCTATTTCCCCATTACTCTGTAACACCGATCCTAGGTACTTAAAACTACTACTTTTCACAATTATTTCACCATCCAAATATATTATTCTATTTGTAACTCACTCTTTAAATGAACTTTCCAAATACTCTGTTTTTGTCCTACTAAGTTTTAAACATTTTCCCTCAAGAGCTTGTCTCCACTGTTTAGAGTTTATTATATAATGTATATAAATTATTCTGTTAAATTAATTAAATATGTGAGTCGTTTAGATAACATAACAGAGGTAGTGTTTGTTGAAATCTGATTATAAGATAATTAAGTGATTTCATTTATCTTAAAATTAAATTTTGCGAATCATTCTGCTTTAAATCTATAAAACCATAAATGTTTTACACAGTGAGCGGTTACAATGAAACAAAATGCGTTCCAAATTCCTTGGTAGAATATATAATATAAATGTATAATTTATAATTCCTTATAATAGGACTTTAGTAGGTTGTAAATACTAAGTAATAAATCATTGCCAAAACTCACAACTCAGTAGAAAAGACAGTAGATCAAGGTGGAAGGCAACATTAACCCTACAGCAGGCGAGCCGACTACCGTTTCATAACCGGGCGCGCTGTGTATTTTGTACACAAAACACATTTTAGTTGATTTTACCAAATTTAGTGCGTTTTAACAAAATGACAACCACGATTTACATAAATAATTTATTGTTACATAAAATAATAAACATAAAACATGTACCTACGGGTTACTTCACTCGATTTCTTCTGATTGCTGTCGTTCATTGTTCTTACATTTTACGCAGGTAATTGTGGTTTCTGAATGCATTTTACATACAAATATTCTAACCCACATCTAACTGTTGTGCTGGAATTTTTTGAGCCTGAACATATTGCACAACGTCCACGTTTTCTCGAGCTTTGCGCTTCTGTTCTAGTAGGTTCTTCACATGATTTATATTTCATTAGAAAACCTTGAATATCCTGAGGAAGTATCGCATTGTCGCTCTTTTTGAAAGATGTACTTTCATTAAACTCAAGCTTAAATTCTTTAGAAAAATTCAGCGACATATTTTGGGATTTGTTTTATTGGCACAAAACAAGACCTGCGCGTTGATACCCGCCATATCCATTAGAGAAAAAAATATAATTAGTGGCCATCTTCTGGTTATTCTTTTTATAGAATATGATGCACACATTTGGTCAATAGTATCCACACCGCCTTTTGTAGCATTATAATCTAGAATAATTTCTGGTTTTTTAGTTTCGACGTCTAAGGTGGCAGTGTCATGCATCGCGGATAAAAGTATGACCGACTTACTGTTTTTTGGAACAAATGAAACCAAAGTGACATTTTCCTGGAATCCAAAGAGTGACGTTCCCACTTCTTTTTTGTTTTTGGAGTAAAAATTCAATAGATATTTCCCTTTTGTTTTTTCTCAAAGTGCCAATTGTAGTTATTTTATTTTCCAAAAGGGAAATAGCTAAAGGATAACTGGTATACCAATTATCGGTTGTCAAATTGCGATTTGAACCTTTTATATAATCAATAAGCCTATCTACAATATCACTGAGAGAGTTTGATACAGCATAAGGCCCCTCAGGTTGCCGTCCACAATAAATCTAAATTTCCAACAAAGTAAGTTTGTGCATCGCCCAAAATGAACAGCTTGATACCATATTTTGCTGGTTTATTTATTTAAATACTGGATGACATTACAACGTCCTCTAAATCCCTCCAGTTTTTCGTCTATTGTAACAAATTCACCAAGATTAATGGAATTTTTATAGTTACTAACAAATGCGTTCAATATTTTTCTAATTGGTGCAAGTTTCCGTTCATGTCTTGTGGTTTTGTCATCAAAGCGCATTGATCGTAACAAAAATAAAAATCTTTTGCAACTCATTACAGCTCTAAGAATTTTTAAACCTGTTCCATCAGATGTCCAAAGTTCAAGTGAGTTAGTATGGTTAGCCTTTTTAGTGCCTAGGAGGTAAAGCACTCCCAGTAACGCCATTATTTCACTTTTTGAAGTATGTTTCATATCTCGTTCTCTTTTATATTGAACAGATTCTCTTTTACTATCAATGTACAAATTAGTAAATTGTACGATGTTCTCTAATATATCAGAATCTATAATTTTTTCAAAATCTGACAGTTCTGAGGTCACTTTTGAAGCCACTGCCTTTGGTCCTGGAAGTATTTTGATAATATTTTTCTTTTTAATTTTTGATTGCGACGACAGCGAAGTCTTACGCTATGCAGTTTTTTTATCTTTACCTTGAAAATATTCGAAAGCAGTCGTACTTACTGCAGTTACTGGCTCTGTCGTGGTCATTCTGTTCTTGTTCAGATTCAGATTATTTCTTCGTCTGTCTCAGATTCATCTTAATATTCTATTTCACTAGTTTCTGTTTCTGGGTCTTCATGAAGAATTTTATATAACTCAGCCTTAGTTAAAAACTTCTTTCTAGCCCTGCAAAAATAAAAAAAGTAACACACAAATAATATAACAATGCAACTAAATTCTTACATGATATTCTCTTAGCTTAGCCGTTATATTCCTTCTCAATTATGTTACAATATCCTGTTCAACCTAAAATAAAGTAAAACTAAAGTTAATTTGACTTTAATTTCGAATTACAACTTTTTATAAAGTAAAATAATTAATGGATAAAATACTTACACTAAAAGGCGCGCCGTGTATTATATACACAAAACCGTCACACTCTCGTATTTCTAAGAATTCTCACAAGACTCAGATCTGCTGAAACAAAAAATATTACTCAACTATTCGAACGACAGATCTCTACTGGACGAATAGACGCGACGGTATCGCCAGATTGACGACACTTCTATTTTTAGACGACTTTTTCTATTGGACGTGTACAAAATACACGGGCGCGCCCGCTCGAGGGTTAAATAGGTATTTCTGACTATTCGGTCCAGTACAGTATCTTGTTATGCTATCTATGGCGTATCTTGGAACATGTGTGATTTAAAAGCTCCACTAGATTTGTTAAAATTTCCCGATGATCTTTTCTCTCTCGCCTCTGTTTTAACGCCCTTTTTACAAAAATGTAAAGAAGTGTATAACTTGTCAGTGAGTCCACTTTCTCCTTGTCACAATGTCTTTTTGTTAAGCCTGTAGATGACATCATTCTTCTTTGACCTTGAAAAGTATTATGTGAGTTGTATATAACTGTTTTATTCCAAATAATGTGCTCATTGAATGGGTGATAATAACAAACTTGCTTTTATGGATAAAACTACCTTTTTTCATTGCCTGTCGATTGCCGTAAGTGCAAACATTTTTGTGATCATGTTTTTTAATTTATTATTTTTGTAAGCAAATTATCGTTTCGTATCTCATTAGGTTAGTTGGTGTCACTTAAAATAATACTAATTACGGGTTAAATACGTTTTAATGATAATTCGATAACAGCGATTATCGTTTAGTCCATATTTCACTGGTAACTCTAATAATGAGAAAAATAAGTTCAAAAGTATGTTTTTAGCAATAAATTAGTGTAATTAAAATAAAAATGGAAAAAAAAACTTTTGGAAAATTTTTTATTACTTTTTATGCATGGTGATTTTTTGTTGGTGTTTATTCACCATATTTTTACAAAAATATGTGCATTAAAATGCGCAAGTTTGTCCTTGCATTTTATTTGCCCTTTAGTCATCAGCATCCTTTGTTGTAAAATTGACCATTAAATCAATTACTTCATTATCAAAAAATAAAATGAATAGTGTCAATGGTGTTTCTTTCCGCAAGATCATGTAATCTTCTGTTATTTTCGGCATCATTCCAAATTGATACATCGTCTCAGACATCGCGAGTAGTTTTTCTTCTTCTTCATGTGCCTTGTCCGTTCCGAACGTTGGCAATCAACATGGCTATTCTGACTTTGTTTACGGCAGATCTGAATAGTTCAGCAGATGACAATCCGAACCATTGTCGCAAGTTTTGGAGCCACGAGTGCCTTCTCCTCCCTGGACTTCTTCTGCTGCCTATTTTCCCTTGAACGATCAGCTGTACTACTCTATATTTATTATGTCTCATAACGTGACCCAAGTATTCCAACTTTCTTTTCTTTATACTTATTCCTACCTCTCTCTCTTTACCTATCCGGCGTAGTACCTCTTCGTTGGTCACGTGCTCAATCCAGGATATACGTAATATACGTCGGTAAGCCCACATTTCGAAGGTCTTTACTTTTTTCATCAATGTTGCGGTCATTGTCCACGCCTCCATTCCATATAACAAAACCGGGAATACATAACATTTCAGAAGTCGAATTTTGAGAGGTAGTGTGAGGCTTTTAGAGGTGAAAATTTGCTTCATGCTAGTGAACGATCCTCTTGCCTTTTCTACTCTTATACGTATTTCCTTCGCTTGATCCCAATTTGAGTTAACTGTTGTTCCCAAGTAGATGTGCGAATCCACGTGTTCAATTCTTTCATTGTCTAATATCAGTTGCTGTGGTGGTTGTTGGGTTTTGCTTACTAACATCCATTTGATTTTTGTGATAAGCGAGTAGGTTTTAGATATAGATAATAGACCCTGTCTTTTTCAGAGTTATAATCAGTTGAAAGGCTCTTGTACACCTCAATTTTTTTTGCAATTTTCTGACAGACCTATCTGGAACAAGTGTGAACAACGATTCACGATTACCTAGGTCATTTAAAAACCTAAACTGAGTATCACTAATATCTTTTTCTAGCTTGCTTTTTGTATATTATACCATGTATCACTTTTAGAAATGTTTCCATGTACTCCATCAGGCGTATAGTGTAGTAAACTTGACAGTATTTAGTTTTTATTTTTGCCGGTATCGCTACAAAGATTAATATCAGCATTTCCTGTGGTAAAACTACTGATTTATAGATGCAAAGAATTCCTGCGCTCGTGCAGATGATGTGGCTTCAGGTTTCCTAAGGCTTATATCTTAGTGTCTTTTTAAAAAGTCTTGTAGCCAATCACGACTAGTCATGCCATTAAATTTGTATGCAATACGATTTTTTTGCTAAGTGAATAGCTAGCGTTCTCAGCTTACAAGAGTTTAGTCCATAAAATATCTTCTCCATAAATTTAATCATCATCATCATCACCCAGCCCTTTTGTCCACTGCTAGATATAGGCCTCCCTCTGTCAATGTCAAAGTTTCGGTACCATAGGTCATCACAGACAACACACATTGGTCAAATGTTTTAAGTTTTAAAGAAATAGGTATATCGCTTTTAAACATGTCTGTGAGTTTTTCATAGGCTGCCTATGCTAGGTTCATTTTTCTTCGTAGTTCGCAGGTTTGGTTGTCTCTTGTGATCTTTATTTCTTGTCCAATATATGTGTATTTTTCCACCAGCTCTACTTCTTTGTCTCCAATATTGATAGTTCCGCTAGGTACTAGGTTTGTCATGAATTTTGTTTTGGAGATGTTTATTTCAAGATTCACACTGGTACACACTAACTGAAGTTCATGAAGCAATGTACATATCTCCTTAAGGTTGTTCAAGAACAAAACTATGTCGTCTGCGAATTTCAAATTTGTTAATCTTCTAATGTCAATGTTCAGGTCTTTCTATTTCCAGTTTAGTTTTTTACAAGCATATCCTAGTACTGCGGTAAACAGTTTAGGCGATAAGGTATCACTTTGTCGGATTCCTCTGCCGATTGGGATGTGATCCGTGTTTTCATGTAGTTTTACCGACATAGTTGCGTTCTTGTATTTATTGTAAAGTTACCTTATATATCGGTATTCAGTGCGGCATGCTTGTAGTACTTCCAGAATTTTGTCAAATTCTACCGTGTCAATGGCTTTATGGAAATCTACAAAAGCCAGAACGAGTGGTCGATTGTATTCGATAGTCTTTTTTATTACCGCTTAAATGCTCTGTAGGTGATCATTTGTTCCAAATCCGGTATGAAATCTTGCTTGCTCTGTTGGCTGGTAGAAATCAAGTTTTTTCTTAAGACAATTCATTACTATTCTTGTAAAGAGTTTCTATAGGTGACTAAGAAGACTTATAGGTCTGTAGTTTTCTAATTCATGGTGATCTTCCTTTTTGTACAATAGAATTACCTCAGCATTGTGCCATTTGTTGGGTATATTACTGTACAAAAGGCATATGTTAAAAAGGATTTTTATTTTCTTAAGTAGGCAAGTGCCTCCGATGATTTTGATTGCATCAGTAACTACACAATCTTCGTCTGGAGATTTGTTATTCTTAGCTTTTCTTAGGGCTAGTTTTATTTCGTCTACTGTGATTTTCGGTAGTAGTTCTGATCCTTGGTTGACAATGCTCTTTTTCTTTATTAATATTTCTGGTACTTGATCTTCTCTGCTATTTGCTTTGTGTTGACTTGTGTACAGCAATTTGTAGAAGTTTTCAACTATTTTAAAGGTTTCCTCTCTGTTAGTTGTAAGATGACCATTTCCATCTTTAACCTTTATTATCCGCCTTATCCCCGTTCTTAGTCTTTTTCTTAACACTTTCATACTTCTATTGTTCTCAATGATATGTTCCATTTGTTCTTGGTTGTATTTTCGAGTGTCTTGTCTAACAGCTTTAGATATTTCTCTATTTAATTTTTGTAGTTCGTCGGCTTTAGTTTCCGTCTCGCTTGTTACTTCTCTTACTTTTGAGTTCTAGGACAGAATTTGTTTTGATTTTCCAGTAAAGCATTTGTTAATTTATTATTTCTTCTTCTTCTTCTTTTGGCATCATAACCCTGGATGGGTCTTTGCCTGTCTGGCTATGTCCTTCCATTCAGATCTCTCTTGTGCCCTTCTCCTCCATTGTCTTATGATCATTGTTTTCAGGTCGTCTTCCACGTCATCCAACCATCTCGTTCTGGGTCTTCCTTTTTTTCGCCTTCCTATGGGCTTCCATTGTAACATTTTCTTTGTTGTTTTTGCATCGGTTTGTTTCTGCACATGTCCCAGCCAGGACAGTCTTTGACTTTTCACCAATCTTACAATGTCATAACCTTCATTTAACTCATTAACCTCGTCGTTTCTCCTGATTCTCCATGTGCCATCTTCCTCTTGTACCGGGCCATATACTTTCCTCAGTATTTTTCTCTCGAATGTCCTTCATCTTTTTTCGTCATTACCCAAGTTTCACATCCATAGGTTACTACGGGTCTAATCAGTGTTCTGTAGCTAGTCATTTTGGTTCTTTTAATTTATTATTTAAGTCATTTAAAAGGCTTGCACACCTCAAAATTTTTTGCAATTTCCTGACAGACATATCTGGAACAAGTGCGAACAACGATTCACGAATACCTAGGTTCACCAGTATATGCTCCATCAGGCTTATAGTGTGGTAATCTTGACAGCATTTAGCCTTTATTTTTGCCAAATGTATTATATCGTTACAAAGGTTGATATTAGATTTTCCTGTGGTATTATTACTGATTTATAGATGCTATTAATTCTTCTGGGCCTGGTGTTGTTTGTTTTTTATGAAACTTATAGCATTTGAATTTATTTCTTTCTTGTGTTGGGACTTTTATCTCCGTACGTGCGTTCAAGGTAGTTCCTTTATCCATAGTCGTCAGAAAACTCCTGAATAGTATGTTTTCCATATTTCTAGTTGTTCTTTTATGTCTGAGTATTTTGTCGTCTGTGTCATGTAGTATATTGGGTTGATACCAGGTAGTAATGAAATGAAAACTTAATAATATTAAAAGAACTTAATGCTCTAAAGAAATTTAATCAAATATAAAAGAGATAACGGTTTTTATATTTGTTAAATCAAGAAAAGTATTAAAAAAAATGTAGATAATAAAAACCTTTGACAATGCTCCTAAACTCTTATGTAAACTAAAAAATATTACAAATAGGACGTAATATTTATCTTTATTAACTTTAATAATATAAGGTTACTGATATGTAGATATTTAATGATTTGGCTAAAATTGTATTCTTGTAGAAAAACATTTATACGAGACACAACATTTATTCTCCGATAATTATTGGATATTTTTAAATCATTTGTTATTTTATTGCAGTCATGTCAAATTAAAGACAAACAAAATTGCCCTGCGAATATTTACAACTACGTAGAAATTAAGAATAGTTAAAATACCTGATTGCAAAGATGGAAATGACCAAAGAGAAATATAATCCCAATCCACGGGAGACAGCGAATTTTTTATCGGCTATATTTTTTGGGTAAGTAGTATTTTTTTGTTTTTTCAGTAATCTTCATTAACTAGATTTTCTAAACTATAATAGGTTTGTAGAAATAATTGTGAAATGAACTTTAATTATGAGTTGTTTATAAGGTATATCGGAATAGTTCAACATAAGTTCAACGTAAGTATTTAATATACCTAATTATTAAAACTATTCATTTTTTAACTTTCCATTTATGTATGATCTTAAATATAAATAACAATACGTAAATCTTAATCTTCTTCTTTTTCTTTTTATATAGACATTCAGCTTCTATGATAATTTCCTTCTATTTCTCTTCATTTTCTTACCCAGTTCTTGATGTTCTCTACCTTGCATATACGTTGTATATATGTACGTCTAGCTCTGTCCCATAGTGTCTTACCATGAATTTTTCTAAGTGTTTTCATCTCTGATGTTTCTAACATCCCTTTTTCTCTTTGTGTCAGGTCTTGTTTCTGTCGCGTATGTCATTATTGGTCTGATGACTGTTTTGTAGATTCTGCCATTCATTTCTTTCCCTATATTTTTATTTCTCCATATTCAGGCTGCCTGTGGCTCTGTTTGCTCTATTCACTTGATCTTTTTTATTATTTCATCCATAATGAGGTTAAACAATAGACCTATAGACCTAATAGACCAATAGGTAATATACCATTGTCAGCGTCAATAGGGTCGGGTACGTGTTTTTTGTAATCTTCCAGTCTTATGTTCCACAAACATTCATGTTTTTGATTCAATAAAATTCAACATCGTTTCGTTATTATACACGACTTTATGCGAAGTACGCGTCTCCACATTTTCATTTGCAGCCATTTTATTTAACAATTGACGTCATTTACTGTTACGCGCCCAAGTGAAAAGTATAGCGATTCCTACTCATACGACCGCATATGAGTTCCTGTTATACCAGTTCAACTGTTACGAAGTTTCACAGTCAGACGTAATAGTACATGTGAGGCGCTGTTATAATAGTTTCTTTTATGAAAGACTATGTCATCTGATGCCGCCTTTAAAGTCAATATAAAACATAAAAATCTAACTATAAATGTATTTATTAATCTGTGTTTCCTTCAGCAGCATTCATTACAGCTTGACACCTCCTTGGCATGCTTGAAACTAAATTATCAATTATGTTTTGAGGCAGTAGGATCCATTTGTGTTTAAGATCTTGAAGACCTTGCCTAGTATAAACATTATGCAGATGAGAAGCTATTCTATACATGCTGGATGGGATTAAGATGTGGTGATTGTGCTGGCTACGGTAAAAGTGTAATACCCTCATTATAAAACCAATCTTTTACTATTTCTGCATGCTCCACTAATAACCCTGAGTGATTGATGCAATTAATAAAAATAATAAAATAATCTTAAATTGTTTGTTTTTTTTTAGATATACATATGATGTATTTAAAAAGGGCTTATCGAAGACACTGGAAGTTGACGATTTATATAATCCGTTAAAGATTGACAGGAGCAAAGTCTTAGGAGATCATTTACAAAGGTTGGTATCTAAGTTTTATAACTTGGGTTATTTCGAAAAGTTCTCTCACACTGGACATGTAATCTCTAATATTGGATACTTTATTTTATACATTGTCAAAGCTTTATGGCATGGTTATAAAAGTTATTTTTAAAGTCTTAACATATCACCAATAAAGCCTCATTATTTTGTTACAATTACAAATAAAAGACGAAAATATATTCTACTTATTTTCGATATATTTCCGCTCAAATAAAACGAGTTTTTTGTCTTGAGACTCCCGCTAAAACAGGTTGCTTCTTTTGGTATCACAAGCATACTTCTATATTATTTTACCGCCAATTTTCCTCTTCTCAATATAAAAAATTATAATTTTTCCTAAAACTAGATCCAGACATAGAAATAAAACGTAGAATAGCAATGACTAAAACTACTTTTATGAAAATGAAGTCATTTCTTTGCAACAACCATCTCAGTTTAAAACTAAGGCAAATAATGGTTAAGTGCTATGTTTGGTCCGTACTTTTGTATAGTGCAGAAGTGTGGACGCTAAAAGTATCGATCATGGACAAAATTGAAGCATTGGAAATGAGGGTTCATAGACGAATGCTGAAGATACCTTGGACAGCAAGAAAAACTAATGAAGAAGTACTACGGAGCGTCAACAAAGATAGAGAACTGCTAAAGACTGTTAAACATCGAAAAATGTCTTGTCTGGGTCATATAGTAAGGGGAAGTCGATATAAAATTTTACAACTGATCCTTAAGCCGTAGAGGTGTAGGAAGAAAACAAGTTTCTTGGTTAAAAAACATTCGTGAATGGACTCGGATACCAAATGTCAGGACAACTATTCCATATTGCAAAAGATCAAGCAACCTTCGCAATGGTGATCGCCAACGTCGGATAATTCTAATATGGCACGCGAAGAGAAGAGTACAAATACCAAAATAAAATAAAACGAAAGATTAATGTCTAATTCACAGACATCCATTCAATTGCTTCTGGGGAACAATCGTGATTTGGGCAATCTGAAACACAGTGATTTATGGTCTGCCTAGGAGATCCGCAATTGCACCGTGGATCTTCTTTATAGCCCCATTTAAAGAGGGAGTGATCACATTTGCCATGTCCCGTATGAATGCAAATGAGCCTCGCTCAGATGGGCCGGGGCATATTTGATCCCATGAAGCCTTGAGCTGGGGTAGATATCTGAATATAGTCTGATTCCATTGTTGACATCCATCTTGTTGACCATTGTCAATGCTACTTGGCCACAAGAATCACCAATTTTTTGGGCATTTTTGATTGGAAGATTTCTAGATCTCAGTCGCTGGTTCTCTTTTGTATTGTATATCTTGATGAATTATTAGTTGTATGTTGGCTACAATTTTCTGATAATCTCTTGCTAATGCTGCTTTACAACGTATTGCTGGTGAAGCCATATTACTCATAATAGGGAGCCATGTCACTGAAGTTGATTTTATTGTTCCAGTGATTATTCTCATGGTTTGATTAGGTTGGACATCGATTTTGTTGCTATGTGCACTATTTAGCCATACTGGTGCACAATATACTGCCACTGAAGAAACCAAAGCTATCACAGAGGTTGGAAGTGTAATCGCTAAAGCACCACAAATTGTTCCAGCAAATTTTGTTATTACATTGTTTCTTATACGATGATTTTTAAATGTTCTATTAAGTGTGACACCTATAAATTTGGGGTTGTTATGTTTATATTAGGAGTTAATTATGTTATATGCTCTATCTAAGAGTCTCTTCCGCAAGTCGACTTGATAGGCGAAAGAGACAGGTTTTGGTTGTGTTATGACGTAATCTCCAGCTCTGAAAGTAGGTACTTAGTGTAGTTACATCTCACTATAAATTTTGTTTTCCTGCTTGTGTACTTTTACCTTGGAAGCCAATGGCGAGGTCGTCAGCCTAAAATGCACTTCAAGAAACGAATAAAGATTCCACTTTTATCTGCCTTCCTAACGCAATAAACTTAATTAAACATTCCAGTCGTGAGTCGATAGCGAGAAGTTTATCAAATCTATAAGAACCGTTATTTAGTTTTAGACGAGTTAAAACAGGTAGGCGCCTTATATACTGTATAAATATTTTCAATCCGAGTTACCTCGGTTACGCGAAAATAGAAACTAAGTTTAAGCCGAGTTAACTCGGATAAATACGTTAAGTAGTTAAAAAGGTGCATTGGCTTTTGGTAGTTTTTTTTTATTTTACTGTTGCTTAGAACTTTTCATTTTCTGTAGCGAAATATTGACTAATTTATTTTTTTAGAAATTGGGACAAGCAACTAGAAAAAGCAAAGAAAACAGATTCAAAACCAAGTTTATTCAAAGCCATTGTTATGACATTTTGGTTCGAGTACGTAAAGCTAGGAATATATGATATCTCGACAGATTTAGTGCTAAGACTCATTCAACCTCTAGTACTTGGAAACCTATTGGATTATTTTAAACCAGAATCACAAGTTTCAAAGAATGAGGCCCTTATGTATGCAGGTATCATAGTAGCTATAAATATCTTATACTTTTTGATCGGAAATCAATATATGCTAGAGGTTTTTCACAGTGGCATGAGGATAAGAGCAGCTTGTTGTGCTGTTATATACAGAAAGGTAATTTTAAGAAAATCGTTTCGAAATAATTTCTTTGTAAGTTTGTATAGTGTCGCCTTTTGTTCCTAAGGTTCAATTTTTATATTATATCAAATGTTAGATGCCTGCCCTTTTTCCTTCAATTGTACCTTGCAAAATGCATTGGAGTAGCTCGTATTTGCCTTAATTTCTCATTGAATGCCGTAAGTACTGCAACTTATGGCCCTTTACGATGTTGACCAAATCCACGGTTGTGTTCATCCTTCACAGTACTTCTTTATTGGTGACTTTGTCTGACCATGGTATCTTCAGGATCCTTTTGTATAATCCTAGTTTAAAAGCCTGAAGTTTTGATAGAGTTTCCGCCTTCAATGTCCACGTTTCTACTCTATACAGAAGCATTAAGTACACGTAACATTTAAAGAGCCCCATTCTTGTTTCTAGATTGTTTACCCTAATAGAAGATAGTTGTATTAGTGAATGTTAATAAACTGTAGCGCGGTTTTTTACATCTAATAGATTCGAGTTAATTGCTAGCACTATATTTGTGAATATCAAACTTGACTCCAATCTAAGAGCTGAGATCTTGTTGTTGTTGTGGAGAAAGCTCATTCTCGATGTGGTGGTTAATTACTTGAGATGAGCATAATCAAGTGGAAGATAAACATGGCTTAACTGCAGGCAACCTAAACTTCTTCTTCCTATTTATAAGCAATTCTGCTTATTCATTGGATTAATACCTCTTACTATTTTGACGACACGGGTCTCCTTCATTCAGCATACGCGGTTATTCCATTCTTTTTTTCTTTTTTGTTTCCATTCATTTATACACTGTACGTTACATTTTTTTCTAATGTTATCACTTCTCTTTCGATCTCCCAGCGTATTTCCTATAATTCTTCTCAGTACTCTCATCTCTGCCGTTTCCAGTAGACCCTGCGTTGTGGCTGTGTCGTCTTGTTTTTGAGGGATATGTCATTATTGGTCTTACACTGGCTTTAAAAATTCTTGACTTTATCTCAGTGTCAATGTGTCTGATTCGCCATATAGTGTTATTAAGGCATCCTGCCAGTCTATTTGCTGTTTGTACTTGATCTAACCAGGTTATATCTACCTTATCTACAGCCAGGTTAGCACCCTACTGATAAACTTTAAAGCCATACAGCTCATAGAAACAGGATTACGCTTTGGAACAGGAATGAAAAAAACCCAAACTTAATTAGGCTTTTATCAGCATGCGGAGCTATGGTATAAGTGACCCTCCTTTGAATTATAGCTTTTGTGGAACAAAACATGATTAGGAACAAATGAAACTCCAATGAAACTCAGCCAGGTTTTAAAAATTCCAGCGAGCGAGCATGCGTGGCATAGATCTGTTGAAATGAGGCATAGATTTAACAGAGTCTTGGCAGCCAGCGATAAAGCCTTTCCGAATTCGACCTAAATAATTATAGAAAAGTAGGAACTAATTACACAACCTAATTATAGGAGAATATAAAATGAAGCTGAAATAATCTTCTTCTTCTTCCAATGGCGCTACAGCCCAAATTGAGCCTTGGCCTCCTGTAACTTCTGCCTCCAACAAAGGCGGTCCCGCGCCACTCGTCTCCAAGCCCTGACGTTCAATAAGTTGTGCGCATCTGCTGTGACTTCGTTCTCCCATCTATTACGTGGTCTTCCCTTTGGTCTTCTGCCCTGCAATTTACCATCCAAGGCCTTTCTCGGCAATCTGTCGGCATCCATCCGTACCACATGACCAGCCCATCGAAGCCTTTGTACTCTAGCGAACTCTGCAATAGGTGCTTCTTTGAACAGTTGGTAGAGTTCATGGTTATATCTAGATCTCCACATCCCATTTTGAGTGATAGGTCCAAAGATCTTCCTTAGGATTTTTCTCTCGAAAACCTCTAATCTTCGTTTAGTGCTTTCTGTCAAAACCCATGTCTCGCATCCATAGCATACTATCGGTCTGATGATAGTTTTATAGACCTTAATTTTCGATTTTCGATGTACCGTCTTGGAGCGGAATATGTTAATCAGGGAAAAATAGGCTTTATTTCCCTTCATTATTCTCTTCTGAATTTCGGCCTCTTCTGTTCCCTCCGTATTCATTTCGACTCCCAGATAAGTAAAACTCTTCACTGTTTCAATGTCATCCTCTACTTTGATTTGATTTCTTGTTCGCTTTGTCCGCGTCTGTGTTAGTATTTTTGTCTTCTGTGTATTTATTTCAAGTCCAATCTCCTTGGCCGTTTTTTTCAGCTGCGAATATGTTTCTGCTGCATCATCCACTCTGCGGGACATGAGGTTAATGTCATCCGCATAGATTGGCTCTTCCGACATTCAAGCTGAAATAATATTGACTATCAAAACAAGAAAACTTGAGTACTTAGGCCATGTGATGAGAGACCAAAGATATTCATTATTGCAACTTATTATGCAAGGCAAAATTCGAGGGAAAGCAAATTGTGGGAAGACGAAGAATAGCGTGGCTTGAGAATATAAGGGAATGGTTTGAATACAGTAGTGCAGAACTATTAGAGGAGCAGTCAACAAGCAGTCAACAGGATCCGCATAGCCATGATGGTTTCTATCCTTCGATAGAAGACTTAAAGGAGAAGAAAAATTAATTGAATTAATTGCATGTAATAAGGGTCACATAGGTCAGGTGATAAAGTGTCTGACTTCCACGCAGAAGGTCAAGGATCGAGAACATTTAGATAGTGTTAAATATCTTCTTCTTCTTCAAGTGCCATCTCCACGACGGAGGTCGGCAATCATCATAGCTATTCGTACTGTTGAGACGGCTGCTCTGAAAAGTTCATTTGATGTACATCCGTACCATTCTAGCAGGTTGCGCAGACACGACATTCTACCCCTCCCTATTCTTATTTTTCCTTGGATCTTTTCCTGCATAATCAGTTGGAGCAAGGTGTATTTCTCTATACGTGTAATATTTCCGAGATATTCCAATATTCATGTTTTAATTATATTTAAAATTTCTATTTTTTTATTCATCCTTCTCAGAACCTCTTTGTTTGTGACGTGTTCTATCCACGATATTTTTAGAATTATCCTATACACTCACAGCTCGAATGATTTCAATTTTTTCATTGATGTCGCGTTTAAGGTCCAAGATTCATTTCCATAAAACAAAGTCGAGAAAACATATCATCTCGCCAACCTAACTCTTACTTCCATTTTAAATCCCCTTTACATAGCACTTTTCTCATTTTATTGAAATTTGCTCTAGCAAATTTCAACTTTTCTATTCTGATTTTGATCTCATGAATGATATCATTTGTGGAGTTAATAATTGTTCCCAGATAAGCATATTTGTCCACTTGTTCGACGTTTGCTCTGTTTATTAGAAGATTCTTGTTATTTCTTTGAGTTTTCTTACTCTTTTCGTACTCTTTTCCATACTCCGCTATTAATTCTGGTCACCAGTCTCTGAAGATCTTCATTATTTTCGGCTAAGATCATATCTAATGTTTAAATATCTATGGGCCCCAAAATAAAAAAGAACTATTATTAGTTGCATCTATACTTAATTTATCGATTAAATTAACAAAAAATTAATTTTGTTTTAGTCATTAAAATTGAGCAAAACTGCCTTGGGAGAAACAGCTTCTGGAAAACTGGTCAACCTTTTATCCAACGATGTCAGTAGATTCGATATAGTTAGTTTATTCATTCACCAATTATGGATGGCACCGCTATTGTCATTTATTATAATGGGTATACTGTACCAGAAAACCGGATATGCAGGAGTAGTGGGAGTTTTGGCAGTATTTGTGATAGTTCCTATTCAAAGTAGGTTTGATTCAAAATTACTTATAGTTAGAAGTTATTAAAAATGGGTAAAAACCCTTTAAAACTTGTTATATTAATTTTTTTTTTTTTTTTTTATTTATTTAATGTCGTTCGAACCACTGAGGTTATAGACGACAACAATGGAAAATACATATTAGAACAAAGAAAGGTTAATTAATTACATAATAACATGAAAGAAGATTGATAAGTGTAATTTGTGATACAAACTAGATTTTAATTTAAATATCTTTTATGCCTATAGCCGTTAAAAACTTTAAAATATTGTTTAGATGATTATTGTCTCTAAGAAGCTCGCCTATGTCAGTGGGAAGGTTGAGTTTACTTCTCGTTTCCTGGAAAATTTTACATTCGGTTAAAATATGTTTTACTGTATGTTGTTTGACACTGGTTGCAGTATGGAGGATTGTCTCTTGTAATTCGGTAAATATGTGTATGGGGGTGTGACCAAGTCGAAGTCGAGAAAATATGACTTGCTTTTTTCTAGGTAACACAAAGGGTTGTTTTTGTAAAACATTGTCTTTAATTTGCCTTAGTTTTTCGGAACACTGCGACCATTTGTTTTGCCACGCACAACTAACTATGTTTTTTAAGCACAATTTAAGATAATATTTTATTTAATTGAACTTGACCATCATTTGTAGCTGCTTCGTGAACTAGTCGGTCCACAACCTCGTTACCGTGTACTCCAATATGAGATGGAACCTAGATTAATACCACGTGTTTGTTTTCCTTTGCAGCATTTTGAAGTCTTTGTAAATGTCTTTATGAATATGATTGCTGGAGTATATGTTTTGGATGTCACAAAGGGCATTCATTGAGTCAGTTATGATTGTGTAATTTCTCTGGTCTATTTGTTAACGAATTTTAGAGCTTCAAGGATTGCGTATAGTTCTGCATTGGAGATAGTCCAGTTGTTATGCAACTTAAATTTAGCAATATGAGTATTATAGAAAATGGCTGCGCCCACTCCGTCCGTTGTTTTTCATGCATCTGTGTAGATCTATTGGTAGTCGCTAAATCTATCCATAATATCTTTGAAGTGGTTTATTAATATGGCTGGTGGGGATTCATGTTTATTAAATTTTGATAGATCAGTGATTACTGGTGGTTTATTTACAGTTCATGGAGGAGGAGGGTTTTCGGAAGGGTGGTATATGGTCGGAAATATTATGCTATATTTATGAAGTAATCGGTTAATTCGTTCATAGAAAGGCGGATTACATTAAGGATGAGATGAGAAGTAGTGGCTGAAACGATTGCTATGAATGGTATGGTAGACTGGGTTATCTATAGAGGATAGAACTTAACAAGATAGAATTTTACAAGAAATTTAAATTAAATTTGAGTTACATTATTTAATTTTATATACTAGGATGTTTAAGTTACAACAGGATAGATAACATGGTAACGTAAGACTCCACTGGAGGTTGCTAGTCCTGAGACAAAGTGTCCACGAGGACTTGCTGATATCAACTCGAGTAGTTCTCGAGGCGATACAGCCATTCTTGCAAAAAGTTTACAAGATCTCCAAACATTACTAAATCTAGTCAGTGAAGCAAGTTATCGGAGAGGCCTAAAAAATCAACATTTCAAAGACAAAGTGGATGGCAGCTGGAAAGATCCATATAGATCAAGGTCTGCTTTCTCTTAATGGAGAAGAGATAGAAAGGGTAAATCATTTCAAATACCTTGGCAGCTGGTTAAATGTAAATTGTGACTCTGATGAAGAGATGAATATCCAGGATCGAAATATCACGTAAGGCTTTTATGACCTGGAAACCAGTTTTATGCAACAGAAACCTGTCAATGAACATTCGTAAGAAGGTCCTGAAATGTTATGTGTGGTCGATCCTATTGTATGGTTGTGAGACATGGACGTTAAAAACCACAATGCTAAACAAGTTGGAAGCATTCGAAATGTGGTGCTATAGACGAATCCTAAAGATATCGTAGGTTTCGCACACTTCCAATGAAGATGTTCTTCAAATGATCAACTCAGAACGTCTGCTCATAAACACCATAAAGAGGAGAAAAACAGAATACTTCGGCCATATAATTAGAGGACCCAAATACCATTTACTTCGCCTTACAATACAAGGAAAAGTGGAAGGAAAGAGATGGATTGGTCGAAAGAAACTTTCATGGCTGCATAATATTAACAATGGTGTGGTTTCACAGTAGAAGAATTATTTCGCGCAGCAGCCGACAAAGAAAGGTTTCAGGAAATTGTAAACATGATGACGGCCAACGTCTGAATACGGACACGGCACCCAAAGAAGAAGAAGTACTCGAGTCAACTTGTAGCTCTTTAAATTTTGTTATATTTGAATGAATGTATGTTCATGTATACTTATCTCTTGTTTTGAGTTGTTTTTAAATAGAGTTTTATATAGTCTATTTTTTCATGGTAATATACATATCCAATGTGAAAGGGAGAAACCAGCGAGTTCTAGATTGAACATATATAACCTACTCCCTTTCTGATGGCTTTATATGTTATATAAAGGTCATAAATGGTAAATGTTAAACAAAAGTGGATGGGAAATGCAAACCTCTCTTGTGCCTTAGCTTATTTAATTGGGTTCCAATTGCACACCCTTGGCGACATTAAGTTCTGCTTTTTTATATTTAAGTATAGTTGTATTATTCTCATGTCTTTTTAATCGAGCCGAGTTTTGTGTAACGTTTATACCAATGACTAATGCTTTATATTGTCAAATGCATGACATTGTCACATGCATTGCTGACTAGACAGTATTCTTCGCAGCGAGTTAATAGATACGATCTACAATGATTATGTTTCAATAATTTTATTACTACATACATATTTGTCAACATTCTAGTATTGTTTCAGCTTACACCGGAAAATTATCTGCTAAATACAGAAAACAGACTGCTTTTAAAACAGACGAGAGAGTCCGACTAATGGACGAAATAATATCAGGAATTCAAGTAATCAAAATGTACGCATGGGAAATACCTTTCAGGAAAATAATCCGAATTGCCAGACGAAATGAAATAAAAATCATTACAAAATCTGCATATGTACGAGCTACCTTTATGGCACTGAACCTTTTCACAACTAGATTGGCTTTGTTCTGTACTTTACTCACGGTTATTTTGTCGAGTGAAACAATCACAGCTTCGAAGGTAAGTTTGAGTATATTTTAATCAATCAAATTTAAAATATTTATTCTCTGTTCTTAGTTGTGGGACATTCTGGCTCTTGCATACTTTTTCCTCTGTTTGTGATCCATATAGTTTCTATCTATAATATATTTTTTTAGTTATTTGTTACTTTTGTTTGCTAACTGAAAATGCTTTTAAAATATATGGTGTCTTGTATTAAACTACAAAATTTTAGATCCTAGTCATTAGATTTCTTGTACTGCTGAAATATCCAACTTATTTGTTGTGCATGTGGTGGTTGTGTTATGCCTTATTGAAAGTGGTCTTTCAGATCCATCCAGATGTACCTATGTGAGAAAATACTGCTCCGACTGCATATAGACTTGCATCAATTGATAATATTAAAGGTAAACTTAGGTCAAAATGTGCCAAAACTTTATCATTTCTCTTTTTATTGCTGTAAACGCTTCTTGATATTTTCTGTCCCATTTGAAAGATACTCCATCTTTAAGAATATTGTAAATTGTGATGTAAAATATTTATATTTATGTTGAAGTTTTTTAACAATTGGTCACATTTTAGACTATTATCGTTAATATTTAATGAAAACTTTCTCGTCTAAGACACATTCTGAAAAATATTTTATAGCTACTGGTAATAAGTATCGTAAAATTTAAATTTGGCGCCTTTGCATTTCCGGATATGTCCGCCATATTAAGAGGCCACTTTTATGAATTTTGGTCTCCTTTTCATAATGATTAGATTCCCCCTTTTGTCTTTTTGCTCGCTGATACTGGGCTTCACACATATGCATTTCCTTGTAGATTCGACTTCGTCCTCATCGCCAAATTGTTGTGTATGTGGTGGTTATGTAATGCTTTATTGAAACTCTTGTATTTTGTATTTATCGTAGATTTTATTTCATAAATTAAGAACAATGCAATTGTTTAAAATATATGTTGCAAAAGCATTGAAAGAGTGGAAACGAAAATGCAGAGGCATGGGCGTATACCTTGGAGAGATTTGCTTGTATACATTGCAGTTTGCTGATGACCAGGTTGTTATAGCCAAGAAAATTACAAGAAGAATATAGAAAGTGAGGACTAGAAATGAATACAGAAAAAACAAAATACCTGCCAATAGGTACCGAACTATCGAACATCACATTAGAAAAATAACGAAATCATCATTTTCTGCGACCATTACACATACCTAGGAATCGTTTTTTACACAACGGGGAAAGATGATGAAGAAATAAAGAGAAGAATGACACAATCCAGAAACACAATAGGTTGTCTAAACAGCATACTGTGGAGTCGTGAAATAGGAAAAGAAGAAAACACAATATCTGCCAATCTCTTATTAAAATCAATCTATTGTACGGAGCGGAAACTTGGCGAATAACCGAAAGCAACCAAAGAAAACTGGAGGCAGTAGAAATGGACGCTTTTAAAAGATCAGTAGGAGTGTCACGCAGAGAGAGAATACTTAATGATAAGATAAGACAGCAAATGGGGGTTGACAGCTCTTTAACAACAAACATAGAAAGAAAACAGCTGAAATGGTACGGACACGTCCAGAGGATGGATAACTCAAGACTTCCAAAAATAATTATGCAATGGATACCACCAAACCGCAGAAAGAGAGGAAGACCCAGGAAATCTTGGAGAGTACAACAAGACGTTCTACAACCAATTGATAATATATATATATATATATATATATCACATATATATATATATATATATATATATATATATATATAATATATATATATATAGTATATATATTATAATATATATATATATATATAATGAATACTGGATATTCGTGACTGTCAATTTAAACAAACAACAAAGTTTATTGGGGCTGCAGTCAGAAGTTTGGCCTAGCCAGAATTTGGGTAAGTTAAAACACACCAAGAAGATGTAGAAAACGAATTTATAGAACTTTTATTATTTTTAACTAAATTTTAAAATGTATTGTATCCATTATTGTATAAGTTAGAGTTTATATGTTTGTTATTAATGTTGAGTGTCATAGCTTCTTACAAATAATCTCAACGACTAGTAAGTACACTGACATTTTGTGATATATTGTAAATATTTACACATTTTTCTAATTACAGTGTCTTGATAAAGGAATTAAACAATTCCGAAAGCTAGACCAAAAGTCAAAAGAGTGTTTCTTTAACATCCCGGCCAAACTTCTGACTGCAGCCCCAATAAACTTTGTTGTTTATTGGGGCTGCAAAAAACATAGGACATATCCACTAAGTTACTACATGTAAAATCGTACTTTTCACATTCATAGACGTCAAAAGTGCATGTCAAAGTCAAAGTATCATACTTTGGAACAATTTATGTAACAATATTCTTTTTATCAGCCTTATTAATTTATTGTCCTCAACCATTACCACCTTAACCACTACAATTTTCGTTGGTAGTTTTGGTGATAATATTGGTTAAACTTCTGGCTTTTTGAAGTTTCTTTTTATTTCAGTTATTTCAACAGGATTTCTATTTTTATTATATTTCCACTTTTCTCTCTTTTCTGATCGTACCATTTCAAAATTAACTATGGTTTTCTGTAATGTATTGCTCACTAGAAAATCTATTCATACCACTTTCACTACTTGTTTCGTTTTAACTCACACATTTGAATAGTACTTCTGTACTTCAATAGTACATAATTTGCGATTACTCTTTTAGGTTTTCGTTGTAATGTCCTACTTCAACGTTCTCTCAATGGCTATGTCCACCATGTTTAGTAGAGGAGTATCTGAAATGGCAGAAGTTATGGTAGCTATTCGAAGAATTAGAGATTTTCTCATGAACGAAGAATACGATCCTAACAGAACAAATTTCGCTATGAATGGTAATGTAAATAGTGTAGACGATTTTAAAGAAATTGTAAGTTTGCAAAATTTGACTGTAAAATGGAATGTAAGCTTCAGCGACAATGCTCTTGAAAATATAAATTTAAATATTTCTGACGGACAGTTGATAGGAATTATTGGACCTGTTGGTAGTGGAAAAAGTTCTTTGTTACAAACATTACTGGGTATGTATTACTTAATTTTTAAATGATAAGAATAAAAACACTTTTCACAGATTTCTTTAGGAATACTTTCTTATATTATCGAATTCTTAGAAATATTAATTTTTTTATCATCCATACCAGTAATCTTTACACATTTCTCATCCTAATTTTTTCTTTTATCTTGAGCTAGTTGCATCCATTTTTTTACTAGTATATTATTGAAAGCTAGGATCATTGAAGTTCTTCCAATATTTTCCATCCAGGTAGTTTGCATTGAAATTTTATTAATAGATTTGAAGCAACTGACAACCTAAATATTTGTAAGCAGTATGTACACTAAGAGTCGGTCAGATAGCTCAGCGTGGCTGTGCGGCTGCCTCTCATCATCGCTTCACTGTCGAATGGTTCAGTGGATGTGGATCGAGGCCCCAGCTCGGTGTACAGAAAACAAAAAGTCTAACGCAGCAGTTTAAAATTCTAGATGAATCTGCGGCTTAGACTAGAATATGCTGGGATCTGATCGGCCTATGGTGGAGCATACGGCAAGAGATAAGGGCTTGCGGCTCGGTGATACTCCTCCATAGATCCCTACCGGACGCGGCGTAACGCCTAAAAAACCGGATATATATATAATATATATATATATATAATATATATATATATATATATATATATATATTGTTATGCTATTTAAATTGTATTCTATTGCTTATTTAGAAAAGATCCTGTCTATATTTATTAAATGATCTAATCTCCAATTAATCACAATAAATCAGCATTAATTAATTACAATCTCAGGCTATTAACTTGTACTATTTACCTTTGATCGTGGATTCAAAATATTTTCCAATTGGCTTCCTAATTGGATAGGTAATATGACCTGAATAAAATACACAGAATTTCAACTGAACTATATGTGAGATGTCCTTTATTTTAATGAAATTTTATATAACAATCAATCCTGTAATATTTGCAATATAATACTTTAAATATATGAGAAGTTGTTTTCTATCATGGACCCAAATGTTATTTTACATTGATTTTTAATATGTGTTATAACTAAGCTCTCTTTATAATTTTATTCTTTAAATGATCGCAAAATTAACTGTCTCTATTATTTATTCAATTTATTTAATTAATAAATGAAAACCACACACTCCTGCTCTAATGAAAATTGACTGACCTTTCGTTCTCTGCCGTTGCAATTCTATGGCCACGCCATAAAAAAAAACCTTTCTCTGCTTCTGCTCCTATTGTGGTCCAGATGACGTACACCTTTCTCCTATCTGTCCTTGTATCTGCAACCCAACAACTCGTGTAATTCTATGCAGCCTCCTTTTGAGCCAATCTCCGCGCCTGTTTATTAACTTCAAATGTTTCCGGCTTCGTCTGATATTAATATTCTTATACCCTTTGGTTTTTCTATCTCTCTGGTACCCGTTCCTCACACTGATCAGCTTTTACACAGCAAATAAACACACCCGGTAAATTACGTCTTTCGGACTTCAAACAAACACAAACCACAAAGCTCCTTCCTTCTTGGGCGACGAAAACTGACTAACTCCTTTCCTCTCTCCTATCTCATAGCCAAAACCACTACCTCCTTGCATTCAAAAATTGACCAATAAAAATCATCCACCTCTGTGACGTATATCGTTACCAACCAACTCTCTCTATAAAACGCCAGTCGGGTAATTCCAGAAAACAACATTCTTTAATTATTCTAACTAAATCTATCTGCTTTACAAATATTTCTTACTAATACTACAAACGATACCTGTTTCCTCAATTCAATGTCCTTTTGTTAATAAACTTTTACCGATAATAATCTTTCGGGGAGAAAAACCACCGCAAATCCCGGTCTATTGTTTAAACACACTGTCTATAACACTTTTATTCCGGGTAAATCCATTCCACAATAACCGACTTATTTAAATTTCTTATCGATAATATTTGAAAGTCTTGTCTCTGAGGCCTAATGAACAATTCTTCGAACAACTTAAAATACATATTTTGTCTTATACAGGATGTTTGAAAATTTATATGCCCGTGTCTTTATGAAATATCAATAATTTTAATTTTTATTTAAGTAATAAAATTTGTATATCGGTTTTTTATATTGCTAATGGACATTCAAAAAGTACAACAATATATATATATATATAAATATCTATATATATATATATATATAATATATATATATATATATATATATATATATATATATATGTACACTAAGAACATTTTAATCAATCCCCAAATATTTAGTTTCTTACAATTTGTTTAAGGTGAACTTGACATAACCGAAGGTAACATGAGAGTTCGAGGTCAAATATCCTATGCTTCCCAGGAACCGTGGGTGTTTGCAGCTACTATTCGTCAAAACATTCTTTTTGGAGAAGAGTACGACAAAAAGAGATACCATGAAGTTATACAAGCTTGCTCTTTAGAGAAAGATTTTGAGCAGTTTCCAAATGGCGATTTAACTCTTGTAGGTAAGAAAATATCCGAAATACTAAATACAGATTGAACCAAATTAAAACGGAACATACAATTTAATACATGTCTGTTTGAACTGCATTTGAAATAGTGGACCAATATAAAACTTGGACAAAAATAAATCCATACCTGGGTATAGACATTGTATAAAATATCGTTCAACTATCTGTCTCGTAACAATGTTGTTTGCGTAAGACGGGTTTGTCTAAGCAAGCGATAATAGTTCAGGAAATGAAGGTCGAAAAAAGTTAAAACTTCGCAATTTTTTCGTCCTGCATTTATCAAGTTGAAATTTTAACAGAAGGTAGGTGATAGCCCAAGGATCAAAATCTATATCGAACCGAAGTGCGCTGAAGGGTTTTATGGGTGAAAACTACCCCTAATTTTCAAAAATTATAAAATAACATATTAAACCTGAATATGGGTAAGATTTGGTTTGAATTAGTTAAATAATGATTATTTTATACTTTTGAATAGAGTTCCATCATATTTCAACCCTTAAAAAGCAACCCTTGTTAGAGATTAATGTAAAAAAATTACTAATTCTAAAAAAATGATTTCGTCTTGGATCGATTTGGATAAAAATTTGGATTTAAGCTCAATTCACCCGCTGCTTTATAGTTTATGTCATGTCGACGAACCCTGATTGTTCTTAGGGGTGAAAACTACCCCTAATTGTCAAAAATTATAAAATAACATATTAAACCTGAATATGGGTAAAATTTGGTTTGAATTAATTAAATAATGATAGTTTCGTGCTTTTGAATAAAGTTCCATCATATATCAACCCTTAAAAAGCGACCCTTATTAGAGATTAATATAGAAAAATTAGTAATGCGAAGAAAATGATTTCACCTTGGAACGATTTGCATACAAATTTGGAATTAAGCTCAACTCACCCTCTGCTTTATAGTTTATGTCATGCCGATGAACCCTGATTGTTCTTAGGGCTGAAAACTACCCCTAATTTTCAAAAATTGTAAAATAATATTACAAATCTTAAGATGAGTGAAATTTGGTTTGGATTAGTTAAATAGTGATTTTTTTATACTTTAAAATACAAATTCATACATTTTCAACCCTTAAAAATCAATTGTTATGAGTGCTATAGGTGAAAACAATTTTTTGCCAAAATTTTGCAACTTTTCAACTTTTGAAAATCACCCTTTACAACATTGCAGTTTTTATAAACTAATTTATAAGATATAAATTGAAAAAAGTAGAATTAAATACAAAAAAATTTATCAACATAAAAAGGCACCATAATTATATTCTTATACATTTACATAAATAGTTGGAAATATTTACATTTATAGTAAAACAATTATAATATTAATTTTATTCGTCATCAATTACATCTTCATCGTGATCTATGTCATCCTCATCTTCTTCAATTATTGGTGGACTGTTATTGCACCCTTCACCTGAGCACCCAGAACAAGTAGAGTTACAGTATAAACCAACTTTTCTGCACCCACATGAAACGCCGCATCCTTTTTTGCATTGGCAAAAAGTAATTTTCAAAAGTACATCGGGTGCAGGTTGTTTGTTCATGCGTACTGGTAATAACAAACCATCTTTGGAATACCATCCCCAATCTGTTGCTCTGATATTTTTATTGCCAAGCCATAGACACATGAGCAGATGTTTTATTCTGTTGTATGGGATTTCAAAATAAGAACGCTTACAATTTCGAATGTATAACGCCCCACTAGCTAATATACCGGTTTTGTAGATTATTATGCTCCGAAATGTACTGTACTATACTAATGGAATTTTCCGGAAAAAAATTAACTGGTTTTTTTAACGTATTTCCTTTAATTTTTAACGATAGAGTGTTTCTTCAAAAACGATTTGTAGAGGTTTTTAAGAGCTACAAGGATCTGTGAATTAAATCTTTTTGGAACCCTTGGTTTTTAAATGGGGTGAGTTTAAAGGGCCCGAAAAAGATGGTGCTTGATCTTAAATCGATGCTTTAAACGGCTATATCTCGCCAAATATTCATTGTACAACAAATCTAAATAAAGGATAATTTTAGTCATTAAAAAAGCTACAATTTGGTAATTTTTATTTTTTTTCATATATTCAGTATTTTCGGGCATATTTAAAAAAAGAAGGGTAAAAAATATGAAATTGTAAATCGTTTCTCGCTTTAACGCTGTACTTTTTCTAAAACTAAGCATTTCAAATGGGTCAAACTTCTTGGACGTATTAACAATACATGTACAAAGGGAATTGCAGAAGGGTGAAGATCGATTTTAATTATGGGGGTGGTTAGGGGGTTGTTTTCATCGATTTTTTCGTAAAAAATGAGGTATTGACCTTATTTTCATCATAACTCACTCAATTTTTGAGCTAAAGTCTTTTTTTGTGATAGGTCTGTTTATGCTCTTTAAAAAAGGTTTTGTGAGTTTTCTTCCAAAAATGCATCATTTTCCGATATTGACTTTGAATCTTTCAATTTGGCATTTGAAGAAAACCGCTGAACATTGATAGGCCGTATTTCGGTTCCTATTATATCGCAAAAACATTTTAAAAAATGAATTGTATTTGTCTTTTTAAAAGCTACAAATTTGTTCTCTACAATTTTTTTGATAAAATGCACCATTTTCGAGTTATTCGCGAAAAATCGATTAAAAACGTGGATTTTTTTCGTCTAAAAGTTGTTACTTTCAATCGCGAATAACTTGAAAAATATCATTTTATAAAAAAAATGTATAGCACATTTTTTGTCTAGAATCACTTTTTTAATCGAAACCTGTAGTTAAAACGTAAAAAAAATTTTCACCCTGGAGATGGGGTGGCAACCACCCCCTAGGCTTTGGCGCACTTTGGTTCGATATAGATTTTGATCCTTAGGCTATTACCTACCTTCTGTTAAATTTCAAGTCAACCCACGCAGCACGAAAAAATTGCGAGGTGAAATGCTTCATTTCCTGGACTATAACTGGTTTGACAGCATATTAAAATCGTAGATTTATGTGTAGCTTTCAATTTCAGTTCAGAATCCAGCAGCTCGCTGAAGTATTGGATTTTTATAATATAATTATTTGACAATCTTTTGTTGGCCAACCAAATACAGCAGAATTGAGCCGAAATACATTATATTCCTATGTTCCGAATTTATTTCGTTCAATCTGTATATTATACATAGGTATTTTAAATATGTACAATTTTATTAGAGTAAAAACTTAACGTTTTTAATTTGTGGGCAAACTATTATTAAACTCTGTATAGTTGCAATAGGGCATGAATCCTCGGCACACATGTAGCACTCTACAGTCTGATTGTGTTTCTTCAGAAATACAGAAACCAGTGCAAATACATTTCTCTATGTTTAGTTAATTACTAGAAAGCTCTACTCTGCGTCAAACATACAGAGCTAACAAAAGCTACAGATTAGAATAATAGACTTGAATGATTCAATATTTAGTCTTAATTCTTCCATTAAACTGCATCTGTAAAAAAGTGGGAAATAAACAGAACTTCAGAATAGAGAAAGATGTAAGGCTGTGTTGCGTTTCCTCTCTCTGGTTAAGTAACTGAGGCATTTGACACAGCCACAAAATACCTGGCAGAGTTAAACCGACCGGAGTAACATTTATGAATATGAGAAATGTTTAGCAACAAGAGACTTAATTTAATGGTACGGTACCGTTTTGTAAAATGCTTGATTTACTCAGTGCTGCTATATGAAGTTGAGACTTAGACAATACGAGCTTATGCCATGCGTTGCCTTGAGGCTTTCAAAATGTGGGTGTTTTGCATAATCATTAAAATTTATTGGACGGATCATTTAACCACCGCCAATGAATTACGCCGAATAGGAAGGTAAATGGACTGCTGCAAATAGTGAAGCGAATGAAAGCAGTCTTTCTGGGTTACATATTTAGGAACTTCAAGTAACAATTCAGCATTCAATAAAAAGGCACATTCAAAGTATTAAAGAGCATCTGTAAGTTTGTGTATAATTATTTTTGTATAGTATCTAGGACAGTTATTCAATGCGATTACATTCGTTTTAGGTGATAGGGGATCATCTTTGAGTGGTGGCCAGAAGGCTAGAATAAATTTAGCAAGAGCTGTATATAGAGAAGCTGATGTTTATCTCTTGGACGATCCGTTATCAGCTGTGGACATACACGTTTCCAAACATCTATATGAAAAATGCATTAATGGCTATTTGGCAAACAGAACGAGAATTTTAGTTACACATCAAGTACACTATTTGAAGGATGCGGATAACATAATTATTTTAAATAATGTAAGTTTCTTTAAATATTATCTATTACTATATAGGGTGGTAACTTTGCTTATCTTTGCAAGGCATTTTAATAATAAGGAGTTGTTATTGTAAGACTGCGTTCAACGCCTTGGAAAGGCGTTGGAATTAAATAAAATTAAATAAAATTGAATAAAAATAAATAAAATTATATAAAAATAAATAAAATTATAAAAATTATAAAGTTATGTAAAATTATAAAAATTTATAAAAAAAGTTATAAAAATTATATAAATTAATAAAACGAAATAAAATTAAATCAAATTAAATAAAATTAAATGTAATTAAAAAAAAAATTAAATACATAAACGATAAATAAAATTATAAAAACTTATCAAAAATTATAAAAAAATATTAAAAATTATATATATTTTTTAAAATTTTGTAGTTTTCTACCATGTATCAAGAATTACTAGTTTATAATTATTTTAGGGACGCATAGAAGATGAAGGAACCTTTAACTTTTTGGCAAACAGTGACAATGTTTATGCAAAACTTTTAACTGCTGAGCCAGAAAATTTGGAAGAGAAGAAACAAGACAGATCTAAATATTCTAGGCAACTATCAATAAGAGTAAGTGTGTCATAGAATTGAGTTAAGTTATAACAATAATACATTTCTTATTAATAAAAATATTAACATAAATGGGGTGCTCAAGAAAAGAAACTTTTTATATTTATTTTTAGCCGAAAAATTACATTCGTGATAAAATGATTTGTTTGTTCTGAAATCCCATGAAATCAAATAAAATTCAAATTTTTAAAACCCTGCCTTATTTCGTAGTAAATTTTATGTAAATCTGTATGCATTTCGGTATTAAGTTATAAAATGTAATAATATTTTTTTAGTTTCATGACCGTTATCGATCGTTGGATATCATGGTGGATACCATATTCGCTATCGTGACTTTATTGTCCACGTTTACCTTAGCTCCCTCGACGATTTTTACCCTCTTGAGAGACATGGTCAGAATAATCAGCCGAGAGATCTATTTAGAAAAATACGCTACCTGACAAGAGACTTCAGAGCCAGAACTTGGGCCATTGAAGATAACACTGGAACCCTGAGAACAAACAGAGAAGACATAGCAGAGACATGAAGATCGTATTGCAGGGACCTATATAAAGATGATCAACGCCAAGAGCTTGTTAGCCAAATCTATGACGAGGTGGAAGAAGAACCTGATATACTCGAAAATGAAGTAAGACAGGCTATCAACAAGCTCAAATATAACAAAGCTCCAGATATGATAACAGCAGAAATGCTTAAAGCCACAGAAGAAACCGGCGTAAAGTTACTTCATCTACTTTGTAACCAAATATGGCATTCCAAACAATGGCCTGAAGACTGGACATAATCTACAATAACGACCATACATAAAAAAGGCAGCTTCCATAAATGCGACAATTATAGAACTATCTCTCTTATATCCCATGCCAGCAAGATAATGCTACATATAATCAATGAGAGACTGAAAACATTCCTTCAAAGAGAAATTCCACAAGAGCAAACTGGATTTACCAAAGGTAGAGGCACTCGAGAACACCTGCTGAATATAAGACAGATAATCGAGAAATCTAGGGAATTCAATATCCCACTATACATCTGTTTTATAGATTACCGTAAAGCGTTCGACAGGGTCAAGTGGAGACACTTATGGCGAATACTAAAAGAAGTATACGTACCACAACATCTAATTACGCTTATAACTGAACTATATGAACACACTACTGGATTAATTAAAGTACTTGACACACTTTCGAACGAATTTCATCCAGAACGGGGTGTCAGACAAGGATGTATACTATCTCCACAATTATTCAACATATATGGGGAGTATATTATGCGAAGACCACTTGAAGGATGGGAAAAGGGCATCTGAATAAATTGTCATAAACTAAACAATCTACGTTTCGCAGATGACACAGTTCTTCTTGCAAATAGTCAAGCAAAGCTGATAGAACTTATACGACTGATCGAAAACGAAAGTCAAATATTTGGTCTGCAATTAAACATATCGAAGACAAAGATCATGATAGTGATAGACTACACAACAATCATCCACACATAACCACAATTGACCGGTTCGAGGTTGTGAGCTCATACTTATATCTGGGATCATTAATCACAAACACAGGGTCATTACAAGAATAGATTAAACGTAGATGTGATCTAGCAAACGTTGCCACAGTAAAAATGACCAAAATATGAAAGGACTGTCAAATTTCAAGAGCGATAAAGATAAGGTTGATCAACTGCTTAATATTCCCAATACCGACCTACTGATGTGAATCTTGGAATCTGAAACAATCGGAGAGAAGAAAGATAGACGCCACTGAAATGTTCTGTTGGAGACGAATGTTACGAATTCCTTGGACTGACCGTAGAACAAATAATTCAATTTTAAGAGAGCTAAAAGTTAGCCAACGACTCTCTAGTAAAGTCCATCTCCAACAATTAAAATATTTTGGGCATGTTATGAGAGCAATTACAGAAAACATGGAAAGACTCATAATACAAGGAAAGGTAGAAGGCCGAAGATCACGAGGAAGATATCCAACAAGATGGATAGATCAAATTACAAGAATATGCCAAAGACCTATGCATGAATTAAAAGAAATGACCAGAGACAGAGATGTCACTTGCCCTGAATGATCATATGTAAAAGTTAGTACTTTCAGAGTGTCTCATAATTTGATCGATCTATCGATCTATCGATCCAGATCATTCCATTGGTATACTCACATCTCAAAGGATTCCAATAGCCTTTGAATAACTTGGAGTCCAAGCTTCCATTCCATGCCGTAGAACTGGAAAGATATAGCAATATGTTATTTTAAACGCAAAGGATAATACTAAAATCGTGGCTGCAAAGCACGTTCCTCATTTTTTACAAAAGTAGCTCTGGCTCATTCTATTCGGCTTTTAATATCTACGGTTTGAATTGGTAATGATATTACTACCGAGACACACGAGTTTTTCTACTCTGTCCAGTGTGATATCTCTGACTTTTATACCACCATCCTGTATATCATTTTATTTGATAATTATCATATATTTAGTTTTCTTAACTAGTTTTAATCTATACTAATCATCCGGTTTGTTTTATGTTCTTCACTAGATTTTGAAGGTCTTCTCCAGCAGTTAGCCAGCACTAAAGTATCTTCGGTATATTTAATATTATTCACGGTTACGTCATTCACAATAATACATTATGTTGTCTCTATTAATAGTTCTTTAAATATTTCCTTTGGATTCAAGTTAAAGGGTACAGGAGATAGTATAGAGCCTTGTTTCACTCCTCTTTTTATATTTATTTTGTTTGTTTTGTTTATTTAAGTTTTGCTTTAGAAATACCATGTAATAAAAGTATTGTCTTTTTGCAAATTTCCCTTGCCGCCCCATCGCAGCAAACCTGGAACAACAAAACAACATTCTAGAAGCTTGGTAAAAACTTACAAGCTTCTTTAAAGATAATTACCTTGTACGTAAATGATGCTTTTTTTCATTCCTTGGCCAGAACCTGGTATATTTCGTTTATTTTCTAATTTGTCAATATTTCCATATAAATAGGCATCATGAAGATCTTTTGTTCCATTGGTATATAAATTGCGGAATATTTTGTTACAGTTTTCATGGCCAATTTCTTTAAAATACTTTAGCTTACAGTGACAGTTACTACCAATATGTTTTCCGAATTTATGTATATCAGCAATGGTCAAATAAGGCTCACGCTTAACTCGATTTTTTTGTATGTTTCTTTTCCATGACGCTGTACGTAAAAGTCGCTTTTTTCATTGTTGTGTCGTGTTACTAAATATTTTATATACGTTACTCGTCGTATTTTATATTTTATATATGTTACTAAACATCTTCTGACTTATTAGGGACGGCTTCAGGTTCTTGATTTTCTCTATCAGAGCTAAATGAATCATCAAAAGCGGTATATTTTGTAAGGGCTGAATTTTGTGGTTATGTTTATTTTTAATTGGCACATAATCTTCGTCACTGGATGTATGGTGCATTAAAAAGATGGTGACACTTTCTGTATCAGAAGACATTATTTTAACTTTAAAATTAATAGTAAACACCGTGAATTGCTCAAAAAATAACAGCTTGATGCCAACAACACAATGAGTTATAACCTATTTGACTGAGAACTGAGAGCACTGTGCATTAACCAGTCAAGTCCAGGACTTCACCGATTTGTACACAAAGTATCAAAATGCAGGCAACACCATATACACTCTGTTATTGATGTTTTTATTCATATCGAGCTGTTTTTTATTTGTTCATATCATATTGTTTTCTATAAAGGAACTAGATGGCATTACAAAAGGTGGCGTTTACTTCATTACCATAAGCAATAATCCATTATTAAGGAATAATGTAAGAATAAATAAGAATATACAACTATTCGACATAACATTTACCAACTTCAAAACATGTCTACACTGTTTTTTAAGTTTATTATATATTTTTTTAAGTTCGTTGGTATTACAATTAGTAATATTACAAAAAATTAATATTTTTTTCGTTAATTCCTTAATTACTTCTACAAACCTTTGCTTTCAGAGTCGAAAGGATTCAATGGCAAGTATAGTCAGTGAATTAAGTATTGCAGATATTCCTTTATCAAATGATGTCGACTTTGAAGAAGAAGGAGCCGAAAAAGAACAAGAGTTTCAAGTTAAAGACCTTCAGGAACAATCATCAAAAGGAAAAGTGGGTGGTTCTCTGTTGTTTAAATATATGTTGGCAGGTTCTAATACATTTGCTGTTTTAATATGCGTTATATTATATATAGGTAAGAGAAAATATCTTTTTTCTAGCGTTTTTAACTTTTTATTTGCGGATTTCATACTAATTTACAAATATCATTAGGTAGAAAGCCAAAGAGGTCTAGAATTATTATTCCTCAAAAAGCAGCATGATAACGTAAAAGTATACAGAGAAATATTTATACAGAGTCACACACATAGAACTAACTATGTACCTAACAATTCTGCATAATACAACCACAGAATTGTCACAATCACAACCTGTTAATCTCAAATAAAATGATTCACAATCTGCAAAACACCCTTTTACTGCTTGGAAATTTTAATCCTTTCTAAGACTGTTAAGTGCTTATAAATTGACACTCTCCTATTGATTATATGACTATTGCAGAATTGGTTGGTAATAAATCTATCATTTGACGGAAATATTCTCAAAAATATTAGTTGTCATTTCTTCATGGTAGTCGTTCGTAGAATTTGAAATAAAATTTAGCAAGCCTTAATCAACAAGTCCTTTATCTTCTCCAATATGAGTAATAATTAAACGGCCCATTTGCCATTGGGAAATTTTAAAGGCCATAGACAAACCTTCTATAAATGCCTGACGAGCATTTTTAACCAGTTTATCTTGCAAAACTTTATTTAAAAAATGCCCTTTGTTTATCCATGGCATGTTATATCTAAATAACAATTATTTTTGCCTTCTCTCCTTAATTTTTGAATTTCCTTATCAAATAATTTCTTCTTTCCCTATGAGCGTAGATTTTTTATTGTTATTCTCATAAACCAATCCTAATTTACATAAAGTTTTCCACAATATATCTCTTTTAATGTTTGCAAAAGAATACTCTAGGCTTAATTTCACCACGTGATTGCCAGTATAAGCAATCCCCCACTAACTGACCAACTATCTTATTCGGGCAGATTAGTTAGTAAGTGGTAGGGCACTTTTTTGTCCTGGAATTGAGAAATTGGACGAACCTATTAGTGGTCAACGTCATAAGGATATAGAAGGCAACGGCAAAATAACTACATTAATGATCGTCAGATTTCCCTAGAACAATAACCATGCAAACTACGGTCAATCACATGGGCCATAGTCCGCGGCGAACCTTTAATAGCCGGGAGTGCTATGAATTTCTGCGATGAGGAGCCACCCGAATATGGCAACCAACTATATAGAGAACAATTGCTTTTTAAATTTCGGGACATAGAATATGAGAAGTTTGTTTGAACAAAGGAAAGACGCACAACACTATTCAGGAATATTTCTTCTTTTCCGTTTACCCTCAGCATGCAGCACATATTCAGCTGAACTCTACGCCATATACCGTGCTGTGAAACTTCTTAACGAGCTTACACTCACAACAGCCCTTATCATAACAGATTCCCTTAGCTCTCTAAACTCATTAAAATACATTTTTCCGAAACATCCTTTTGAAAAGTTGCTAAAATACCAGCTTTCCCAAGCTCATGAACATGGAAGAAGCGTCCAATTTTTATGGGTTCCCTCACACGTTGAATAACAGGAAATAAAGAAGCTGACACGATTGCACGAGAGGCTATTTTAAGTGATTTGTCGGAGCCGATAGACAAGTGTGTTTCCAGTGACTTAAAAGCTTATTTTAAAAATAAAGTGTTGTGTTTGTGGCGAAATGAGTGGTCATAATAGACGGGAACAAATTGCGGTTGCGCGTTTACGTCTAGGACATATCAGATTAACGCACTCCTACCTTTTCACAAAGAAAAATCCACCTATATGTGATCAGTGTAACGTCCGATTAACAGTCGAACACTTTTTGATAATTTGTAGTAAATATGATCAAGAAAGACAGCGCTACAAGATCCCAAACGCTCTACCACAGGCTCTAGGTCAAAATTGTTCCTATGAAAATATAGTGAATTATCTCGAATCCATAAACATTTTGTACAATCTGGAGGTGTCTAAACTTTGTTATTTATATTTTGTTCCATCGAATAACCTTTTGGTGGATGCGACATCTTTTTCTAATAAAAAAAAAACTATTCAGGAAATCAACAGACTGAACCTAGAAATATTAGGCATAGGCGAAATGCGTTGGCCTGGTTCCGGTAAAACATTGGTCATGAATAAAACGATATATTACTCTAGAAATGACACCCGAGATCATCTATATGGGGTTGGAATAGATATCTCCAGGAACATCTAAGCAGCCGTTGTAAATTTTGTTCCCTTTTCGGATAGAATGCTATTATTACAAATAAGGGGTAAGCCAGTGAACATTAATGTAGTAAAAGTTCATTTTTATGAACTACTCAAACAACTTCTATAATACACAAGAAAGGAAAGAATTACTACAATAATAGGTGATTTAAATGCAAAGATTGAAAAAGGCCGAGTTGACAATATAATAGGTGATTATTAGACTTCGGCAAATATGCAAAATAAAAATGTAGAAAATATGCGCATAAATATGCACGTGTTTACCCGAAAATATGCAAATATTTTACAAAATATGCATACAAATAAATAAAAAAATCGTAAAATAGTAACAATTTTATTTAAAAAAAAAGTGTACATAACTAAATATTTCCTACTATTCATTAAGATTTACATTTATTTTAAGTAACTACATCATTTTTAAGTATGAATAAACTTATTTAGAATTATGGTAATAATAAATGACCAAGTGGTGTTCAAAATTTTCTAACAAAAACTTGTGGCTTCTGTCTGAGTACATATATTTATATATGGAAAAACTTCGTTCAACATCAACTGATGTAACGGGAGCATTTGTTCAAACTAACCAAAACATTTGGTTCTAAATTAATTGTTTCCGAAATATTTCCAGCTAGAACACTGACTACTTCAGAAAGAATATGGTAACCTTTATTTTTTTCCATAGTAGCTTCAATTTTTTTTAAAATATCTTTTCCAATATTACCTCTAACGTTCCGACAACATGACGCAAATTCTTTTATTAATGCTGTACTTTCGAACAATGACAGTTTTGGTGATTCTAACTGAGTAATTGTTTTTTTGAACAAAACTAAAATTTGATTTATAAATGAAAGTTCTTGTTGAAGCAAGTTACTCTGAAAAGTTTGTTTAGAATCCAAAAGAGATTGGGAACTTTCATCTGTTAACGTATCAATTATGTTCTTTATTTTAACAAAATGATCTGCATAAAAATTAGCTGCTTCTAACCATGTTCCCCATCGCGTTAAAATAGGTTGTGGTGGAAGAGGAATGTTAGGTAGCATTTCTTTATAAAGTTGAATTCTTATAGGAGATTTAAGAAATACTTTTTTGACACTGGATATCATGGTATTTACAAGAGGAAACTTTTTTCGTATTTCCTCTGCAACTCTGTTTAATCCATGCGCTACACAAGTAACATGTATTAAATCTGGGAAAAATATTTTTAAATTTTGTCCTGCTTTCACCATATAAGGAGCAGCATCCGATAAAATAAGCAGTAATTTATTAGAAGGAATAGTTGTCGGAAGAAAAAAAGTTGCTAATGTTTCTTGTATAAAACGCGAAATTGTTAAAGCATTTGTTTTCTCAAGTTGCTGGCATGAAATAAGATGAGATTTTGGTAAGGTATCTTCTTTAAGAACACCAATCAATAAATGAGCAATATACTTTCCTGAGGAATCAGTGGTTTCGTCTACAGATATGTAAAAATAATTATCTGCAATTTCTTCCTTAATATTAATTAACACCGACGAGTATAGCCCGTTCACATTATTTCTTCTTAGAGACCGATCACTTGGAACATTAAGTTTGCAATATTTTTTTAGAAACGAACTAAAATTTACATTTGCTAATTTTGAAAGCGGTATGTTTGCAGACACTAATGCGCGACACAAGTCTTCATTAAAAGTTTCTTGCTCATCTAATTTTTTTGAAGTAGATTGGAAACATTTAGCCATTGAAGTTTGATGTTTTCCTCCTATTTTTCCTTTTTTTGCAATGTGTGAAGCAGTTCTCACATGTTGGTCTATCTGAAATTTCTTCTCACATGCTATCTATAAATAAAAATAAAAACCTTTATTTTAACCCAACCTTTAAAATATAAAAATATACAAGGTGTTTTTGGTTAATCAAATAACTGGTTTGGAAAAAAAAACACTCGCTAAGTGTTTTAAATGCAGTATTAATCCACAAATTAGTTTTTGTTACTAACCATTAGTACATCATATAACTTATTTTAAAATTCAACAAAAGTTTTTTTTTTGTTAATTCAATTACAATAAAAATAATTGTGTTTTAGAATAGCTGACTTCATAAAAAAAAGTAAAGGTGAAAAATTTTTCTAAATACACACCATTGTATTTTACCATGGACAATTTTTTCTCACTAAAGGAAGCTATTTTTCATTTAAAAACAACCTACGAGTACTAAATTTCAAGTAAATACGTTTATTGGTTTTAAAGTTATTGTTGTTATTAACTAAAAGAATTTAATTTTTTTTTAATTTTAACACCCTGTATCTCGAAAAGTAAATAAGTTTGACCCCTCATTAACTATATCGTTTTGTTCAATTTTTCGAGAAGTATCTACAGTCAAACGTTGTAAGTGTCATTTGGAAACACCCTGTATGTATGAAATATTAGATATTTAATAGAAAATATTAGATACTTACAATTTTGCCACAGACTGAACAGTAGATTTTTCCCATATCCATAGACAGCTCTTTATAAGGTTTAATCCAAGTTGAAGCACTTGTTCTTTTAGGCATTATAAAATCACAATCTTCCTTTTTTTACGCACAACGAGTGTTTACGCTTTGAATATCAAAACAAAAATGATTTACAAATCTGAGCATCAAATTAGAAATGTTTAGGTACCTAATTCAATAAACTGGGAGATTTTGGAAAATCCCTAAATTAGGAACAAAACTATTAGCCGTTTACCTGCTGTTAAGATACAATAAATTGTAGATAGATTTGGGGATTAGATCATAAAATGCAAATGAGCGAACCCTTAGCGATTATCCAATAACTGAATGCCTCAGTGACCGAGACTTTCTAAGAATGTTGAGGGCTACTTAAATTGATCTTCTTTGAAATTGTAAATGTTTTGTACCTGTAGAGATTACGTACTTAGATCATTTCTTGATTAAAATGACTACAAAATTTTATACAAGAATTGAAATAAATTGGTATGTTTAAAAATTTTCAAATACAGTATAAAAATCTGAACTTTATGCACTTTATGCAAACTTTTATACAAATATGCCAAAATATGAAATATTTGCATAAAATATGCACAATATGCAAAATATGCAATATGCATATTTGCCGAAGTCTAGTGATTATAGTTTAGGAATAAGGAACGTTAGATGGGCTCAATTTTGTCAAGAAGAAAACCTGGCGATTATGAACACATGGTTTCGATTACCACCTCGTAGACTGTATACCTGGAGGTCACCATAGGATAGTGAACAAAATTGCATTAGAAATCAGATTGACTTTATTCTAACCAATCTAAGATTTAGAAATTCCATTGTAAGCATCAAGACTTTTATAACGCAAGCGTTATTTTTTTGTATCTATTATTTTATTGAAATTGTTTGTATTAACAATATTCTTTAACCTAGTAACTTAAATTATAACTAAAATTAATTTACAGGAACTCAATTAGCGGCCAGTGGGGTGGATTACTGGGTAAGCTATTGGGTAAATGTTGAGGAATTCAGAAACTCGTCTGAGTCTCTTAACGCTACTTCACCTACCTTCATTATTCCGTCCATTGAATTGACAACAAATAATTGCCTTTACATATATGCGGTCCTATTAGGAGCTCTTTTTGTTCTTGCTATGACAAGATCTTTCTTCTTCTATAAACTCGCCATGTGGAGCTCCAAAAAACTGCATGCGACAATTTTTGATAATATTATTACTGCTACAATGAGATTCTTTGATACCAATCCAGGAGGAAGAATTCTCAATAGGTTTTCTAAAGATATGGGATGTGTTGATGAATTACTACCGAAAGCAATATTGGATTCTTCACAGGTAAGATTTTTTATATTAGAAATAGGTAACTTTTATTCTTTTTAAAAGTTTACTGTAGAACCGTTACTACTAATATTCCATTTGTATATGTATTAAACCCATAGGAAATAACCTCTTTTTTTAATCGAGATAATTTTTTAACTTGTAATGTGTTAAGTAATAACCACATACCGAATTATATGCACGAAAAACAAATCAAAATCAACACTTATTTCCAGAAAGTAAAATGTGGATACTTGGGAAGTACGCCTATAGACGTTATGGAAACAGAAACATGCGAACCGCCATTGAATCTTCGGAGAAGATTTCTATCTGACAAATTCGTGTTAAAGTTAAGAAGTCAGAAATCTAAGTTACTGGTTAAAGTATCTAGTTTAGCTCGTTTGGTTTTAACATCTAAATATTGGGATAAGAAAGAAATACCATTATTAGTTGAAAGTTTCATTACCAATGTTCACAGATATGAAGAACTTTATAAATCCAATGGAATCCCTTTATGGAATTACTCTTATGAAATGTTTCTTTCTCCAGTTAAGACACATATTAACGCTCGCTATTTGTGTCAAAACAATATTATTATACAAAAAGAATATTATCGAGATTGTATAGTAAAATGGAAACAGTATGAAAAAGTTTATACTGATGGATCTAAATCGGAACATGGAGTTGGCTGTGCAGTTTATTATCCTTCCAAAAATATCAAACTAATATACAAACTGTCAGATATGATGTCAATTTTCAGTGCTAAGTTTATTGCCATAAAATTAGCAATTAATCTGTGTTTAGAACAAGAAGAGGATAAATTTGTCATATTTACAGACTCTAAAAGTTCGGTAGAAAAACTTAATAATCTGTTTTTGAATCCTAAGTTAAATTATATTCTTCTTGACATTTTAGAAATGTATCAAGTAGAGGAAAACAAATTTATATATCATGGATAAAAGCTCATTCCGGTATAGAAGAAAATGAAGAAGTGGACTATTTAGCAAAAGATGGTGCGAAAAATGGAAGACTACTTAGATTAAAAATACCAGAGTCTGATTTTATTCCAATTTTTCGAAAGGAACTTAAGGAAAAGTGGCAGATAAAATATAAATGTGGAGACAAAGGACAGTTTTTTAAGAATATACAACCAGAAATAAGGGACAAACCATGGTTTGAGAATACACGTAATCGTTCAATTATTCGGATAATAAGTCGAATGCGCTGCAATCATGCACTATTTTCAGCGCATAAACATAAAATAGGTTTGTTAGATAATAATAAATGTCTATGTGATGAAATTGCCGATTTACAACATATTCTTTTAGAATGTCCTTAAAAAAAAATAGAAATTGATAAGTTTTATCAAATTTTAATATTGTACAAAATGAAATTTCCAATAAATGTTTCAAATCTATTGACATTAGAGGATAATAGTATCTACAACATCATATATTAGTATGTAAAATCTACTAATATTACTTTGTAAGCAGTATTGCGATATATGAATAAATTTGTAAGCCTAAAACGAAAAAAAGCAAAAAAAAACAAAAAAAAAAACAAAAAAAAAAAACAAAAAAAAACAATATAAAAAAAAGCCAAAAAAAAGCAAACCAATAAATAAATAATATTAAACAATAAAAAATAATACTAATAAAAAGAAATAAACAATAAAAATTAAAGAAAAGTTACAATGGCATATAGACTGATATAAAAAAACAATAAAAATAAAAATAAGTAACGAAAATATTTAGGCATTTACTAACACACTAAAAATATTCTATCTTAATTTAACTTGTATATAATATTAATATGTATATAACGTAAACAATGGAAATGGATGATAAAACTATGAGAAAACATGACTGGCCTTCTGGCTTTGCCAGTGCCATTAACTTAGGAAAAAAAAGAAAGTAAAATGGCAAAACTATTTCGAAAAATTATTAAAAGGAGAAAAAAAAACTGATGAAAACATGTAAAAAAAAATAGGTGAATAAGAAGAATTAATACCCATACACACATAACAGGAAATAAATAATATTGACCCAAGAGGAACACAGATACCATATTCGACAGTGAAGCGGAATTGATGAAGTTCTAACTAAGGAAAACCTTTAGGCCGAGCAGAAGAAAGATGCAGATCTAGAGCTAATCCGCGAGCAAAAGAAAGAACCAGATCTAAATATAGTCCGTGGGTGGCTGGACGACAGAGCTATTCCACAGTGGCCGGATATTGCCAAATACGGACAAACAGTGAAGGGCTATTCAGTGGGGCTCCTTTTGTTTGCAAAATGACGTCATGTCTCCAGGCTCCGTGATAAGTATTACTGGGTTAATTGTCGGAAAGATGTGGGAGAATAGGGCAAACGATGTGACCTACGTGCATTCCAGAAGGGACCCAAAACGACACTTGTGGGAAAATTTCTAACAATATAATACCGGGACTCCATGGGAACGAGTTGTTGTTGACATTCTTGGACCATTTACAGTAAGATAATCAGAAAATGAGTATTTGATGTCTGGTATGGAGTATTTTTTCAAATGGTTAAAAGTAGTTGCACAACCTAACCAAGAATGTTGGGTAGTTAAGTAGCTACAATTGGTGAGGTCCTTCTTGAGAAAAAGACACTTTCCGAATATGTCAGCGGCCTAAAGGATAGACTGGTTAAGGTCCACGATTTCACCAGGAATAAATTGCAGCTCACCACTGACCGGATAAAGGATAGGTTTTATAAAAAATCTACTCTGGTTAGCTTCAAGGAAGGTGATACAGTCTGGATCTACCAACCAACGAGAAGAGAATGTCTAAGTATTAAATTGTAGTGGATTGGGAGGGTCCGTACCTGGTCGCTAAAAAGACAAATGACCTTGTACAAAGGGTGCAACTGATGCTGCGGAGTAAGACAAAGGTCGTCCAAATAGAGAGACTGCGCCTAAGGACAGAAACCACCGTTTTGGTCCATTTAGATCTTCTAATGAGATCGATGTTATAGAAATACATAAATAGAAATTTAAAACCTGTTTATCTATAATTAATGGCAATAATACCACTAATCCTTAAATTATGGGAAAGCCAAGACGATATAATTTAAGACAAGCTATACGCCTGCCTCTTCTTCTTCTTCATGTACCATGTTCTTTCAGAACGTTGGTTACCATCATAGCTATCTTAATTTATTTCACTGCCACCCTAAATAGCATGCTTGTATCAACACCATACTAATCTCGCAAGTTCTTCAACCATGAGGTTCTTCTTCTTCCTGGACTGCGTTTGCCTGCTATTTTTCCTTGCATGATATTTTGAAGCAACCTATATTTGGAACCTCTCATTACATGTCCGAAATACTCCAACTTTCTCTGCTTGATGTTTTCTATGATCTAAGTAGTCTTGCTAAGACGTTCTTGTATTGTGGAGTTTTCTCCAGCCAGGAAACTTTTAAAATTCTTCTATAGCACCACATTTTGAAAGCCTCAAGGCGATTTAGATTGATTTTATTCACAGTCCAGGACTCGACGCCATAAAGTAAGACCGAGAACACGTAGGTGTGAAGTAGGCGGATCCTCAATGCCAATTTTAGGTCTCAGAAGGATGTCCAAGATGTATATAACACCTTGGACATCCTTCTAAAAGCAGCTCTAGCCTGCTCTATCCTAGATCCAATTTGGCTGTGACTTTTTGCGTTACAATTTAATTGCTCTCCAAGGTAAACGATTTTATCAACTTGATCAAGTTTGGTACGCCTGCCTCGAATTGTCGAACGTTGTTGAACGAAGCCGAACCTCGAAGTTGAACGTTCTGGTCTCTATATTCAATTTAATCATACCTGAAATTAAAACAAATGAGCCACAATAGACATTAATGAAGTATTTTTTTAATTTTACCTTTGTTTTGGTTATACCTGAATCTTGAAGTATTTGGTCAATTATCTTATATAGAATCATTATTAGACTTTCACATATTTTGTTGAATTTTTCCCGGACAGCTGTTTAGCTGTATAGTTTGAGTAATTTGTTTGCAAATATTGAACTAGTGGATTTTTCGTTGATATTCGTTTTTGTTAATATATGTTTCCATATTTTAATAGTTATCCCGTAAGTTTTACTTGTTTAAAAAATCCATATTCAAATTTTTTAATTAATTATTTAAAATTTGTTTAAAACATGTTTAAAAAAGTATATTTATTTAAATGAATATTTTTGAGCTACACATTTTAATGCTAAAACATTTTATGTTTTAAAATCCAATCAATTACAGTTTAAACATGTATAAACATTTTGTTATTATTCTGAAGCTATTTTTCTTTAAAATTTAATTAAAATTTACTACTTTTATGTATATTAACATATGTTTAGTTTGACGTTTTGTAACGTCCAAATTTAAGGAAGTGGAAATCGAAACGTTAAAATAAACATTTTACACTAAAATTTTAGTTAATTCCCAATAAAAATAGTAAATTGCGTTTTAAAATATTTTTAATTTCAGATTCTTTTATCTATGTTTGGATCTCTCTTACTGATTATCATAGTTAACCCGTACTTTTTAATTTTGATTGCTGCATTGAGTGTAGTTTTCGGTATTATGAGGCACATCTACCTAAAATCTTCGAAGAACATTAAGAGGTTAGAAGGAATAAGTAAGTATAATTCGTTTTTATTCAATTTTATTCGTTAGGAATTCTGTGCAATTATTTTGCACATAATTTAATTATGCAAAATTTTCAAAATATTAAGCTTTTTGTTAGATAACAATAAAATTTATCTTCATTGCATTTTAGTGAGAAGCCCGGTTTTCACACATTTGAGAGCTACCATTGAAGGTTTGACAACCATAAGAGCTTTTGGAGCCCAAAGTACTCTTATGGACGAGTTTGATCATCATCAAGATTATCATTCAAGTGCATGGTACATGTTTATTGTGTCCAGTAATGCTTTCGGATTTTACTTGGACTGTTTCTGTTCTGTATTTTTGGCAGCACTTACTTTTAGTTTATTGTTATTCGGGGAGGGTAAGTTTTTAATTTTATTAATTATTTATTAGTTTTTATGTTATTATGATACCTTTTTGTGATATTTAAACAAATAGTAAATCTACATAAATCATAAGGTCATTGTTAAGATTTTAAAGTAGTAAAGTAGTATTAGTATTAGTTGTAGAAGCAACTACCAAATGTCAAGGTATATTAACATAATTTCCTTATTTTATACTTTCCTAAAGCGACCAACTATTTACCATTAGAACCACAAGATTAACATACTTTGGATACATATAGAGCCAGTTAGATCCAGTATTACACACCAAATATCAAAATGAAGTCAGCAAAAACATGGACTCAACTCGGTAAAAGTGATCCGAAGTGGTCAAAAGTAGCTCAATGAGTCGTAAAAGTTATAGCCCCTGTATTTTTGGGATTATAAGGGCATAATTTTAATTAACCATCTTAAAAATGCTCAAAGTGTTTCTAAAAGTTATCCACAATAAAATAATTTACTGGAAATGCGAGGAAAAAATTGCCCCCAATCATTTTTGATTTGTGAACGCCGTGGTGTGCAGGTATTATTCAGAAATGTAGAGATGTGGGATGTAATAATTGTGCATGCCTGATTGACTACAATAAGGCTTTCAATAGAGTCATGCATAACCAAATCATGAAAGTGCTGAATAGAATAGGGATTGACAAAAGAGACTTTTGCTATAAAAATAATAGCTAACCTGTACTGAAATCAATCAGCGGTGCTCCGAATAAATGAAGATTATACAGATCAGATCAAAATCTTAAGGGGAGTGAGACAGGGATGCATAATTTCACCACTAATATTTAATCTGGACTCGAAGAACATTTTTGAAGAGGCTCTAAAATATATTGATGAAGGCATCTCAATAAATGTAGCTGAAGAACCTGCGGTATGCTGATGATACAATAATGTTTTCCAATATCATAAAAGGGCTGCAAAACTTAGTGACTAAATAACGGAAAAAAGTAGAAAATATGGACTCATTATATCAGAGAATTATCATTAGCAACGAAAACGTAACTGAAGCAAATCTGTATGTTAACCAAATGAGAATTGTACGTGTTCCACAGTACAACTACTTGGGAACTATAATCAGTGAGTCGTGGAACAGTACCCAAGAGATTAAATGTCGCATCGGAAAGGTAAAAAGTGCATTATTGACTACAAGCTCTGTGTTCAAGGGCCATTACCTCACCCAAGAAACTGAAGTTGTTCTGTACGGACTCCGAAAAATGGACATTAAAGGCGGAAACTCTGTCCAAACTTCAGACTTTTGAGCTATGGTTATAAAGAAATATCCTGAAGATACCATGGACAGACAAAGTCACCAATGAAGAAGTACTACGAAGGTTGAACACAACCAGGAAATTGGTGAAAGGCCGTAAGTTGCAGTACTTGGGACATATAATGAGAAATCAAGGCAGATATGAGGTAATCCAATGCATTTTGCAAAGTAAAATTGAAGGATAAAGGGCCCCAGTACGAAGAAGAATTTTGTGGCATGCTAACCAGAGATCATGGTATGTGGTGTAGAAAGATCTCAACACGGCTATTCTGTATAGCAACCAACAATCATATAGTCATCATAGCCAGAATGATTGCCAACGTTCGGAATGGACAGGCACCCTAAGAAAAAGATCTTGCAAATGGTGAAACTATCAATAACCTAGATGCAAAGAATATAGACGCTTATAAGCTATAAGCGTCTATATTCTTTGCTAGATGATTGCGCATTATTGGACAAATTTAAGCAGAAATTTAAAAATTTTCTGTTTACTTCTTTTCTAAACCATGGAGTTTTCTTTTTTGATATGTTAGTGTTCGTTACTTTTCTCTCCCCAAGTGATTCTGCTGGGTTAATTATATTATTTTTGAGTTTTTTTCCAGCTTTCCTCGATTGTGAAATCACGTCCCATCACTAGTTTCCTGAATTTTTCCATCAGTCACCCTTTTCATCCCATCCACAGTTTCTACCCAAATCTGTGTAAGATTACAACATATCCGAATGACATAAATAGAGATTTAAAAAACATTTCATTTGATTTATTTTTAACTTGTACTATGATTGTAGCCTTTAATCTGAAGGGAGGTCAAGTAGGTCTGGCCATTACTCAAGCAACAGCACTAACAAATTACCTACAATGGGGTATGCGTCAATCTGCCGAGGTAACCAATCAACTTATGAGCGTGGAAAGGGTATTGGAGTATGAAAATTTGGAAAAGGAAGCACAGCCAGTTTTACCTCAGAAACCAGCCAAAGAATGGCCCAAGAAGGGAGCAATTACTTTTAAAGATACTTGTTTAAAATACTTTGAAGGAGGACCATTGGTTTTAAAACATCTTAATCTAAGCATTCAACCAAAGGAGAAGGTAAATAAAAAATTGATATTTTTTTATATGCGATATTGTAAACACAACATATTAAAATCTACATAGGTTCATATCATCTGAGAATCAGAGTATGATGCACATATCCTAGACTCTATAATTTGTGTGGATTAGATATTAAGAAGTGGTCATAACATTTTTACACATCTTATCTTATGGAGCATGTGGTCATTGTTTTCGGAGTTGCTAAGGTAAAGACTGTTATAAATACTGTCCCTTCTGTTATTACATATCTTAGGGACTCAAGTCCCATAGTCATGTTAAAGTATCTTCTATAGAGTTAGTAAAGTAAATAGGGTGGGAAGCCGACCCTACCGATAGGTGACTTAACCACAGCCAAGAAAAACAGATGGAGTTCCATTATCCAGAGCAACCAAAGTAACGTATGCTTTAATTTTATTTCTTCTCCATTGACTTGGACTTCAATTTTAGGCAAAAATGGACTTGGGATAGTTTTACATTCAACGAGTCTTTAGCATTCATTTTACTTTGGCAAATCAATAATTACTAAATTTAGCCAATTATTCAAAATGATGCCATTATAATACTATAGCATTAAAGAGATCCGTCAAGGCTGCTATTCGCATCGTTTGTCTTATCTGTTAGGGATGGCTGATAGAGATAATATATAATATTAGATAATTAATAATCTGCTTTTCTTGTAGATCTGTAATACTTATAGCTTTAAATCTATAGGAAAATATACCCAATTAATTCATTACAGCAACTTATTTGGTTTCTTTTAGGTTGGAGTTGTTGGTAGAACCGGAGCAGGAAAATCTTCCTTAATCCAAGCACTATTTAGACTAGCTCCGATTGAAGGTTCCATTAAAATCGATGATATCGATACCAAAGATATTAGCCTCAATGATCTCCGTTTGAAAATCTCGATTATTCCTCAAGACCCAGTGCTATTTTCAGGAACTTTAAGATACAACTTGGACCCATTCGAAGAATATTCAGACGAAGTTTTGTATAAAGCTATAGAAGATGTAGAACTGAAAGACCCTGCTAATGTTATCAACCGATTGGAAAATAGAGTTATGGATAGAGGTTCCAATTACAGTGTCGGACAGAGACAGTTGATTTGCTTGGCAAGAGCTATTCTTAAAAATAACAAAGTTCTTATGTTGGATGAAGCTACAGCTAATGTAGATCCACAGTAAGTATATGTTCCTCTCAAATCTTAATAATTCGATATTTCAACTTTTTTTCTTTAATTATTTTAAAATTACAAGTTGATCACCTAAATATCCCAAATGGTAACATAGATCAAAGACAAATTGAATGCTATGCTGGAACAATGATGTACACTCCAAATCACATTTTGTCGACAAACTAAAAAAACACCTTATAATTGATTATTTAAAAAATATGTGTATAATATGATAAACTATAGTCAACTATAATCAAAGCAGATATGAGCTACTTCAAAGTATTTTGCAAGGTAAAATTGAAGGAAAAAAGGGCCAAGGACGAAGAAGGATATTCTGGCTTGCTAATCTGAGAGCATGGTATAGAAAGACCTCAACACAGCTATTTCGCCAAACTAATCGGCAACGTTTGGAATGGACAGGCACCCTAAAGGTCGATTCAGACACATCAGTCCCGTCATAGTCTCGGCGCCGAACCGGTCCTGTTTGGTCACAGAATTATCAACTATCTGACAGCTGGAAAACTGTTCGTCGCCTGATGAATGTGAATGCCGGCGCCATATTTCTGTTAACGAACATTTTGTATGACGGATTGTTCGGTTCGGCGCCAGGACTGTGACGAGACGTGACTGATGTGTCTGAATCGACCTTTAGAAGAAGGCGGTTAAAACGTTATTTTAGAAATAAAAAATCAAGTACACGTGAAATTAAAAAACGTACATATTATTACCAAATTACTTATGGCCATGTTTTATATGACGTACATATCAAAATAATATTATTCACTCTGAAGATTTTGATAGAAGCTTACATACTGTAGTGGAATATATTCGGAAATATTTAATAAATTAACATGTTTTTCTTTTTTTAATTGACAGTGGCCCCTCATAGGCTTCTGTAAGTTTATCAATAGTGACTTTAGTTATAGGCGTTTAAGTTGACTTTAAATAATAAAATGGCCATGGTTGAATAGTGTGGGATTTTCTTAACTCTATAGTAATTTGATCTTCTGAGCTAATTTGTATCCACACTAACTAAGTTATTTTTCACTTTCATTCTTTCCATCCTACATTTTCTGCATTGATAAAACTTTAAAAAAATGTTTGATGCATGTTGATAACTTTAAATGGGATTTTAACTCTAGCTTTTGCAATTACATATGTCCACTAAAACGGGATATAAACCGATGAAAGTTTCTTGTTGCCTTCTATGAGGTCAAAGTGTCTATCACAGGACAGAAAGCTGTGCCCACTAGTTAAAAAATTTTGCTCAATTTGGGTAAATTATCTTTCTAACAGTAGTAGTCGAAGTAATGTTATGACTTTCCAATTGGTATTTTGAACGACACATCTATCTGACCAAATAACAAGTTTTCTTTCTTGGCCTGGATCAAGACGATTTCAGTTTTCAGTTATATAAAGTAGCAATGCTGATTCTATCTCAGTGTAGCCTCGATACGCCATTACTTCGTTCCACGAAGTTATACGAAGAAAGTTGTCGCTGGTAGAAATTAATGAGTGAGTTAGATTAGGGCAAAAAGAACTTAATTGAAATGAGGTTGGATGCTCGAATAAATGAACTTTGAAAAATAAGGCTATTATCGAGCACAAGTTAATTAAATCTAGCCCAAGTACTTTCGCTTAAAATAGCATCGTCAGGGGCATTTCAGGGACATAAAATTGTACAAAACACTACACAAAAACGAGGACAAACAGTTTAAAATTACTTAAAAGATTCTACGCTACATTTTTTGTCAGTATCTGGAGGGATAATCATTATCTCTATTCAATGCCCCTGAAGATTCTATTTTAAGCGAAAGTACTTGGGCTAGATTTAATTAACTTGTGCTCGATAATAGCCTTATTTTTCAAAGTTCAAAAAGAACTTGTTGCAAATCAATATAAAACGACATAATTAGCATTTATTTTTGCAATTTCAGTATCTTGTTTTATATTAATGTTTTATAACCTGCTTTTACTCGCATATGATGAATTTTTTTCTTAATTTTTATTTTCTTTCTTTCACATTTATCGCTAGCAGAAGAAAGCTTGATAAAGAGTTTGCTACAATATGAATATGGGAAGTCCAAAACACAAGTTGAATTTACTTTTAAAAATGTCGTGGTAGGTTCGTAGAGAGATTTTTGTATCACGGTACAGTTTTGAAAATAATCTGTACATTTTTGAGATGCTTAAATCAGCTAGAAGGCAACTTTTAGAAATAGCATTTCTGCTATAATGGGGATGGCGGTACTATTTACAATAGATCGATACAAGTCTTAGCATATGCTAATGACATTGACATAGTAGGGCGTAGCAAGCGAGATGTTGAGCAATATCTCCTAGAATTGGAAACAGCGGCGAAACAGGTCGGTCTAGTCGTCAACGAAGACCAAACCAAGTACATGTTGGTTACAAAGGATCCGATAGCAAATGAGGAACGAGAAACAGTCTTTGGAAGTCATATTTTTGGACGTGTTGACAACTTCACATACCTTGGGTCGCTATTGACTGCTACCAATAAAACAAGCGAAGAAATCAAAAGACGAATAAATCTTACAAATAGGGCATACTATGGACTCCAAAATTGGTACTTTATTAAAATATTTTAATTTTATATTTAATTATTTAATATTTTATACCAGTCCATTGACGAAGGTTTCAGAGCCACGAGTATTTCTTTCTACCAATTCCTCTTCTTCCGTCGATCTTTCCGTTGAGTATGAATTGCATTATCCTGTATCTGTTTCCTCTTAATATAGCCCTAGATATTCGAGTTTTCTCAGCATAGCATTCAATTATTCTGAAAATATTTCTAAACTGTTATTTTATTACAGGACCGACGCTTTAATCCAGAAAACCATCCGAAAGAAGTTCTCGGATTGCACTGTGATAACCGTCGCACATAGACTAAACACTATCATGGACTCTGATAAAGTATTAGTTATGGACGCTGGACAAATATCTGAGTTTGATCACCCGCACTTACTTCTTCAAAATAAAAATGGAGTTTTTTACAGTATGGTTGCTGAAACTGGTAAAACAACAGCTGACCAGCTTAGAAAAATTGCCTCAGATAGTTATCAAAAACTCCAAGCATTACCAGAGTAAAAATTGAATGTTAAGAGAAAAAAGAGTTAAAAGCAGTTAAATATTGATGTTATATTGATATATCTTTACGTTAATTACATTAAGGTTATATAATTTTAAACTGTTATCTTGCATTTTACTCAATGCATATCTTATGTACAAAACTTTTTATACAAAAATATTTATATAACGTAAAAATGATAAATATACTTTTCATTTTTCGTTACCTTTTGTTTCTATTTATATTTAGTGTGCCTATAAACTATATATATAGTTTAATCCAAAAAAAGAAATTCTATCAAGAATCGAACAAGCAAGGAAACCCCTCATGAACATAAAAACATTTTTAAGAAGATCACACCTTAGTCTAGAACTCAGAATTCGAATGATCAGATGTGACGTTTTCTTTGTTTTGTTGTATGGTTGTAAATGTTGGACAATGAACTCATACTCATACTTGGGTCATGTCTTGAGAGGTGAAAGATATGAATTACTCCAAGTCATATTGGAATGTAAAGTGCAGAGAACGATAGAAATCTTTCGTGCAGGAGTTTTTATTCAGATTCCGATTAGTGATCCGAAAGCGTTTTTAATAAAGAAGGTTACAGAGTTCGACTTGATATTTAGTAATATTCATTGGATATTGTGAAAATGCTAAAAAAATTTAATTTTTATTTCAAAAAGGATATCTTTTAACAATATAGATATCGGTCATTTGTCAACACCTTTCTTTGCAGTACCACAAACCTGGAACTTTAAATATTAAATATAATCACCAGAGAGAAAACAAAAACCCCAGAGAGAAAAAATAAGTAAATCAACAAAGGTTAGTAGCTTAAAATAGTCAACAAACACTGCAAATGGCTGCACTGTGTGGGCCCCAAAAGGTAAGGAAGGGCCAACTAAACCATAACAGGATTTTCTATATATAGTTTTAAAAATACTAACAAAAATAAAATAACGGCTTCGGCCCACAAAAAAAAATTAACAAAACATTAACAAAAACCGGCGAAAGCCAACAAACAAACAAAAAACCCAGGCACGTAGGGCAAAAACTCTTGAGCATCAAGTCCTTGAACGAAACCTAGTCCGGAGCGGAGGCTTGAGGCCCAAGCATGCAATTTTAGTTTCGCGGATATGTCACATGATGATAGAAATAAAGTGCGTCACGCTTTCCTGAATTTAAAATCGATTAGGGAACCATGTTGGAGTTCTATTAACCAGTAGTCCCACGTGAAGAGCATTTGGCTGATAGTTGTGCCCCTATTGAGCATGAGAATGCTATCGGGGAGAAAAGGATGGTTTGGCGCACTGGAACGAGGTGGAGCGACCTCTGTTTTACTCGTGTTAATACACCTCGCTCCAATAAATTGTTACACCCGAGCGTAATTTTAAGGGATGAACATGTCTGACAGGCTGGGTTTAATTAAATTGCTAGCTTGTATATTAAATATAACATGTGCAGCATCAAACACATATTTTGCTGAAAAAATTTATCCAGTATTTATTATTTTAACTCGATTCTTGTAAAAAAAGTTAGTGTTACACCTCTTAAATACTAAAAGAAAAGCCTATGTTTTGCCAGTATTAATCTTAAACGTCAAAGACTATATTAATACAAATTTTTGCTACATTACAAGGAAACCTTATTAAGTGTCAACTAAATAAAATCAACTAAATTTTAAATTAATAAATTCATAATTGGAAACGGTTTGCTCATCAGCCATAATTATTTAATTAAATATTCAAAATCATACCCAAAGTCGCTGTTCGAAATTACGACGAACATTTTGAAGCATTTTAGGAGTTACTAAACCAAATTTATTCACTATTCGTCATCTTAGGTCTTTATGTAACCCTACAGAAAGAAGTCCAGGGGACTTAAATTGGGGTATCTTGTTGGCCATTCAATAAAACCTCTTCGTCCAACTCATTTTCAATAATATTAATCTAAATGGAGAGTACATTTGACTAGGGGTAAGTGGTGTACCAAGTAAAAAAGGACTAGTCTACAGATTTTCGTAACATGTACTCCATTTTTCATGTAGTCTAAATAATTGCCAATTAGTAAATACTCTAACATTTTTACCATTAGCCATTAGCCATTTCGTTTTTCACCTCGTAAATGTCTTGACCTTAGGCTGCCATCAGAGCAACCCAAACAAAACCTAGATTCATCACTAGACAAAATTTTATTGGCCATACCAGTTTTGCCGAGCTCTGCACCATTCTACGCGTCGAGCCTTGTGCTCTGGTGTCAAAGGTAACATCATCAGCGGACGGTAAGATCTGTCTCATTCCACGTAATCTATTCTTCTTATTACTACCCTTCCTGTAGCTACAACTAAATCATCTTTAACTTGATCTACCTATACTGTCCCGTCTATTTCTGAGAGCAAGAAGTTATGCTGGCGCAAGTCACGGCCTTGCGATATTCTAGGACGTCCGGACGTCCTTTACGACGCCGATAAGTCTCATCATTCAATCACCTACTCCAAACTTTTAACACTGTTGATGGATTGATTAGCTTTAACATATCGTAAAATTTGTTGTAAACCAAAACCGGCCACGTTTTAGCCATTGAGAAGTTTGGCCAACATAACAGCTCTGGCAATCCAAACAAGGCAGTTTGTAGATAACATTAGTTTTATTTACAGTTGAAGTATTGTCTTTTACTTTACAAAACAACTTTACAATAACTTTAGAACATATTATGTACAAGAACATTTTTAAATATTTTTAACTCAAAATCTGTAAGTAATTCATTGTTTATTCTCACCTTATATTTATACAAATTATAGTGTGCTAGGCGTGAAACACTGAAACACGAAGGGCAGCGCAGCAATATTATGTAGGGTTCAATAAAAAACCTAACAACAAAATTGAAAAGGGTAATCAAATACCTAGTAGGATCAACTTTCATCGCAGTGCAGGTATGTGAAAAGGGAGAAGGATATAAAGTTGTAACAATTATTTACGTAAAAAAATATTTTTAATTAAGACGATTTTTTATTAAATAATCAACAATTAAATTATAATACTATTTACTGAAACTAAGTTTAGTAAATTTTGCAAATTATCTACATAGATAGTTGTAATGTTGTTTTGCTTCAATACATTTTTAACAATCTGAATTAGCTGTTTTTTAACTTGCTGCGTCAGAGGAAATTCCTTTGATAACTTACCGTTGTATAACATTTCAATTATATTTTCGAGTTTGTCTATTATTTCATATCCATTTTCCTATAAATATCATCCAATGTTAAGAATGTTAAAGAACACAAACCAAATTAAAATCTTACATCAAACAATAAAAGCTGTTTTGGATTTAGTACGTATAACAATGATTCTAATGCTGTTTTTGTGATTAAACAATAATTTTGCCAAGACTTTTAAAATGGCTGATATGTTTTTTTGAACTGAATATTCTGTTAAAAGTTTTGTGCCGAAACTTCGAGCTGAAGTTTTCTTCGCACACATTTTTAGCCCGTATTCATAACAGCATTCGTTAAGGCGTTGCATTACGTTCTGTAATCTGTCATTATTATTGTATGATCTGCAAAGCTTAAGTTATTCAAAACTTCTCCATTAATAAATATACCCACTATTAAATCTACGGGCGCTTCTTTAACCCCTTAGTGCATAGAGTTTCATCGTTGATTGAATCAATCAACGATGTAACGCAGGGCAAGATGTAATTTATCCATTGTAAATTCCCTTGTAGAACTACTACAACGGACAGATGGCAGCATGATTCACACGGCAGACATTACTGTTCACGCCCACACAAGTTTTATTTAATTTAGTTAACGTAGTTACTTAGAAAACTGGAAGATGAGTACACCAAATGGGGCCTCACAATTAATATACAAAAAACTGAGAACTTAGTTGTAGGAGAAAAACCAGAAAGCCTACAAATCAAAATGGGAACTATAAAACCAACAGACAATTCTAAATACTTGGAGTCCAAATAACATCAAAAGCCGGAAGTAGAGAAGAAATACATTCCAGGATTGGCCAAGCAAGATCAGCCACTAGACAGCTACACGGGCTATTATGTCCGTGTAGCTGTCCGTGTAATAAAAAAATAACAAAAGAAAATAAACGAAGAATTTATTAAACAATAATAGAAATTATTGGGCTGTACGGCTCCGAACTCTGGGAAATAAACCAAAGAAACCAATCAAAAATTAAGGCCATGGAAATGAACTACTGGGGACGATGTTGCCAGCTCACTAGACTTGATAGGGTGAGAAGCGAAGATATTCGGAGAGAAATGGAAATCGATCTAGACATAATAGACACAATAGAAGCCAAAAGACATAACTGGTATGGACACCTTCAGAGAATGCCTGAAAATAAATGAACAAAAAAATAGAAGAATGGACTCCGCCAACTAGAAGAAAACGAGGTAGACCGAAACGATCTTGGAAAGACGATGTCGACGATGCAATGACCGCCAGAGACCAGAGATCTAACAACTGAAGATTGCTTCGACAGAAAACGCTGGAAATTAGGATGCGAGAAGCGGCGCCAGCTGTAGAAGACTCGCTTATATTATTATATAGTTAACGTAGTTGGTGCTAACAAGGTGTCAAATTTATACAATTCATTTTTACAAAATTGAACCTGTTATTCAATTCGAGTAAGTACATTAAAATTGTACTTAGAATAATTACTATAACAATTTTTTTAGATTTGGTTAGCAATTTAATCATATATTCATGTAATTCAGAAACAATCTCATACTTTTAAATATTGGGTGATTTATATTGATTGAAAGTTGAGTGTTACATATATGTAAGCTAGGCTTTTATGTGCACGAAATTGCCCATTTATTTTAATTATTGGTTTATTTATAAATAAACTCTCGTATTTATTTTTAAATTGTTTAAATTAATCTAAAGCTTTATTTCTTTATAGGCAAGGATTTACTTTAAAGAGATCCTTGACATGGCATTTGTTGATGACATAGAGAAAATTTTCATAGTACCTCTACAGGCAGCCGAACTGACTGAGGAGGATTCTGGGGATGAAGACGGTACGATGGTACTATCGATAACTTGACTGGGTCTTAACTTGTTATAGTGTATTTTTATGTATGAGAGAGTAATAAAACAATAAATTATGTATGCAAATCCCTAAACTGTTGATACGGGTGACTCAATGAAAAACAGATATTTGTCAACAAGTTTACAGAAGTATATAGGAAAACCATTTTAAATTGAGTATGACCACCAGGTATAAAGGTTGGAACAGAATAGAATACAATAGTTGTGAAAGTTACTAATCCCTAAATAAGGTTGCCAGTGTCGGAGTGATGGAGGTTAACAGGTAATGAATTTGCAAGAAATGTAAGATGTTTATTTTATTGGTTATATATAACCAATAAAAGTTTTATAAGTACCTACCTATTTGCAAAATAAAGTTTAATTCTTTAGATAAAATAAAACGTTTTATTTTATCTGAAATGAGTGCATTCCACTAAGTAAGGGTTTCAACAATCAAACATTTAATTCTTTAATTCCAGGAATCTACGACAGTAATTGACTAGATAATTACCTTCTAACTTATTCCACAGAAAATGTGATAGTGGGTTTTTCCATTTTGTAGGAAGGTCCAAGTGGCGTATTCAAAATTCTTAACAGTTCACTAAAAGTAGGTACTTCAGTTGCAAGGTGCAGTTTATTGTGTATACTAGTGTTATGGAAAATTTGGAAGTGCCGTGTAAACGCCGAAAAATTGGTCCTTTAACAGTTAATGAAAAAACATTAATATTTAATTGTTTTAAATCATTTACAGACAAACGTTTATGCGAAAGTGTTGATGAGACCGTTGAGTTAGTTAGCAGTACACTTGGTGTTGGGAAATCTACGATTTACAGAGTTATTAAAGAAGAGAAATGTGGTAGTTTTCAAATGCCACGTAATGCTCCAGGGAAACCAAAATTTTAAATAGAATATCATTTTAAAGAAGGACTTCGACGGAAAGTGCAAGAATTCTTCTTTAGACAAGAATTTCCAACATTGGATAAAGTTCTTGTCTCAGTTCGAGATGATAAGGATTACCCAGAAATGAGTCGAAGTACGTTATGGAAACTTTTAAAAGAAATAGGCTTCCGCTGGAAAAAGAATCCCAGAAAGTCTATTTTATTAGAAAGAAGCGATATTGTCATATGGAGAAGACATTTTCTAAGAACCATAAAAGGAATGAGAAACCAAAAAAGAAAAATATTTTATCTTGATGAAACATGGATCAACGAGGGTCATATACACCAAATAAATTTTGGCAGGATGAAACTGTTACAAGTCAAAGGCACGCTTTTGTAAATAGTACATAGTAAATAGTAATAGTAGGAAAGGGACGCAGGCTGATAATAGTACACATTGGCAGTTCAGACGGTTTTGTTGAAGGTGGTTTATTAACTTTTGAATCAACTTGTACCGGTGACTACCATAAAGACATGAACGCTGATGTCTTTCAAGAATGGTTCGAACAAATGATAGATCTACTTCCTAAGAACTGTGTAATAGTAATGGATAATGCAAGTTATCACTCCAGACTTATAGAAGGACTGCCCACAACCAAGTGGTTAAAAAAAGACTTGCAGAATTGGCTGAGTTCAAAAAATATTACGTACCATCCCGGATCTATAAGAAAGGAACTTTATTCGTTGTGTGCCCTTCATAAAGAAAAATTTAAAAAATACGAAATTGATGAAATTGCCAAAAATCGTGGAATGACAGTACTTAGATCCCCATCATATCATTGTGAATTAAACCCGATTGAACTGGTATGGGCACAGATAAAGAGTGAAGTTTCAAGAAAAAATACCACTTTTAAAATTCATGATGTTAAACAGTTGTTTTTGGAGGCCGTAAATAATGTAAAACCTGAAAACTGGGAAAAGGCAGTAAATCACACTATTAAAGAAGAGGAAAAAATGTGGAAGCTGGACAATATTACTGATGAAATGATCGAGCCAGTTATTATAAATCTTGGTTCTGAAAGTTCATCTTCTGAATCTGATTTGGATTTGTAACAAGTAGCTGTAAGTTTTATATTAATATTTTTATTCATCTATCTAACATACCTTAGACGGTTTTAAAAACTCTTTTTCTCTTTTGTAATTTTTAAAAATTAAAAAAAAATGTGATTTTTTTAAAACCCTTTTTAATGTAGGCCAGTCAGTTCTAATATAGTGTGTGATAAAAGAGGTCACTTTTGTTTACATACACATAACACTTTATAACACTGAAATAATTCATGTATTTTTAACAATTATTCAAAGTTAATTTTCAATTAATCTTGAGCACGCCCATGGAGTGGTCGGAGGTACCAGTTAAAATTATGCTAATTACTCTCTCGTTCATAAAAATAAACTATAGGCTAGTGAATACAAAAATACTAACATCAGGTGTTCACGAAGTGGACCAAAAACATTTCAAATGCGATTGCCAAAGAGATATAGTAAAAAGGAACAAAAATACATCAACATATCCAGATCACACTTAATTGGGAAGTAAAATAATTTGATAGGAGAAACAGATTTATTGGACTAAAACATATCATGTTATAGAATTGGTATTCGATCGTGAAAGTGGTGATGGTGTATATATAGCTTTCTTTTAGATGCAGCAATTAATAATGCCTGGATATTATATAAAAAAAAGTCACGATGGCCAGTTACCACAGCTAGCTTTCCGAGGTTAAATATCGCTTCTCTGTATCATTTTATATTAAATGATATCAAATACCTTTTCAGAGTCTACAAAACGTAAGTACATGTCCTGATATAATGTTCATACGTCTTATGTACAAGGCATACAAAGCACGTCTTGTGACTATATCATTCCTAGAGCTAAATTGTGTGTTACTTATTTTACATTCGAGTTTAAACAATTCTGCTGTATATTATTTTAAGAAATGTGTATGATTTTAAAATATTTGCATTTAAATATTTCAACAAAATTTTTATTGTATTATTTCATTATTTGTTATTTAAAATGAAATTATTCCAAAATAAGTAACTGCCAATGTGATTTGTCCCATTCAAAACCAGTCAACAACACCCAAAACAGAGTCCAAATAAAATAACAGGTTTTTTACTCCTCTTATCAGTAGAACTAGTTTTAAGTTCTTACATTTTTATTGGTGAATCAATAATTTTGGGTAGGAATGTTTGTTACTCGTCAAACCACTAACGAATAGCTGTTTAATGTATTGTTTTTTGGAGATATATGAGTAAAGCAGAAATATTATTTGATAAAACGGCAAACCAATGAAAATGAAACGTTCCTTTAAGAGGCGTAACGTCATTAAACTAATAGAAAATATACAGAAACGATGATAAAGTGCTACAAAAGCTGTATCTTTGTTTTTTTTTCTTATTCACTAAGGCTATTGTTTTGTGATCTGAGCAGGTTGACTTTTTGAGAACTAATACAAAGACAGATTGCAGCCGTTGTCTTGGGATTATGGCAGTCTGATATAATAGATTAAGGAGTTCAATCATCATATCAATAACATCTTTATCAATAAGATCAAATAATTCGATGGGTACTACATCTGGTCCAGTAACTTTGCCATCTTTTGTGTTTTTGATGGCATAGATAACTTCTTTCATTTTCTCTTTCATCATTAAATATTTGTAATTGTTCCAGTGACAATTTCTTCTTCATAAGCGATACAGTCTTCTGTTATTAGTCTCTTTAATTTTTTCTCTTGTCTCTGTCTCCTATTATTTTAATAGGATGAAATATTGACGACAAAAATCCTGTGAAACTGGAATGTGTAATGGAGAGAATGATGGAAATAACATTAAAGATACCAGTAAGAATTAAATCAGCCATAAAGATGAAACATGTTTACTACAAAGGAAATTCAGTACAGCAAAGGGTTTTTAAAGGTTTAAATATGGAATAATATCATAAGGTTACTCTTAGTTCCTATGGAAAACTGGATGACAAAAAATACTATCCTATAATAATAAAGGCCAATAAACCTAATACTTATGAATATCAATGACAGAGAATACAAAACACAGTAAACACAGTACATAGGTCTACCTGAAAATATCCTTATTAGGCTAAAAAGACTACTCTAACTTTAAAAAGAAACTATTTTAGCTTAGGTATATAATTATTTAAATAATTATAAAAAGTACTAGTAGAAAAATATTAATTATTAAATTATTATAAGCTTTTAAAGTATTAGAATTAGAAATCTATCTACTTACATGTGAACATCTACAGTGGTGATATCTAACGGCTTTTTGTTTCAGGAAAATATTTGCGCCAAATTTTAAAGATTCGCTAAGAAAACATTCAACACAAACTTTATTGCGATAGTACCAAAAATAAAAGTTCCTTTGAAGATTTTTTATGATCGCTGTTAGATATTTGCTCATAGTTTTACTTTTTTGAAATCCAGTTATGTGAGTCTAAAATACATATCAACATGTTATTTCATTGGTAAATTTAATCATTACTTGCAACATAAGCAACATTTTCATCAATCAAGGTATATTTGAATTAGGGCAACTTTTAAAAGCAATGTTTGATTTTCAATATCCTATTGAAATTTTTGGGGACAACCAAACTTGCATAAAAATGGCTTAAACCTGTAACACCAAACGCTCAAATTGATGTAAAACAGTATTTCATAAAAGATATAGTTAATAAAGGAAATTTTGTTATTGAGTCTTAACTGATAGTGTTATTATTATCAACCTGCGTAAACAGCTACTTACTAAAAGATTCCGTACGTTAGATTTAAATCTTCACGTAACAATTTATAGAATAGACTATAGAATGAATAAAATAAATTATAGTCTTCTTCTTCTTTGGGTGCCGTGTCCGTATTCAGACGTTGGCCGTCATCATGTTTACAATTTCCTGAAACCTTTCTCTGTCGGCTGCTGCGCGATATAATTCTTCTACTGTGGAACCACACCATTGTCTAATATTACGCAGCCATGAAAGTTTCTTTCGACCAATCCATCTCTTTCCTTCCACTTTTCCTTGTATTATAAGGCGAAGTAAATGGTATTTAGGTCCTCTAATTATATGGCCGAAGTATTCTGTTTTTCTCCTCTTTATGGTGTTTATGAGCAGACGTTCTGAATTGATCATTTGAAGAACATCTTCATTGGAAGTGTGCGAAACCAACGATATCTTTAGGATTCGTCTATAGCACCACAATTCGAATGCTTCTAACTTGTTTAGCATTGTGGTTTTTAACGTCCATGTCTCACAACCATACAATAGGATCGACCACACATAACATTTCAGGACCTTCTTACGAATATTCATTGACAGGTTTCTGTTGCATAAAACTGGTTTCCAGGTAATAAAAGCCTTACGTGATATTTCGATCCTGGATATTATCTCTTCATCAGAGTCACAATTTACATTTAACCAGCTGCCAAGGTATTTAAAATGATTTACCCTTTCTATCTCTTCTAACTGCCATCCACTTTGTCTTTGAAATGTTGATTTTTAGGCCTCTCCGATAACTTGCTTCACTGACTAGATTTAGTAATGTTTGGAGATCTTGTAAACTTTCTGCAAGAATGGCTGTATCGTCAGCGTATCTAATATTGTTGTTTACTTCTCCACCTAGTCTTACTCTCTCTTGTCTATCATCCAAAGCCTCCCTAAAGATTTCTTCAGAGTACAGATTAAAAAGAGTGGGTGACAAAACACAACCCTGCCGTACTCCACGTTTGATGGGTATTTTTTCAGTGGGACTGTCTCCAATTTGGATAGAGGCTACTTGATTGTAATATAAGTATTTCAGCAGTCTTATATCATAGTGGTCAAGTCCTGCTACCCGTAGGCAGTCGAAAAGTGTATTGTGTTGGACTCTGTCGAACGCCTTCTCGAAGTCGACAAAACAAACATAAACATTCTTTCGGAATTCACAACTTTTTTGTAATAGAACGCGCATACAGAATAGTGCCTCTCTAGTTCTTAGACCGTTTCTAAATCCAAATTGCTTATCACCCATCTTACTTTCGCATAAAAGGAATACTCGGTTTTGTATAATTCGTAAGAGTATCTTCAGTGTGTGACTCATCAAACTGATTAGTCTAAAATCGCTGCATTTGGTGGGCCTGCTTTTCTTTGGTAAAGTTATAAACAGTGACTCTAACCAATCATCTGGTATTTTTCCTTCGTTGTAAATTTTGTTGAAGAAAGTGGTTAAGTAGGCAATGCTTTCCTCATCCAAAAGTTTAAGTAGTTCGGCAGGGATTTGATCTGGTCCAGGTGCTTTATTGTTTTTGGCTTGCTGTATTGCCTTTTCGATTTCCGAATTCAGTATATTGGGACCTCTGTCCAACTGGTTGTCACAGGCAGTATTTGGAGCATTTTCTCTAGAAGCATCGTCAAAAAGGTCAGTGATGTATCTCTCCCATTCTTTGCACTGTTGTTCGTGATCACAAATTTTTCCGTCCGCGCTTTTAAGTATCTGAGCATTTTTCTGTTTTCTAATTCCGGCAGTATATTTAAGTTTCTTATCCAGGTTGAAGCTGCCATGCTTTTTTTGGAGGTCTTTTATTTTTTTACATAAATTCTCAAGCCAGGATTCTTTGGCTTGCTAAATTTTTCTTTTTATGCGTTTATTAATTTCACGATATTCGAAAATATTTTTATTTTTGTGTTGCCGTCGAACTTATAGTAAGGAGTGACAAATTAAGTAATCTTCTGGGGCGGTAGACTACCAGAATGTTGATCTAAGTGTAAGTTTTATTTAATCAGTGACTTAAATTTTCCAGGTACTGTATGGTCCAAAAATCAAAGCTGGTCTTTTTTGTTAAAATATTGTAATGATATTTGCTTAGGTCACAAACTAACTAGATTGCTAAAAGACTGTCTAAATTTGAATATATTTTTTTATTAAGTTTAATGCGTCGACAACTAATGGTCATTGGCATGGTAGAGTGAATTTTTACAGTCGGGTACCTAGTGTAGTGTGTGTGTGTAGAGTAATTGTCTTGATACTTAGCAAAGTCGACGTCATTGTCTTTGTTAAGAGACGCTAATTGTATCCGAACGTCTGCGGTCCCTCCTGTGAGTACCGATCGCACAAGGATAGAAATTATTTTCATCCATTAATTTTTAATAAACGAAAATTTCTCCACCCAGGTGAGATTCGAACTCACGACCTTTAGGTTCAAAGATAGGCGCTCTTATCACTCAGCCACAGAGGGGTTCGAATAGATTTAATTTTAAATAAATTTTGGATAAATTTCTATAATTAATAAACAATCATGTCGTTCTATTTTATTTTATTTCTATTTGATTAGATTCGATATTTGATTCGAATCGATTCGATAATCCATTCCATATTTTACTCGATTCGATAATCGACTAATTTCAATTGGATTTAATTCGATAATCAATTTGAATTGATTCGACATTTGAAATTGATTAGATTCGATATTTGTTTCGATTAGAATCGATATTTGATTTCCTTCGATTTTGATTTGATTTTTTAATTTATTATTATTTTTTTTATTATTGTTTTATTCTTTTATTTTTTATTTGATATTTAATTAGGTTTGATTCGATAATCGATTACATTCGATAATCGATTTAATTTAATAATCGATTAGATATGATAATCGAAACGATTCGATTCAATAATCGATTCCACTCGATTTGATTCGATAATCTATTCGATTAGATTCGATAATCGATTTACTTCGATTCGACATTTGACTCAATTAGATTGGATATTTAATTCACTTCGATTCGATATTTTATTTGATTCGATAATCGATTTGATTTATTAATCGATTCGATTCGATTCAATAATCGATTTAATTCGATTTGATACGATTCAAGTCGATTCGATAATCGATTCAATTATCATTTGTTAATTTTTTTTAACACCTCTGTGTGATTCACTGCTGTATACCGCTCCATCAGTAGTCCATGATAAGAAAGTTATGCTTCCAAAAAGACACTATATATATATATATATATATATATATATATATTATATATATATATATATATATTATATATATATTATATATATATATATATATATATATATATATATATATATATATATATATATTATATATGTGTGTGTGGCCGGAGTTGACTGAAAAGGTACTTACAGAATATAAAAGTTAATATCTATAGCCAGGTAAACAAAGGGGCGAGTTTCACAAAATTGACGACAGTTGACGCATGTCCATAGCAGATAACAGTGAGGGTCGGTATTGCAGATATTCGTCAAGAAGCCGGGTAGCCAATTTTAGCAATCAAAGAGACAGGACGTTGTGTTAACAGAACAACGCAGGATCACAGTACTTAAGACAATTGTAAGACAGCGGTAAGACAGCGACAAGATAACAAGGCAAACACATTTGACAAAGTCTACATTAATAGTGGATAATTTAAATTGACGGGACAGTTAAAAGATAGATTTTTTTTGAACCTATTCTCTATCCTTCCATTGTTGGATATAGGTCTCCCCCAGTTCTCTCCATCTTTCCCTACCTTGAGCTTTTCTCTGCCATGTGGGACCTCCTTGTTTCCTGATGTCATCTTTCCACCTCATCTGTGATCTGCCTCTTGATCTCTTTGCATTGTATGGACGCCACTTTCCGATGGCATTGTTCCATCGTCCGTCTTGGAGACGTTCATTGTGTCCAGCCCATTTCCATTTTAGTTTTGCTGCTTGTTCTATCGCGTCTACTGTCTTTGTTCTGGTTCTGATCCACTGGTTACGTTTTCTATCTCTAAGTGATACACCCAACATTTGTCTCTCCATCGCTCTTTGTGCCTTCCTTATCCTATACAAATTGGCCTGTGTAAATGTCCATGTCTGTGCTCCGTAGGTGAGCACCGGTATTATACAGGAGTTATATACCTTGCTTCGTAAGTATGGAGGGATTGTTTGATTTTTTAGAACGTAAGAAAGTTTGCCTAACGCTGCCCATCCCATTCTTACTCGTCTCGATATTTCGGCTGTTTGGCTTTCTCTATTAGCTCTGATTGCTTGTCCTAGATAGATATACTCATTTACCTGTTCTATTTTTTCTGTTTTTATTTTTATTGCCTCTTGGTCTTCCGTGTTTGTCATTACTTTTGTTTTGTTGAAGTTAATTTTTAGGCCTTTTTGCAGTGATTTTTCATGAAGTTCATTCAGCATTAATTCCAGTTCTTGTCGTTCCGAGGAGATCAGGAGTATATCATCCGCATATCTAAGGTGATTTAGGTATTTTCCGTTAATACATATTCCTCTGTTTTCCCAATCTGTTGATTTTATTATGTCTTCGAGGGTCAAGGTAAACAGTTTAGGTGAAATTATATCGCCTTGTCGGACTCCTCGTTTAACTTTTATATTATCCGTTATTAATTTGTCGTCCAGAATTACGGTCATCAATTACGGTCAAAAGATAGATAATATGAGTAAATAAACTTACCAGCCAGGTCGAACTGACTCGTTCGGGTGCTAATACGCAACTGTCAAAATATTAATTAAGTATATTCTTCCATTAGTTAAACATCTCAAGATAACATTTCAGAATTTACAAAAACAAAGATATTGTTTGTAGAAAGGTTAGAATGATAGTTGCCTCTAATATTCTCAAACCCAATTCATATTTAGAGAAACATAACGTAAGAAAATACATAATCCAATTATTTCAGTTTTCCCTATTGTTACAAAAATCATCAAATTACTTGTACAATACTTATATTAATATAAAAAATACATACGCCATTGGAACCACCAAATGATAGTTTAATTTTTAAGTCTTGTATATGGAGTGATCCTCTATTATTTAGTGTAACATTCAATTTTAATATTATGTTATCTATAGTCAACCTAAAATAAGAATAAAATTATTTTCTTAGTCAATGCGGTTTTTCCTGGGTTTGATGTAGAAATGGCCGTTGTCATTGGTTAATGATGTACAAACAAAATATTGTTTAATTAATTAAACTAAGTTTTTCAAAACAAAATGACGGTATTATATTTTGATTTGATACAGAGCAGCAACAAGCCGCATATACGTATTTCGATCTCTTTAGATCTCCTCAGTACGGTATAATTACTACTCCAAATCAAACCAAAATATTTTCCCGTCGTACATTATAGTTATTGAAAATAACTATTTACGGACGTAACTACGCTATCTAAGAACAAAAAGAGAAATCATACGATTTCTACCTGGCGAAATCAAATTCGAATATAAGCCGCCGTGCCCCCTAAGACTTGCGAAGCAAACAGCTTGATGAATGCATCGGTAAGGGAGTCTAAAAATTGCACTCCAAATGCCGTTCATCATGGCCTATATTCGTAGTGAATTCGATTTCTGGTACTCCAAATGAAGTAAATAAACAAAACAAAATGACGGTATTATATTTTGATTTGATACAGAGCAGCAACAAGCCGCATATACTTATTTCGATCTCTTTAGATCTCCGCAGTACGGTTTAGTTACTACTCCATATCAAATCAAAATATTTTCCCGTCGTAGAATATAGTTATTAAAAATAACTATTTACGGACGTAACTACGCCATCTAAGAACAAAAAGAGAAATCATACGATTTCTACCTGGCGAAATCGATTTCTGGAATTTTTTTTTTTTTCAAATTATCTTTTTTTTACAAAGTTTTATTATAAAAATTAATTTCAAGGACTCTAACCACATTTTTTTGTTCTAAATGAACAAAATATTTGAAAAAATATTTAAAACTTACATTTCTTTTAAGAACGAATATTATTCTGAAACTTTTCCTGTAAGGTATGTTAATGTCCAAATTGAAATTAATTGCAAATTTTGGAATAAATGTTGTATTTGGCGTTTTGAACTCAAGAAAAGTTTGACTGGTTTATTGACTTTTGTTTTGTATTGCTTACCGAATATCTCCTTCGCCATATACATGAAATAGTGTAAAAAGTTTTGTGTCCTTTATGTATTCAGCATTAATGCCGAATTCGTCTAGAGATGTATTTAAATTTACATTTATCGTTCTTACTGTGACATTATTTTCTACTTCATTGTCGACAAAGACTCTGGTATCGTATTTTAAAGTGGAAAATCCATAGATAGACACATTCTTTATTTCAAAAGTATCTTTTCTGTAAATAAAAAAAAATGAAGATAAAAGAAATGGTTATAATAAGAAAAAGATATTTTTGTATTATTTCCATAACTTCAAATGTCTTTGTTTCTGGTGATTGTCAGTTCTACAGCAGTCGTACCGTGGTCAAGAGGCTTATTGTATATCTTTTATTCCCTATTACACAAGTCGTCGGAACTTTGGCAGACCTGCTATCATTGAGACCTGTTTGAGACATATATAGAGTCCTCGAATACATGGTGTTACCTCTCTGCTCGTTCTCTATACATTTGTAGTTATGGTTTCAGAAAAGTCACGCATTTGTAAGTACTTTTCTGAGCCTTTTATTTTTGTATCGGTGTTAGGTAACGATTGGATTGGAGAGCACAGGAGTCACAACACAAATGTCACCCTATCATGAATCAATTGCGGTGCGGCCGTATGCAGTCAGAATCATGTGTGCATAAGCATTTTTACAGTACGTTTTTATATATGCAAGCGTCTATCATGTTTAATCTACAATGTGTTAAGTGGGAACATGTTAAAAATAAAAAAAAAAAAATAAAAAATGTGAACTTTTCCACCAAATGGAATCTTCCTGTGAGCTCTGAGGATGGCTTTGTAAACCGAAAGCGCTTAGCTAGGAAATAATTTTTTTTTTCACTTTACACATTATATTTTACACAAATACTTTTTTTGCTATTCTTTGATTTTTTATGATCTATTTTAACTTTAAATATATAGTCTCTGAAACTTTTGTTGTCTATAATTATAGATTAAAATCTTCAAGACCTATTGTTCTAAATAAATTATGAAATCTAACTTGTAGATACTTACATTACATCACTAATAATTGTTGGAGTACTTAAGGAGATTTTCCGTAAAAGAGTTATAGAGCCTATTCTTCTTAGAGAGGCTAAAGCTGTATTTATTCCTATCCTGATCACAAAAGCTAGTGCAATAAAAAAGATAGTAAGATAAATATTTTGTAACAGTTTAAAATTTTTATACAGTTTGTCAATTTTAAAACTTAAAATGGGTTATATCTCACGAACAAAATATGATATCGAAAAATGCTTAAAAAGGTTTCTAAGATAGTAAGGGGGAACTAAAATGACAAGAAAGTGAACTCACCTCTGTCAGCCCCCTAGGCCCCACCCACTACAACCTACACACTAAAAGTTTAAATTGCAAACACTTACTTATAATACATCATGGAAAATACTATAAAAAATTCTATCCAATGATTTAAATAATAATTATACAGGGTGAAGCAATATTGACTTAAATGGAAAATTGGAAAATGGAAAATTGAAAAATGGAGGTTTTTGTTGAACTACAAATTTGTTAAAAATGTCAATTAAGTAAATGTTCAAAGTGGATTTCGTTTTTTGTAAACAATAATACAACCTATTTTCAAATTCTGCACGAAATTTGGCAAATGTTCTAGCAATGGGGTGTAGGGTTGAGTTATAGAGGTAGCACCTTTTATCGGAACGATCACATCGAGCGTCATAGACGGGAGATGGTTCTTGATAACTGGTCCTCATAAGGCAACTAACTCTCACTTATGGCTCCACGTGCCACACCCCGGGCAACTGCATTGGTCTGCAGGCTAAACTAAGTGAGGGTAGCCAGATATGGCGAAAATTTCACCGAGCGATTGCCGGTATAAGCAATCCCACACTTACTGACCAACGGCTTCGGGCGGATGAGTTGGTAAGTGTTAGGGCACTTTTTTGTCCTGAGACCGAGAAATCGATCTCGAAGGCGGATGAACCCTACAGAATGGTCAACGGCATAAGGATGCAGAAGGCAACGGGGAACCACTGCATTAAAGACTCATAGAGTACCCCTAGTAGTAATCATCATGGTAGACATGCAAAGGAAAAGTACTGATCATGGACATCGGATACCAAGATCCGGCAGAGAAAGAGAAATAGATAAGTACAAGGCTTTCTCGGTCGTAAACCAGCGAAACCCTTGTAAAAAGAAAAAGACAACCATAAAAATTGCTACATGGAATGTAAGGAGCTTATTCTCTTCGGGAAAATTAGATAACGTCGTGTTGGAAATGGATCGTTTGGGTATAGACATATTAGGCATGAGCGATACACAATGGCCAGGAAACGGCAAATGTCCCACAAATAATCATGGTATGTTTTATTATGCCGGAAGTGACACCAAAACCCATCGATACGGAGTAGGAGTCATCATCTCAAAAAAATGGAAAGATGCTGTAGTAAACTTTACTCCATTCTCAGAGCGCGTGATGTTAATACAATTAAAAGATAAGAAGAACATGATAAACATCATACAAGTGTACGCTCCTACAGCAGACAAAGACGAAGAGGAAATAGAACAATTCTATAATATCTTAGAAGAGGTGATGAGAACAACAAAGAGACAACACATTAACATAGTAATGGGCGATCTGAACGCCAAGGTAGGTCAGGGTAAAGTTGGAGAAAATGTCGGTGAATATGGCTTAGGTAATAGAAATGAAAGGGGTGATCGTTTAGTTCAGTTTTGTCAAAGCGAAGATTTAATAATAACTAATACATTCTTTAAACTACCCCCAAGGCGACTATATACGTGGACGTCACCTCAACATACACAAGAAAAAGTGGTCAGAAACCAAATAGATTACATATTGGTGACAAAAAGATACCGTAATGCCGTAAAATCTACTAAAACTTTCCCTGGAGCTGATATCGGTTCGGATCATAATCCAGTAGTATCTGTGATAGAAGCTAGACCAAAGAAAATAAGAAAAGCCATCATTCCAGCATTAGACTTAAGCCAGCTTAAAAATGAACATCTACGACAAACAGTGCGAGAAGAAATAAACACCAGCCTCAGTGTAGCAGAAAGCCAAATCCGCAGAACAGACAACATAGATGAAAAACTTAAGTATATAAATACTATAATAAGAACTACGGGAAAGAAACACCTAACCAAATCTGCAAAGAAACATAAGGTGTGGATGACACCAGACATTCTAGAACTAATGGATGAAAGACGTAAAATGAAGAATAATGCAGAAAAATACAAAGAGGTTGATAAGAACATAAAGCAAAGAATAAGAAATGCCAAAGAATCATGGATTACAGAACAATGTGTAGAAATGGAAAACTATGAAAGAAAGTATGACACGTTCAATATACATAAAAAAGTAAGAGAAATTACAGGAACCCAAAGAAGACGTCAAATAAGTTTGCTTAAGAACAAAGATGGAAAGATTATTATAGATTTAACAGAGAAAATTAATAGATGGAGTGAATACATAAGAGAATTATTTGAGGACAACAGAAATAACATTGTTCTGATATATGGCGAAACGGGACCTGAAATTCTAAAATGTGAAGTAGAAATGGCACTTAAAAATTCCAAAACTGGGAAGGCAAATGGACCGGATGAGGTTCCTACCGAATTGCTAAAGCTCTTGAATGATGAATCAATAGGTATAATATTGCACTTATTTAATACAATATACAATACTGGCATTATACCTCAAGAGTGGCTGTTGTCTACATTCGTTACACTGCCAAAGAAATCTAATGCTAAAGAATGTTCAGAACATCGAACAATATCTTTAATGAGCCACCTACTAAAGATATTTCTAAAAATCATCCACAACCGAGTTTATCAAAAGTTGGAGTCAGATATTAGTAATACACAGATGGGGTTCAGAAAAGGGCTTGGTGCTCGAGAAGCTCTCTTCGGTTTGAATGTTCTCACACAAAGATGCCTAGACGTTAATCAGGAGGTACACACGTGTTTTATCGATTTTGAAAAAGCGTTTGACAGAGTACGCCATGATAAGCTTAGAGAGATTCTTGAAAGGAAGGACATAGATAATAAAGATCTGCGAATAATTCTCAATCTATATTGGAATCAGAAAGCTAACATCAAAATAGAAACTGAAACATCACAAGCAATAGAAATACGTAGAGGAGTACGACAGGGTTGCATTTTGTCACCTCTGTTATTTAATGTATATAGTGAAAGCATCTGTCAGGAAGCCCTTTTACAAGCAAACGGAGGAATCGTAATTAATGGAGAGATTGTAAATAATATTCGATACGCGGACGACACTGTACTAGTTGCAAGAACAGTAGAAAAATTACAAAGATTACTTACAGACATAAATATTGCTTGCAACAATTATGGTATAAATATCAATATTAAAAAAACCAAGTATATAGTCTTCAGTAAAAACATGACACAACCAGCGTATATTAGTATAAACGGCACTCAAGTTGAAAAAGTATCAAGTTACAAATACTTGAGAACTTTAATAAACGAAACTGGAGACCAAAACAGTGAAATAAAAAGACGTATCGAAATTGCCAGGGCCACCTTCATAAAGATGAGAAAATTCTTCTGCAACAGAAATATAAGCATCCCTCTACGATTAAGAATGCTAAGAGGCTATGTATTTAACACGCTATTATACGGTGTAGAGGCCTGGACTCTCAAACAGAACAACATGAAAAATATTGAAAGTTTCGAGATGTGGTGCTACCGTCGAATGCTGAAGATTAGCTGGGTTGAAAGAATAACAAACTGTGAAGTAATACGAAGAATAGGAAAAGACCCAGAGATTTTGTTAACGCTAAAGCGAAAGAAAACTCGAATATTTTGGTCACCTGATGAGAGGACATAAATACGCATTACTTCAAAATATAATGCAGGGAAAAATAGAAGGAAAACGGAATCCAGGCCGTAGAAGAATATCATGGTTGCGGAATTTGAGAGAGTGGTTTGGCTGCACCACTAATGAACTCTTTAGGTCAGCCGTAAACAAGGTCAGAATAGCCTTGATAATTTCCAATCTCCGATAGGAGTGGCACAAAAAGAAGAAGAAGTTCTAGCAATTGCGGGACATGCTTGCGTAATTCTTTCTCGCAATTCCCCAAGTGACGCAGGTTGAGTTTTATAAGCAACTGACTTGAGGTAACCCCATAGAAAAGTCAGATGGCAGTCCTACTACATTCTGCCGAAGAATTTGCTCTAATTATGCTAAATGAGACCAATTGTGTCGCAAATTCCTCGGCAGAATCAGGATCTGGTTACCAATATTGAAAGAGGAAGTTATTAATAAGAAAATACCAGTATTAGTAAGTCAGTAACATATAGAGGATACATCATTTATGTTTTTTTAAATAACGAAACATATACAATCAGAGTTTGGTGTTTATTGAAGGTAAACTAAATGCACCACCAAATACTTACCATGTCGGAATAGTATTATGAGGATTTTTTTTTCCTGGTTTTTACCTCATAATTTACTATGGAATCACTAACAGGAGAATTTTACTGTCATCATGTCATGTGTTTGTCTTTTTAAAGACGAATTACATGCTATGATTTCTTCTGACGGATATTCTCAAGTTAAAGTTGATTTTATGTAATCGAATGAACTATCTTATAAGTAAAGTCGTCCCAGGAGCGCAACTCAACAATATTTTCAATATCATTTTAAAGTGGTCTACTTTAAAATGCATAATGGATGTCTGAATTGTCAATATAAATGAGTCAGATAAGATTAAATTATTAGAAGAATTTTTCACTAAGTAACAAAACAAAATTTGTTTAAATTCCTGTTTGTATTTTGAGAACGGTTTCCGAAGTGGAAATTGAAACGTCAATAAACGTATCTTTACCTTTAATTGTGGCTTATTCCCAGGTAAATAGTAATTAATTTTAGTTATTACAATAATATCTAAGCTACTGACCTGTTAAATAATCTGGCTTGCTGTTGACATTTTGCACTAAAAACACCAAAGCACAAATAGAAAATATATAAATTAATTTCATAATTTTGATAAAAGTACACACACGCCATTCGTTCATATGAAAATGTTAATTAAAATAATGGAGTTCGCTTATGTACTATGCTATAATCGTTATTTTATCACAAACGTATATGTCTACTTAGACTGTTTACAATAATTTGTAATATACTTGTAAAATAATTTGCTCGCATTGGGTACATTTTTAAAAGTGGTACCAAATCAGAGAAAGAATGAATATTGGTAAAATCTACAGTGATATTAAAAGGTGGTAATGATTTATAAATGAATATCAACTCAACTTCTAATTTTTTGCCTGATAAAACATTAAGTGGATAAAACATTAAAGGCCAAATCGCACACCTTGAAAATGGTCTACCTAATGGATCCTTGGGGAGGTAAAAATTCGCGCTTGCCACAGAACAGAATAAAATCAGGCAAAAAATGCAATATTGTTCTGAAGCTATTTTCTTGTGGCATTTTAAATTAATTATTATTTAACTGGGAATAAGCCACAATTAAAGATAAAAATACGTTTATTGACGTTTCAATTTCCACTTCGGAAATCGTTCTCAAAATACAGTGTAGAATTCGCTTATTCCATCATTCATCTTTTTGCCGGAAAGTGTGACCGGCGAAGTTCCATTTTAGTTTTGCAACCTGTCTTGATACATCGTTCACCTTTGTTTTCTCTCTGATCCATGAGTTTCTTTTCCTGTCTTTAAGACCGATACCCAGCATCTGTCTTTCCATTGCTCTTTGTGTTTTGGATATCCTGTCGATGTTCTCCTTTGTGAAAGTCCATATTTGTGAGCCATATGTGATAACTGGTAAAATGCACTGATTGAATACTTTCGTTCACATATATTGAGGGAACTTTTTATTTTTTAGAATATATGATAGTTTAACAAATGAGGCCCATGCTAGTCTAGTTCTTCTTTTTATTTCTTCTGTTTGATTGTCCCTGTTCAGCTTTATTATCTGTCCTAGGTATATGTATTCTACCACCTGCTCTCATTTATTCTGTTTGACTACTATTTCTAATTGGTCTTCTTGGTTTGTTATAGTCGTAGTTTTACTATAGTTCATCTCTAGACCTACCTTTGTCGCTTTTCTATCTAGTTCCTCAACCATCTTCTGTAACTCTTCCTTCTTATCTGTTATCAGGACTATATCGTCTGCATATCTCAAGCGGTTCAAAAGCTCTTCATTTATTCTTATTCCGTACGTATCCCATTCTAATTGTTTAAATATGTCTTCCATAGCCTGATTGAACAATCAGTGATATTGTGTCTCCCTGCCTGATTCCTTTTTCGAATTCTTTTGGTTCTGTAGCGTGTTCGTTCGTCAATTTTATTGTGGTACTCGCATTTTTGTATATGTTTGTTATTAGGTCTGTGTACCTGTAATCAATTCTGCCGTTGTGTAGTGAGTTTTTGATGATCCAATGTTCTATGCTATCAAACGCCCTTCGGAAGTCTATGAATGCCATGTATAATGGGATTTGATACTCGTTCGACTTTTCAATCAGTATTTTTACTGTTAGCAGATGGTCGCTAGTACTAAAAAAAACCCTTTCTGAATCCCGCTTATTCTCTTGCTTGGTATTCGTCAAGCTTAGTTGTTAGTCGATTTGTCATGATCTTCGTTAGTAGTTTAAATACAACGCTTAGTAATGTTATAGGTATGTAGTTTTAAGTAAGTTCTTTTGGTCACCTTTTTTAAACATTAATAGTGTCTCCGCATCGTTCCAGCTATCGGGTATTTCTTTTGTGGTCAATATTTTGTTCATGAGGATATGTAGGACTTCTCTAGTTGTTTTCCCTCCTCTCTTCAGCATCTCTGCGGTTATTCCATCTTTTCCAGGTGACTTATGGTTTTTTAATTCTTGAATTGCTTTCTTGATTTCTAAAATAACTATCTAAAATAAAAACTCACTTTCCTCATCCTCTGTATGCTCTTTTGAGATCCTATCTTACCAATCGATATTTCCAGGTCAGATGCAATGAAGCAGTATCAAACATATCTCCAATTCTATCGGGAGTACCTCAGGGTAGTATATTGGGACCAACTTTATACTTACTCTATACGGCAGATATTCCCACAACAGTAAAAAGCACTATCGCTACCTATGCAGATGATACTGTGATAATGGCTTCTAGCTCGTTTCCTGTTACAGCCTGTCAAAATTTACAAATTCATTTAAATAAACTAGAGAAATGGCTAAAACTGTGGCGAATTAAAGTAAATGGCAGCAAATCAGCACACATAACATTTACTTTACGCAAAGAGAGTGTACCATCTGTGTGCATAAACAATGCCATAATACCCAAAAAAAGTGATGTTAAATACTTGGGAATACATTTTGACAGCCGACTAAATTGGGGAAAGCACATCTGGACAAAGCGACTGCAACTAGGATTAATATACAGGAAAATGTATTGGTTCATGAATAAAAAATCCAAACTAAGTCTACATAATAAACTATTACTGTATAAATGTGTTCTAAAACCAGTTTGGACCTACGGTATACAGATATGGGGTACAGCATCTAATTCTCACTTACTGAAACTTCAACGTTTCCAATCTAAAGTTTTGAGACATATTACCAATGCACCGTGGTACGTGCCCAATTATGTTATACACCGAGATCTTCAGATCCAAAATATTAAAGACACCGTTGTCTCACTCAGTGGCACTTACAAAAATAGACTACTAAACCATCCAAATACACTTGCCCAAGACCTACTTAAGCGACCAAGGAGAGGAAGACTAAAACGACGTGATCCTCTAGACCTCTCTATACCTTTATATACATAAACGTATAATATATCTTTTTATAGCTACAACTTATACTACAAATACCTACAACTTATAATTGTGTGTGTTGTTTTAATTTTAAATATTGCTATTTTTTTTTTAATATGTTAGTAAAATGTCTTTGTAAATTGTTATTTATATTTCAAATATTTATATATATTAGAAATTTATCTTAAGGATTTCTGTCACTGGACTGATCTCCCCTATGTTAATTACTTGATAAACATATTGATTATTGTTTTTTTTATTTGTAGAAATAGATTTCAATAAATAAAGGATGTAAAAAAAAAAAAAATTCTTGAATTGCTTTCTTGATTTCTGTTTTACTTATTTCTGGTTGTAGGTCAGAGTTTATATTCGTTATTTTTGTGTTTAATTGTTTAAGAATTTCTTGCTGTGGTTTATGTCTTGTTCGATATAGGTGCGTATAGTATTCTTGTGTCAACTTTATTATTTGTTTCATATCATTAATGGTTGTTCCTTTGCTGTTTGTCATTCCATTTATCTGAGTTTTACCGAGTCGTTGTTTTAAGCATTTCAAATTTTTGTTCTGCTGGATTACTCTTTCAATCTTTGCTTCCTGCGTTTTTCTCTTGGTTCCTTTTATGTTTTTTCTAATTGTTTTATTGATTTCAGTATATTCTACTGTGTTTCTTTTGCCCTGTTCAAGTAGGCTTCTTCTTCGTCTTCATCAGGTTTTGTCCTTTTTTGTCGTCGATTTTACAATTCTTTCCCCTGCCTGTAGCAATGTAGTTGTTAGTATTTCATTTATTTCGTTTGTTTCTTTATTAATTAAGTCGGTTGTATTTGGGATGCATTTTTTTATTTCTTCTTTGTACTTTTCTTCGTTTTGGCTAAGTTTCTCCATATCTAGTTTTTGTACGTTTTTAATTTTGTATCTGGTTTCAAATTGGCTGTTAATTTGTATCTTAGCCTTCACCATTCAGTGATCGCTGCCTGTTGTGAAACGGTTTAGCACTGTGACATCCTTGACTACGTATTTTTGTGTTGATAATATGTAGTCGATCTCGTTCTTAGTTTTGGTGTCAGAGGTTATCCAGGTCCATTTTCTCTGTGGCTTCCTGTTGAAAAAGGAGTTCATGGTGTAGAGTTTCCTTTTCTCCATGTAGTTCATCAGGGTTGTCCCTCTTTCGTTTCGTATACCATATCCATATTTTCCTATTTTTGTTTCTTCGTCATTTAGTCTTTGTCCTAGCTTGGCGTTGAAATCTATTATCACAATTGTTAGTCGGGTCTTTTCTTCATCCAATGCTTTTGATATTTCTTCATAGAATGTTTCAATGTCTTCATCTATTATTGTCTTCAATTAAATAATTTTCACTACAACAAGCACTCGAACTTTAATCTACCACAGGCTAAGTTTCAAGCCATCCTGCAAGGAAAAATATTTGGAAAACGAGGTCCAGGAAAAAGAAGAACATCTTGGTTAAAAAACCTTAGAATCTGGTTCAATACAATATCTGTGCAGCAAGATAAAGATTGACATGATGATCAAGAATATTCGTAACGGATAGGCATATCAAGAAGAAGAAAAAGACTAAGTTTGAAACTCAATAACATTATTTCTTGTTCACAACTCTTTGCAGTAATAAAATAAAAACGTGATATACCTATGACTACGCAGACTAGCAGACTAAACATTATTCTTTTTTAGTAAATCGTCGTCTATACAAACAATACGTTCAGTCTCTCATATATTTTGTAAAATTGTACTAAATCCGTACAATATTTCTTCTTCTGTTCTTTCTAAATTCAAATCAATACAAAAATATTCTAACATATATTTATTAAAATTCCTAGATCCTAGAAATTAAAACATAAATATTCAACTGCTATAACAAAAAATAAACTACATAATAATTTATAAATACTTAAACAATAAAATACTACTATTTTTATTCAATATTTTTGTTGTAAGCATTTTTGGCAATACTCTTTAACTGCTGAGTCATCGCAGTTCCCGTCTCCAAGACCATTCGATGAAAATGTCCATCTGGTATTTCTAGTAGATTGTGAGGATGGTCGAACTCTATCATGTGTCCAAAACTCATTACTAGTACCTTGTCTGAGTCCATTATGGTATTTAGCCGGTGAGCGATAGTAAGCACAGTGCAATCTTTAAACCGTTTTCGAATTGTTGCTTGTATCAATGAATCCGTCCTAAAAACAGAGATGATTATTATAATTTGATAATCTAGAAAGAATGATTTCTCTGCTGATCAAGTTTGAAATATGATTTAAAGAACAAGGACAAATAATATGGACAATGATGACAAGAATAACAAAAATATTACACGTGGAAACATACAAGTACTTCAATTAAATGAAAGACAGGGCATCTTCTGGTTTCTTTTTTCAAAATTTATTAACTGTCCAATGACCCTCTTTGGGTCTTCCTCCCGTAGGTATAGCGAGATACACTTATTTATTAAATGAAGATGAAGGTCTCCTTTGTTTACTTATTTTTCTTAGAATATGGACTAGTATTTTCTTTCGATATCGGTCACAGTTTATCCTCATTAATTCTGTGTCTTCTTCAACTCATTATTTCTAATAATCATAACATTTTTGAAACTTGATGTATACTCCATTCCACGAATATACGACTGTTTTAAATTCGCTTTAAGGTGTCGTTTCAATTGGTCCAATGTACTGAATTGTACAATAGTAAATTCTCCCCATTTTTAAAATACTGTTACGACAGATATAAACCTTAGATTTAAATACATGAATTCATGATATAAATATAAAGTTAATGGTTTATAAAACAGTTGTAATTCAGATTTTGAAGTATATAATTACTATCATGGAGTTTATTTTTTCATTTCAATTATTTCATTGTAAACAAGTTGGTTATTGAATTATGTGATTTAAACGAAATGTAACAATACTTAAGTGATCAAATAGTATAAAGTTTTTAGTCGAATATTCAATTAATATTAAAGAAAACAAAAAATCTTACTTATTCACTTATTCTCTTATTCTTCTAAAACTATCGTCAACGATCAGATTCACAGCCATAATCAGTCGGCGATATATGAAACTGTATATAAATTTTCATTACTTTTTAATATCTGTAACGACTCGGTACTTTAACTATCAATAGCCGGTATGTTATACCCGTTACTTTCGTAACTTTTAAGAGTACATAAACTCAAAGCAAACAAATATTTAAAACTAACAAAGTGAAATATTAGATCCTTTTTCTGGTTTTTGAACCATCTTTCTGCCAATTTCTTTTCATTTATATTAAAAATAGTATATTTCTTTTTATTACAGTTATAATACCTAATAAAGTAATAAAATGTGTTATATCAAAGAAACCCGGCACGCCTCTTTGGTGTTTACATTTCACGGAAAGCTTACCCAAATGTCTGATGAACACATTTGGCTTCATAGACGTCATTGTATTTATTTGTAGATTTTAACTGAAATAATTTTAGTTTAGATGTCATACTAGTAGACCCTTTTTATTGGAATAATGATTAGACCAATCGACCTTCATACTTCTACTTGCACAGTAAAATATTCGTTGTCGCAGTAAACCAAAACAGTCGTATATTCGTGGAATAGCCTATAACTATCTTACGTTCAATTAAGTTTATATTTCTCTTTTTCTCTCTTTTACATAAACCAACATCCTACACTATAGGTTGCAATTGGTTCTGCTGTTCTGCAATATATGTTACGAGCAATGTCCGAAATTGGACAATCCTAGCATTGTACGGAAAACCTTGTCAACTTCTACCATTGTACCCCTTCACTGCATTATCTCTGAAATAGACGTAATCGTAGTACTTTGTATAAAGTAATTGCTGTACAATGTTCGAATTTCAATAAGTAGCCATGCGTCAAAGTCTGGGAGAATATGACAGATATCGATTCATATCGATTTTTACGATTATTCCCATTTGTCCCATGAATGAGGTTATAAATCCATAATTAATTAGGGTTCTAACCTAGTCTTCTCTTGAAATGTTTCACTAACATCATCAGTCTATTGTAGAACATTTTCTTCTAATTATTTATATTTTAGTTTGACACATTGTCGATTCGAAAAAGAAAAACTCTTATATACATAGAAAATATATACAGGGTGAGTCACGCTCAACGGGTCGGAGCCTACCGGGGAAATGGCTAAAGATATTAAAAATTCCTTTTGTAGGAATACGTAGGTCAGTACCGGCTACAAATTAAAATTTGTGAGATATATACAGGATGTCCCAATTTGGCGTAATGATATAAACTTATACTTTTTTAAATAGAATAACCTATATTTCACTTAAATTTTGAATTCTACTGAACAAAATAATGTTACTTTATTCAACATTCCCTATACCTATTTTTGACCGGTTTCGATTTATTTGGGTTTTTCTAAAAATGTACTATTCGCGAAATTAATTAATTACACAATATCGCATCAATTATAATTAACGCCTTTTTGTCAATTAATTTTCAAGTGTCCATGCTTTACATCAGAATAATTACCAATTGAAATTATTCTACAGAGTGTTCGCAATACGAAGTGTCAATGCTGTATAATAGTTTGTGTAATTACTTTCTTAACTTAAATAGGACACCCTGTATTTTACTTTAATTTTGAATTCTAATCAAAAAAATTATATTACTTTATTAAAAAATCCCTATACCTATCCTTTATAATTTTCGATTAATTTGGGTTTTTTTGAAAATGCACTATTCTTGAAATTAATTAATTACACTTTATTACATAAAGTTAAACAAAACACACTAGAAAAAAATTAATTTACATTAAATGTTCAAAATAATGTCCATTTTCTTCAATACATAACCTTACTCTGTGTTCAAAATTTTGTTTTACTCTTCTTAGCATTTCTGGAGTAACTGTTGCAAACGCATTACGAATACGCGTTTTCATGTCTTCAGCGGTTGTAGGTGGAGTTTGATAAACCAAACTTTTAATATATCCCCAAAAAAAAAGTCCATTGATGTTAACCCAAGTCATCTAGGGGGCCAATTGACAGCACCACCCCTACCTATCCACTTTCCGGGAAATTTTCTGTCTAAATATTCTCTAACGTTACGCGTGTAATGTGCTGGAGCACCGTCTAGCTGCAGAAACATTGTTCTTCTAATATTTAAAGGGATATTTTGCTAAAGTATCCAAAAGTCTCTTCGTAGAAATCTTAAAAACTTTTGTCCATTTAAATAGCCATTAAAAAAATACGGTCCTATCACATGTTCTCCTATTATTCCACCATATACATTAAGGGACCATCGGTTTTGTCGATCAGTACATCTATATTCATGTTGATTTTCCGTATTATAATAGTGAAAGTTATGTCGGTTCACGCGTCCATTATTATGGAAAGTAGATTCATCAGTGAACAAAATTTTATCGTAAAAATGTTGATCTGCTCCCGTTTTGTCTAGAAACCATAAACAAAATTCTAACCTACGTTCAAAATCAGTTCCATACAAATGCTGATGCATTTGAATATGGTATGGGTGATATTGATATTTCTTAAGAATTCTGCATATACTAGTTTGGCTTACTTCAATCTCCCTGGCCATCGTCCTTGTACTTGTATTTGGATTTTCAATAACTGATTGAATAACTTCTAATTCGGTATTTTCATCTTCAGTTATCGGATTTATTAATTTTCGTTTAGTATAAACAACACTGCCAGTTTCACTAAACCTTGTTAAGACTCTGTCAAATACTTCTTTACGAGAATGACGTTTTAAGGGAAATCTCTCAGCATAGACTATTGATGCTAACGAACTGTTTTGATCACATTCACCCAGTATTAAAATCATATTTACTCGGCCTTCAATTGAATAATCTGTCATTTCTATTTAATTGAAAGCAATACAGTTAATAGTTTGACAATTAGTTTGACAGCTAGGTACCTTTTGTTTTTTCATGGCATTCTTTATAATAACGAGCTATGTAATTAATGGCATTTAATGTTCCAGGTAACATAATGCAAATAGATTTGAAGATACTAGATGTTAATATACAATTTTATAATAGTTTGATTATAATAATTGTTACAACATTCAAATACAGCGTTTTTGTTTAAGTTAGAGTAGAACTTTATGTAATAAAGTGATAAAAATTAATTAATTTCAAGAATACATAGTGCATTTTCAAAAAATCGCAAATAAATCGAAAATTCTCAAAGATAGGTATAGGGATTGTTTAATAAAGTAATATTATTTTTTTAATTAGAATTCAAAATTGAAGTAAAATACAGGGTGTCCCATTTAAGTTAAGAAAGTAGTTATACAAAATATGGTACAGCATTGACACTTCAGATTGCGAACACTCTGTAGATTAGTTTCAAATGGTAATTATTCTGATGTAAAGCATAGACACTTGACAATTAACTGACAAAAAGACGTTAATTAAAATTCATGCGATATTGTGTAATTAATTAATTTCGCGAATAGTATATTTTCAGAAAAACCCAAATAAATCGAAACCGGTCAAAAATAGGTATAGGCAATGTTGAATAAAGTAACATTATTTTGTTCAGTAGAATTCAAAATTAAAGTGAAATATATGTTGTTCCATTTAAAAAAGTATAAATTTATATCATTACACCAAATTGGGACACCCTGTATATATCTCACAAATTTTAATTTGTAGCCGGTACTAACCTACGTATTCCTGCAAAAGAAATTTTTAATATCTTTAGCCGTTTCCCCGGTAGGCTCCGTCCCGTTGAGCGTGACTCACCCTCTATATATATATATATATATATATATATATATATATATATATATATATATATATATATATATATATCAAATAACTGATGGGTTCGACCGTTACTTGATGGAAATTAATTTTATGTAACAATAAAGCGCTGAAAACCTTGTTTTCAAACTTCCACAAAATTTATTTTAAATACTACAGTTGTTTCGGCTGATTGCCTTTCTCGATATTTTTGGCATGCGTTTACACTTTATCTCCTCCTCAATCCTTTAGCCCTTGTCAGAGCGTAGTGACACCCTAAATATTATTAGTCTGCTGTCTCCATTGACTGCGATCTTGTGCCATATGGACGGCTTCATGTAGGGATTTTCCCACCAAACTCTTCATTTGGTCCACCCATCGTATTGGAGATCTTCCTCTTGGTCTTCGGCCTTCTACCTTACCTTCTACTACCAATAGTTCCATGGTGCCCGTTCTTCTAGCTATGTGGCCGAAGTAAGTTAGGTATGCTTGGTTTACTTTTTTTAGTAGCCTGTCTTTTATATGAAGCTCTTCCAGAATTGACAAGTTGGTTCTATGTTCTGTCCAGGAAACGCGTAGAATTCTTCTATATGCCCACATTTCGAAGGCTTCGATCTTACTCCTATCGATTTTTTTGAGAGTCCATGTTTCAGCTACATATGTAGCAATGGGAAAAATAAGGGCATTGACCAACCTAAGCTTAGTATTCCTTGTTATTGTTCGGTCTTTCCATATTTTAATTAATTTAGCAGTTGCGGTTCGGGCCATTCCTAGTCTACGTTTGATTTCTGAGGAACAATCACCATTGTTGGTTATCAGAGAGCCCAAGTATACAAATCTGTCGACTACTTCGAAAATCCCTGTTTGGAGTATATGCGGTAGATTATTATTTGCTCTGTCTACAATCATTATTTTTGTTTTTCTGGTGTTGATTTGAAGTCCAAATTCTTCACTTATTCGGCTTAGCCGTTCGATGATGGTAATCATTTCGACTTCATTCGCTGCTAGTATAAGTGTGTCATCTGCGTATCGCAGGTTACTGATTTTTCTGCCTCCTATAGTGATTCCTCCATCCCATTCATCTAGTACTTTTCTCATTATATATTCAGAATATATGTTGTACAATAATAGTGATAGTATGCAACCTTGTCTAGTTCCTTTCCTTTATCTTACACTTTATAGTCTTTATGAAATAGGTTGAGGAGGGGAGAACTGTTTGTCTTAAGTTGGTCATTCAGAATTATATCTGTGTTTTTTAATTTGGTGATTTCCATAGATTCTAACAAAGATAGCTTAAGGCCTTTATTTTGAATGTGAAGAATTTTAAATTCGTCACTAAAAGAATGATTAAGATCTAGAAGATGAAGTGCTTATGTAGACTCTGTTTTTTTATTATTGAAAGCCCTTTTATGTTCTGCTATTCCTTTATTAAAATTTCTACCTGTTTGATCGATGTAAGTTTTTGGGCAGTCCCCACATTTAAGTTTGTACACACCACTGTGTAAGTTTATTTATTTTGGCTCTTGTTGTTTTTAATATATTTGCTTAAGTTGTTATTTGTTCTGAAAGCTAGTGTTTGGCTTATCCTTTCTTTTTTATGTGTTTGGCTATTTTTTATTGATATTTTGCCTGTATTATGCAATCGAGCAGAAGGTACTGGGTTTTTTCTCTGGTGGTGGAAATACTAATTTCAGGACAAGAAAGCCCTGAAATTGGTATTGCTGTATAAAACCTGTAGGGATAAAAATTTAAAATAAATTTTGTGGAAGTTTGAACACAAAGTTTTCAGTGTTTTATTGTTACATAAATATCAAGTAATTAACTTGTCAATAATAATCGATTCCAATTGATGAGCTTTTCAATAATCATTTATAATTTTGGACTTTCACTTTGGATCACTTTGGACATTGTAGTTTTGGGGATACAATGCTAGAAGTGGACAACAATTTCCGTACAATGCTAGAGTTGTCCAATTTGGGATTTTACTCGTCACATATAGATATACTACTCTCCAAAATTAACGCACCACCTTAAATGTATTATAAGTTTAAAGCTATCGTTCTTCTGAACCGTCGATTATAGATCTTATTCTAAGAAATTACAATGTTTTTTAAGAAATATATAAGTTTTACCCGTATACGGGGTGTAAAAATAATGTGTTTGTGCAAAAATATTGAGAGATGTCTTCGTCTTTTTTTGAAATTTTCATCAAAAAAATTATTTTGATATCTCTATTATTTTAATTGTTCCAAGTTTTTATGGTCATTTAAGCAAAGAAAACACTACTTACATAAACTGTATTGACATTTAATGCAACTGAAGCCTAGGAAAACATAAGCTAAATCATTTTTAACAAGTTTTCTCTCCAAAAAATACTTAATAATGAGTATTTCCGCCACTATCTGTAATTCTTTTTTTTACAGCGATGAGGCATACTTAAAATCAACCATCCTATTTGGTCCTAAATCAATTGCATCCCAATCTTATTTCACCATAACTTCTGTATCTTCAAGAGAGACAGAGAAGATTGTTGGCTCTTGAGTTTACGATTAATAATATCCCTCTATGGGAGATATCAGAGATTGGACCCACACAAGAGAAAATGAATTAATTCATCAAGCCCATAACAGAGAGAAATTTGCCATATTGATCGCCAACCTCAACAAAGAAGGCACTTAGAAAAAGGAGGATGGGATTCAGATCAGGACTTTAGGGTGGCCAGTTTATGGTTTGTATTCCTACCTCGTCCAAATAATCATGGACCACACATGCAACATGTGGTCGAGCATCATCTTGCATTAAAAAAATATTTCCTATGTAAGAAGCAACTGGAACTACATGGTTAGACAAAATGTCTGTACTATACCTTTCACTTGTTAAAGAACCTCTTAAAGCAACAAGATCCGTTCGTGCTGTAAAAGAAATTCATCCAGAAACCATTACAGATCCTACATTGAATAAAGTCATAGGTCGTATGTTGTACTGTGCTTAGCTTTCTTTTGGCTATCGAATAACTCTTACACGTCTATCTCAGGTATATATTGGTAAATATATAGGTAAAGTGCTCTCTGGAAAATTGCAATCTACTTCTACGTTGATTTACGTTTAAAACTGGCTCTTTTTGGTAATCTCTGGTTTTCATTCTCACTACATAACTAGCCCATCGAAGTCTCTGAAGTTTACAAATTCTGAGATCAGTGCCTTTTTAAACAGTTGGTAGATTTCATGGTTGTACCTGGATCTACATGCTCCGTTTTTGTTAGTAGGCCCTTATATATAATATCTTCCTTAGGACTTTTCGTTTGAAGACTTCTAGCTTTTATTTTGTGTCATCTGTCATCACCCTTGTCTAACATCCATAACATGGTACTCTAGGTATTTTTCCATGTTTTTGTTTTACTCTGTTTGTCCAAAATGATGTTTACGTCAGAATCAGATTTGCTTTTTTTTTCGTCTTAGTCCACCTGTAGATCCATTAACTTTAACATTTAACATTATTTTGCCTATTCTGATTCTCCTTCTTATTGTTATATTTATCCCTTTATATTTTCCTGGCTCATATTCCACTTTTCTTCTTTCATATAATAAATATATAAAAATGCACATACCTAATACAAAAGGTGATATTTAAATAATAATAGCAATATTAACTTTTAGTAAAATGAAGTTCTTACTTAGGATCAACATTAGCTGTAGCTTCATCCAATACCAATATTTTGTTATTTTTAAGAACTGCCCTGGCTAAACACACTAACTGTCTTTGACCCAAGCTAAAGTTACCACCTCCTTCTGCAACTTGGAAATCTAATGAATCAATACTTTCCTTTAATTCTACCTAAAATGTAAGGTTGGGTATTAGTTTTCCAGAAGATAATAGTAAAAGCAAAATTTAAACAAAATAATATGAGTACTTTTCTTTTCTAGAAAAATTACTGTCCTTCCATAAGCAAAACACAGGGAATAAATTTGTAAACAAAAAGTAGAGATCCGAAGATTTCTAGGTGTTCGAAACCAAAATTCAAATTTTTGCTCAATTATGTGCCTTTTACTATTTTTAAAGCAAGCAGACAATGAATGAACCGACATGATAAATCTATGGTTCTTAAAAGAATCTTAGATTCCTATCTGCTAACGCCAGATAAAACTTTAAATTTTAAAATCATGTCGGTGAAAAGCTTTTAACAATGAGTCACGGCTTTTGTTTGTGACAGGTACAGAGAAAAGAAAACTTTTGTTTATGGGAAAAAGTTTACATCCTAGATGTTCCAAAAACATAAAAACACTGCATGTAAACTACACAACCATTAATAAAGCATGAATGACTTCTGCTATTTTTAAAGAAGAATTTAGTAAGTGGGACAAGGAACTTTCTTCAAAACAAAAAAAAAGAAAAATTTTTCTCTTAGTTGATAACTAGTCAACTAAGAGAAGAGGATGGGCTAGTGCAACCCATCCCAAACTTAATTTGACTAATATCAATCTAGTTTTCTTACCAGCCAACTGCACGAGTGTCTTGCAGCCTATGGACCAAGGAGTCATAAGAAGTTTAAAGTGCCATAATTGAAAACAGCTTTTAAAAAGGATAATTTTTTGTATGGACAATGGGCAACCCGTAATCATTACCTTTCTTGATCCAGTTCTGTTTTTATACAATGCGTGGAGTGCGGTTACGCCAGTGACAATTTGTAAGTGCTTTCGTCAAGCTACATAAATTGACTGTAGTTTCTCCAAATGTTCAGGATATTGACGAGGATGACGAAATGCCTTTTTCAGAGTGAATACAAAAATTTAATTTACACCAGAGAGAATTTGTAACTGATCTTGACTCCTACATTTCAGTAGACAATCAGGTAGAAACATTTTAAGTTTTAAGTGATAAAGAAATTGTGGAACAAGTGCAAAATGTGGAAATGGATACTGATAAAGACAATAAAGAAGAAGAAGAAAGCGTTGATTGTTCTACAATCCAAGAAGCAGTGAGAGCTGCTGAGACCATATCCAGGTTTTACCAGTTTAGGGAAGCATCCAGAACTACCAAAGGAGCAGCTCAGATTATTAAGGACACTACAAAAAATCTTTATTTTTCAGAATGCGTTGTGCAGAAGAAAATAACTGCTTTTTTAGCATTAGAGACCTTTCTCATAAAAAATGTTTTCATATACATGATATGTTTTATTTCTTAATTTTTTTTATCCTAAATGCAGCTGTAATAGTAAATAATCTTCTTCTTTTTTTTATAAGCAAAATGCTTGTTCAATGTCGATTAATGCCTCTATTGGAGGTTATTACTCCATCTTTTGCGTGGTCGCCCGATACTTCTTCTACCTTTTGGTGATTTGTCCCTCGCTATTCTGATTAATCGGGTCTCTTCCATTCTGTTTATGTGTTCGTTCCATTTCTTTTTTCTGTTCAGTGTCCACTCATTTATTTCTGGTATATTGCATTTTCTTCTGATCTCTTCACTCCTCATTCAATCCCTCAGTGTGTTTCCTGTAATTCTCCTCAGTAAACGCATCTCCGCTGTTTCTAGTAGTTGCTGAGTTTTGGAGGTATCCGGTCTTGTCTCTGAAGTGTATGTCATTATTGGTCTTATTGTTGCTTTGTAGATTCTTGATTTCACGTCGTATTAATGTGGGGATTGCGATATATCGTGTTATTAAGACAACCTGCTATTTTATTAGCCTTTTGTACTTGATTTTTCACTTCCTTCTCCACATCTCCGTAGCTAGACAGTGTAATTCCTAGGTAATGGCCTTGCAATATTTTGGTTGTAAGCTTCAAAGTGGTGTTTTATAAGTTGATACCTCTGTAGTTTTTAGGTTGTTTTTTATCTCCTTGTTTGTATAGTAGGATAAGCTCGCTTTTCTTCCACTCTTCAGGTATTTTATTATGTTTGATAATTTTGTTAATTAGTGCTGTTAGCTGTTCTGTTAATGCTTCTCCACCATATTTCAATAATTCATTTGGAATTCCATCTTTACCTGCAGCTTTTCTGTTCTTCAGTTGTTCTAAAGTTTGTTTTACTTCTTGTACGGTTATCTCGACTTTCTCGTTTGTAATGATTTCTGGTGTTTCTGGTTCTAACATCATTTGCTGTTCATCATTATAAAGCTTCTTTAGGTATTCAATCCATGTGTCGCTATCTATGTGTTTCGGTTCGATTAAGTCTTTCATCTCTGATCTTTGGCCTCTTATGAAAAGCCATATTTCCTTTTTACGAAAGTAAACCTTTTCACAGGAACAACAATTCGCCTGCTGAGTACATTGCGTCAATTTACGCCTGACAGATAAGGATTTATCATATAAAATCCAGCTGACTTAAAATCATCGTAATAGCCATTCGACTCCAGCTCATTGTAATCCAAGTAAAAAAAAATTGTTTGGTAATCTCTAAAGGAGGATAATGTTCAGGAATGTAAAGGCAATAGAAAATCATTAGTCAAAGTAATCAAGGCACTGGAGCTATGTGACAAAAAAAAATTAGTTTAAAATTGACCTAATTTTAAAGGTATTGTAACTGAAACAGTTTTAAAAGGGACATATTGATAGTAAAACTATAATTTGACTGTAATTATTAATTAATAACTAAAAAATACATACCTGTTCCAAAGCTTTCCAAATTTTCTCATCGTCGAATTTATTAAATGGATCTAGATTATATCTTAATGTTGCTGAAAATAATACTGGTTCCTGAGGTATTATTGAGATTTTCTTCCTTAAATCGGTTAATCCCAAATCTTTAGTGTCCACTCCATCTATGAAAATAGAGCCTTTAGTCGGAGCAAGACGAAAGAGAGCTGCAATAAGTGATGACTTTCCCGCACCAGTTCTGCCTACTATGCCAATCTAAAAAATAAAAGTATTTAAATAGGTGTGCTATTTTTAAAGTAAATAAACTGACAAAATAGAGTTTGGTCTCAAATGACCTGAAAATATTTCAATTTTATCTATTTATATTTTTAACTAAAAAGTTACACAAGTAAGTTTGTGTTGTGTTTATGTATCTTCCTGAGTAAATTAAAAAACACAATTTATTATTTTACATAAATAGTACGATCTTTTTGTTTATGGAAAGGATGTGGTAAATCTTATAAAGACGGTAGAAGGCAGTCTCCCGTTCAGGATGCCTTGGCGTGTGTTGGATACATTGCGGAAGGCTTCATCTGCACGCAGTCCTCCCAGAAGAGTCGTGCTCACATATGCAACCATAGCAGACCATAGCTCTCTGCCTACCAATTAAAGTACACCCCCTCAACCGGAATACTCATGCAGTAGGTTCTCTCCAGACCTTTTCCTTCTTCTCTCTCTCTCTCTATCTATCTCTCTCTCTCTCTCTCTATCTATCTCACTCTCTCTCTCTTTCTTACCTTTGCTGTAAATTACTCTCTAGTATTTTCTTCATTCTGACGATTTAAGTTACTGCCTACAGTATGACCTTGTATTCGGTTTTCTTTCATTGCTATGTCCATTATTATATTTATGCTTACACTATCTAACTTCCTGTGTAATTATCCATATTCTTTATTCTCTTTGGGTAGGACCTGAAATAGCTGTGCCTGTTAGAAACTAGGTGAAAAGTAGTTAGTGTCTCTGTCACCGCACTGCATCCAATCTGTCTTACTTGGAATTATTACTCTCTTTTAGACAGTCCTAGGTTAGTTTGTCTATTCTTCCTGCAACTTCGTAATGCTGCTATTTCTAGCTTCTACACTCTTCTGCTCATCCTTGCCGTAGGTTTCAACTTTTTTCCTCACCATCAGGTCGATAGGTAACACCCCTGCGATCATTTTTATGGTCACCGTTGATGTTGTTCTGTATGTACGTGCTACACTTAGCAGTGCTTTTTTTGAGCTTTTTCCAGAATTCTCCTATATTTCCTATTATTAGGCCATACCGGTGCCGCATGGAGTATAGTAAAGTAGACCACATCCATTAAAATTCTCCTTTTAACAGTCCCTGGTCCTCCCAGATTGGGCATAATTCTACAGGGCCCAAAGTCTATCCTCTACCTTGCGAACGACGTATTTCACGTGCTCACCAATTGTTCGTCTCGTATCTCGGCAAATTCACTTTTTAGGAAGGCAAAATCCTTTCTCCCTCCAGTGCAAAAACTATGGTCTCTAGCTCTAGAATTTCTAAGGATTATAGGTTCAGTCTTCTCAACCGCCAGTATGAGGTCCATGCTTTACATTCACGTCTTAACTTTGCTGAGGACTATGTTCACTCTATGCATGATTGACCAGTTTTCGTTGTGCTTCACCAGCACCACCATGTCGTCCGCACACGCTATTGCCTGTACACTTATGCCGAGGTCTGCCTCCAAAATCTCGTTGTGAAGAATATTCAAGAGCAATGACCCCAGAATGGAGCCCTGCAGCGCTCCCGCCATGGTCTTTATGAAGTTAACCTTCGCAATATTGACGCACATATCCGTCAAGTAATTTATGACCAAGTTCTGCAGATAAGCAGGTATACTTAAGTCGTCTAGTAGATTCACGATAGTTTTTCAGCCAGCACTATTAAAAGCATTTCTTATATCGAGAGAGAGAGAGAGAGAGAGAGAGCTACCATCCACCTGTTTCTACATATGGATATCTCCCTTTTGATCCTGTTTATGGCGTTTACCGCAGATTTTTCTTTCCTGGACCCATACTAGTGTTCGGCTATACCACCTTTCTCCATTATCTCTCTCTCCAGCCTTTTTTTTACAAGAATCTTAAAGATCTTGTCTAAGGTATCTAACAGGCATATAGGTCTGGGAACTCTTGTTGCCTTCTTAACAGGTTATTCATAATATTCTATGCCCATTGCACTTCCTCCTCGATTATGATTTTTATTATCGCGGGTGGTACCTTATCAGGTCCATGTGCTTATACTGCTTTGATCATTTTGCCAGCTTCCGTCACTTCTGCCCTCGTAAATTCAGTCACGGGTGTCTCCACTTGGAGTGGAGTGTAGCTTACTTCCTCCCTGTGTGGAAAAAGAGGTTTTGCCAGTTCTTCCCTTCGACTCTCCATGATGTTAAAGAATCTTTTCTATTCCGTTTAAAATTCTTGACAACTATTCGCTAGGCATCGCCCCAGATATCCCTGTCAATATTTTTGCAAAGTTCTTTCCAACATTTTCTTTTTTCGCAATTCATTTCTTGCATCAGCTCGTTCTTCATGGCTTTAAGTCTTGTTAACTCCTCTTAGATCGCGCAATGCCTCACTGCGTCTCTTGTAACTTTTCTTCTTAACTCAATGGTTCCTTTTCTTGTTTCTTTAATCCTCTCCGTCCACTATTAGGGACGACTGCTTGCTCTCTGGTAATAGTTCGATTACATTCATTCGATTATACCTATTCTACAACTCTTAGCCAGCCTATATTTTCATTAAATATTATTACAGTTATAAATAGCGGTGTAATGTGTCTCTAAAATACATATTGCTTTATCATTGATGTGTAGAAATTTGCGTATCATATATCAAAACTTACACTGTAATTGTCTCTCATCAGGTAGCAGTAGACCAAACATTACAACTTCTAATTTTGTTAAGAATTTACGAATTAACTGTAGCTTTATTGCATAATGTTGCCTACAGTACAATACATAGACTAGCATATTTTCCAAAAAGGGTGGAAATCATGCCAAAAATCATACAAAAGGAATTTTTTAAATTTATCACTGAAGCGATGTCAAAACAAAAAATGATTTTTAGTATCTAGATTTTAAATTCATAGACTTAAAGCGACTGTACATATTTTTGGTAACTACCAGTTTTTCTATTTATAAGCGCTTGAATAAATGTAGAAGGTACTTACTTTTTGCCCAGGTTTTATAGTGAAATTAAGATTGTTTAAAACTGGAGGATCATTTTCCACATATATTAAAGATAAGTTTCTGAATTCTAGGAGACCTTCCTTGGGCCAGATTCCCTTAGGTATTTTTTCTAAAATAATTTAAAAATATATTATACTTATATAATTTTAAAAATTAGTACTTGTTCATGATTAGATTTTATTTGATTAAACAAATAGAAATAATAAACTATATTAATGTCTTTAGTTCATTTTTCATTTTACAGATACTTTGATACATTTTTATTTCTTTTTATATAATTAGCCTTTTAAAAACAAGAAAATATCATCCGGTGATATTTTTTCCGGTATTTATAGGAACCAATCGCTTTTTAAGTACTAATGTTATGAATGCAAAGTTCATTTAACGATAATAGAAAAAGAGCTTTATACATTTTGCAGCCACGGCTCATCGACTGTATCGTTTACATAAAAGTACATAATTTGGTTTTAATTCTAATTATCTTTATTTAAATTTTAGAAATTATTCAATTTACAAACCTTTTGGTGTTTCAAATGGACCTTCCTTATCGATTTTGGTATACTGCAAAGTCCTCTCTACACTGGTTAGTTGATTGATGAAGTCTGCTAATTGTCTCATTCCATATTGTAACATTCCGATCAGAACTGAGCATTGGGAAACCGCTAGACCTACCAGGCTGCCGTCTACATTAGTAACTGTAAAAAAATATTTATTTTAAGACTGAATTTAAAACTTAAATTATTTTTTATTTTCACCGAAAAAATAAACCAATAAATACCATTTTGCTGTATAGAAATTGGTTATAAATAAATTTACAACTTAAGTATTTTCGCGAGTATTATTAAGATCATAAAAAGTTCTCCGTATTCCTATATATATTTATGATCAGTCCGTTTCTATTAGTTCCTTAAAATTCCACTATCACTGTTTTTTAGAACATATAATTTTTGTGCGGACCATAAGGTATACCAAATGAATTATTAAAACATAGCCCACTAGTATTACGGGAATTACTGGCGTATGTCTTTACCTTATTCTATAATGGACACGACTTACCACCGGAGTGGACAAAAGCACATATTAACAACAGCTATAAAAAAGGAGATAGAAAGAATTGTTCAAACTACAGGGGGCTAGGTGTCATAAATTCACTCTCAAGACTGTATGGAAAAATAATAAAAAATAAAATTGAAAAAGAGATGATAGATGTAAAATAGAATGGCTTTCGTACAGACAGATCCTGTATGGACAGTATATTCTCTCTAAAGCAAGTTATCAAGAAAAGATTAGCCCACAACCTTTCAACTCATATAGTCTTTATAGATCTGACACAGGCATGCGACAGTGTACCACTTTCAATGCTTTAGGTAACAATGGAAAAACAAGGAATAAGCAAAAAAATATAAAAGCAGTACAACAGCTCTACAAAAATATGATGGCAAACATTAAAACTGGAAATAGATTAACTAGATAAATTCCTATTAGTAAGGGCCTAAAGCAAGGCTGCTGCATAGCACCTACACTCTTTAAAATATATCTAAATGAGGCACTCTCACTGTGGAGAAGAATATGCTGCAATATGGGCATGCCAATCGGAGATGATAGATTGTACACGATACACTTCGCTGACGACCAAGCCATTCTAGCTGAAGACGAGAATGATATAGGCTACATGCTTAGAAAACTGGAAGATAAGTATACCAAATGGGGCCTCACAATTTATATACATAAAACTGAGTACTTAGTTGTAGGAGAAGCTTTCAAATCGAAATGGGAACTATAAAACCAACAGACAATTATGAATACTAGGGAGTCCAAATAACATCAACAGCAGGAAGTAGCGAAGAAATACGTTCCAGGATTGGCCAAGCAAGATCAGCCACCAGACTGTTATTCTTCTTCTTTTGGCATCATAACCCTGGATGGGTCTTTGCCTGTCTGGCTATGTCCTTCAATTCAGATCTCTCTTGTGCCCTTCTTCTCCATTGTCTTATGTTCATTGTTTTCAGGTTCCATCCCGTTCTGGGCCTTCCTTTTTTTCGCCTTCCTATGGGCTTCCATTGTAACATTTTCTTTTACGTACCTTAACGGTACCTATTTTGGTATTTCCAGCTCTTCTTCGATTATGGAGTTTTGGATCTTCTGCCTTTTTGTTTTGCAGGTCTGCCTCATGCTGCAGAGACATACTCTAATGTAGGCAGAATATGGCTGTGTGCAACTCTGATCTTTGTTTTGAACCTCAGCTTATTTTTTCGGCCAATTAACGAAGACAGCCTCCTCCTTAATGCCTTGGCTTTGTAGACCGTTTGGTATACATGTTCTGTAAACGTCAGGTTTTTGTCAAGCGTTATGCCTAGGTATTTAATTTTGCTGGTCCATTCTATTGAAGTGTTGAGTAACGTTAGATCTCCATTTGGTCTGCCTCTTCTGTGCTGGTTTATAACGGTCTGTGTTTTTTCCGGGTTTATTGCTACTTTCCATCTTATGAACCAGGCATGTAAGCGATTTAAAACTCTTTGTAGCTGACTTGTATCTAGGTCTGGATCTGTATAACCTGTTGCTATTGCAGTGCGGTCCGCGTATAAACTCAATAACGATCTGGGAGTAGTTGGAGTGTCGCCTGTGTAGATAATGTGAAGATAAAGCAACAGCACCGCTACCTGCAGCAATCCAGTCTCCAGCCTCGAAAGGCAGCAGCTGTATACATGGATCCGTCTGAATCCTATTAATATTTTCATTACCTACATGCCTAAGGATTTATCTAAACTGACTAAATACAGTGTATTATAATGGAAACTCTAAAACTAGATCGGAACATGAATCATTTGATTGTATGTACTGCCATATATGTGGCTCGTACATGTTCGCTAAACTCAAATTGCAGTACGGCATATATTAGGCCCGTACAAGACCCGTTTCAATTACATAAAGTATTATTCAAAAAATATTTTTAAATATATTGGTATAATTATTGTTCTTAAATCTATAAAAAAAGAAAGTTAAAAAAATGTCAGACACGGGATACGGCCCCATATGCGTGGTATCTCAAAGTATTAAATTTTTAAAAATTAAGCTTTTTAACTAAATTGTTTGTGATTGAATTTGATGTTATTGGAACATCAATAATAAGTAACTAACTAATTCATACTTACATTTACTTAAAATGATAAAGCAGACAATTACACACGTCAAGAATATTATGGACACCATATCAAGCCATAATCCAAACGAGCTCATACATCCTATTGTCAGGTACCATGCGGATGTATGCGCATCCTAGAAATTATTAAAATTTATATTATACACAATATTACAGGTACAAAAAATTATTTCAAATTATACTTACTTGGTTTTCATCGAATTCATCTTTTAAGATATTTTGTGTGTTGGAAGCTCTTATTGTTGTTATTCCATTAAGAGTTGAATTTACATAAGAAAACACTGGCGATTTTGCTAAAATCGTAAAAGCGCTTAATAGAAATTGCACAAATATACTGAAAACAGAATGACTTAAGTTATAGAACCCAAAAATCTCCATTCTGTTGTTTTGTTTATCACTTTCTTGTAATTTGTCCAGCCCATCTTTATGTAATTGCAATTGTTGTTATGCATATAACTTTAATTTTAGTTGTTACTGTATTCTATGATATTGATTTTTTATCTTTATTCATTTTTCAGGCGGAGTATACTTAAAACCACATTCATGTGGGAAGTATATAACTATAGTTTTTTTGCAGAAATCGCTTCCAAGTACTATCAGCAGAAATCATAATTTCACTGTGATTAGATTTTAATGTGAAGTCTCAAGGGTGAACTAAACTTTTTATTAAACAATATATGTATAAAAAAAATGCAAAAGATTCAGTGTTCTTCCTTGGTTTTCTCATATATCTCAACCACTGTCAGTTTTAGAACAGTTTTCAAAAGAAATAAAAGTTTTATAATTAAATTTACATAAATATATGATAAAAAATATTATTATTAATAAAAAAAATATTAAAAATATAAAAAAAAATATGTAAAAAGGGGTTTTATGTGATTATTATATTTAATTATATATTATATTTATATTATACAAACCCTTAATACTTCGCGAAAGAAATCTTTAAATAGTTGAAAATTTTATGATATAACATAGAAGTGCATTCAAACTTTCAAATTCATTTTAAAAATTAAAATTTCTTTAATTTTGACCGCATTAGAATATCTTTTAATTTTTTATGCATTGTAACTTACTACAAAGGAACAACTAAATTTTTTCTTATAGATTTTAAATTTTCTTGTAAGTATACATAACAGAAACATAATATATAACAGAAACAAGTAGAACCTATGGACTGGATATAAACACCAGCAAAACCAAGCTAATGATCATCAGCAAGCAAAACATAACTGGAGCAAATCTCTATGTGAAACAAATGAGAATTGAACGTGTCTCACAATACAATTACTTGGGAACTATAATCAATGAGTCGTGGGACAATACCCAAGAGATTAAATGTCGCATTGGAAAGGCCAAAAGTGCATTCTTGGCTATAAGCTCTGTGTTCAAAAGCCGATGACCTCACCCTGAAAACAAAAATAAGGCTCCTTAAATGTTACGTGTACTCAGTGCTTTTGTATGGAGTAGAAACATGGACATTGAAGGCGGAAACTCTATCAAAACTTCAGGCGTTTGAATTATGGTTATACAGAAGAATCCTGAAGATACCATGGACAGACAAAGTCACCAATGAAGAAGTACTGCGGAGGATGAACACAACCGCGGATTTGGTCAACATTGTGAAGAGCCGTAAGCTGGAGAACTTGGGACATATTATAAGAAATCAAGGCAGATACGAGCTACTCCAATGCATTTTGCAGGGTAAAATTGAAGGAAAAAGAGCCCCGGGACGAAGAAGAATATCCTGGCTTGCTAACCTGAGAGCATGGTATAGAAAGACCTCAACACAGCTATTTCGTATAGCAACCAACAAAATCATCATAGCCAGAATGATCGCCAACGTTCGGAACGGACAGCACCCTAAGAAGAAGTAAATATAACATATTATTAAATATTATTGTTATAATTTTAAACAATTTTAAAAATTTTATCGATCATGACTTTAGAACTAGCAAACCAATTACTTTTTTTTTCTAAATAAGTGTATTTTTTAAAGTAGTTTCAATATGCACTTAAAAATGGTTAAATGTTTGGAAATGTATTTAGTACTTACTTATATATTTTATTTTTATTATTTTTAATATTTTTTAACATAAATCCACAATGGGAAGTATTTTTAAAGTGTGTAAAATAATTTAATTTTTAGCTGTACGCCTTTGGCTTCGGCTGATGTCAAAAACTAATTTTAATGTAACAATGATTTACTTACGTCAAATAGGACATAAAATTTGACGTATTTAAGTGAATTATTGTTAAATTAAAATTAGATATTTACATCAATGCTCTTATGTAGCAGTAGTTTTCCAAAAATTACTGATCATTCTGTTATTTCAGTGAATATCTCAAATAATAATAGTTATAATATATCTGATGGTAATATATCCAAGTTTAGAAATTTATGTAATCAAAACTTAGATAAAATCAAAACTAATCTTATCATGTGTCACTTTAATTTTGATTCTGTTGATGTTAATATCATTTACCACGAAATTTTACAAAATTGTGAAATTGTAATCAATGACATAATACCAACTGTAAAATGCCAGTTTCAATCAAAATTACCTTGGTTTGATTATGAGGTGTTTAAACAAATTAAACAACGTGACAGGGCTTATAAAGATTTTAAAAAATGTATTGATGTCATTGAAAAACAACATAAATGGCAGGTTTTTAAGAGACATAGAAATGAGGTAGTAAATATGTTAAAGCTAAAAAAAGAGCAATTCTATTTTAACAATATAGACAGGTATAGAAACAATCCAAAAAAAATGTGGAAAACTTTAAAAAAATTAATCAATAATAATAGTCGAAAATGCCAAACACAGTAATCTTTGAAACTACTACTGGTCTAAAACGGTTAACAAATGAAGTAGAAATAGCTAACAGTTTTAATGAGTATTTTGTGGAAAGCATTGAAAGTATTGTTCAAAGTATTGATAGTTCTGAAACATGGTGTAATGTAAATAGTAATCTTTATTTAAATTTTGAAAAATTTAAAATGCTTTCTATGCAGGATTTGCGAAAAATTATTGGCAATTTGGATAATAAATTCTCACTACATGAAACGTTAAATTGCAGAATGGTAAAGGAAGTTTTTGAAACTATTGGGCACGTTATGTTAAATTTAATTAATACATCTCTTACTACGAGTAGAATTCCTGATGTATTAAAAATAAGTAACATCACCCCTATTCAAAAAATACCCAACACTATCAAAGCTGAAGAATTCCGACCAATCAATACTTTACCTCCTATAGAGAAAATATTAGAAATTGCTGTTTATGAACAATTATTAAAACATGTAACTAAAAATAAAATTTTAATTAATAATCAATCAGGTTTTCGAAAACAATTCTCTTGTGAATCAGCGTTACAAGTTACATTATGTCACATAAAGAGTAATTTAGATAAAAATATGTATGTAGTCGGTGTATTTCTTGATTTAAAGAGAGCTTTTGAAACCATTGACAGAACAATAATGATTTCTAAACTTAAACAATATGGTATAGGAGGTACAGTAATTGCGTGGTTAGAAAATTATTTACAAGATCGCAAACAGAAAGTTCGATTTAAAGACCAATTGTCATCTGAAATGGATAGTAATACAGGGATTCCTCAAGGTAGTGTATTAGGCCCCCTTTTATTTATTCTGTACATTAACGATATCGATATTTTTGTAAATTGTGAATTTATTAATCTTTTTGCCGATGATACTCTAATCTGTTGTAGTGATAAAAATTTTGATTTAGCTATTCAAAAAATGAACACCATTTTAGATATGGTTAATATATATTTAAAAATGAATAAACTTAAGTTGAATGTGAAAAAAAACAAAGGCAATGATTTTCACTACCAAACATAAATATAGCTTGCTTGATTCTGAAATCATAAATTTAAATATTAATAATAAAAAAATTGAAATTGTCACAACAGTTAAATATTTGGGATTCCAGCTTGACAATACTCTGAATTTTGAGAGTCACTTCGAGTACGTTCATAAAAAAATATCAAAAAAAACTTTACTTTCTGAGTAGAATATCTCAAAATTTATCAATGAAACAAAAATAACAGTATATAACACAATTATTCAACCTCATTTTGACTATTGCTCATCAATTTTATATTTATTTAATCTTAACAAACTTAACATGCTACAAAAATTACAGAACCGTGGAATGAGAATAATTCTTAAAACAAATCGCCGTACCCCAATTGGGTCGATGTTAAATACTCTAAATTGGTTCTCTGTTGAAAATAGACTGTTTTATTTCACCATGATTTTGGTCTTCAAAATAGTAAATGGCTTATCACCTGAATATTTTCAAGAATTCATTTCTTTCAACAAAAGTATTCATTCGTATAATACCCGAGGTTTAGATGACATATATGTACCTAGAACTATGTATAAAAGTACGATGAATTCGCTCTTTTTTAAAAGCTTCGTTAAATTTAATCAGTTACCAACATCTGTAAAAAAATGTACTAGTCTTAATAATTTCAAACTGTTACTTAAACAACATATCAAAAATTTATAGTGTACTTTATTTATATTGTATGTATATTAGGGTTCCTATTTAAATAAAGATCTATCTATCTATCTAGCTCTTATAGCTCTGAAGATGGCTTTGTAAGCCGAAAAGCATTCAAATCTTTTACACACTTCCCCTTTTCAACTTTTTTTAAGCCTTGATTTTATATATTACTTGCTGTAACATAGCGGCATTGTCTATTTATTAATTAAATGAAATGCTTCTTTAAATTGTTGTGTTTTGCTTTGATCTACATTGTGATCGTTCTTGCTACTATTGCTTGGGATCTATTAGGGATTAGCCGAACTACCTCTGAGATGAGCTAGTTAGGATATGGATCTCAATGATTGTTGTGGTGGTGAGGAGAAGATACTTTAGTTTAGGTTGACCTCCTTACGATCATAAGTCAATCGTGAATTTCACAATGGTACAACCAATGTAGTTAGAACCTTTTTTAATGGTACTGTGGTGATATTTAAAAAATGACTGCTAAATATATTTTTCGATAGTGAAAAGTTTTTAAATAACACAGTTCCAATAACTACGTGAAAAACAAAATAGCAAAAAAGTATGTTGGATATTTCCACAATATTGTTTATCAAAAAGTTAAGCACTCTTTTGAGAACTTATGCATAGTGAAATTATGATTTCTGGTGATACTCACTCCGATTTATGCAAAGCTACGTAAATATACTTCCCACTCAACTCAAAATGATATATCGCCTGATCTATTATGTTCCACTAAGTTACCACCTGATGATTTCGAATACAATGTTATATTGTATGCACAAGTTTATATTTCTGTTTAATATATTAGTACATAAATAGCACATTATTTTATTGTATTCTTACTCGTATCGGACGCAATAAAGAAGCCTTTTATATAACATACACAAATGGATTAAGAAGACATTAAAACAGTATTTTTTTAAAGTTTTGTGCAAGTTTTTACAGATACATATATCGCTGTTACTCGTAGATACTACGTAATAAAATATTTCACTTACTTATTCCTTCTATATGTTTAAGAACTTTGGCAGTTGCTATATACCAATCCTTAAACTTTATAAATATGAACGCCATAATAACCATTACTACAAGTATATAGTAATTTGAAACAGTGATGCTAACTAAAATTCCAGCCATTACCAAAAAAACCTATAAATTAAAACAAAAATCAATACAATCAGTAAATGTATTCTCTCGTAGTAAAATTCTTTTTAAAGTAAAGAAGCTTGGGTAAGGGGGAAATATTTTACTGAACAGTTAAATGACGTGTTGAGACTATGTCAACAAATGCTAAAAGATTTTTTTTACTTAAAACTTATGCTATCAACAAATCCTTACATACACTTCGTCTAAGGACTAACAACCTCAGTGGAGTCCTACGATCTTACTAACATTTAGAGAGTACTAACCACCCACTAACGTGGGAAATAAGAACAGAATCATTAAACAATACGTAATTTAATGATTAAATTTGTTACTACAACTAAGTTAAGATAATCCCCCGGAAACTTATATGCAGAACTTTGGAACATTCCTCCATCACTCTGACCCCAGCCAGTTAATAAAGAGAAATGATATCCTTTCTCTCTTACGAAGACTTTAACCAATCATTTATTTTAACACAATCTCGGGGTGTCACAAATAAAATAATCAAACGAAGCTTAATTCCGCAATGTCAATTCTGTCAAAAGTAATGATAGATCTTCCGTCCCTTATAAGCATTCATATCACATGAATTGTTTCGAGATAGAGAAAAAGGCTTTTTTTCGATAAGTTCTATACGTTAAATGGAGATCCGTGGACAGTACTACTCAATCAGATAAGATTATATATAGGATGTTTGTTGGTTTGGTCTCATACTGTAAGAATGGTATACGTTCTTTGAATATTCATGTTCTATTTCTAGTAATACCTAGCACGTTATTGTACGTTATATTGTTTTCAGCGTCACCTTGCCATACATCGTTTCGAGAAAAAGAGAGAGAAAGAGAGAGAGAGAGAGAGAGAGAGAGAGAAAACGATAGGCTGAACAAGTGATAGTGTCTTTTTACTATGACGGGTACTATATGGTTTGGGCATTGTTAAAGGATGTAGCTGACAGATGGCGATTTGTGGACAGAATATGTCCAATAGCAACAAAGATATTATATAGCGCCGTTTTTTCAATGTTGTCATGTTTGTTTGTTTCTCTGCTAGCCTCAGAGATTACTCTCCATTCCTTTAACGTCTATTATGCTAAAATCCAACCAATAGCAGCAAAGATTCGATATAGTGTCGTTTTGATAATGCTACAATCTTTGTTTTTTATGATAACATATTCGATATCTCCTCCTCTTTCCAACGAGTCCTCATTCGCAAAGATCGGACCAATAAAACGGAAATACGGTATGGTGCCGTTTTGGCAATGTCTTTCTTTTTTTTCTGTTAACGTATTCGATATCCCCTCCGCTTTCCAACGAGCCCTCATTGTCAAAGATCGGACCAATAAAAGGGAGATACGATATAATGCCGTTTTGGCAAAATCTTTGCGTTTGATTTTTGTTTTAACCCATTAATTACTACCTCCCCATTTCATCGATACTTTGCACGTTGTTGTACGTTGAGCCGTTTATACGTTACAAGCTTAGTGTCATTTTGGCTATACGCCACCATCTTTGTTTTTTATGTTAACGTATTTGTTACTCCCTCCAATTTTCGACGATACTTCACACGTCACGATCCGATAAGCCGTCACGCCTTCACTAAAAAAAGCGTCAAAAATTAACAGAATGGACTTTAGAATTTCTTATGGAGATTTACATGGAAAAATGACCTGTTTTGTGCTTGTAGCCCAGCTGCCCTTTTACTTTCTCGTGCTCAGTTTGTTTCTCGTTAATGTTTTTGGATTTAGTCATTCAGATTTTCGTATTTTAACACTATGTCGAATTTCTTAATATTTGTTTTCTAAATTTATTTTAATCATATAGCTCTACAACGAAGACAATAATTTCATTGGCTAGATCCAAGGAGCTGGATGTATTCGATGACAATATGGAAGAATAATTGGAAGAACACAACCACTGACACAAACGACCACTGAGAAGTTAAAAAAACGATGGTCTGTGCAGTTTAAATATAATCTCAACGTAAACACAGTAAGACGCGTGGTCAGTGGGTGTGGCTGCGATATCATTGTTACCTTGAGTTTGTTATTGGTTAAAAAATAAATGGTCCCAGGCGTATAATTTTTTGCAATTGGAGACCTGCCCGGAAAAACGTTGCAAACGACAAAATGAAACTTTTTAGATAATCACAAAAAACGATTTTGATAATATTATTTACCAAATTTTGTGAATTTAAGTGTTGCTTATGTATATTACTAGTAAGGTAAAAACTTTGAATATAAATAACACAGAACAAAAGACTAATGAGCGCAAAAAACCAAAAAGAAATTTTTTGTAGAAGAAAAACGTTGCATGTGTACCTAGTGTTAACGCACATGCAACGTTTTTCCGTTGATTGTGCTTATAAACGATATTCCTTGCAACATTTTTAACATAGAAAAATACGAGCATTATTAAAATGTCCCAAAATTACAGTAAATGAAAATACGAAAAACTGAAAAGTAAAAAAAATTTATTCTCAATAAAACTTACATACTAGATAAACAAAATCATATTAAGTTGCATGTGCAGGTAATTCACAATAAAATGATCTATACTGTTCTGCTAAACATTCAGTCATTTTCAGCAAGTCTGCTTTTTTCTTATCAGATATAGTTAAAGGTTCTCTGTACAGTGGAGGCAAGGTTTCTGGTTCAATTAGATTGTAAACTGTATTTCGGACTGCAGCTCGTCCTCTTGGTATCTTTAGTAAAGGTGATGTCCGCCATGGTTGCAGGATATTGTGCGTTTGTCTTATCCGCAGAACAGTCGGTTCGTTTGCTGTGACCTGTATCCAACGTGCTTCTGTTATTTTAATACTATCTTTCTTAATTTGACTCTCAACTGAGGTCAAGTCAACAAAGTCCTCCTGTTTCATTTCAACTACTTGAAAAGGTTTTCTTGATCTTGCTGATTTGATTAGCTCAAGTACATCTTGAGTGAAATATAGCTGACTACTTTTTTTCATCTTTTCGATGAGTGCAAAAATCCCTATCACAGGGTAAAAAGCTGTGCCCGGATACCAAAAATTTTTGATTTACTTCAGTAAAGAACTTTGCTGACATTAGATAGTGACACAATGATATCATCTTCCAATTATTATTTTGGCCGACACATCGGTCAGACCATAGTATAAGTTTTCGTTCTGCTCCAACCTCTAGTCTCTTAAAATTCTCAAGAATATACCTTAAAATACAAGAAGAAATTTCAGCACTGCCCCTCTTGGCTACAGTTTCATGCCAACAACACATAGTAGCTTCAGAGGTTCCCATATTGTGGATAGCAAAATTGTAATTTGCGTACTGACGCTGGTAATAAACATCGGAATGTGATAAGTTAGGTATAAAAATGACTTGTTGCAAATCCACACATAAAACTATCACATTTGAATTTACCTTAGCTGCTTCTTCATCAGCTTTCAAAGATGAATATGCACTTTCTGCTTTTCGGTGATGTAGCTCGGATTCAGTTTGAAGCTTCTTTCGTTCTTCTTCGTTCTCTGCAGCACTCAGTTTTATAAAATTTTTATCACACACTTTGCAAGTATCGGAGCGAGGAACTCCAAAACGTAAATTAAAATCTTCTTTGAATATTTCTCTGTAAGTATGGAATTTTACTTCAATTTCTGGATGCAATATTTTAAACAGCTCAAACATTTTGTTAGTGTTTAGGTCAGGATTAAGGCATTGTTTTTTGTTGGAGTTTCGAGAATAGTGGCTTTCTTGAGATGGAAAAGACGAAATATGTTGTCTGATTAGGTCTTTTACAGACTCTTTGGTTTTTGTTGGACGATTTACATGTTTTCCACGACAGTCAAGCAATAATGTTTTATTTGACTTGATTTTTTCAATTAAAATTTGAACTCTGCGTTTTGTTATAGAATAAGTTTCACAAAACATTTTTTGGCATACCTGTTGTCTTTTTCCAGTAATCAACAAAAAATATTTTACAGTACACTGACGTTTTGATGTGGCTTCATCTACCCTTCTTCTCTTTGGCTCCTCTACTTCCATACATAACCCCAAATGTTGTGACTGTTCATTGTATGTTTTTTTATAGAAATCATTAAATAAGTTCTGTCTCATTTCAAGGGTAATTAACTTACATCCGTTGAACGAACATGCACAAGATCTAGCCTAAAACAAAAATATGAATGTACAGATTGTTAACACATGTAACGTTTTTCCACTTACCACATTAGGAGGCAATTTTTCTGGAACAGGAACATTTTTATAATTTTTGTAAGATTGTCCACTGTTTTTTAAGCGCTTACGCTTTTCTTTCACCCAGTTTTCAAAATTTATTTGTCGTTTTTTACCTTTATTTAGATGATTTAAGACACGCGATGTAGACGATAACTCTCCACACTCCGCCATGTTTAATGCACAAGTAACGTTTTTCCTCTCGCGTCGTGTTTTGAAGTTCTGTAAGGAGGGTATTGAATTGAAATTAATGCTAATAGATGGTGTCACTAGTTCGCTTAACGCATAAAGAACGTTTTTCCACCAAAACATCACTTTATTAAAATTTGTCGCTTACAACGTTTTTCCGGGCAGGTCTTCAATTGATCGAACCGACTTGTTTTGTACTGTTCATTTTATTTTCTTATTGATAATGTTGATTTAAACTAACTGTGTAGATAATATTATTGTAAGTGTTCATTAAGACTTAAAACTCAGTTATTGTACCAGTGTGTTTTTTCTGTTTTTGTTGTTTTTGTCTAATTTTTGGCCAGTTTCGTAATCATTTTAAGCTGATTTAAAATTAGCAATTTCTTTACACATTTTGATAAAATGTTATTAGGTTCTTAACTGGATAGTTATGCCTCAGAATATATATTAGACAAATAGCATTTAAGCAGCAATAATTGAAGAAAGTAAAGCCCTGGTTTGGTACCACCTCCAGGCTTTAAATAAAATATAAACGCTTAGACTTAGAGCTACTCTGTACAAAGGATCTCCAAATTATAATCACGTGCTAAAGCGGACTTATATTTTGACGAAGCTTATCTTAAAAACGAACACAGTATAGAAAATTATGAGCATCAGTTTAGAATATATAATATTGTAAAACAAAGATATAGAGGTTTCTGTTTTATTATTTCAAAAATTCCTAGTTTAATGGAGATCCATGAAAACTTTTCCAAAATAATACAAGCTTAATAAAGGAGGTACTTCTAAGGCGAATACAGATATAAAATTTTCCTATAACCCACCAATAAGATGTTTTTCTTATAATCACTGTGCATTTAAAAAATATAAGATATAAATTAACTTACTTGAATGCTGTCTAAACCAAACTCTTGGCAACACTTCATCTATGGCACCCATATCTTTAGAAAATCGGTTAAGAATCCTTCCACTGGGATTTGTATCAAAAAATCTCATCGGCGCTTTAAGTAACGTGTGAAATATGCTGCTGTGCAGATGGGTAGATGACATCATGCAAGCTTTATAGAAAAGAAAAGATCTAGCTATCGTTAAAATAATAGCTAATGCCATTAGAGCACTGTAAATATATATAGCGTAGTCTGTTTTAATAATTTCTTGTACTTGACCATCGAGTTGGATTTTGTCAAATAAGTCGTCAAAACTTATCTGCTTCAAGATCAGTGACCCATTATTATTCTCAGTATTGTAAACATATCGATGAGTTGCATTGATTTTGCTTGTTTGGTTTAATGGATATAATTCTACTTCATTAGTACCCACCGATTGCAACAAAATGGATGTGTTGTTTGAATGACGTGTTTGCTCTTGAGAGGTCCTAAAAATATACAAATTTTAAATCCGGAAACTCATTGTCGAAACCAAATTCAGATTTCTGCTTTAATCTTTGGTTTTTGATTTGATTTTGATTTTTGGTTTGAATTTGGTTTCGACAATTAGTTTCCGGATTTATGATCAGATGTCCCTATTGCGTCCATATCGAAGCCATTTTAGTTTTGCTTCTACATATCTTCATAGTTTATTTTTATGAACGAGAGAGTAATTAGCATAATTTTAACTGGTACTTCCGACCACTCCATGGGCGTGCTCAAGATTAATTGAAAAATTACTTTGAATAATTGTAAAAAATAAATGAATTATTTCAGTGTTATAAAATGTGTATGTAAACAAAAGTGACCTCTTTTATCACACACTATATTAGAACTGACTGGCCTACATAAAAAAAGTTTTAAAAAATTCACATTTTTTTTTAATTTTTAAAAATTACAAAAGAGAAAAAGAGCTTTTAAAACCGTCTAAGGTATGTTAAATAGATGAATAAAAATATTAATATAAAACTTACAGCTACTTGTTTACAAATCCAAATCAGATTCAGAAGATGAACTTTCAGAACCAAGATTTATAATAACAGGCTCGATCATTTTTATCAGTAATATTGTCCAGCTTCCACATTTTTTCCTCTTCTTTAATAATGTGATTTACTGCCTTTTCCCAGTTTTAGGTTTTACATTATTTACGGCCTCCAAAAACAACTGTTTAACATCATGAATTTTAAAAGTGGTATTTTTTCTTGAAACTTCACTCTTTATCTGTGCCCATACCAGTTCAATCGGGTTTAATTCACAATGATATGGTGGGGATCTAAGTACTGTCATTCCACGATTTTTGGCAATTTTCATCAATTTCGTATTTTTTAAATTTTTCTTTATGAAGGGCACACAACGAATAAAGTTCCTTTCTTATAGATCCGGGATGGTATGTAATATTTTTTGAACTTAGCCAATTCTGCAAGTCTTTTTTTAACCACTTGGTTGTGGCAGTCCTTCTATAAGTCTGGAGTGATAACTTGCATTATCCATTACTATTACACAGTTCTTAGGAAGAAGATCTATCATTTGTTCGAACCATTCTTGAAAGACATCAGCGTTCATGTATTCATGGTAGTCACCGGTACGAGTTGATTCAAAAGTTAATAAACCACCTTCAACAAAACCGTCTGAACTGCCAATGTGTACTATTATCAGCCTGCGTCCCTTTCCTGATGGTGGATAAGTTATTTACAAAAGCGTGCCTTTGACTTGTAACAGTTTCATCCTGCCAAAATTTATTTCGTGTATGACCCTCGTTGATCCATGTTTCATCAAGATAAAATATTTTTCTTTTTTGGTTTCTCATTTCCTTTATGGTTCTTAGAAAATGTCTTCTTCATATGACATATATCGCTTCTTTCTAATAAAATAGACTTTCTGGATTCTTTTTCCAGCGGAAGCCTATTTCTTTTAAAAGTTTCCATAACGTACTTCGACTCATTTCTGGGTAATCCTTATCATCTCGAACTGAGACAAGAACTTTATCCAATGTTGGAAATTCTTGTCTAAAGAAGAATTCATGCACTTTCTGTCGAAGTCCTTCTTTAAAATGATATTCTATTTGAAATTTTGGTTTCCCTGGAGCATTTACGTGGCATTTGAAAACTACCACATTTCTCTTCTTTAATAATTCTGTAAATCGTAGATTTCCCAACACCAAGTGTACTGCTAACTAACTCAACGGTCTCATCAACACTTTCACATAAACGTTTGTCTGTAAATGATTTAAAACAATTAAATATTAATGTTTTTTCATTAACTGTTAAAGGACCAATTTTTCGGCGTTTACACGGCACTTCCGAAATTTTCCATAACACTAGTATACACAATAAAACTGCACCTTGCAACTGAAGTACCTACTTTTAGTGAACTGTTAAGAATTTTTGAATACGCCACTTGGACCTTTCTACAAAATGGAAAAACCCACTATCACATTTTTCTGTGGAATAAGTTTAGAAGGTAATTATCTAGTCAATTACTGTCGTAGATTCCTGGAATTAAAGAATTAAATGTTTGATTGTTGAAACCCTTACTTAGTGGAATGCACTCATTTCAGATAAAATAAAACGTTTTATTTTATCTAAAGAATTAAACTTTATTTTGCAAATAGGTAGGTACTTATTAAACTTTTATTGGTTATATATAACCAATAAAATAAACATCTTACATTTCTTGCAAATTCATTAGTATTTATTATTATTATTTAGGGATTAGTAACCCTCACAAACTATTGTTATTCTATTCTGCTCCAACCTTTATACCTGGTGGTCATACTCAATTTAAAATTGTTTTCCTATATACTTCTGTAAACTTGTTGACAAATATCTGTTTTTCATTGAGTCACCCGTAATCAACAGTTTAGGGATTTGCATACATAATTTATTGATTTAATACTCTCTCATACATAAAATATACACTATAAGACAGGAAATATTGTTTTCACGTTCAGAACGTTTATAAATAGCCGCTCCGTCGATTCCTTTTAGGATGAAATATGTATAAGCGGATATACAGAAGACACAGATTAAAGCAGAAATCTGAATGTGGTTTCGACAATTAGTTTAATTAATTTAACAGCTTATTAGAAGCTCCATCATGCATTTTTATCTCTTAGAAATAATGCATTTTTCAAAGTCAGTGTCGATCATTACTTGGCGAATTTAAGGACCAACAAAAATTCCAGCTTTTTAGTTCTCAGAAGTTATCTTAACTAACAAACTTCTTACCCAAATACTGGAAACACGTTATATCCTGATTCAACGCTTTTTCAAATTGTTGTATTAAACCTCACTAGTAAATTCACTATATAAAGAGTTTAAAATTATTTCTTTTAACAAAATTTTCACCCTTAAATTTTTTTAAACCAGAAAGAGAATTTTTTTAAACGGCGGTCGTTTTAAATAGCTTAGAAATCTCCTTGTGTATTGTTGCCCAGGACATCTCTGTAAGTATTTTTTTGATTCCTTTTTTTGCAGTTAGTTTCTCTAGTCCCTCAATTAAAGAAACCTTTATTCACGACCTAGCTCTCCAACCAAAACACGAGTAGCCGTTTGCAAACGTTTCAATTTATTTGCTTACCCTATCTTCAGCCCAGTATCTGTTTAGTTTCTCCTTTCAACCCCCTATAAGCAATTATATATTGTTACAAGTGACACCCATCCAGTTGTTTTGCTCGTGTTAATATTCTCCAAGAAATGTTTTAGATTGGCGAATGTTTGTTTGCAAATGAACGGAGTGAACTATTGGAATTGAAGCAAATTTGTTTCCATTATGTTAAATCGCAAATTTCAATCTAGCTACTGATGTATCTATAAAGTCTCATTCAGTAGGTTTATAGTCACTTATAAAATATTTCATCACTGATTTCATGTCATTAGAGAGAATCATTGTATCTCTTTCTTAACAGTAAGGAACAATTTTTTGTTCACGATGAAGATACCAAAAAAATGACCCTCCATGCAAGGAGATTTTTTGATTTCAATCTGGATCTAACAACTTTTGCAGCATGCTTTGGAGTCCTTAAATCCCTAACTAAATCACTTTATTATTATTGAGAGAAAACTTAAGGTAAGCTATCTTTATCAGGTTCATATGCCTCATCATATACTTTAGTCTTATTGTCACAACTTGCACAGTCATCTTCTTTAAGTTCCATCTTCTGTCGAAGGTTGGAAATCATCATGGCTATGCGGACTCTGTTGACTGCCGCTCTAAAAAGTTCTGCACTACTGCATTCAAACCATTCCCTTAAGTTCTTAAGCCAGGATATTCTTCGTCTTCCCACATTTCGCTTTCCTCGGATTTTGCCCTGCATAATAAGTTGTAATAATGCGTATTTTTGCCCTCTCATCACATGTCCCAAGTACTCAAGTTTTCGTCTTTTAATAGTTAATATTATTTCCGCCTCATTTCCTATCCTTCTAGTTACTTCCATGTTTGACATTCTTTGAATCCATGATATTCGTAGGATTCTTCTGTAACACCAAAATTCAAAGGCGGCCAGCTTATTCAGATGAACTTGTTTTAGTGTCCAAGCTTCCAGACCATAAAGAAGAGTAGAGAACACGTAACATCGAAGCATTCTCAGGCGTAGTTCTAACCTTATATCCCGACAACAAAGAAACTTTTTAAGTTTAATAAATGATGTACGTGCTATTTCAATACGTGTCTTAATTTCTTTGGTTTGGTCTACATCTGATGTTATCCATGTTCCTAAATATTTATAGTTATTAACCTTCTCAATTGCAGTATCTTCAATAGTCAATTGGATATTTGCATGTGCAGATTTAGTCATGATCATGCATTTAGTTTTCTTTAAATTTATCTTCAGTCCGTACTCATGACAGCGTTCATTAAGGCGTTGCATTAGGTTCTGTAAATCATTGTTGTTATCCGTAATTATTACTGTATCGTCTGCAAAACGTAAGTTATTCAAAACTTCTCCATTGATAGATATACCTTCTATTGAGTCTGAGAGCGCTTCTTGAAATACCGCTTCACTGTAGACATTGAAAAGTAGTGGGGACAGCACGCAACCCTGGCGGACTCCTCTCTGTATTTTGATATTTTCGGTGTACTGGCTGTCAACTCTTACCTTGGCAGTTTGATTCCAATATAAATTAGATATAATTTTCAGATCACGACTGTCAATATTTTTGCTTTTTAATATATCTACAAGCTTTTTTTGTTGAACTTTATCAAATGCCTTTTCAAAGTCTACAAAACATAAGTACATATCCTGATTCATGTCCATGCATCTCTGAGCCAGCACATTCAAGCCGAACAAAGCATCTCTTGTACTCATACCATTTCTAAAGCCAAATTGTGTGTCACTAATCTCATATTCAAGAGTTTTAACAATTCTGCTGTGAATTATTTTCAAAAATGTTTTAAGTGTGTGACTCATTAAAGCTATTGTTCTGTGGTCTGAGCAAGTTGTTGAACTTGGTTTTTTGGGAATTGCTACAAAGGTTGATTGCAGCCATTGTCTGGGGATTGTGGCAGTCTGATATATTAGATTAAAGAGTTTCAACCATTACATCAATAACATCTTCATCGATGAGTTTTAATAATTCGATGGGCACCTCATCTGGTCCAGTAGCTTTACCCTCTTTTGTGTTTTTGATGGCATAGATGACTTCTTCTCTTAATATTGGTGGTCCAGTATCCTCGGTGATTTCTAATGACAGTTCTTCTCTTTCATCATTAAATAGTTGTTGAATGTAATTGGTCCAGTGACATAATCTCTCCTTCATATCAGTAATAATATCCCCTTTATCATTTTTAAGGATATTCGTTTTTGTACGCTTTCTAGAACCTGTCATTTCTTTGATTTTTTTGTGTAAATTAAAGCTATCGTACTTTTTATCCAGATCTTCTATTTCCTTGCATCTATCGGAGAGCCACCTCTCTTTTGCCTCTCGAATTTTCTTTCTGATGTTTCTCTGAATTTCTTTGTATTTATTCAGGTCTTTTGCTTTATGTTTTCTTCGTTCTTCCATGAGTTCAAGAATTTCTACTGTCATCCAAGGTTTTGTTTTTTCTTTAAGTGGTTTGAGGGTTTCTTTTCCAACTGACACAAGGGCATGTTGAATTTTTCCCCATTTTTGGTCAATAGTTAGAGTTTCTGCATTATCTTCTTTGACTTTCCTTAAGCTCTCGTTTATTTTAAATTTGGTTTCCACATATGTGTTGTCTTGTTTGAGACGTCTTGTATCTATGATTTTCTTGGTGCTAGGGCTGTTGACCTTCTTTAGTTTCACTCTCATCGACAAAACAACCGGGTTGTGGTCGGAGGATATGTCCGCTCCTGGATAAGTTTTAGATGATATTATAGAATTTCTATATCTTCTGTTGACGATAATATAATCTATTTGATTTCTGACTATTTTGTTGTTATTGTCAGCTGGTGACCTCCATGTATATAGTCTACGTTTAGGAAGTTTGAACAAGGTATTTGTAATTATGAGTTCCTCATTGACACAGAAATCGACAAGCCTATCGCCACGTTCATTCCTTTCCCCGAGTCCATATCGCCCCACGCAATTCTCCACTTCTCCTTGGCCAACTTTAGCGTTCAAATCGCCCATTATAATATTTATATCTTGTCTTTTAGTTAGTCTTAAGACATTGTCGGATTTGTTCATAGAAGGCCTCTATGGTGTCTTCATCCTTGTCTGCAGTGGGTGCATATACTTGGATTATATTTATTTTACGTTTTAAATGAGAGTTTAGAGACAGCATTAATACACGATCAGAGTAGGGAACAAAGTTACAGACAGCTTTATGAGAATTATTATCAACTTCACAGTCATAGTCGTCAACATCTCTTAGAACAGTAGAAAGGACAGGAACATGTATAGGGCCGCTATGAGCTACTGGTCTAATAGCAGAAGACAGGTAAGGATAAACAATAGATTTCTTGTTCTTAACTGAGTAGCCACATATATTAATTACACAAAAGTACCAATCATCTACATGAGTTGATGGTTCTCTTCAGACTATCGGTATTCCAAACGACATAGCTTTCCCTTTACCTGTTAACCATAGTCACAATGCCTCTACATAAGTTCAACAAACTGTAATGAGGAGCACATGCCTTATCTCGATCGTCAAGTTTTACACCAAAATAAGAAAATTACACATTTTTTACAAATTTGGTAATATGTTGTCCCTGTTTTATGACCACAAAACACCTATAAATATAGCAAAACACATTAGGGTTCTTTACACACGAGTTTCGAGATTGATTTATTTTAGAACTAGAATTTTTAGAATTTTTAGATAAAAACATATTTATCTGACGCGCTTTTTGTACCTTCAATATAATTACTTTTACACTCATTAATGATAAAACTTTCTGATCATATTTCTAAATGTAATGCCCATTTATGCAATCTGTGTAACAAAAAAACTGTACGTCATAGGACAAAAATCTGAAAAAAATTGAGTCAGACCCACATAATTCTCCAGAAGAACATTTTTGTACTCAGGACATCAAAATCTTTGCAGAACTGTGTAATCAACTAACCACAACATGAAAAAAATACTTAGTACTTACCAGAAAGTTACCCATAGATCAACCAAAACATTAAATCCTTGTGCAAGAACGAGCAGAATAGCTATAAAAGTTACAAAGCAAATACTTTTAGTAAAGGCAATGTATTGAACAAAGGTTGTGCCGATTTTAGCATTTCCTGATTCTTCTTCAATTACTTGGGGATCATCATACATACTTTCCGAAAAATCCTACAAATTAAAATTTACTTTTTTATATTTAGCGGTTTAAAAAATATTCATTTATAAAACACTTTAAATCAAAACTTTTTTTTTTAATGAAAAACCAACTATAAATTAAAACTATTAAAGTTTTTCTGACTTATTGATCAATAAGGTGCAGCCAGATTGAATATATAATTTTAACTAGTGAAAGGTGAAAGAATGAAAGGAGTATAAAATAACTTAAAGCTAAAAAGTTGACAAGCATGAGGATGGAGCAGAAAAATTCTGTTTTACAAATTTAAAATTCCTGTATCTAAAAATTTATATTTCGTGTAATTATAGAATGAAACCTAACTAACCCTGACTGTGTTCTGTTCATGACGGAAATTTTTGGTTATTACTTGCTTCTTTTAATTAAAAAGAGTCTTAAATATGAAAAGTTCCTTTTGTGGAATATGCCAGACTTGTTGGTTGAATATTCAGGTTATATTTAACTCTTAAAATGTAAGCTTGGAAATAATCTTTTACAAAAGCGGGGCAAAATACCTAGGAGTCATCATGGATATCGCAAAAAGCCAACATGGCTAAATGATCCATTAGAGGACTCAATAGCAGAAAAAGCAATTAATGATAAAAACCAAGATTAATAAGCAGTATCATTTTCCAATACTTAAATATGTAAAGAAGAAGATGATTTAAGCAGTTTACAACAGCTGCTTAAGAAAAGCTGTGAACATCCCAATATATGTAGCAGAACGCTTCATATACATGGAACTACATTAGGTTGTGGTGACTGAAATAATAAAGGATAGAGCTAGGATTAAATTCGCAGAACTGTAAAACCACCCTAGTCCCATACTAAGACAAATCAAGAGATTGACGCCACGTAGGAGGTCTAAACAACAATATGAAATTAATAAAGGAACCAAATCAAAGCTAAAGCAAACTAAAATAAAAAGTAGTCACAGAAAAACAAACAAATAAAACACCAGAGAAAAAAACAAAACCCCACAAGAGAAAAATAAACAAACCAACAGAGTTTAGTTCACAGCTTTAAAAATTTAATAAACACTGCAAATTGCCGCACTGTGTGGGTCATAAGGTGAATGGACCAAAAGAACACCAACAGGACCCTCACATAGACATCTTACCACAAAAAAATAATAACAAAAATATAAAAAATAACGTGAACAGAAAAAAATTAAATACTTAAACTTAAAACTTAAATTTAAAAAAATAAAAATCCAGCGAAAGCCAACCAAAAAAATAAATAAAAAACCAAAATCCTTGGCAAGAAGGGCCCAAACACTTAAGCATAAGTCTCTGAACTGGACGTAGTCCGGAGCGGAGACTTGGGGCTCAAGCAAGCAATTTTAGATTTGCCGACAAGTACTGCGAGTGAAAATAAGGTACGATGCTTTCGACAGATGGAAGCACAAAAGTTCCAAACAACAAATAGTAGACTAAAACGATAATACTAGTGAGAAAATCAACAATCACACCAGTGTGAAAACAAACACCTAAGAGAGAACACTTTAAAAAACAACAACAACGCACAATGAAGATAGTTCGTAGCTCAAAGCACTTGTGGACAGTCGCAAAATACAACGTGGTCCCGGTTGTCTTAAAGAGTACAAACTTTATATTGTTATATTGTCTCATATTTTTATATAATGTAGGTAGCCCTGATTTTTGTTTCAGGGCTACCTACAAAAAAAACTAAAAAACACACAAAAAATCAAAAAAATACTAACAAAAACCGGTGCAAGCCAACAAAAAAAAATTAACAAAAACCCCAAAAACCCGAACACGTAGGGCCCAACCCCTTGAGCACCAAGTAGCCGATCTAAGCCGAGCTTGGCTCAGAGCGGAGACTTGAGGCCCAAGTAAGCAATTAAGACATTAAGATAACAGAAATATAGCGACAATACGCTGTCCTGAGTTTTGAATTCGGTTAGGAAACCATGTTGGGGTTCTATTACCCAGGACCTCCAATGAATTTTTTAGGGGTGAAGATTTCTCACAGGCTGGGTTTAATTAAATTTCTTGCTTGATTGCTCGCCGACAAGTTACGAGAGGATAACAGGATCAAAGCGCGTCACGCTGTCCTAAATGTGAATCGGTTAGGGAACCATGTTGGGGTTCTATTACCCAGGACCTCCACATGAAGAGCATTTGGCTGATAGTTGTGCCCCTATCGCGCATGAGAGTGCTATAGAGGGAAAAGGGATGGTCTGGAGCATTGGAGCTCGGTGAAGTGACTCCTGTTTTTACTCCAATTCCAGTTCGCTCCAATGAATTGTTACACCCGAACGTAATTCTTAGGGGTGAACATATCTCACAGGCTGGGTTTAATTAAACTGCTTGCTTGCTTACTCTATCTATATATTTTATCTATTTTATTTCACCTATTATCTATGCATGTTGCATAGATTTCGTATATATTCGTATGTATTTCATAGATAATGTTTATTAGACTTCTGTCGAACTCTATCGAACTGACCCGAATTGTTGAGTTTTCAATAAAAAACGAAAGTGGAATCTTTATTTTTTAAATAGCAACATGGAAAATTGGTTTAGGCTAGTATAACTCTCAGTAACCATACTGTTAAAGTGATCTTCAATACATTTATATGTAGAAAAGACGTCACTACTGGATTACTTGGTAATAAATAAACCGAGGACTATAAAAAACAGTTTTCAGAATTCCTTTAAAATGATAAAGTTCTGTTCAATATGTCCCTAAAATACTTTCTGGGTTCACACTTGACTTCTCAAAAAATCTTGTAGGTGCGAACGACGAACATGTTTAGAAGAAACAAATGCCCGTAAACAAAATCCTTTAAATCAGAAGTCAGATGATACTGTAATAACAAACAACTATTGTAATTAAAGTGACAGAGAAAAAACTCAATTTCAGTAAATTTCAAGTAAAACTTAAGTATTTGTTGGAAGACCATTGCTATAAGAGTTATATTACTATGAATATTATATTGCCTTCACTATAAACACTTTTTTTTCTAATTGTTTGCCATAAGATTTAAATTTAGCTATACTATAACTAAAGATCATTAAAAAAACACATACAGAAACAAATTGACGTGAGAAGACTGAATGAACAACATATAAAAGAGAAAACAATAGTGAACATCAAAGAAAATTTACAAAATATAGAGAAACTGAATAGAAATACTGATAACATAGACCAAAAATGGGAGAGTATTAAACATGCCGTAATGTTGGCAGGGAGAGAAAATTTAACACCGAAAGAAAGGAAACATAAAGAATGGATGAATGAGGAAATACTACAGTTGATGCGTGAAAGAAGGGTACACAAAACAAATAATCCGATAAGATACAAAGAAACAGATAAACTGATAAAAAAGAAAATAAGAGAAGCTAGAGAAAGATGGCTAAGTGAGCAATGCCAGGAGTTGGAACAATTGGAGCGAAAATATGACTTTTTTAATGTACACAAAAAGATTAAAGAAATGACAGGAAGGAGAAGAACAACACAGACAGGACAGATCAAAGATACAGATGGTATAATTATAACAGATTTACAACAAAAAATGAACCGATGGACAGAATACATATCACAACTGTTTGATGACAAAGATAGACAAGAAATCTCAAACGAATATACAGATGATACAGGGCCTGATATAATCAGAGAAGAAATAGAATATGCAATCAAACAAGCAAAAAGTGGTAAGGCCCCCGGTCCTGATGAAATTCCCGTAGAACTGCTCAAACTTATGGACGATGAATCTATTAAAATACTCCTAGATCTATTTAACACAATATATAGAACTGGAATAATACCTAGGGAATGGCTCCGTTCGACCTTTATACTACTGCCAAAAAAAGGCAAATACAAAGGAATGCAACGAATATCGTACGATAGCTTTGATGAGTCATGCTCTAAAACTGTTCTTAAAAATAATCCATAATAGGATCTATAGGAAATTAGACGTAGACATCAGTAACACTCAGATGGGATTCAGAAAAGGGCTGGGTACAAGGGAGGCTCTGTTTGCAATGAACGTTCTCTCACAGAGATGCTTAGACATGAACCAAGAAATTTACGCCTGCTTTATTGATTTCGAAAAGGCCTTTGACAAAGTACAACATGAACCACTAAGACAAGTTCTAATAAAGAAAAATATAGACAGCCGAGATATTCGAATTATATGCAATCTATATTGGAATCAAACAGCAAATGTCAAGGTTGAGGGCAGACTAACAGAAGAAATTCAAATCCGTCGAGGAGTCCGGCAGGGATGTATCTTATCGCCACTTTTATTTAATCTGTATAGTGAAGCTATCTGTGAACAAGCACTCGAGGAAGAAGATCTTGGTCTGATAATAAATGGTGAGACGATCAACAATATAAGGTATGCTGACGATACAGTTCTCCTAACGGGAACGCTAGTAGAACTACAACATCTCGTTCAAAGTCTCAATATATACTGTAACAGTTACGGCTTGAAAATTAATTTGAAAAAAACTAAATTTATGGTAATCACGAAATCAAAGAACATCAGAGCTAATCTTGTAATAGACAATACAACGATTGAGCGTGTGCCCTGTTATAAATATCTAGGTGCTTGGATCACAGACGATACTGATCAAACAAAAGAGATTAGATGTAGAATAGAAATCGCTAGATCAGTCTTTAATAGAATGCGCAAACTCTTTTGCAATCGTGATATCAATATAAAGTTACGAATACGAATGCTGCGGTGTTATGTCTTTTCTACCCTGTTATATGGAGTTGAGGCTTGGACACTAAAACAGTTGACCATAAAAAACATCGAAGCTTTCGAGATGTGGTGCTATAGGCGCATTCTCAGAATATCATGGATGGACCGCGTCACTAACACGCAAGTACTCCAAACTTTAGACAAAAGATGCGAAATTCTAAATGAGATAAAAACTAGAAAGATGGAATACTTGGGGCACATTGTGAGAGGTGAAAAGTACGAACTTTTAAGAAACATCATGCAGGGCAAAATTAAGGGCAAAAGAAGTGTGGGAAGAAGAAAAATATCGTGGCTTCGTAATCTACGTGAATGGTTCGGGTGTAGTTCGATTGAACTTTTCAGGCGCGCTGCTAACAAAGTCGCAGTGGCCATGATGATTTCCAATCTCCGCTAGGAGTGGCCCGAGAAGAAGATACTATAACTATGTACTATTATTTATAACTAAAATTTAGATATCTCGAATATATTTAAAATCAAATGAAAGTTAACTTCTTTCGATTTTCTTTTCTATTATTTTTCAGTGATTAAAAATAAATATAGTAAATACAAAATTTGTATACATTTACGATAATATAATATGAATTAGAAATAAATTTAAAATACGTACACTCAAAGTCGATATTGCGGATGATTTTCTTCTATTACGCGCAGAAGCACGTCCACTTTTTATTAATTTACCCCCATCCGAGTCTGAGTCTTCTTCCTTGTCTTCTGTTTCATCAGCGGCAACTAATAACTTGGTGAAATCTAGATTATATTCCATTAGTTCATTAAAGGTACCCTGAGCTTCAATTTTACCCTATAATTATAAAATATTTTACTAAATACTAAATAATCTACTCAATATCTTATGAAAATCGTAAGTCATTTTGAAAAATTCTAAAGAAAACTACTCTTAGTTGTAAATAACTTGGTAAAATTGAGTTAATCCGTGCCGAGGCTTCAACTTATACACCAATATACAATATACACCAAGATGAAGAGCATGGAGAGGATATATACCTTGGGGTGGACCTACCGGTAGAGTACCCAAAAATAGACGAAACATTGCAAGCAATTAACAATTGAAGAACGCAAAAGCTCTAGGCTCTGACAATATACCAGCCGAATTTCTTAAGTACGGAGGAGAAACTTTACATAGACAATTACACATACTAATAACACTTATAATGGAACGAAGAGAAAAAACCAACAAAATAGCACGAAAGTGTAATAATTCCTATCCATAAAAAGGGAGACAAAACCAAGTGCTCTAACTATAGAGGCATTCTCCCTACTTAATACGGCGTACAAAATCTTATCGAACATCCTATTAAGTAGACTAACACCTTTTGTAGAAAATTTCATAGGGGAATACCAAGCCGGTTTCAGAAAAATAGATCGACCATAGATCAGATTTTTACTCTCAGCAGCTGCTTGAAAAAGGATGGGAATTCAATAGAACCATTCATAATCTCTTCACAGATTTCCGACAAGCATACGACAGCATTAAAAGGGATCAGATGTGGAATGCAATGGTAGAACTTTCAGTTCCAAAAAAACTTATCCAGCTCGTTAAAGATTGTGTAAATGGCTGTAGATCTAGAGTGCGGATAGGTAACAAGCTCTCAGAGTCGTTTGAAATAAACAGTGGACTGAAACAAGGAGAACGCGCTGTCACCTCTTCTTTTAATATAATCCTGGAAAAGGTAGTAAGAAACCGCACAAATTAGAACAGAACTACTGACAGTAAATAAACCAAAATTACTACTAGCATACGCGGATGACATTGACATTGTAGAAAATACCGTCACCAATGTAAAAGAAACCTTCAATAAATTAGAAGAGAGAGGCAAAAAATACCGGTCTAAGGGTCAATGAAGAGAAAACCAAATATATGTGCATTAACAGACAAAAGATACGAGATAGAATAGGACAAAATGTACCAATAGCCCCTATAACTTTGAAAGAGTGGAGAGTTTTAAATATCTTTTATAAATGAATCTGATATTCATCCTGATATAAAATATCAGGAGAATTCAGGCAGCAAACAGATGTATGTATAGCCTCCACAACACTATTAAATCCAAGAGCCTAACACGAACATCAAAAATCAGGATATATATAAAACAGTAATTAGACCGGTGCTCATGTATGGGTGTGAGACGTGGACGCTGACGTGGACGCAATGGAAAGTAAACTCAGACGCTTTGAGAGAAAAATCCTCAGAAAGTCTTCGGTCCCTATCACGATCCGAATACTAACCAATAGCAATGAGAACAAATGCGAGGTCAAACAAATGTATAGTGCTAGCGACGTAGTCCAAGAGATTAATCCCAACGTCTAAGATGGGCTGGCCATGTTCATAGGCTCCCTAATAACCGCCTTACAAGTTAATCTGGGAAGAAGTCCCGACAGGAAGAAGGCCTTAGGACGTCCATGAATGCGATGGGAGATAATATATGATCAGATTTGAGAACAATGGGGCTATCCCTGACTTAAACATCATGGACGACCGTTCGAGATGGAAGCAGTTGTGCAGTTAGCCAAGACCCACCCCGGGTTGTAGTGCTAAACAGAAGAATGAAGAGAAGATGCTTCAACTTGTATCAATCTGAAGAAATGAAGAAACTAGCATCAGAAATGAAAAACACTAAGAATGTGAACATTATGTTAAGCAAAATCAAAGATTCATTTTTAAAAACACAGAAAGAAACTCTACAAAAGAAAACAGAAAGCCGACAAACCTTGGGTCACCTAAGAAATACTGGAAATTATGGAACAAAGAAGAAAATATGGAAACAAGAACCCAAATAAGTACAGAGAAAAACATAAATTAATAAGGAACAAAATAAAAGACGCTAAGGAAAAGTTAATGATGGAAACATGTATTGAAGTGGAAGAATTGCAGAAAAGCATGCACAAAGGCACACTCATAATAATTTACATAAAAAAGTAAAGAATTATCTGGAAAATCACGAACAAATACACCTAACCGATTAATTGACAAAAACAATAAACCTATTATTAACCAAATTGAAATAAAACAAATATGGACTAAATATATTGAAGATCTTTTCATGGACACAAGAACGGAATCAACACAAATTGATATGGGGGAAGCTCCAATAATATTAAAATCTGAAGTCCAACATGCTATTAACAACTCAAAATCTGGGCCCTGATGAAGCTCCATATGCCTGGGCCAGATAAAGTTCATATCGCTGATTAAACATATAGATGAAGACAATTTGAGTGCAATAACTATACTCTTTAACAACGTATACAAATCTGTTGAGATACCTACAGAATCGCTGCTATCGATCTTTGTTCCGCTAGCAAAAACCAAGGACCCCAAACACTGTAACGACTATAGATTAATCAGCTTAATGTCACACTTATTACAAACATTTTTAAAGATTATACATATTTAAAAAGTGCGAAACGGATATGAGTAATAAACAGTTTGGCTTTCGTAACGGCCTGGAACAGAGGAAGCTCTGTATAGTTTCACAACTCTTGCCAAAAAATGTCGAGAGCAACAAAAAAATCTGTTCGTTGCGTTAATAAACTATAAAAAGCTTTCGACAAAGTTAAACATAACATTCTCATGTAATGTCTAAAGAGAAAAGGACTCGACAAAAATTACATTAACATAGTGAGACATCTTGGTTTCACATGGATGATCATGGTTAACAGTAAGAGGGGCAAAAGTCATTGCAAGAATCCATATAAAAAGATATTGCGCAAGTGGACAAAATAAAATGCTTAGAGTCTGGATAATCGCTTAAGAATAGAGCTATCAAGAGCTTTTTTTTGAAGATGTGAAATTTTTGAGTAACCAAAGGCCAATCTGCAAATCCAATATCGGATGGTAAAATGGTTTTTCCACTCTATTCTTTCTTATGGTGTCAAAGCCTGGACTGTTAGTGTTGATTTAATGAAAAGACAAGCATTTGAGATGCTGCTTTTTAGGAGAATTTTAAAGATGTCATGGACCGATCATATTACGAACGAAATGGTGTTGCACAGAATGAACAGAGAACTTTTAAAAACCATTAAAAGACAAAAGACAACAAATCTGAAAAACATTCACGACTGGACCGGATTAAACACACAGACACTCTTAAGAAAAGCAGAAGATAGAGCCGAAATTGCAATGATTATAGCTAAACCTTTATTAGTGGAGACTGCACTAGAAGAAGAAGATAACTTGAGATGTTCCAACCCGATACTAAGAATTGAACAGAGAGACAGAGATTCTTCTATAGAGATTAATAAGTTTTATTGAAATGCACGAAAAGCATGAAATAACGATAATAAATGGGAGAATTCAATGCAAAAGTGGGAAAAAGGCAAAGTTGTAATATATATATATATATATATATATTAATATATATATATATATATATTATATATATATGTACTATATATATATATATATATATATATTATATTTATAATATATATAATATTATATATAGTACAGGTTGTTTACAACTGTCGTTGTTTTCCTGTCAATAGTTTCCATTGTTTCCTATCTCGGGTGTCGGCTTCATTTAGCTGTCTTCCTTCCATGGCTTCATTCACGTCATCTCGCCAGCTTCTTCTTGGGCGCCCTCTTTTCCTTCTTTCTGTTGGGATCCATTTTAATATTCTCTTTGGCCACCTCTCGTCTGCCATTCTGTTTACATGACCGAACCAAGTTAGTTGTTTTTTCTGGACTTCATCTATAATGTCTTTTTCTTGCTCCATTCTACGTTTTATTTCTTCATTGCGGATTCTGTCCATCCTTGTCAATCTACAGCTTCTTCTCATAAAATCCATCTCGGTAGCTTGTAATTTTTTTTGTTTCTTTTACTAGTGTCCCATATCTCTGCTCCGTATGTTACCACCGGCTCAACCATCGTCTTATATATTCGTTTTTTCGTCTTTCTTGTGATTTTTTTTTATCCCAGAGAATGGAATTTAGGCATTTGGTAATGTTTCTGCCTTTGTTTATTCTTGTATTTATTTCTTCATGGCTATTTCCGTCTTTTGTAAACACTCCTCCTAGGTATTTTACTCTATTTGTTCCTTTGATTTTTTCACTCTCCAATGTCAGGTCTTCGACTGTATTTTTCCCCACTGAGAGTGGGTAAAAATGTTGTAAAATATCATTGGTAAAAATGAATTGAGGCTACGTATTGAAAAAGCCACACAGTACTTCAGTTCCGTTATGAACAGAATATGATTGTTATGAATACTTGGTTGAAACTACTATCACACAAATTATCTAGACAAAAAAGGTAAATTACACCAGAAATTAAATTAGACTACATAATTATTAATCACGTACTATTCTGAAGCTATTTTCTTACGGCATCATAATGCAATTATTATTTACCATCTGAGTTTTTTATTTATACTCTCCCTGCCTCTCTCTTCTCGCTCCTGTCGTTTCCCCATTACTGAAGAGCGTGATTTCTTTTAATATTTCTAACAAGTTTTCTCCATTGGCCTCTATCTTTAGCTGCTCTGAGAGCTTCGTAGAATGAATGGCCAGCTGAATTCTTAATTTAGTCGGACCATCTAGTTGGTGATCGTTCTCTTGATCTTCTCTCTGGAATGTTTCCAGAAACAATTGATCTCTCCAAACGATCGTCACCTCTGTAAACCACGAGACCAAAAAATTACAGAATATGTTACAGACATATTGTGGACAGCCTTTTTTAATTTTGAGTTGGCTTAGAATGACAACGTATGTTCTGGCATTAGGTTTTACTTTTATTATTCACTCGCATTATTATTTTCCATTTGTTTTAAACGTTTCAACGTTTGGCATTCCTTTTTCCAGGTAGCTGTAGCTTCCTACGTGGTTATTGTTAGTTGTTGCCCTGGAAACCATTAGGGTTCTCTAACTCTAATGTGACAAATTGGTCGCATTGCTCCTGTATTGATCCTTTCCCAAGTTAACATGCTCCTTTCTTAACTTGGCTGTACCGTACTGAAGGCGACCAATAGTCAGAAATACGTATATTCGGTTGCCTTCCATCGATATACCTTTTTTGGTTTTCTGCTTTGCGAGACATACCATTATATTTAACCTTATACTGTTTTATATATATATATATATATATATATATATATATATATATATATATATATATATATATATATATATATATATATATATATGTATAATTTTTATTATAAACATACTACTATGTTAAACTAAGTAACTAATAAACTAAGATATTTATTAAACCAAAATACTTGTACTTCAAAGATAAGCAGTAATAATACAATACTTACATCGTTAATAACAACAATTAAATTAGCTTTCTTTAAATATTGAATTTGATGGGTTACTAGGATCCTCGTTTTTCCTCTTAAGTGATTTACAATACAGCTTTCAAATAAATGTTTTCCGACATGAGTGTCCACAGCCGACAAAGGATCATCCAATAAATAAATATCAGCATTCCTGTAGATTGCTCTTGCCAAATTAATTCTTGCCCTTTGGCCTCCACTAAGAGAGACACCCTTTTCTCCAACGATTGTTCTATCTTTGTGGGGAAATTGTTCAAAATCTCTTTCGAGTGCACAAACCTTGACGACCTTGTCGTACCAGGTTTTTTCGTATGGTTTTCCGAAGAGAATGTTTTTTCGAACTGAGGATTGGAACAACCAAGGTTCTTGGGAACTGTATGATATTTCTCCTCCTATCATAACTTTGCCAGATTTGGCAGGAAGTTCTCCAAGAAGAAGCTAAAATATATATTCATTAATAGTATTTTTGTAGATTTTAAATTTTTTTTTAAATTATTAACTTTATTATAGTGAACAAGTGAAGACAAAACAAGCATATAAAATACATACAGCTAAATTCTCACAAAAAATATAGTATTTTACAAAAAGGCAAGATTTTATTTTCTTTACCTGTAACAACGAACTTTTGCCAGCTCCAACAGGTCCTACAACAGCACATAACGTACCTGTAGGGATCTGAAGTGAAATTTCCTGTAAGGTATTTGTACTAGGTGTCCACGAAGCGTTTACATTGGAAAGGATAACCCCAGGTTTTCCTAAATCATCTATCTTTGATTCTTCTTTTTCTTCCATAACAAGAAATTCCTGAACTCTTTTTACTGAAACCAAAGCTTCTGCACCGGTGCTAATGGCCATTGGCCAATATATAGCCATAGCCATTTGTAAGATGTTATATGTTTGAGCCAAAGAGAAAACTACGTCAGCGGTTAGGAAGTTACCTACAAACATAAATAAACTCAATTTACTTAAAACATGTATACAGTAGATAATCTAAGAGCTGTAGGAAACAAAATTTATCAAAAACATCGTAATGTACTCTCCTGTTATTTTTAATTGATGTTTAGATTCAATTTATTCTACGGTGAAGAAAACTTAATTTTGCATTGCTATTCAAAATCCGATATCCATTCGCCATATTACTAATTAACCCGGGAACACTAACCATTCGTAAAATTTACGAAAACTGCATTACACAAGGACAAACACTTGAAAATTTTAAAATATGCGAAGCTACATTATGTTCAGAAACAGGAGACTGAATGGCACCCGGTCTTAACGGAAATGTTGAGAAACTTTATGAGAAACATCAGTTATCTAAAATTTTTTGAAATAATAGTGGCCAAGCACAAAAAACATTGGAAAAATTCAATATATTTGATGATTTTAATCCATGAGTGTATATTAATAAAATCTCAACTACGTACTATTAGAAACTTGTATAAAATGTATTTGACAGCGTCTTAATAGACTTATATATATTATAAACTATAAAAAAAGAATAAATTTTAAATATTATGTACTAAAATAATAAATTTTATGTAGATAATTATAAAACCTAACACTTACCTAACAATATATAACAAATAATGGTAAAAAACAAAGCCATTCTATCCAAGAACACCATGCAACTGGAATATACCCCTCTCAGATAGGAAGCAGCTGTAATGTCTTTGATTTCGGTAGCTCTAGCCAGTTTAATCACAGCCTCGAATGGCTTCTCCCAAGCATACATTTTTATAACCTGTATTCCCGATACCACTTCGTTCATAACCTTTACCCTTTTGTCTGTTTTCTTGGAGATACTTTCTCGATATTTACCTTGAAGTTTTGCCAAGTATCCTAGAAATTGATAACATATTTATGACACTTTTAATTAAGAAACTTTTTTTAAAATGAAAAAGACAGCAAATATTTGATTTCACTCAAACAATCCCTATGTATCTGTTGATACGTATTTCGACCTAATAGGTCTCATCAGAACAGCTATTCATAGGAGTTCTCAACTTGAAAAATCAATATTTTCTGCCTTTTAAGAAGCAACAATAAAATGGCTTCAATACGGACGCGATAGCGACATCTAATTACAAAATCCGTAAAATAGTTTCGAAACACAATTCAGATTTCTGCTTATAATCTGAGCCTTCTAAAAATTGCAAGGCAAACAGGCGTTGATAAAAGATGTTAAAAGGGACATGGGGAATCTAAAATTTGCATTCCACGACATGTCTTTTACAACTAAGCAGAAATCCTTAGCGAATTGTGCTTCTAGTACTCACACAGAGTATTAGGTCGAAATACGTATCAACAGATACATAGGGATTGTTTGCGTGCAATCAAATATTTGCTGTCTTTTTCATTTTATTTCGGATCTACTCTGTGTGAGTACTAGAAGCACAATTCGCTAAGGATTTCTGCTTAGTTGTAAAAGACATGTCGTGGAATGCAAATTTTAGATTCCCCATGTCCCTTTTAACATCTTTTATCAACGTTTGTTTGCCTTGCAATTTTTAGAAGGCTCAGATTATAAGCAGAAATCTGAATTGTGTTTCGAAACTATTTTACGGATTTTGTAATTAGATGTCGCTATCGCGTCCGTATTGAAGCCATTTTATTGTTGCTTCTTAAAAGGCAGAAAATATTGATTTTTCACGTTGAGAACTCCTATGAATAGCTGTTCTGATGAGACCTATTAGGTCGAAATACGTATCAACAGATACATAGGATTTGTTTGCGTGAAATCAAATATTTGCTGTCTTTTTCATTTTATTTCGGATCTACTCTGTGTGAGTACTAGAAGCACAATTCGCTAAGAATTTCTGCTTAGTTGTAAAAGACATGTCGTGGAATGCAAATTTCAGATTCTCCATGTCCCTTTTAACATCTTTTATCAGCGTCTGTTTGCCTTGCAATTTTTAGAAGGCTCAGATTATAAGCAGAAATCTGAATTGTGTTTCGAAACTATTTTACAAACTTTTTTTAGTTAGTATGTGTGATGCTAAAACTAAGTGTAAAGCTAAGAAATACATAAGAAATTGATAATTGCTTAATAAGATTGATATTTGTTTTAATGCACAGTTAATTAATCAAATACAGGAGAGTTAAAAAACATGATAAAGTTTAATCACTTGAATCGTTTGTAATTATCGTTACTGAAAATATAAAGAGAAATTGTAAAATAACATCTTAAATACTATTTTGATTTTCAAATCTGAAGCCCATTTCTCTCTAACGTGCATTTTTCTCATTGCTTCCCATAGTTGTTTCCTGGGCACGCTATCTTATGCTTTCTCCAAGCCTATAAAGGTCATATGTGTTTCAATATTTTCTCTTTTTTCTTTTCTATTACCTGTTTTATGGCGAATATATTATCTAGACACGATCTGGCTTTTCGGAATCCGACTTGTTCTTCGCCTTAATGGTCCATGTGTTGCTCTATTTTTTTACACTGTTACACTCAGTTACACTGATCCTTTATAGTTATTTGGTGACCTTTTGTCACCTTTTTGCAAGTGGAGGACATATAATGATAGATTCACTCCTCTGAATTCTCCTCTCCTGCTTAGATTTTATTTAACACTCGTATGAATGACACGATCATGGCTCGTCCATATATATCAGTTCTAGATTATATCTTGAACATTGTTTATTTGATCTACTCTTCGAATAAAATCAATTTCTCAAAACACTCAATCTCACAATTCAGCCCTACGTAACACACTAAGCTCAAAATGACACGTCCTAAAGTAACAAGTTACTCACCTTGCGCTGGCAAACTAACCACTGCCATAGAAACGACTCCTGCTAAAGATGAGATTCCTACTTGCTGCCACATAATAAACAAGAGCACTGCTACTTGAATTGGCATAACCCATAGGGCATGTAGTGGTACTACGACTAAATCAAAACGCATAACATCGTTTGAAAGCAAATTTGCTATTTGTCCTGCAGCGGTTTCTCCCAAAGCCTTCTGATTCAGCTTAGTAATCTACAGAATGTAAACATTACATTTAATGTATATCTATAGACTTCTTACAAAAATATTTTAACTGTAATATACATGATTATCTAAAAGGGTTGGTAGATCCCATAAATCCAAGAAAATGTATTCCTTTTTTTCTTGATCAAAGGCCTTTTGATATATAATAAAACATATAGCGGATGTACCGGAAAAGGTATATATATCCAAAAATGCAAGTGCTAGGTATGTGCTAAGTACACCATACCTTCCAAGAATGGATATTACACTTCAAACAAAAGGGATATAAGTCATTCTACACAAACTTTACGCGCTATTAAATATATATAAAATGAAATAACTGATTAAAAATGACATTTTTTTAAAGTAATACCGGCTTGTGTATGTATACTTATTGGTCAAAATAAATAAAATATTTTGTGAATAAAGGTATATGTCCAAAAAATGATCAAAAGCGTTCAAATATTTTTCTGACTTGCGTTTTAATTTCCAGATATAAGTCAAACAAATCTTCATATAATTTTGAACAATATTTTAATGACTACAATATATCAACTTGTACCCCTTTTCACAAGATTTGCGTAGGCACAGAATAGCAATAAGAAATTAACGAAAGAAGAGACGAAACCAAGGGCTTGAATGTACAACTAAAAATGGATTGGTGGTAAGGACTTGATCTGCAAACTCCATCAAATGTAAACAGTATTGCAAAAACAGGATGAACAATGAAAAGAGTCAAATTTTGTTAACGAATATTGGAAAATGTAAAGTTTTAATAAAAGAGTTGCATATATTGCAACTTTAATAACCACGGAACCCAAGAAATGTTCAATATGCAAAATAGTCGAAGAATTTTCGCCCAAAAATCGCCGATCAAATGAAAATTTCGCCGAAACTAGTCAATCTATTATACATGTCATCAAGAACAAAGTAACCTCCACGATCTGAAATTTGTCTTGACGATAGAAGATGCTTGGCAACATAGAAACAAAATTTGAGATATGGATAGGAATTTGATATAGCAACATATTAAATCAATACCTTCTTTGAAAGTCACTATTGTAGAAAGATACAGATACGAGGTATCTTCCTTTAACTTATACGCTCTCTGAGATATGGAATGTAAAAAATGGAATCCTGTTAAACGGCCTGTTTCACGATTTATTTACGAACACATCTTTCAATCGTTAAACTTGCCAAATATTGTAAAATACCTAAGAAAAAAACACATGCGCCAGATTTATTCGATGTTATTGTAAATTAGTGCTGCCTTAACTTAAAAAAACCTAAAAAAATAATTAGTTGAAAACTAGCAACAAGCTGAAATGGCTTATAATGCAAAAAAAGCAGACAAAGGAAGCTCTCGTCAAGACCCATCAAAGTAAGTATATAGATTTGACCTTCAGCAGTACATTTCATCTTCGAATCTATAGACATTGGTTGCTTTTTACAAAAGACAATTGTGGACATATAACCTAACCCTCCGCAGATGCAAAGATCAACAAGTTTGCGTTATATGTGGCACAAAGCTATTGGCGCAAATCAAACAGCAGCGTGTTTAAGCAAATACATTAAACAGCTTCCATCCATGACAAAAACAAATACATTTTATTCCGATACATGTTCTGGACAAAACAAGAATTGTTATGTATCCATCATGTTTATGCTTGTTATAAAAGAACATTCAAGTCTTGAACAAATTGATCATAAATTCTCTCGATTATTGAAAAAAAGAGAAACCAATATCCTTATATCATTGAGCATCCAAGAAATTGTATGAATCTCGAAGGCTTTGTGGTTCTAGAAAACCTTTTGACGTTCTTGAAATGGACATTTCCAATTTTTTCGAATACTCTGCTCCTTTTAAATCAGATTTCGAGCAAAAAAAAATCGAATAGACCTTTCAGAAAGTTTTCTTAAATAGCTACGATATACCAATGTTCCCAGCCAAATTTTGTAATAAAACATCCCTAAGCGAAGAAAAGCCGTTTCAAATGTAAAACTATTTGAGAAAAGAAAACGAGTGGCCACGGCATGTTAACATACCGATGTCTTATAAAAATGCCAATTCGATAAGCAAAGAAAAAAACCTAATGGAGTTATTGCCATACATAAACCAAACGTTTCATGAATTCTTATGAATTTGCCTTCTACAGATGGTGCAAGAAATATTTTTCCAGATGCATCTGATCGTGGCGGGTCTCAACTTGTGTGGAAGATGGGCTTTGAATTGAGTAGGGGCCCTTCAGTACTTCGCGTAAGACAGACTAGGCGGAGAAGTCCTCAACCTCGACACGGCGCGTCCCAATGGCTGATAGGGAAAATTTCTGCAGATATGCAGGACAGGTACGAATAAGGCAAAGTCAAATAAGTACCCGAGGACCAACTGAAGACATGGTATTAGGCAGCAGTAATATCATTACTGGATTAAGGCTGTGGGAAAGTACTCACAGAAGCCACTTGCATTATGAATCAAACGGCTGTAACACTCCGATGGGGAAGGCAACAGGAAACCACCCCATAAATAGTTCCTAGTTCATTCATCATGGTTAATGTAAACCAATTTGGAGAAGGTACTGATCAAGAGCTTGGGATACCAAGATCCGGCAGGTGAGGAAGAACACGAAAATGTAAGGCTTCCCAGGTTGTCAACCCAGGAAATCCTTGGAATATTCGAAGTATGTTTAAAGGGGGAAAGATACACAACACCATTCAAGAAATGGAAAGACTAAATATCGACGTGATGGTAATCAGCGACATAAGATCTCTGAAAAGTAGACCTGTTAAGACGAACATCATTTAAATTTACGCTCCAACATCAGAAAACCCAGAAGAGAATAACAAGGAGTTCTATGTACTTGTACAAAAAGCATTAAAATATACCAAGAAGAACGAGCTTACCATCATCATGGCTGATTTCAATGCCAAAGTTGACAAAAACAGAATAGAAGAGAATTTTGTCGGGAAGAAGATTTTACCATTGCTAACACCTGGTATAGACTTCCCAGAGACGACTTTATACTTGGAAGTTAACTGCAGATACAGCCAACAAAATCATCAAAAACCGACATCGGCAAAGATCTTCCCAGGAGCAGACGTCTCATCGGACCACAAGCCATTAGTGGGCCAGATAGAACTCTAACTAAAGAAAGTTTTCCACAGTAAACCTAAACAGAACCTGGATTATGACATTCTAAAAGACCCGTAGTTCGTCAGAGATATGTAATGAGAGAAAAACTAGAAACCGCTAAACAACAAGAACAGTGTGTAGAACAAAAATGGAGTTATATCAAAGACGTCTGACCAGAGAATAACAATAATTAGTTACTAGTAATAATTAGATATGTTTATAATCACATTTAAATTATCGCATTATTATTTCATCGTTTATAATTTTCGACACGCTAATGACAAGTGCATAATATTTTATACGATGCACAAAAAATAAATACTTAGGGAATATTATCAACATTTATTTTTAACGAAAAAGGTCAAAGACATACATACTTCAGGTTAAATTAACTATATATTAAAGACCATATGACTTATTCATAAGTTTTATCTAAATAATACGAGAAACAAGTATATATTTTTAGTAGAAAGTGATTACGATAACCCCCAATAAAATCACCGTCGCATAATGGTGTAGTGTAAATCCCTTTCGGCTATAAAATGGATAACATATTGGTAGTATCGTTAGAAAGACCTTTCCAACAATTAAACTGATAAAACACAATTAAATTGATAAATTACAAATATACGTGGGTATGGGAAAATATTTTATATAAGAATAACTTTTATTTAAATATCGATTTTTGGATATCGTCGTTGTGCGGGTAAAATCTGCTGTGTACATTTTTTGGTGAAATTTAGTTATGAGCACAGAAAATCTCAAAATTAATTCTTATCACATTGGTATAATCTGCTATAGGCTATAAATAGAATTAACCAAGTTATAAACATTTGGTTAAAATCTGCTATGTGTTCTGGTCAGGTAAAATCTGCTGTTTTAAAATTGCATATAACCGAAATTGCTCTTTGTAAAAGTTGAGCGACTAAGTGCACTTAACAGATTTTAATTTTGCACACAATGCAGTATTATAAGGGCGATTTATAAACTTTTCATTTATAAACTTTTCGCTGCCGTTCGTCGTTGCTGTTCCCTTTCGCTGTTGGGTAAACCTCTGCTGAAATGAAACAAATTTTGAATGAAAGTACTACCGACAACGAAGATTTTAGCTCGGATGATGACTATAATGATCCAAATTGGACGCCAATCATAACCACTTCTGCCCAAGTACACTCGCGTCCAAATTCTGCTTCTATATACATGGGGGAATCAACTTTGGTCAATCAGCCCCCAGACACGCCAGCTGTCGACAAGCCTGAGAATACAACTGCGGTCTATTAGCCCCAGAACAAGACTGTTGTCAATCAACCTAAACACACGCTTACGGTATACTTCAAACTTCGACAGCCTGAGGACTATGCTTTGCTGCCACAAAGACACCCTAACACACTCTTCAACATTATACCTAAACTTTATGATAGTCCACGACCTATTGACAAACAAAAATATGATTAAACTACAAAATGTTTCAGTAAATTTAATGTTTCGTTTAGAAATTAGTAATTTTGTTTTTGTTTTTTTTTAATTCACAATTTGTTTTATTTTTAAATCAATAATAGAAGAACAAAATTATTTTAACGAAGAAGAACAAAATTTATTGTTGAAAGAAAACTACGATAAGTAAATAAGTTCAGGGCTAATGCATTTTTTGAGTTTTTTAAAGAGTCAAAAGATGATTTGATAACGCTATCTGTCGATTGTCAAAAAAATCTAGTACTTCTCAAGGTCCCCGACCAAAGTGCCTAGTACTCTAGGCAACTGTATTTGTATGTTACCATAGTCCAGTGAACCTCTCAGTCAAAGTTTACTCAAAAAAATGTATTTTCGTATTATTGGACAGAGGACGAATTTGGAAAAGGTTCCAACGAAATTTCTTGAATCGTTTTTGAGAGGCTTAACAAAATTGATTTTAGCTCTGAAGTAACCACTATTAGGCTAATGGCAGATGGCCGCAGTGACCAAAATTAGGACACTACGGGAATTGGAATGTATTGCAAATGGCTTTTATCAAGAACACCAAAACATACAAAGTATCGTACTCGTACAAAATATCGAGGTAATTTTTCCGGTGGTGGGCCATTCTTTCTTGCCAGCTGATAGTGTATTTGCTAATATTGAGAAAGGTATTAAAAAACTGGAAGTTATATCGCATCAAAAACCGTATGTTTTAAAAGTAGCTACGGTTACTCACTTAGGGCAAAATTCTAAAGTGTTTAATTAAAAGAAACAATCTCAAGTGTTTTTAGATCTACTGCTACATGGCATTTTTCTTTTAAAAATACAAAGCCCTTTTTCCCAAGATAATGGAAAACTGGATATATTACCATTAGAGGAAAAATTAAGTACAGAAATGACTTGCAAACATTTAAAAGTGTTTTAAAGAAGGGTTGTTTGATATATATGATTTGCCTCGTTATTATAGAAAGTGGTTTGTAAAAAATAAATTCACTTAAGCTTAGAGGTATTGATAAACTTCTTACCAAGCACTTTGGAAATACTTGGAGAACCATGGAAGAGTTCAAGTTTTTGAAAGATATTATCTTCAATGATAATCCACTGGTTAGATGGTTAGATGGTTCTACCAGTCCTCACATACGGAGCAGAAACCTTAACTCTCACAAAAACATCAGCCGAAGAATTGAGAAGGACACAACGAAAGATGGAGAGATCAATACTTGGAATAAGCTTAAGAAATAGAATAAGAAACGAGGAAGTTCGTAGACGAACCGGAGTGGAAGACATTATCGAACATATTACAAGGCAAAAATGGAGATGAGCAGGGCATGTTGCAAGAATGAAAGACGAGAGAAAAAATTGCTTGAGTGGAGACCATGGGCTGACAAGCGAAGCCGAGGAAGACCCCCAACATGTACAACAATGGACAACTCAGGCTGATTGATGATGATGATGATAAATAATTCACTAGAGCAGCTAACAGTTCAGGAAGGAAGTGCTAATACAGTTGCAGATACTGAAGAAATATTGAGGAAGCGAGGAATCAACTTATAAGGTTTTTAAAGAACTTCCTTCTGTTTTAGTATATTATATAATATTTTGTTTCTTAAATTACATACTTTTGAGAACAAAACATTGCTAAAAAAATTTTGTTAAAATCATTTATAAAAGGTATATAAAAATGCCTCAAACGGGCTATCACAAACACATTGCAAAACGTTTTTCGGATTAAACAATCCATCATCAGTGCAAACGGTTGTACATGCTAGTAGCCACCAAAATATATGGGTAAAAACCCTTTAAATGTTATAAATTTGAAGTTGTTTTACATTATTAGTATTTCTAATTTGTGATGGTTAAGTTACCGTTGGATAGGTAACATGGCGGCGTATGACTCTACATGAGTAAAATGGTCCTGAGACGAAGTGTCTACGAGGACCTGTTGATAACAACTCTGTTACAACTCTGTAAACATTGCTGTTTTATTTTTATGAGCTTAATTATAATTATCTGTAAAACTCTCCAAAGTAAGATAAAAAAAATCCTTGTAATATTTTCTTGCCCAATTTTAGTATTAAAACTGGTAATATACACCTTGCAGTATCAAAACTGGAATCTCCATTATTTGTATCAATAAAAAAATTGGTAACAATATAGGTAAAATTTCTTCACTATTTGCTGTCATTTGTCATTTTCTTATAAATTCAACTATATTTGTTTCGATATTATCTAAAATAAAAGCAAATAATGCAGGTTGCCGGTGTTACTTGGACCCATTTCTGTTTTTTTTTTGAGATTTACATCATCATTTAAAAACATTGGTGCCATTATTTTATTTTTTTGAAGAGTTATTATCTTCCTTAATTTTCTTGCTTTGATGTTTAGTATCTTTTCTTTCTTACGTTTCCCACCTCTAAGAACGATCTCGCCCATATGTTCTAATATGATCCTATTAGAACATATCTCACTGCTTTAAAAAAATTAGGAGAGAAAAATATAGAACATATTGGGAACATATAAATATCAAATACTGACTTAGTTCATGCTGTGGAATTTACCTTTCGATATACTAGTGATGATATGGCTACTCTTATTTTCATTCCCATTACTTGAAGACCAAAAACAGTGTGGTGATTAAAAAATACAATTAAAGCAGATAGTCCTATAAAACCAGCACTATAAATGTAAATATCTGTTACCGTATCCTCGGAGTAATTAACAAACAGTGCAACCAACTGGCCAATTAGAATTGGTTTCAAAGACCTGGAATATAAAAAATATGTTAGACTATATTTACAAGTTAAAAAATTTCATTTTTATTAGTATTATTATGATTATCATCTCATTTTAATCTTTTATCTTTGATTGTTTTTATCATATTTGGCTCTCAGTATAGGTGCTATAGCTTAAAATTAAAACATTTTCTTCATAATCCACTGCACATCCAATCCATAATCCATTATCAGAGTTTTACACATTTTAGTTTTGTACTTCTTTACCTGTTAACAAGAAAAATTAGTTTCTTATAATTAAGTTCTGCATCTGTCTTTATGGAGTTGCTGGTACTACAATATATTTGTTTTGTGGGTGATTATGAGAAGTATCACAGTTTTTGAAGATTCCTCTTGCTGTAAGAATCATTCTTTAACTGCAGAGTTACTTCTGTGTATAATGTCTACGTCATCTGCATATGCAAGAGGTAGCAAGAATTGGAGTGTCCTATCGAGAAATATTGACGATGAGACCCCATTTTGCTGAATTAAAGGCATTTTTGATGTCAAAAAACCGACACCTCCTTCTGCTTGTTTGCATCACGTATCTTATCCAGATAGTTAGGTCGACTGCTGATCGACCTTTTATGAATTCATATTGTTGGCAGGATAGAGTTTTTTATCTGCCAACACGTCTTCCAACCTCTTCTTGACAAGATTCTCATACATCTTTTCATAGAACGCAGTCCAGAAGGCGCATTGACCTATGAGGCGATGCTGACTCGAAGGGTTTCTCAGGTTTTAGAAGGAAAATCAGATTTGCTTCTTTTAGTTCACTGGGAAGCTCTTGCTTCCGCAGGAGATAGTTATATATTCTTTTAATTAAACCTGGATTCTTTGTTGTTGCTATCTTAAGTACCTCCGGTAGCAGTTCTTGGGGCCGGAGGCTTTCTCCTTTTTTATTTCATGACCGGCGCTCTATTTTTTCTTCTGTGAACTTCTTCGCCACTACAAGGAAGACCTTTAAGAAGGTTGGTTCCATCTTGTTAGTAGTTCGTCTAATTTGTATGGGCGATCATCTTTAGTGACTTTATTGATATTGTATATGCGTCGTCCTTTATGTTGTCTTCTTAAGCATTTATCAGGTTCTGCCACCTTTTCTTTTTTTATTGTGTTATTTAGTTTCTTTTTTGCTGTTTTATATGCTTCTTTGAACTAGCAAGATCGCTGGATTTGCTGGATTCTCGTAAAATTCCTGCTATCTCGGAAACACTCATTCGTCCACCAGTAGGGTGTTCTTTTTTTGTTTCTTTTCTTTACGGTGGCCAACTTAACAGCGTTCTCTAGTTCCTTTCTCACTTGGCCAAATATGTATGGACCCTTTATATATAATGTAACGGTGGGAAGTGAATAATTGTCGAGAACATCTCAGTTCTGTATTCGCCTGGATAGTCCTTCACTTGCAAAAGTTACATCAATGTGTGTTTGATGGGCTTGTCTTATAAAAGTTGTTTTATTATTGTTAAGTACCTGGAGGCCAGCCTGGGCTATCCATTCGTTCCATATCTCCCCTTTTTCGTCATTTGCGGGAGTTTCATTGTTGAGATTTAGCATGTCTCTCCCCGGCGAGCATAATTAGTTTTTCTCTGATGGTGGTGTTCATTATTTCGTCTACTATATTCTTGTATTCTCTGATCCCAATATTTAGAGATATGTAGCATGCCAGTAGGCTGAAATCACTAATTTTCATGTCATTCATACCCCTGAAAATACCACGCACTCCAAGATCTTTGTTTCGGACTAATACTGCCAGATTTTTTATTGGTGTCTTGCACCCAGACACCGTCCGATGTAAACGTTGCGTATAACTAGAACTGTTTAGAAAAAAGATATAGATCGATGATTGCGAAAATTCCGTTTTTTCATATTTGGGGGTCTATTAACCATATGAAATAGTAAAACTCCTTTATTGTTGTAGTTCCTTGTTAAAGTACATAATCAATTGCCTATTAACTGGATTTTTTTAACGCCTTTTTCTTATATTAATGTAGTGAAGCTTGTTTCCCACTCTTGAAGTACTTTCTTTTCCTGACTTATTTTAATGACATTTTTTGTTTTTCCTTTGTATATTTTATGTAATCGTTTTTAATTGTATCACCTGTCGCTTTTGATTTTTTAGTTCTGCCATTTTTAGGAAAATTTTTGAGAAATTTTGATGCCTATTTGTAAAAAAATTTAAACACTAAAATGAACTTGCAATCCGTATTTATTTAATAACGGTGAAAAAGAAAATTATAATTATAGATCATTCCATAGTAATTATGTAAATATGTATAAACGGAATTTACAAAATGTAAAACTGACTTATTTTTTACAAAATGAAATGTGTAATAAGTAGGTCGTAGGTATAAACGCTGTTGCAATGTTGCAAAAATGTGGGGAATAAAGCAAATTGTTTAAACGTGTCAGCGTTTTACACATTATCACTGGTTTATTGCGTAAAAATTGGTTACTACCATAGTGGTTAATTTTATAACCTAATGACGTCTCGCAAGATTTTAGGGTGAACGAAACGTGAATTTGTTTTTTAAAATTTTGTTGTACATTTAAAAAAAACGTTGTTCCAGTTTAGGCTTTTAAAGATGTCTTTAAAATGCTTGGTTAAACAATTTTGGTGATAAGGTATCTCCCTTTCAAGCTCTTAGGTATTTTTTTTAATATATTCGTAATTAGATCTATAAATCGATATTTCATTCCTCTCCGCCCCCAAATTTAATGTTAATTAGCCCCCTTTCTTCCATTTCATCGTCGATACCCTCTCACCAACTTGTTCTTGGATTACCTTTTCTACGTCTTCTCTGTGGTGTCCAGTCTAGTATCTAGTTTGGTAATCGATCTTTTCCCATTCTGATACCACTACCTGCGACATGACGTAGTGTTTTCAACGTTGTTAAATCTGCGGATATCCTCATTGATAACCCATTCTCAACGTGATCTTCTATCTGTTCTCCTCCAGAAGTTCATGTTCGTGGTTAAAAGTGTTTTTTCTGTCTTGATTTTTAGTAGTCAAACTTCGGAAATAAATGTGACAATACTTGTATAATGGTCTGATCCCTCTTTTGGTTTCTTTGTGCATATTTTCTCTCACAGAACCCCGTTCACCATTTTTATGGCTTTTATTCCTTGCATATTAATGTTCTTTTAGCAGTCAAATTTATGTCCAGATATTTGTACGTTTAATTTTATTTTATACGTCCTCCATCATTAAGTATCAGATCATCTCTTCTTCCTCCTACACACATTTATTTAGTTTTGTTCATATTTACCGTCAGGTTCCATTTTTTGTATTTTTTGACTAGGTTGCAGGTCATTATATTCTAGGATTATGTTCACCTCATGGTCTTGGGTTAATACCACATGATCATTAGCATAACATAATGTATACAGTATGTTGTTTTCTGTTAACGGAAATAATAAACCATAAGTCGTTGTTTTGTATTTTCATGTTTTTTTCTGTGTAACTCTTTCACTAAATTAATTAACGTAACAAAAATGTTCGTACTTTCTAGGACTTTCTAGACTAGAAAAATTCCTTCCTTCCTATTAAAATACTGTCATAGGATTTTTTCACATCTACAGATAACATTTGGTTTTCGTAAATAAATGCCCTTGTCTTTTCCACTGATTGGGTAATAGTAAAATGGTGATCATCAAAAGATTTTCAAAACCTGATTGATCTTCTGTTTCCATGTTCCTATATTGTGATATTTAATTCTTTCGTTCTATATCTTCTATTTATTTTTTGTCTTTTTCTACAGCACTACAGTACTACAACCCAAATTAAGCCTTGCCTCCTTTATTTTTTGCCTTCACCCTTGCTTGTCTGTGGCTGATCTTCTCTATACATGCATTCGTGTATACAATGAATGTTACATACATACAATCTCCCATTCTTATCACACGCCAAGCCCATTGCAATATTGGTCGAATTAAAGTTTTATAGATTCTTATCTTTATATTTCGGTGGATTCTTTTAGACCGAAATATATGGGAGAGGAAAAAATAAGCTCTGTTTGCCTGCGTTATTCTCTTCCGTATTTCTTCATCTTTCTGATCCGTCGGCATATATTTTTTACTCCCAGGAATGTAAACTTTCCAACCGTTTCAATGTTATCTTTATGTATAACATTTTGTGATACCATATTTCTTCTCGTCTGTGTCATTATATTTGTTTATTTCTGTGTTAATTTCCAGACCTAGCCTTTTTGTTTCTACTTTTAACTCTGAGTATGTTTCCTGTGCTCCTGTTGTAGTTCTGCTCATAATATTATTATCATCGACATAAGCGGCCAGTTGAAACGTTCGGTTGGTCAGTAGGTTTCCTAGTCCAGTTTGCATTTGTCTAACCGCATAATCCAGTGCCAGGTTAAACAAAGCTGGGTCCAGCCCATCTCCCTGCAATAGTCTCAAAGAAATTTTGAAAATGTCTGTTCGGTGTTTTTGTATTCGTACACATGCCTGAGTTTCATCCATTGTGGCTTTAATGAGTCTAATTAGCTTGTGTGGTATGGCCAATTCAGCCAATATATTATAGAGTTTATTCCTTTTGACTGAGTTTTATGCCTGTTTCAAGTCTACAAACACTTTGTGAACATCAATGTCATGTTCCCTTGATTTACTCAAGGTCTGTTTGACTGTAAATATTTGATCCAGTGTCGATCTTGCCCCCATCGGAAGCCTGTCTGATACTCCCCAATAATATTTTCTGCTAGTGGTTTGAGCCTCTGGTTTATAATACATGTGAAGACTTTATATGCTGTACATAGTAGAGAAATTCTACGGTAGTTTTTGCAATGGAGTTTATCTCTTTTTTTATAGATCTAGCATACCATACTTGCCTTCCAGTCGTCGGGTATTTTCTCTTCTAATCATATGTCTTTGATTAGTGCGTGGATGTGACTTGCTAGGTGGTCGCTACCTACCTCGTCAACTGGTATTTCGTCAACTCCGGGCTTTATTGTTTTTCTGGGCCTTAATAGCTTCGAGAACTTCCTTTATGGTTGGAGCTTCTACTTCATTCTCTACTTCATTCTGTTTTTTCGTAGTTCGTACCCATTTCATCTTCCATGTCTACTTGTGTATCAAGCAGGCTTTGAAAAGAATGCTTCTAGGTTTCTGTGGCTTGTTGTTGGTCACTGATTATTTGCCCACTTTCATCTTTACATAAACTTGTTTGAGATTTCTCCCACTTTTTCCTTTTTTGGGTATTCGTAAACACCTTTAATTTCGTGGTTTTTAAAAAATTTTTCCATTTTTTATTTTTATTCATTACTTACGAGTACCATAACTTATGAATGTCATATACAGGAAAATAAGAATTGTTTTTATGCTTTTTCCATTATTTATAATTCTCCTCTTCATTTTCAACTGTAGTGGTTATAATGATGTCGTGTATAGTCCATCTCCAAAGATCTATTTTTCTTTTTTTTTTGCTTGTCGTAGAGTCCAGGATTCACATCGGTATGTCAGTATTACGAATATTAAGCAGTTGATCAACATCAACATTTTTAGAGTTCTTAAAATTTGAGAGTCTTTTCATATTTTGGCCATTCTTCCTACAGCGACTTCGCTAGATCACATCTACGCTTTATTTCTTCCAGTAGTGACCTTTTGTTTATGATCAATGATCTCAGATATAAGTATGGGCTCACAATCTTCATGGGTCAATCGTGGTTATGCGTAAATGATTATTGTGTAGTATATCAATTATCATGATCTTTGTCTTTGATATATTTAACTGCAGACCAAAATTTTGGACTTTCATTTTCAACCAGTCGTATGGTTAATAATTGGTTATTAAATATATACAAACATATAATAATATGGTTAATAATTTAATCTTCTTGACTATTTGCTATATTGTTTGCAAAACGTAGATCGTTTATTTTTTAGCCTTTAATTGAGATGTCGTTTTCCTATTTTTTAAGCGCTCCCAAGTATGCTCCCCATATATATATATATATATATATATATATATATATATATATATATATATATATATATTTAATAACTTTGAATAAAGTATACATCTTTGTCTGACACCTTGTTCTGTATGGAATTCGAGTATTATGTTTATATAGTTCAGTTATCAGCGAAATTAAGTGTTATGATGCACCTACTTCTTTTAGTCTTTGCCATAACTATTTAACCCTGTGAAAACCTTGGCTATAATCTATAAAAACAATTTAAAGTGAGATAATAAAGTCCCACTTTGTCCCACACTTGAGTTTGTTGATCGCCAGTCTTATTTTATTGTTGAGTATGTTAAGTTCTCTTTCGATTTCTTCAGGGGTTTGGTGAGCAAGTTCCAGGCATTGATCATCTTTATATAAAACTCACCAATATAGTTATGCCATAAAAAATACTTGTTCTGAATCTTCTTGTCCATCTAGCTTGTTCCTTTATCTGGTAGTTATCTTGTTTAAATAATGTTAATCTATTTATTATAATGTAGATAGTAACTAATACATAACATTTAAGAATATTATGGTTGTGTAGTCCATTAGATCTATTATATCTTCTTAGTAATACTAACAGTCTTATTGCTTAGTTCCAGTTGTTTGGTATCTTTTTTTTACTAAGAATTTTGATTGCTAAGGTAAGATTAAATTTCGATTGCTATTTTTTCCATACTTAAACGTCTCCACGCTTATGCCATCTTAAAGTTAATTATGAAAATTACAAAATTCTTACTGTACTATAAGGAAAAATATAAACTACAATATACTTACACAAGTACTACATTTTGAAAACACCAAATAATTCCATATACCATCAGCTCAAAACGAAATGTTTTCCATAAAGCCCACATTAAACTTGGTTGTCGATGTTTCTCTTTAGCCACCAGCATCTGTTTATCCCAGTGCTTTTCCAGGGCATCTCCAAGTCGTTTTGATTTGTCGGCATCTAAAGCTTCGTACAGATCTGCAACTTCCAGAGTTTGTTTATTTCCTTTTTTAATTATGGGTAGGAGCCATCTATAAAAATAATGAATTTAGTATACTGCCATACAGTCTTTCAAATGAACATAATCTAGTATATTATCATAACATAAATCTTATTATCAACATAAATAATGTTGATATCAACAATGGTGTGCGGAATCCCATAGATATAATCGTAATTACTATTTAAATCGGAATAAGCGACAATTAAAGTTTAAAGTACATGCTTTATTATCGTAACAGTATCAAGTAACAAAAAAAAAAACAAAATTTGTTTAATTTACTAATGTTTGTATTTTGATCATTATGTATTTTGATTATTGGTAGTGGTTTATAATCAATGAAAATATGAAGCATGCAAAGCTTTTATCAAGCAGTTATAGAAGCTTGTGGAGAATACACAAGCTGATATAAAAGTTCTTCTTTAATGTATTTAATTGCGTCGAATGTTACAATGAAAGTTTGAGACTTTTTTATTTTTTAACAAAACTATTGAATTGGTAGATTTTTGTACAAACCACATAAAATAATGTTAATTTATTTTAAACAAAGAACTATTTATGTGTGAAAACTGATTTTGTTTTAACACGTTTTAAAAATATCCTCAATTTTCGCCGATGGTAAAAATTTGTAATTTTACATTTTAAACAACCAAATATGCATTTACATTGTACGCTTGTACAAATTGAATATTCTTAATCTACTTAATTTCGCATATTATGATAAGAAGCGATATAATGTGTACAGTTTGTCCCAAACCCTTTTTTCAGTGCGTCACTAATTTTGACGTCATATAGGATTTTAAGAATGTCGAGAATTATTGCATGACATTTTAGTTAAATCGGACAGTTGCAGGATCGTAATCGGCTAAACGTGAAAAGGTTATTTTTTTTAATGCATAGCAGTTTGTCATAATTCTATTCTATTCTGTTCTATTTTATACATTCCATGGAAAGTGCTTAATTAGCTAAGATTTGTTTATGGATTTATTATTATTTATTACAAACACTAGGGAATTGGAAGGTTTGTTTATTTAAAATAACGCTTCCTCCTAGAATCTTTTAAGAGTTGACTGCAAGGTAAAAAAAATTACTGACAATTGCAAGGCATCAAAGTAAACATTCCTGCGATAAAATAGTATCGATTTAAATCAGTCAAATTTGGATAAGGAATTTTCTGATAAGTTTGTGTGGCAGCCAATAGTTTAATTTTGTGAAGAGTTGTCATTAAATAGTGGAAATAGTTTAAATAGTGAAGCAGTTGATTTTTGAGTTATTCTACCAGATTTGGTGTGCAAATGAAAGAAGGTTATAAAGTTTAGTTAAGAAAAACAATATAAATAGTTTAAATAGTGAAGCAGTTGATTCTTGAGTTAATCTACCAGTTCCGATATCCAGATGAAATCGTGTTAATGGAGTTTAGTTAAAAAACAAGATACAGAATGTAAGTTTACCTTCTTTTTTATGAATAACAAAAATGAATATTATATTTCAAACAATCTATAATCCCATTCAGAATCTGATTCTTGAAAATCAATGATTACACTAGATATGTGGCTGGTATCAATTATATCCTACATTTCAAGAAAATGTCGTGGTTCTAAAAAGAAACGTTTTAATACATATAAATATCCATAAAGGTATTAGTTTAAGATATTTCCTCAATATCATTCCGGAATTCACAATCTGATTCGCGAGCGACAGAAACTGAAATAAAGATAACTCAGCCTCATTTTCTAATTGAAACTAATTTAATAATTTTAATATTAGTCTTTTTTCATTCTCGGTATATCTCGGAATATTTAAAATATTTTTATGACAATAAATACAGAATTTAATTTTCACTGTAGTTAAAATGTCTGAAAATACTAACCTGGAATGGCAATTATCATTTTATCAGTTGTTGTGAAAGTACTGTCACTGTCATTATCAAGATCATCTGTGTCAAATTATATTTATATGCATAATTGATTGGATATCTATTTAGCATATTCTAAACTCCAACCAATTATACGTTCGTAAGTAGAATTCGCTTTAATATGCGAATACCCTATAAACGATACCTAATTTTCTAATTTCTATGTATAATAATAAGCGACTCACGTTTTTTTCTGTCACTTCTAGCTTAATGCGTTAGAGAGAATTCGAACAACTATGACGCACTGAAAAAAGGGTTTGGGACGGACCGTAATAATATATTTATAGTAAAGGTAATAAAAAGATATAGAGTTTTATCATAAGCTTAATGTAGTGTTAGTTGTCATGAATAAACTATATCAATGTCTCTCAATATGATAGATAAATACCTAAAAGTCAGGGGAAACTCTATAAATTGTTTTAATTTTCCAGAGGTTTTATAGTTTTTCACCTCTTTAGTTTTAAACAGTTGAGAAATGTATGTTATAAATACATATTCATATCATATAATTTGAAATAATTTTACTTGTGAGTTTTGTTTTTGTGAAGACGCCAGAACTCGTGGCTTAAATACCTGAAGAGATCGTTTGACCGCTCATCTACAGAAATCTTTCGTGCAGCAGTTTACAAAGCTACAATTGCCATTTACACTTAGTAAACTTAACGTGCATCCTCTCTCTCTCTCTTTCTCTTTCTCCTTCTCTCTCTCTCACCACTTTCACTCTTACCACCATCCTTACCCTTACCACCACCTACACCAACTACATCTACTTTCACACACTCCACTCCTAAACACACACACACACACACAACTAACACCATCACCCATACATATACCCCCACAAATACCCACCACACCTCAACAAACAACACTCTCCCAACCTCAAACCGCAAACACACAACAACCACAACCTTTTCATACTTACAGAATCGAGCATATTTCCTCAGATATCTGTCAGCATCGACCCTTCTACCGCCTCATCCAAGACCACAACCTCCCCCCATCTGAAATCAATCAAAGTCCTCTCATCCCAAAAGGCAGCCTTCGAGCGAACTACTAAACTCCTACACATCCACTACATCACGGCAAAACTCCGTAAAATCACTCGAGATGACACCTTGTTATCAGCATTCAGATCTAGCAAACCCCATAATCCGCATCCCGCTCCAAATGATCCACAAACCTTTCACTTTGTCATAGCCGTAGTCGGAAAAACCTTTCACTAAAAACCATCGATGATAACATATCCGAAATCAGATAGTAGTTCGCGTAATTGCCCGCTCCACCAACCAACCCACATCATATATCACAGAATTCACGAACTCTGAATCTAAATTCGCCGACGCACTGTCAAACGGTATCAAGATCGAGGAAGAACGGCTGAATTGTGAGATTCCAAGATCTAGTAATTCCGTTCCGTTTTGACTGAAATACTGTTCGAAATGTTGCAAAAGCTGATATCTCAGCAACGAATGCTCACAAAATCAATCACTTGTCCATTCTGTGGACTAGAGCACAGGTCTACTACATGCCCCTCGATGTCTGTCCTCAAATGCCCTTCATGGGGTCTTCATCCCGCCTTCTCACCAAGGTGTTTACACCGCAAGACACAACCCAAAAGCTGCAAACAAACAGAACCCGTATACATATAAAGAAAAAATCCTTCATATGACCTTTCCTTCGATATGAAATCCCTAATACACTTCATATACAATTTTTTTTAACGTCTTCCCTAAAAAGAGAAGCGATACCATCCGATACCTCAACCAGATGTCCAACACACTATATGGGTATACCATAACCACCTCCTGCTTTAATAACCTAATAAGTAAAACCTTCACCCAACTCTGCACATAATCACACAACACTACACCTAAATGCACACCGAAATACACATACCAAAACCCACACAAATCATTCAAACACACACTTCATTTATCATTTATCCACATACACACTTTACCTCCACCAAGCTCACAATCATAACCATATAGAAAAAGCCAACAGCACACAACCAATAAATATACATAAACACCTAATTACAACACCAAAATAATAAACAGTGAGCACCACACACTCCTTAAGAGTCGAATTCAAATCACAAGGACAGGGGGAGATTGGTTTTCTGTGGTTTCCCAATCTCATTGCACAACGATACCTGATTCTAGGTGAGGACATAGCCACAGGTATCCTCTACGCGTTCACACAAACAAACAGACCAACAATCTGAAAGGAACCGTTTTCCCATGGAACTTGTACTTAGTAGTACAACACCACACACACACCACATCACACCACACCACACCGCTCCTACAAGGCGGAAATAACTCTTCTGACACTCCTACTTTACAGCGGTCACGCCCTGTCTCGGAGGACGGCAGCTGCAACCCACACCAAATTAAAAATACCATCATTGAAGAAGCAGAAAGCTTAACAAGGTAAAAACGCTAGGCGGAACCTTCCATAAGGGTATTAATCCGCCAATGAACAAGCAGAATTGCTTATAAAGAGGAAGAAGAAGATATGAATATATAAAAGTTTGTATGTACCACTGGTGTTATCAGATGATTATGCCCATCGAGCAACATCCATCCCTCTGGTCAGAGGCCCTCTGGCTGGATTATATTGCTCCCTGTGGATGATCATCCTAATAACACCCTTGGTGCATAGATAACTTTTGAACCATTGTTTTTTAATTGATAATGACGCGCGTATGGCAAAACGGGCGCTCATTTGTACAATAAAAATTTAAACCAGCAAACATTTGTGCCCTAGATCTTGTTTGTCTCTCTCTTATACATGCCGCTCATTGAACGCCCGTCCAGCCATAAGCGCTTCACTAAAGATTCAAAACAATGTTTTAAAATTAAATAGACCAAAAATACTTGTAATTTTGATTCGTGGCGAATTCAAAAATACTGTTTTTTACTTGTCTTTTTAAGCATTGGAAATCGTAGTTTTAAGTTTTTATCAGTTTTAAATTAATTATAACTCGAGAACGATTGAGGTTGCAGAAAAAACTATAAGGGACTTATTTTGTTCAGAATGTTCTAAAAAATTCAGAATCAAATTATCCGTGCCAAAAATTGATTGTTAAATTTTGTTTAAAAAAAATTGTTTAAAAAAAATTGAACCATATTTTTTGGGTATATCATAAAAGTGATTATGTAAAAAAATCTCATAGGAATATTTTTCCGAAAGAACCCGAACTTTTCGCCTTGTCTAGTATCAACTTTCACTTTACATCGTTTAAATAAAGCTTAAGATTCAGATTTATTTATACTCAATATCAATTAACTCCTCATTAGAACTTTGAAGATAACAAAAAATAATGATGGAATGCAAATAAATAAAAACAAAATATTATCTGAAACTTTATCAGTCTTCAAGTTTTTAATGTTAGGTAATCATCTTGAACGGAATTAAAAATAATAAACAAAAACTATGTATATTCTTTTACTACAAACTATTAATAATCTATGCTTGTTTTGTAAACATAACAAACAAAAATAAACAGCCAAGGCTTTGCTACAGTAGGCTAGTAGTAGTAACTAAAAATAATAATTTTGATTTTCAAACAACAATACTGTTCTCTTCTTTCTTTAAAAAATAAGAATTATCTTTTTTTACTTTTTCTTCCTATTAATAAACTTCGGTAGAAGAATATTACGTTTTAAAAATAAAAATCGTATTTACACATGACAACGGAAAATCATTTTTGTTAAAACCTTTGTTTCAGGATATTTCTTCATTCAGTATTTTTCATTAGAACAGGATTATTATTAATCATAGATCAATAAAAAACAACATTTAAAACAACATTATAATTCCATTCTGTTCCAAACCAAACCCAATTACACACAAGTGATAAGGGGAAAGGATGAGGGAGCTGGTTTAATTATCTAAGTACATTGCTAACAGATATTTTTATGGACCATCTAGAAATAAATATTTCAAAACATCCCATATTCAAACGGTTTTTGTATTGGTGGAGATACATAGAAGATGTACTGGTATGTTTTACAGGTATTAATAGAAAATTTGACCAATTCTAATCGTATATTAATTCACTCCATAGTCATATTCACAATAGAAACAGAACAGGACCAATCCATAAATTTTCTAGATTTAAACATTATCAGACAAACAAACATGAGTTCCCGTAGGTATTTCATAAATCTACACATACTGACACGACTATACACAATTCATTATCCTATCCCAGTACCTTCTGTTCGTTTACATATATAGGGAAGATATCAACAAAAACAGCCAAACAAATAAAAAAGAAAGGAATAACACCAGTTTTTAGAACAAACAACTTAGGTAAATATGTTAAGAACAACAAGAGCGAAAGGAAAAAGCAATTACACAGCGGTGTATACAAACTTAATTGTAGCGACTGCCCAATCACTTACATCGGTGAAACTGGTAGAACTTTTACCAAATGTATAGCAGAACATAAAAGGGCTTTCAATAATAGAAAAAACAGACTCCACGTACGCACTTCACCTTCTACCACATTCAAAATAAAGGTCTTAGGCTATCTTTATTAGAATCTATGGACATTAACAAATTAAAAAAATACAGACATAATTCTGAATGATCAACTCGAGACAAACAGTTCTTCCCTCCTTAACCTATTCAGTTAAAGACTATAAAGTGTAATACTAAAAATAGATCACTTGAGAAAGGCAGCATGGTCAAAACAGCTGCAGTGATAATAATTTATAATAAATTTTGTGGAAAAAAAGGTTTCAGTATTTTATTGTTAGATAAAATGAATTTCCATCAAGTAACGGTCGAATCCATCACTTATTAATAAAATATCATTTGATAGTAAATTTAATTGATCGAGAATGGTGAATCAATGTAAAGAACCGCGATATCGCGACGCTAGCCATATCTCCTTCTCGTGGCGGTGAAAATTAAACATTATTCTCTATTTTACACCTCAATAACATTTCAGAAGCATTAAGTCAGTTTAAAAATATATTAAAATGTATCCAGTACAATTAAATTAAATCTTAAAAATATAAATTTTTGCCATAAATATAATAATTTGTTAGGTTTATAAATTTGTTTAACTTTATCTTTTACACAAACTTATATTGTGTTATAATCTCTTAACGCCTAGTAATAACTTTTGATAGTTGATACGGTTTTGTGTAAGTAAGTAAAGACAAAAGGTTTTGTCCGGTATTATGAGTGTGATTGTTTTAAAATTATTAATAATAAAATGTCTAAAAACACCAATTTCAAAAATAAACAAACACACACGCTGTTAATAATTTGTCATAAAATAATTCTAATAGCTAGTTATTTGGAAAAATGCCGGCAAATTCGAGGTTTAAAAAAAAATTGATTCGATTTAATTTCAAAACCATCGCTGTGCTTCGCTACAGCTGTACTTGTACATCGATACATGCTTTAACAAACTAAAAAGTTTAATGCATTGAACTTTTTCAATTAGTTAAAATCGATTTCTTAACTTAACATCTGACAGCTGTTTTTGTTTAATATGGAAGTGAATAGTGCGTGTATTTTCGTAATTAAGATACAAATGTTTTGAATAAAACCAATAATTACAATCACTCAAGCGTAAGATTTCATTGCGATTATTTTGGATTGGTATATATGATTTATCCAACATAAGTATAAAAGTATTAATAAATAAAAGTATTACGCTCTTTATTTTTTATTATACTCTTTATTTTTTAACACAATATTATTTAAAGAAATGGGAATTAATACGGCACCCTAACAAGACCTTGCGGGTTACCGATTACAACTCAGATTTCCAAATTTTTTTTAACCTATTCTCTATCCTGCCATTGTTTGATATAGGTCTCCCCCAGTTCTCTCCATCTTTCCCTATCCTGAGCTGTTCTCTGTCATATGGAACGTCCTTGTTTCCTGATGTCATCTTTCCACCTCATCTGTGGTCTGCCTCTTGATCTCTTTGCATTGTATGGAGGCCACTTTCCGATGGCATTGTTCCATCGTCCGTCTTGGAGACGTTCATTGTGTCCAGCCCATTTCCATTTCAGTTTTGCTGCTTGTTTTATCGCGTCTACTGTCTTTGTTCTCGTTCTGATCCACTGGTTACGTTTTCTATCTTTAAGTGATATACCCAACATTTGTCTCTCCATCGCTCTTTGTGCCTTTCTTATCCTATCCAAATTGGCCTGTATATCCATGTCTGTGCTCCGTAGGTGAGCACCGGTATTATACAGGAGTTATATACCTTGCTTCGTAAGTATAGAGGGATTGTTTGATTTTTTAGAACGTCAGAAAGTTTGCCGAACTATGCCTATCTCATTATTACTTGTCTCGATATTTCGGCTGTTTGATTTTCTCTGTTAGCTCTGATTGCTTGTCCTAGATAGACATACTCATTTACCTGTTCTATTTTTATTGTTTGTATTTTTATTGCCTCTTGGTGTTCCGTGTTTGTCATTACTTTTGTTTTGTTGAAGTTAATTTGTATGCCTTTTTGCAGTGATTTTTCATGAAGTTTATTTAGCATTAATTCCAGTTCTTGTCGTTCCGAGGAGATCAGGAGTATATCATCCGCATATCTAAGGTGATTTAGGTATTTCCCGTTAATACATATTCCTCTGTTTTCCCAATCTGTTGATTTTATTCTGTCTTCGAGGGTCAAGGTAAACAGTTTAGGTGAAATTATATCGCCTTGTCGGACTTCTCGTTTAACTTTTATATTATAGCGTTTTGGTAAATATCATGTATCAATTGTCGGTATCTTGAATCTATTCTACTATTGACCAGAGCTTCTTCAACCGCCCAGTGTTCAATGCTGTCGAAAGCCTTTTCATAATCTACGAATCCTAAGTACAGCGGAAGGTTGTATTCATTGGTTTTCTCAATAAAGATTTTAAGCGCATGTGGATGGTCGATTGTGCTGTATCCTTTCCTGAATCCGGCCTGTTCCACTGGTTGGTAGTTATCAAGTTTATAGGTTAGTCGGTTGTTTACTATTCTTGTGAAGGTTTTATATAGTTGTGACAAAAGGGAAATAGGACGGTAGTTGTTTAAGTCTGTTCGGTCTCCTTTCTTATGTATTAAGATTGTGTTGGCATTTCCTCATTGTTTAGGTATTTTACCTTCAAACAGACATTTGTTGAACAGTACTTTTAGCATTTTTTTTAACGTGTCTCCTCCTTCTTTTAGCAGTTACGCTAGTATTTTGTCCTCACCGGCCGCTTTATTTCTTTTCATGTCGTTTATCGATTTTTAGATTTCATCTTCAGTTATTTCTGGTAATACCTCTGAGCCAACATTCTGTATTTTTCTCGAGAGATTCTGTTTAGATGATAGTGGTGGGTAATTTTTAGAACTGTCTAGGTCTGTGTAATATCTTTCTGTGATTTTTACTATTTCTCCTAAATCTCTTTCTTCATTGTTCTCAGCTTTAAGCATGATTAGTTTTCTTTTTCCTATATTTGTCTTCATTGTTTTTAAACTTTTGGTCTTCTCTATGATTTTCTTAATGCGATCTTCTTGTATTTCTTTAAATCTTCCTTTATCTGTTTTCTTATGGTTTTGTTCAGTTAGGTAACCTCCGCTGTATTTCTTTTCTTATCATTCAGGAGTTGTCGTCCTTTTTTTTAGCATATCTTGTGATTTAGCGCTAATTTTTTGTTGTTTTCGCTTTTGTTTATTAGCAATCTTCAGGCCTGCTTCTAGTAGTTCTGTTGTTATTTCATCGTGAAATTCGTCTAGTTGCAAACCCTTTAGCTGTGATATGTCACTTCTTCTTAGCTGGTTTATGTATTGTTCTTTGAGTTCTTTAAAAAGTTCTGTATCTATCTCTTTTTTAGGTGGTTTAAATTTTTGTCTGTCTCTTGTTAAAATAAAATCAATTACTCATAAGTACCTGGTTACTGAATATACTCATAATGAAGGAGACAATGTCCACTCTCTCATAGAAAAAAATATAAAAAGGAGTCACACCAGAACAGTACATGACATTACTGCAAACGGCAAAGAAAACCGGAGAACC